>CM061352.1:10000-1210000 GCA_030867105.1 Liasis olivaceus | reverse complement strand
ACTGAATCTAATGATCCTTGCTGTTAGATAAGTACAGGGTTAGAACAAATGAGGGTCAAATGTAAAGCATGGAAGGTTTAATTGCGTGCCAAGGATTCACCTCTGAGAAAGCCTGCTGAAGAACGTTCTGCAAGACTTTAATAATCCTATGCACATCTACTCAGGTCTAAGCCCCGCTGAACTCAATGGAACCATCTCATATGCAAGGTTTGTAGCAAGCTTCTGCAACTAGGCGCTGCCCACACGGGCTCTACTTGGAGCAGGCTTCTGCCACCGGAAGTCGAAACATCTGGAGCACCAGGTTGGGAATGTTTTATAGGATTGCCACAGGATATACGTGCACTCCAATCCAGAGAACGCATGCCATTGCACCAGCATGGAGGAATCCATGGGAAAAAACCTCTGCTAAAAATTAGCTGTAACTAAACTGTCCCATTTATGCCAATGAAACTTAAACATGTTTTTCTTGCATAAAAGTCTTGATGTCGAGGAGAGTGCAAACATTTTGGGGAGGTAGGTCCCAGGCAGAAGCTAAATTTGATTTTGAATTCAAACTTGATTTCAATTTCTCAATTAAATACAGTTAATGTCACTTTTCCTAATGCACTTAACCACTTTCTGCACTGGACAGGAATTCCAATGCTTTTCTTTTCTTTTCTTTTCCTTTGGGTGCAAGCCCTTGCAAATTTTCAGTGTTAGCTGAAAACTTATTCATTGCCCCAGATTTTTAACTGAATTTGCATCTCTTATTTTTGTCCTGATTGGAATATTTTGATATGTTGAAATGTTATGGTTTTAATTTGGTGCTGTGATTTTATGGTTTTAATTTATTTAAATTAACACGTGACTTTATTTATTTGTTTGTTTGTTTGTTTTTATGGTTTGTAGTTACTTTGTACCATTCACAGGGATTATGCACTTAATGAAAAACAGACAACAATTTTTTACAAACAAACAATCATTTGCAAGGGAACCATTCCAAGCAAAATAGAATTAACATTGCTTGTAAAGAATGGCTGTCATTAGCTGGGCTTGCATTTTATTTACTTATTTAGTAGAGTAAGAAGCCTTGTGAGGTAGGTTGAGCTGGAAAGGAGGGAGAGGCCCAAAGTCACCTTGTAACTTCCATGCCTGAGTGAGTCTTAAATCCCAGGTCTCCTGGCCCTTCAACATCTTCACAACTACACCATGCTGGTCCTGTAGTTCTTTCACATATGAGTGCTCATTACTGATCAAGTGATGAACTGAATGTGCGTATGGAACTTCAGAGATCGATCTTTTACTTCAAATCAGCTTATAGACTCAGCTGCCAGTCATGTAGAATCAGTGATATCCATGACTGTGTGGATCAATGGGTGAAGATCAGAGGCATCTCTTAAATTGTTCTCCTTACTATTAGAAATGAATGTATATCTCGTGTAATCCACCTTTCCCACAATGATTAAAACCCATTGTTTTTCCCCACTAATGGAACTGATCTAAACAAGGTGGGTTTATCCTAGTTCTACCTCTCTTTCTTACTTATGAACCTATAAATATGCTCCCACTGAGATGTATAATACATTCTTGATTGCCCAAAGGAAGCTCAAATGCCTTAAAAGCACGGAGAAAGGCTGATACAACTTTCAGCTGGGAATCATTCATTATATACTACAGTGACTGTAATCCACTCTTGTCAGATCTTTCCCATTTGGGGGGCAATTACAACATATATTTTTCATCCCATTTGACTAACAATAATAGGTAGCACCAGTTGTTAAATGAGGGTCCCATTTTTCAGACTCGGTAGATGTCAAAATGCAGTCCTGGTGGTTAATTGTAAAACCTTCCATTGGAGCTGATTCAATGTACTAACATGTACCTTTTCCTCCACCCCAAGAGAGCGAATTTTAGTTTTAATGCACCCTTCGTCTTTTCTTTTTTGACACTTTGATCATCTTCTTTTTGAATTACAAAAACAAAAATGATACCATCTCTGGGGGGGTAGGAAGCAGATTGGAACATCTGTCTTTTGATCTAACTTTGCAACTTGGTACGCCATCCTTACTTGTTAAATTTGTAGAATTGCTAATAAAAGGCATAATGTACCAAATGGTGGTAATTTAGATGGAACAAGCGTATCAATCACTGTGAAATGGGCTCAGAGCTCTATATTCATGCAGAATAATTAAACAGAATTATGGGACTAATGCAGAAACACTGAAAAACAAGCTTCAAAAACCTATTCTACAGAGGTAAGAGCTTTCAGAGACTCATATTACTTAGCACAAGGACATGACATGGACATCCAGAACTTCTGTAGAAGTTGGTGGAAGTAAATGCAGGTTTTGTTTGGAAATCAAAATAGGAGGAGGATATAAAAAAAAAAATAATAATAGCAGTGAAGCCTGGTAATCAGGAAAGTGTGTTTGTGTGCACACATCAGTGGTCTTCTTCAAGCCAGGCTTGACTCCAGATAAGTTTATGAACACCTCTATGGGGTTTCCTGGGCAGCAATACTGAAGCACCACTGTCCTCTTCCAAGATGACATTGCAGTCCTCTGCCTAATTTGCAATCTTGGAAGTCTCTTGAAGTCTCCTATCAAAGTACCAACCAAGCTTATCTTCTGAGCCAGAAAACATTAGCCAGGTGCTGACCCCTGCTTAGAGTAGGCCATTGGAAAGAAGGAAAAGTGTAGATCAGCCCTATCCAATGTCTTGGGCTGCAGTTCCCAGAATACCTGGTAGTGATAGCCAAACTGACCTGGAATTGTTTTATTTATTTGAAATATGTGTATGTTGCCTTCAAAACCAGTTTTTGTTTTTGTTTTTTCAGTTATGCTGGAATTCGATTCAAGCTAAAGTCATAGGTTCAACTTATCTAGACAATTTCAAGTGGGAAAGGTAGTTATTAGAAAGTATCATGTGTACATACGTACATGCATATAAACACAGCACGTTTTTCATTTTGGGGGTAGGAAACTGAATCCCATTTCTATTTCTAGTAGACCAACACCTTGAATCTGATGGGAGCAAGGCATCTGATGTTAGACTTCTTTCCTTTCTAACACATCTGGGAGCTGCTGTTTCCCCGGGAAACTGGAGGCCCTGCAATTTTTCTTTTCTTACTATTGGTCATTTGCGTGTTAATATTTAAAGTTCAAAAGGGCTCCTATACCAGAATTTTTCTATTGCTTTTTAATAAAGCTTAATTTTGTTTATCCCCTCTGAGACCAGAAGAAGCCAGGTGACATGTTCCTTAGAAGATAGACGGTGTCATTATTCAAAGCAGCAGGCAGAAGGACCAGTATGTGAAGGCTCAGAGACTTTCTGGGCAGAAGTTCTGAGATCTTCCACTTGATGGGTCCCACTGAGCCTCTACAGCAATGTTATGTGGAATGCGGAAGAGAAGTAAGAAATATTAAGCAAACAAATTAAAGCCAGGAGATTAAAAATCAAGCAAACAACAGGAAATCTAACTAGATCAGCACAGTCCTACCTCTCTCTCTTTTTCTATCCTTGCGAACCTTTCTGTGTCCACAGAGTATAGTTAAAAAAAACAGTCAAGATGATAGCTACAGCTGTGCAATCCAGGCTCCACCTGCTTTTTCATGTGTGTCACACACATACCCTGAGTCCTTCCATCATGGGACCCTTGAATGCCCCATCTTTTAACATGCTGCCCTGTCTCATTCCCACTCCCCCATTCTCGTTTTGACTTTCCTTGGATCATATTCAGTCAGAACTTTGACCAACTTTTTCCCCAGAATTCATGTCAGGTTCTTCCATGATCACCACAACAAACAGTTATTACAACCCTATGAATTCCCACTTTCGTATGTGCTCACAACAATCCAGATATTACCAATTCGTACTTTCTGACATTCATTTTTAGCCCTTCCATTCATTTCTTAAAATTCTATTTCTATTGCTTTGACAAAGAAACAGAAAGGGGAAAACGGTACGAGAAAGAAAAAGAAGCAAAAGAAAAAATGTATTATACATATTTTAAAATCTCAGGCTTTAAAAACAGCATTAAACCTTGACCACACAGAATAATATTGATCACTCTTTCCATTGCATCAACAAAGCACCAGTTTATAAGAAGAGAGAGAACACATATCTTTAATACAATATTGTAAATCCAGGGTGGTGCTGTCTTTTCATCATGAAGGAATCATCTTTTTTGCTATGCCCCACGCTTGAAAAATCCATAGTTCTAAATTTTTTGGTATATAATTCAAAATCTTGTTCACGTCTTTAAACCATATTACTCTTTCCTAAATCATTTTAGCAAACTTGTGGATATTAAACCAACAATGATGATATTTGGTAAACCTATCTATATTTACATGCATTGCCTCCCAACATTTTACAAATAAAGGATTACCCTTTTTAAACATTCTCTGAATTGTACAATCAACATTGTACAATTGTCAAAGTAGTTCCATCCATGATTTACTGTCCTATAACCAGTTATGGTTCATTTAGTGACTTCAGTTCATAGACCACATTATATCAACTAAATACAGTCATATTATGGTCAGTGTCTGAATCAGTCCTTGGGTGCACATTTATGACACTGACAATCAATGCAGCTAAAAATCTGCCACATTTGTATCAGAATATCTGATATATGCATGCTAACATTGAAAATGAGCAGCACGATATTATGTATATTTTCTCAGAAGTCTGACTGTTCAGTGACAACTTCTAAGTAAACAGGGTAGAATTGCAAACTAACATTGCAATTCTGTAAACTTCACTAAACACGTCAGGAGTCTGGTGAACTTTCCTTCTCCACGTCCCTCTTGCTCCTCACAGGCTGGCCCAACTTTACACTTGCTGAAATTAATGAATTAACTTCAGGGCCTTTGTTCCCTTGCTATGTAATAATTTCTGTCAAAATTTCCTTTTGATCCTACAGCACCGCTATATTATCAGTGATAGCACAACAACAAGCACAATGAGGAAAAAGCAGTGATCAAATATCTGATCTGCTTGAAAAACAAGGGAAGAAAGCAGAATTGTTATTGATATATTTGTAATTAAAGAAGGATGTTTCGATTGCAAGCTTTTATAAATTAATAATATATTTATAAGCACGAGTCTGTCGTGGCATAAACACCGTCTCAGTTTGGAAGGTAATATTCTTTGGAAATGGACAATTATCTCTCTGTAATTTTAATTGAAAATAATTTGGAGAGCATGAAAGAATAAGAAAGGAGAAGACTGTTGAGAAGATTCCGGGGAGTGCTATTTATTGCAACTGGTGAAATTATGCAAATCTTGCAGTTTTTCAGGATGCAATTCTAGGTGAGCCTGAGAACTCAGCATACTAGAACTAAGGCTTCTATGTTCTCACGCCCGCTATTTGATACACGGCTGATCATCTCAAGCAAGCGGCAAAGAGGAGCTTCACAGACAGGTATTGTACTTAGCTGAGAGGCTCCCCTTAGCTGCAAGGGTGCATGGGGAGTTCTTTGTAAGTGCAAATTAAAGCAAATGAACCCAGTTAAAGGGAGGAAAGAATCAACAAAACAAGGTGCCCACTGTTTCCAGCCCTCCAAATTCTGATCCTCTTTCCATTCATTTCACTTTGAAGTTGTCTCCCTACATAAACCGGGCTGAGTTCAAAGCAGACCCAAAGTTTGGCTTTGCATTAGAAATAACATTAAAAATAAGTGTGATCAAGAAAGATGTCAGGTCTGTTCTCTCGGCTGAAGTCACTGTGTCACCAAAAGAAATGTTCTTCTGGGAAAATAAGGGCTCCCCATTTCTTCTGTAGATCACAATGAAAGTAATTCTTCTTCTAACAAGGCAGTGAATTGTAAGTGAAAGGTAGGATAAATTATTCTCCCGGTTTCAAAGAGCTCCTTTAAAAAAAAAAAGGATAAGAATAAATGCTAGAGGCACCCAGGACATCCTCTGATAATAGTTTCTGTCCTTCCAACAATATGAATTTTTATCTTCAAAAAACTATTAGGGCTTCTGTGAGTAGACAAGGGAAATCTGTATGTAAAAAGGCTGTACCCTAATTCAATTGTGTGCTGTAATTACATGAAGTCCCTTAACAGCCCCTTCTCTTGCTAATATTGATCTTGGATGGAGCATGTTGACAACTCCGAAATCCTAAAACGTTCACAAAGGTTGCAACGGTACAGGAGCAAACTCTTGATAGACGCACCCTACGCTGAAATGTGGGAGGTCTCCAGCAGGCAGCCTCCCAGCCCACGGTGACGGAAACGGTGAATGGGTGCCGTGTTGTGTACTACGCAACATCCTGAAAGATAGGCTTCAGGCACGGCCAGTCGCGTTTTTCACTTCTCTTCTCACGCCTGAATTCCGGCCTCGCACAAACCCTCTCGTTTTATCTTTTCTCTCCAATGTCTCCCACAAGTCTAATTCAAAACAATCTGCGATATTCAGTTGTAGGTCTCCACTGGCCGTTTAATATGTTTAAATAACGGAGCCTGGCATATTAGTGCACCCTGGCAGTTTCCCTGGTGCTGGGATTACAACTCCAGGGCCCCGAGTCCTGCAGCTTCCGCCCGTGCCGGCTGAACAGCTCCAGGAGCCACTGCTAACGTCGACCGCTGGCCCCGTCCGATCGCATCGACCTCACTTTTTCTGTACAAAGTGCCAGTATTCGGGCATCTGTTTCAGGAAGCATCGTCGCCCACCCCTGTCCGGGAAGCTAGGATTTCTTGAGGAAGTGAGACTGGTGTTGAAGACAGGCCGAGGAGTTTTGATCTGACTGCCATCCGTTGTTCCCTGGGGCTTTTATAAGGCAGCCTAAACATACTAGCAGCAATAAGTTTTACAAATGTAATTATGAATGCGTTTTTATCTGGTGTTGTGTGTGTGTGTATGTGTGTGTGTGTGTGCCCACACGCGAATGAGAATGCATATATTTGTGCTCTTTAGTGGGGAATGTAGATTGATGTGAATTTTTTTGAGGGTGGATTTTCAGTTATTGCTGCTTGCCTGTTGTGTTTGCAGGAAATTAAGGGTTTGTAGATTTTTTTGGAAAGGTATGCATTCTGTACATAAGGATCTGCTTCCTTGTTTTTGCAAGATGTATGTTTCCAGAGACTGAAACCCAGCTATACATTTTTATGTAGGATTATATTTCAGTTGTGTGGCTTCTCTTGGTGTGAGGTGGCACTTTCCAATAAATTGACATATTTCTTGCTTTCTGGGAATAAATATATGGTTTGGAATTTGCAGGACAGGTCTCTCACTGTGTGGTGGCAAGGCAAGATGTGAGGCAGGGGGATGGGGAGGGGAGAAGATGGTTGCAAGGAGAAGGCAGGGGAATAAGACTTCATGGGGCGGGGGACAAACGAGAGGTGGAATTCTTCCTGAAAAAGAGTCTCCCTTTTTTCCGTTCTATCCAGATACTCCAGTCCATCAATGACAGAGACTTGGGCAGGCCACAAAAACAAACTCTAAATAAACCAGGAGACATAATAACAAGCCATAGATTTATAAACTCAATTTAAATTATGCCCCAAATAACTAAGATTGTTGCCTGACACTTCTTCAGATATTCAAATAACCCACAGTAAAGTTCAACAAACTCTGTCTTAATGTTTACCCAAGTGTCATTTTACATTCCAAGTGGGAATGTTCAATACATTAAAAGTTTATTTAAACAGCAAGCAATGCAATGCTCAAAATTTTATATGAAGTATTTTGATGCTTGAAAGGCAGACAGTCACCACGCCAAAAACAATGTCTGGTTTAATCCCTAAAATAAATACGTTTGGCTTTAATTGCTTGGCTAATGACCATATGATCCCTTTCTTGGAGATGAAGAGGCAAAAGAAACCCAAATCATATTCCAAGAACAGACCAAGATGCATCTCTGAAGATGGTTGTGGTTGTGAAAGGCCTTTTTTGCAAATGAGACACCTTCTGAAGGCTGGTCCAAGGATGCAGGAAACAGATGGGGGTAGGATGGCAGGGCATTCATCAAGATGAAGATGAAGAACAGTATTTAGTTCTGAAATGGTTTTAGATAATCATGAAATTGCACTAACAGCCGGCACCACAGAAACAAATGAAAGGGGGTAAAAATGTGAGTTAATTGTAGTTCCATACTCAACACACACACACACACGCACCAAGAGTGGAGAAAGGAGAGAGGAGAGAAGAAAGAAGAGCTCATTTGCCTTTGATGTAGCAAAAACAATTGCTCTGAAAAATTAATAATAAGTCAAAAAGCAATGGTAGCATAAAATTTCACGAGCTACAGATCACCTCAAGCATGATATTGAGAGGAAATTCTGACATCACACACTTGGTCATCACTGCTACCTTAAATTAACACATCTGTGATGTTTGTTGATGGGTCTTCAAATTAGTATATTCACACCTATGTGCCCTTCTTGTCAAATGATGGAAGTGATGCCTCACTGACTTCTTTAGGGATTCCTTCCTTCCTTCCTTCCTTCCTTCCTTCCTTCCTTCCTTCCTTCCTTCCTTCCTTCCTTCCTTCCTTCCTTCCTTCTTTTGGCTTCCCAACGTAGCCTTATGATTTCTTGCTGTCTCCCAAGTACTCACCAGGTTTGAGTACTTATCTGCTTATCTTTGTAAAAAATCAACCAAGGTGAGCGAGGTGCTCCCTTCTACTGAGAACCTTTCTCAGAGTAGCCATGTTCAAGAGAAGTCCAGATTCCTGTACCTTCCAGCAAGACAGAAGGTCTACTTCTGCGCTTCAGACTGAACGTCGGCACTCCCTCACCTGATCAGCTATTAAAATATTCCACAACCAGCCATTCTAAACCCTAGATGGTTCTAGAAAGCAGATTACATGGTCATTCGTATCACATGTTTGGCACAGAAACTTTGGGAAAGCATCAGCAACCATTGTTTTTTTATTTTATTTATTTATATATCAAATTTGTTACTGCCCATGTTGTTAAAAAGCGACTCTGGGCAATTTACAGAAGAGAACCCAGGAAGCTGTAATGAAGCAGACTTGGTTAATGTTTTTCTGCTAATGCTATGCTCACATAAAACAACAAGCACAAAAGCTTTTCTGTTGTCATTTGAAGCCCGAAAATGCCTCTAGGCCTTTGCATTAGGAAACACAACATCCTTACAAGGATCAGAAAACAATCCTACAGAGAAAACTGATACCTTTCTTTTGAAGAAGATCTGTATAGAGACACACAGGACAGAAAGATTGTTTGACATCTCTTAGAAGGAGAGCACAGTCACAACAGAATACCAGGGTTTCATCTGCAAAAGGTTCACAGCTGCAGCTTATGCCTCCCTCAAAAGTGCGGTAGCAGAAGTGGAAAGTATTCTGAATGTGAAAGAGTGCCCTGTACTTCAACCATATGGAAGCAGTTACACGCGTGTAGAAGAGTCACTGGGTTTTACATAGATCCAGTCACTAAAACATCCAAATCAGGACTGACAGGGAGAGATGCTCCAGCTGGAATGGGTGATGACTTTGTCAGGAGGACCCACTCACAGATATTCTTCATCAAGCCACCAGAGATGGCTGGATACCACCTAGAAGTAGGGTGCTTAAGAGAATAACAGTAGTATTTCATTTGGAATGCTTCAGCCGTTATTAGACTTCAACACCCAATTATCCTCCAGTTTTATCCTCACAGCAAAAACGCTGTGAGGTAGGGTGGACTGGAAGACAGGAAGCATCCATGGCTGGCCGAGGGTGGACTTCAACTAGGCTTCCCCACTCCTTGTTCTCTCAGCCACATTAGCTCTTTCATTTAAAAAAAAAAAGTACATACCCCTAAAAGGAATTGTTTACATACAGTAAGCAGAGTTTGACCACAGTCCAATTAGAGTAGGGTTAATCAAATCTTATTTCACTGCTGGTGGAAGAACAAGACTGGATCAAGAAGTCTCGGGGAATGAGAAAAGCTCCGGCTTCCAGCATCTGCCACTTCAGACAACTGTTTCTCTCTCCCCCTAAAGGTAGGCCAAATCCTAGGGTTACCAGAAGTGGTCTGCAAAAGCCTTGATGGACACCGGCGGGCAGCCAGGAGGCGGAGAAACTGCTAGCTCCTAGCTGCCATGTAGTATTACCTTTGTAGCCTTCACAACAACCCTGCCGAGTACTCCCCAGCTGGAGAAATTATTGTCATTCTCTGCCGGTGAGAAATGGATGCTGAAGACCCTGTGACAAGATGGAGACAAAACCTCTCACTGCAGAAGGCTTGGGCTGGACTGTTCCCTCTATAGTAACCTGAGATTTGGCGGTGCAGGGTGGAATTAGTAACTTTTGCACCTGAACCTTGCAGAGCAGTCACATTGAACTAACTTGGTTCCTTTCATCATACCCCTGGAAGGCTTTATGAAAGGAAGGCACGGGTTGCCACATCAGGCTCGTGCCTGAGACCCCTGGCTTGCTGTAGAGTAGGGGAGCACCTGATGGGACGCACACCCAAGAATGTCATTATGCCCTCCATTTTGATACTTGCTATCCCTCCACTCTGGTCTGTCAATATTTAACCCACCCAGCTCCTGTAAGTGCAGTTTAGGTGTTGCTTCTCCCTATAACTTCAGGGCCCATAATTCCGTTTTCTTAAGACAATATGCCAGGACCCACCATCTGGTGCCCTTCAGCATCTTGGACTGGACTCCCACGGGCTGATACGGGCTGGCGAGAGCTGCAGCCCGAACATCTGGGTGGTGCAGACTGCCTTCTCCTGCTACGCCGTCTTTAAATAGTCCTGTTGATGGATGCAATGCAGGAGTGCAATGGCTGACTTTTGTTGGGTGAGGACTGACAATTCTCTAAATAAATTCATAAATAAGTGCAGTGGTGCAGCCAGATGTATTTTATTGCCTGGATGTTTTAAAAATATTTTATAAGGCATTGACTGAGTATGTTCTATCTTACATTATTCTGTCTAGATGGTATGTCCTGAATGGCGTCCCACTGAATATAATGCAAGTTATTTCTGAGTGGACTCTACAGGGTGACAACGATTATGACAGATTATTGGATGTTCACAATATGTAAGAATATTCTGACAATTGGGAAAAATAACTCTGATTACAGAGAATCTTTTGATATCTCCTTAAAATTAAAATTCAACTTTCTTTCCATTCAGTTTCCTTGGCATGGGAGCTCCCTGGCATAGTTTCAGATTTAAGCTTCCACTTTTATAAGAACCATGGGTATGTGAATGAATGGAAGACTACATGTGGGATTTTACAAGATTTTTTATTTTATTTATAAATGAGGGAAAGGAATAAAAACCTTAGACCATTAACTAACTAACCATAGCTCTGGCAAAGTTGAAATTTACCAGCTCCCATGATAGGATTTGATCATTTGAACAACACAGTGAAGTTATGTTCTTCATCAATAGTGTACAAGGATACAAATGGAAAAGGGTTTGTTTTTAAAAAAAACATTGAAACACAATATTATCTGTTAAAAATCCATTTAAAACATTCAATTGAATTTCCAAATACATTCATATGATTTTGATGAAATCAGAACACAGATAAAAACTAGTGTCTTAACTCAGACTAGATCTAGGTTTAACTGGGAAGGGGCCATTTTCTTGACTTAATTACCTCTCCAAATTAGATACATGCTGTCAGGTTTTCAGTCCACATATTTAAAACAGAGATGAAATAAACAGGATCAAAGACAACTAAGAATTAGGAAAAAGCTATTTTAATCTCTGAAAATCCCACTATGTATCAAAGGCAAAACTTATTAAAATGAACAATAAAAATACGATATGTGAAATCTGAACACTGTGTAGAGAATCTAAATGATATGGGGGGAGGAACATCTTGCAGTAAGGGTTGGTTTGACTTTTAAACTGCAGTAAATTTAGGGACCACTTAGATATCTGCATTTCATGCCAGGTAGCATCCAATATCCCACGAAAACTGGTGGAACAAGATAGCTATGAGTAGCATCCATCTTACTGCTTAACAACTATTGTCTTCTTAAGACAATAGTTCCTGGTCCATGTTAATTAACCATTGTTTGTTCAGTTATCCACAAGTTTATGCGATACACATAAAGCAGGAGAACAGATTGGAGCCTTGTAGTTCTTCAGGTGTTGCTGAAGTACAATTCCCAGTATGCCTCACTCATCGTTAGCATGCTGGGTGGGAGTACTTGGCTGATCAATATCTCCAGGGGCTGACCTAAGATGTTGGTTTCAGGCCCGTTTAATGGACCTGAATGAAGGCATGGATCCTCTGAAGGCCGGATATGGATGCCTACCATGCCCTCTGTCCCACCTGATTCTTCAAAAAATGTCTAGAATTTCTTAATTTACAAACGTCGAGAAACTGGCAAAGAAAAGTGACAGCCCCAGCATATTCTTCATCTCCAAGAATGGCTTTGTCCCCATGGAAGTGGACATCTGTGGGGGATGACAAGTGACATCACAAGCATCGTGACTTCATTTGCACTATGGTGTCATGGCACGTATGACATCATTGAAGTAAGGCTTGCTTGAGGTTCATTGCAGACAGTTTATTTTATGAAAGAAACAGACTAAGGAAGCAAATAAAGACAGCAATTGTACCCTAATCAGAAAGTTTAGTTTAAATAAACATAGGAGGGCAGAATGTTAATTTTAATACATCTCTTTTGGATGATTAAAGTAAAAATATATCTCACTTTAATGACTAAATAGGGAGGCGATTTTCTGTTATATCTTGACACAGAATTAATCAAAATAAAATGAAAAAATCATAATTTTCAGTTCCTTAATAATCAACTGCATATGTTTTCACTATTCAGTACCTCTGCTGTTTGAAATCTGCAGGCGAGACAATGTTCTGAGGTCTTCTTTGTGTCTGTAGAACCCAGAGCCAGCGTGGCCGAAGCTGGCTGTGTTGATCCCAGCTGAGCCTCGCTTGATCAGAATGGAGTATTTTGAAATTTCTCTTTTGGAACTCTGTTACTGCTATGTTTTCAGGAGAAAATGCATGTGGTAAGTGAATTTTAAAAGAGCTGACATTCTAAATCTAAGCAAACAGCAGGTCACCTGCCGAGTCTGCTGTTACTCTAAGTTTCCTGTCATTTAAAAGCAGCCTTCTGACTCAAAACAAGAAATCCGCACCGTAGCCACTGAATCAGAAACCTCTTTCAGCTTTCATAGACGTCAGTCAGGCTTCAGTGGAGTGAGCTGGAGTCTCAGTTCAGCGTCTGGAGGCGTCACTGTGGGACAGGAAATGAGGTGTGTTCGCAAGGCCAGAGACAGCTTTCCTGGGTCCCTCGGGCACAGAAGATCCCACCGGGTTCCACCTTGTTGTACACTCATCACCAAGCCCGTTCACATGGAATATTGCTCCCGGACCTACAGTGCAGAAATTCAAATTACCACTAGACGTCTCTCTCTGATGCCACCTTGGGGTCGTCTGGATTGTTGCATAACCCAGATATGTTAGCCCAAGCACAAGAAAAGCCATAGCAGAAGAGCAACAAGAAAGGAAAGAAGGAGGAGATGGATGTGGAGCCATGCTTGCCGCTCTCTCCTCCTTCTCTATCACTTCGTGCTGGAAAGAAAGCACTGTCGAAATACAGAGGGCCAATATATGGTAGCAAAGAAACACGCAGGAGGCTCTGGAGTTTTGGAGACCAGATGCGGCCCACCAAAAAGAGGGAGACGTTCACAGTGGCTGAGCAGCTGCATCTTCCAAGGGAAGGAGGCAGGGGCTCTGTGCCTGTGGATGGATGCTGAATGGGGAGAGACAGGGAATTTGAGGAACAACGCATGAGATTTCAAGGACTGTGGATCTACAGGGAAATTGGCAGCTTCTATCATAGGTGTGTGGAACTGCTGTGTGCAGCTATTCAGCCACCTTTCTCCTGGATACAATTACAAAGCCCAGGAATCAACAATTATTTGTTTTAGGCTTTAAGGTTCCTAGTTTCTCGTGCCTGACATTTGCTAAACAATGGTGCTACTGATTAAATCTATTGTTTCATTCATTGTCATTTCAGACAATGAAAACCAAATTCGAGAACTCATGTAAATCAACTTACAGACGTCAGCATTTCAGGTAATAAATAGTGCTCTTTGATTTTCTTCTTTTTTCCCTTTTCTTCTGTTTAAAAACCTTCTCAAATTGTATTTTGATTAGTTCTATTTAATATTTAACATCTTGCGAGCCACTCAGTAAAGGATGCTGCTGGAAAAAAAATGTGTTGCTGACTAAATACATTTATAATGCTATGAAGCTGATATGTAATTGATTTTAGTTTCCATAAAAGGATTATGTTAACTTTCCTTAATCCATATATTAGTGTTTTGTGAAGTCCAGTGCATTTCACAACAGGGAAGCAGTGTTTCTTTCTGATCATCAATATTTTATGTGAATATTATAAGATTATCTCTCGGTCTAAGTACCAATTACTGGGGAACAAGGCTGAAAAATGAGAACTAGATGGGAGATCCTTAAACAGCATCACATGGAAGTAAATCAGGGAAGGGTCATGATGTGGTATTTCTATTTCTACCCTCAGATGATTATGTCATGCAATACCTAGCCTGAAATATATTTCTCCTAAAAGAAAGGACTGCAGCTAAACCACAGGTGATTGAGTCTTGGTCAAGAAGAAACAGGCCAGAATAGCAATTTCCCAGAATTCTTCAGCTGTCTCCAAGCATCCAGCTCAGCTTGAGGCCATCTTGAACTCCTTTTATCCCAATGAAAAGCTGCACTTATGGGTGGTAGACCTTTCAGAACAGTAGAAGAACTGGAAGGAGAAAGGAGAGGGTGGGAAAAACTGCTGACCTGCCTGTCCACTTTCATAAGTGAGTAGTCTGCATTGGACCACACTTCCCTGTGCAACTGGAAAGTCTCTTTCAGCAATGGAGGAACGTGCCTGAACCCACAGCTGAAGAACCAAAGAAGTAGAAGGAAAGGCTCAACCCCTTTCCTGGCCCTCTCCCATTCCTGACTTCCAAATTGTCCAGCAATTTCCTTCTTGCCAAAGGCCAGACTCATGAAAGGTTGCAACACGACCTCTGATTCGTCCCCAGCTCTGATTGCTCTTCAGAACTGAAGGCCTTCGGGGAGAGGACCTGTCTTGGGGCACCTTTTCTGCAGGTCACTCAGCTGCTTCTAACCTTCAGTTCTTGCAGAAGGCAGTTTATTCTCACAAACATTCAGTGAATAATGAGAAATGTTAGAGGTGGTTACAAGCACTTTTCTATTTCTGAAGTTTTGCACTAATGGAAGGTGGAACCAGAGAAAGCCCCTGGTCATCCTATAGGGGATGCATGTATGAAACAATTATTTAGTTTTTAGTCCTACGCCCATCTTTCTTGCTCTATTAATATCATCTCACTGCTTTTGGAGAGCTGTTTTTCTGTGTTATTTTGTCGTTTGCTTGCTTTTAATTCATGTGCATTATTGCCATTTACATTTTTACTGTATTACTTCTGTTAGCTGCCTTGGAAGCTTCAACTGGAGCTTACAGAAAGACATTTTTAAATAAAATCCGTCAGCCCATCAATCAGATCAGCCGATTTTAGGTTAAAGCATGCAAGAATTATGCAGAATTATGACTCAGTTCAGCCTAAATTTAAGTACTTTAAAGTTCTCCTGATTTATCTGAGAGGTTTACATATGCCCTTGCACCCATCTCACTTAGGTATATCAGCTCCATTTAAAAGTACTTAACTTGGATAAGATGAAGTTCTGTATAAACAACGAAGGGCCAGATTATAACTAAAACAGAGCTGTTTTTAAAGACACACATAAACCGACGAAGAACAAACCCATCAGGGTTGCTCCAGAAAGTGTTTCCAAGGCAGGATTGGGAGCCTAGCCTGTTGTCGTCGTTGTGGCAGATGGCACCTTCACAGCATCTTGATAGCACTTCTTGTTATTTTTGGTGGGTAGGAAACTAGTGTGGAACCTGACCCTGGGGTTGTCTGTTCTTCAAAATAAAAATGTAAAGGTAGTTTATGGGGTTTACTAAATACTAGTAACCACAATACTAGTACATTTACATTTACTAAATACTAGTAAATGTAAACAGCAAGCAGGAGCCATCAGAAAGGCTTTTTTTTAACAACCTGCAAAACACCTAAGTTTGTTTGGTGTTTTGTAACATATAACACCGCAGTTTCAGAACACAGTCACAAAATAAAAAATTAGCTGTGCGATTGGTGTGTTCTTTCATAATAGTCTTTTTAATCCTTCTGAAGAACTCAAAGCAAATGAACTTCTTCCTCACAAGTTATTTTTATTTTATTACTACATGTTAATTGCACCAATTTTACAACACTGGGTGGTGTACCACCAAGTGAAAGAAGCCAGAAATAATATAAAAGCAAAATAACAACCCATTTACAATACAAGAGAAATGTACCTGCATAGAGGGGTGCCAGACTGATGCATCAGTTCTGAAGATGAGCCAAAATCTTGTGGAAGAGGAAGGTGTTCGCAATCCTGCTGAACCCAAGAATTGGAAGGTGCCATCTGAGCCTCCAAGGGAGGCCTATCCCATAATTCTAACAATTTAGCAATAGACTCTTCACTAGCCCTGATCTCACTTGATGCAGTGATTTCCCTTCCCTTCCAGCAGCCTCAGTGGCATTATAAGGAAGGGCGGCTGCCCGCTTTGCCCAGTGCCATCGGTTCCTCTCTCCATCGTCCCAGATGGACTTTGAAGAAACTCCCACTAGCGTCTCGCAGCTGAAACCCACTTTACTTAGTACTGCCAGGAAGCCACAGACACCCAAAACTACAGCAATAAAATTCATGTGTGGGGCAGGAACAGGTCTGGCGGAGGAGAACTATCAGGAGAACAAAGTGGTGAGAGGGTCATGTGCCTTGCGAGGGAGTCGGAAGTCTCCGTGGGGGGATGAATGGCCTGCTCGATCAGCCTCTGGTAGCCTGGAACCAAGAAGAGGGTGGCTCGAGGGGGATTCACGGTTCTGCAAAGAGAAGAAGCCGTTACGTAGGCTGAGAAAAACCTCGCGCTCATCAACTCTAGTATATTTCTGTTAATTCTGGAGACTTTTTGCGAGAAGAAGAAAAAAGATTGACCCTGAAATGACAGCAGAACCTCAGATGGAAAATTACATCTTAAGTGAGTGGTCAGTTAAATGCCTGTGGAGGTAAAAAGGACAGAAAGCATATTTTGTATGCTAATATAAACCTATTTACTGGGGAAAGTGACAAAAGCATCAATCATATCAGAAAAGGCTATTAAGGATTGTTAACTCCCCTTCAGATGAGCAATGATTTCTGTTGGGATGTAAATAAATATTCATGACAAGGACTAGCAGCAGAACATTTCACCAAAGTTGCACCACAGTGAGATTCCCCATTTTCTGGGGATCTCAGTCAGAAGGGCAGATTTCCAAACACAAGAAACCAGAGTCACTCTTCTGAAAAAGCAAGGAGAACAACGTCCTGCTCACAAAAAATACTGACCGAGCCTTTTGGTGATTCAGTCTTCTGTCACCTTCACCTATAAATATTTTGCAGCAGGTGAGGGCCTTTCTCTAGGGGTCCATAAGAGAAAGTGACCCTCATGAAGTTCAAGCTGTTGCAAGGATAGCCTGAACTGGGTGGGACTGGAAATTACTGCAGCTGGGGAAGGGGGCAAAAATTCTGACCTGATATTCTTATATTTCACTTGGCATGATTTCTATTTACTGAAAGAGAGAGAGACCATAGCATGTAGAATCAGGCTTCCACAGGTATGTTCTAGGTATGATGTATGAGACCATATTTCCCGGCATCTTCAACATTCAACATCCTCAAGGGATCTAACCCTTCATCCTCCAGGAGTCAGAATGCTTCCAGAAACACCTTCTGGCTGGGTAAGCGTCAAGCCCCTAAACACACTTTCTTTAATGAGTTTTAATGCCAAGAATTAAGGGTTGCAGGACAGAATCCTGAGAACTGAACAGGAACCCTCCAGCCCTCTTGTACTAATGAGTTCATTAAGATGAGGTCTCCTTGAAGGTCTTGGATTTTTTCCCTGAAATGTTTGCACAATGGACTATTTAAGGAGCCTATAACAGCATCTCCAGTCTGCTGATAGTTTGAGTTTGGAGATACTTCTCTTCTGTCTTAGCTATAGCAGGAAGTCTTGCATCAAGTCAGGGGGCCCTCTCCTTCCTCTTCCCATCCTGAAGCCCCTCTCCCACCCAACATTCCCATTCAAATCCCAAATGAGCACATTCCTTTGTCCGGCCGAAGGTTCATCCCATATCTTGTATTAAGGACTCGTGCAAGTCTGTGCTTTGGCTGCACCATATGGGTAAGGCTTTGGGGGGTGGGGGGAGAACCTAGAAACATCCAAAGAAGAAATAATTGCTTTACATGAATTGGATGTGCTGTGTTGGTGTTTCTGAGCAGACTACCGATTTGTGTCATAGGTGTGTCCTCCCCTTTTCTGTTTCTGGCAGGGTGCTATAGAATTAATTAGTTTCCAGTCACCCAAAGCCTTGTTATCACGCAAAACCCAGTCACTGTCTTCTGTGAATGGAACTCAGTCTGTGCAATTTCACCTCCAGTTCAAATGTATGTTACAGAAGATATAAACCTATTGCTAGTATGCTCTCCTCACCCTCCCCCCCCACCCCAAATCAGTGTGTGATGTGATATCACAGTATTCAGGGCCACCCAATTCTCTAACTCCTGCCAGCAGAGTTGGGGGATGTTTGAGAAGCAACAGAATGAATCCAACTCAGTTCAGCAAGGAAAGACTTCACAAAGTTATAAGCCAAAATGATGGACCAGTTTCTATCCAACCATTACCAGAGAAAAGCATGGGGGAGGATGCTCAATATTAACAGTTCCACATTATCCCATGATAGAGAACATGAGGACATGCTGATTCGTGTCTGTTGGATAACTGACCACTTGGGGTTGAGATTTGGACCCTTCAGGGAATACTTTGATAAATAAAGTGTGCATGTGTGGGGAGTGAAGAGTATTTATTTATTTATTTATTTATTTATTTATTTATTTATCATGAGAATTATAACATCATAAACCATGCAACTGAGGTCCAGAACTGTGAAAAATTAGGATATCTAATTAAGATAGATGTTGGTCTCCAAAAAGCACTAATCTGGAGGATGAAGTAGTTCACAGAAACATCTGGATCACTGTTGCTCTCCTCAGATTTGATACCTTGCCTGGACTCAGGAGTTAAGCCAGGTCAGGGTGGGTTCATACTTGGATGGGAGATAACCAGAAATCCCGGAGCTGTAGGCTGCACTATGAGGTCGAAATACATCTCAGAGGAAGGCAATGGCAAACCGCATCAAGGAGGTGTCCATGAGGTCACCAGAAGTCGAGCTTGGCTCAAGGGAGTCTTTGCCACAGCTTCATTTAGCATTTCAACCGCAGAGAAATTGTTTCTAAAGAGAATGTTAACTTCCTTTTCTTCCCAGCCTCTCTAGAATTTGGTAAATCTGATTTATTCTTCAGCAATTTCAGAACAGTAACTGCTCAAAGGGAGGGTCCTTTGTGATTGACACAGAAGCCAAGCAACAGCAGCGAGTGCTTATATTTCAGCTACAGATTTCTTCTGAGCTCAAGCTGTTCGGGAGTCAGGGAAGGGATCTTTGCATCTCTCCCAAACGTGGGGCTGATCCTTCAGTTGTACAGATGGCGACACAGCAGCGTTATGTTCTTGTAGCCCTTTTTAAAACCATAGAGTCCAAGGTACATGCACATTATAGGCGATCTTCTGCTTCTGAATGAAGAACATATGTCACTTCTCCTTTTTGGTGCTGCATCTTACAAATAATTCATCCTTCTGCGTGTTATAATCGGTATTATGTAATCTGGAGAGAAAATTAGGGAAGCTGCTCAGTTCTGTTTTTCTATCCGAGTTGGACTGACATTTAAGAATGTATTTCATGGCAGAGGGGCCACTGGATTCTTCCCCGAATCTGTTTCCCTTGGATCTCTCCATCTGAAAGTCTTCCATAAGTTACATTTCCTGCCTCTGATGTTACTTTCACAGTGAATATGCAGGAAGCGCTGAGGAGGAATATTTGCATAGATTAACATCGTAGATCCTTGCTTTTACAAATCCCACTCTTGTTGCAAAATTAGCTCTGAGTTCCCTTTTAATTGGCTGCATGATATTCAGAACCACTTTTGATCCGAATTGTTTTGCATATATCTGATCTCTGTCGCTACGCTAAAAATGCCTGTGATCAGAAAATTCTGGCATTTCGAGTATTTATATACCCTGAGAAGCTGACCAAAAAGAATAGCTTTCACTGGGCAGAAATAAAGCACAGACATTCCTTGTGCTTGAGATTTGGGAGGAAACAGTTTCCCATTTTCTTCCATCGTGGGATTTTTCTCCCCAGGTTTGCAGAGAAGCCTCAAGACTGCAGTCCTGACTCAGGCACTTCATGCTTACAGCCAACTAAAATTAAAGCAATTAAAAGTTGCTTAAAATACTAAGTTTTTATGCCAGATTGATTTGGTTGGAAAATTAGAATTTCCGCTAATGAATTTTTGAAGTAGCTCAAATGCTCTACTTGTAATTGTGCATAAAATTGTTCCGTAGTGGGTGAATTATGCACAAGACATTAAGGTCTCACTTACATATGCATAAGTATCCTTTGATTTTCTTTTTTTTAAAAAAAGGGCGAAAACTCTCTTGAGATGAGCTCAACTCCTTGTGGCTTGTCGTCCATAAGGTTTTCTCGGCAGGAATATGGAAGGGGTGTACCACGGCTTTCTTCTGGGTTGGCTCTCCACTACTCAGTTCAGCCTCGAGCCCCGGGATCCCACTGAAGTATTAACCAAGTCTGGCTCTTCTGAGTTTGTGGCGGATTGGCCAAGACTGGCCAGAAGGGAGCTTCTGCTGTGGGACCTTGATGCCACTATCAGATATAAAAGGAACTCAGAATGCATCTCATACGCAATGATTTTCAGCAGATACCTTCAGCTATCACGCATATTTAATTCTTTGGTTAGGTATATGTGGATCAGAAGGATCCACCGCACTTCCCATTTCACATTAAAAAGGAAATGGTTTATTTTTGTGGCCTGGAACCAAGACCAAGGAAAATCTCTGCTAGCAGTGCCTGAAAACTGGTGTTATCTGAAGCAGAACCCACAACCTGCCGAACAGTTTAGCTGACACTGAAGTAGTTGTTCTCAGCTCCACAGTGCGTGGTTGCGCACGCAGCCGCCACCTGCGTGGGAGAATTGTCAGAAGGAAACATTTTCTCCAACCTTATCACAAAGGTTACAGTCTAAAGGAATGCAAAAGGACACATTCGTAAACCTGAAATGTTTGGAACAACATGCCCCGGACAGATGAGAGAGAAAAGTTGAGAGCATTGGAAGAAAGGAACACCTTGCCTGCCACGAAGCACGGGTTGGCTCTATTATATCTCACCTTGTCCTATGCAAGGGTTGTGTCAGCTTCTGCTAACTTAGGCATTCATTAAAACATACGGTTTCACCAGGGCGCCCAAACGTTTGCGTGCAACTGTTGATTCAGCTCACAGTTCGATGTTGCCCTTAACTGGCTGTTGAAGAGCTCTTGCTGTTCCAGTTCCCATCATTTGGACTCATCTAACGGTGTCATGGATCAGCTCATTTTCCAGTGATCAACAGGGAAATGAACCAGAATGTGGACACATAGTGTAGTGAGGAAGCTGCAGTATGAACAGAAGAAAAAATATCAGCCAGAGAAGGACCATAGACAGGAACCTGCTTCCTGAAAGTGGCCTACCAGATCTAGTAGCTTGCCATTTGGGGGGAAGCTTGTGGGGGAGTTGGGCGGTGATATAAATTTGACATATAAATAAATAAATAAATTTTTTAAAAGAAGGCTGTGAACGCATTTTCTCTTGTGGAGTCCTCGGGGTTCTCTGAGCTCGGTTCTTTCCTTGCAAACGTTTCATGACCCGGCTAGGTAACATCTTCAGTGCTAGGATGGAGTGGGGTTTCCTCCCTATTTATGTGCCGTGGCCTGCCTTTAGCATGTGTTCACTGCTTGATTGTGTGCCTGGTGGTGACCTCTGCTTATCAGGGCGATGATCGCTGGTGAGGAGATGTTCTGGTCTTTTGTTTTCCTTTCTATTGTCTCTTTTGTAATGAACGGTTTGCAAGAAAAGAACCAGGCTCAGAGCACCCCGAGGACTCCACGGTTCAACCCCGAGCTACACATATTCGCCTCTATTGGTACATTTTCTCTTTTGGGCTGAACAGAATTAATGGTGTTCGCAGATCCCACATTTTAACTGTTATTCTTGCTTTGTCGTTAAGACGCCTTGTAAACCCTTCGCAATCATACAGGACAGCTCAACAGGGAGAATAAAAGTTATTTACACTCTCCTTGTACTTAGAAGTTGGGGGTCAGACACCTGCTGAATAAGGTTGGAAAAAGGCCTAAGGGGTGCATTCGTACAACGTCCTCATGGTGGCTAGTATTAACCTTGAGCTTTTGCACGTGGCTAGGTGCGTGCAGTTCGACGCATGGCATGAAACTGTGCCAGTGCAATAGCAGCACGAGGGTGTCGCGCGTGGCCTGAGCCAGGTCGGACGAGCGTTTCGTGTTTAGTTGCTGCAGGCCTGAAGCGCGGGCAAAGGCCTGGGGGCCAGAGGAAGAACAAGGGCCCCCCTCCCTTCCATCCATCACCCACGATAAATTCCCTGCTGTTGGAAGCGTGACAGGACCTCGAATGCAGACATATATGCTCTAACTATTAAAAAGTATAAAGCAACTTGTGATAAACAGTCAGTATTTGTTGCTTCGATATATTCTGTAATGTGGTTGGAGGGGCTGCCTTGGAAGATGAATCATTTTTAATCTTGGTGCTTTAGTTACTGTCAACACCTGATACAGCGTCCTATCGCAATAATTCAAAGATCTCTCTATTAGTTTCGCTCTGCTCTTAAAAGCAAATGAAGCTGTTGCAACAGGACACATTAAAAGTGTTCTCTGATTGTCCTCCAGGCTGAGACCGAAACATATTTCATGAAAGAACAGAAAATGAACTCTTCAACATTCATCTCACCCCCCCACACCCCCTTTTCTTTAAATCTACTGTTGCTCAGCAGGACCAGTTCCCCCCCCCCCCCCCGGCAGTAAATAAACAGCTGCATCCGTTTTCCCCCCTGGGAAATTCAGGCAGCCCTTGGCTGTGGTCACTAATGGAAGGCCTGTCTTCCGAGGTGTCTGGCGCTGGCAGAAGGGACGGCGATGCCTCTTCGCGCCCTGCCTGTGAGGCGCAGAGCCGGCCTCTGGGGCCAGCAGGGCGCGACCCCGCTGGGAGTCGGGAGTCGGGAGTCGCGCTTCTCCGGAGCAGCCGGCGTCGGTCTGAGATGCCCCAGAGAATCTGGGGACCCGCGTTTCCAAAGCCTCTGGGACGGTGCCAGTTTGGGGGAGGCGGTGGGAGACGCTCCGTGACTTCTCTAAGGCCAAATGCAGCTGGGGGCGGGCAGTGGGCTTTGGCACCGGGCTAGGTGCCGGGAGAAATGCGCGAGTGGCTTCGCTGCATCCTGGAGCCTCCCACAGCCGGTCCCCGAGAGTGCAGGACAGGCAGGTTGGGCTCCTGTCGATCACCTGCACCGGTCAGTTTGCAGCAGCGGGGAAAAGGAGGCCCTCGGGAAGGGCGCAGGGTCTCCCCTGGCTTCGCCCCCTCCGTCGGGGCAAGATGCGGGATGGGAGCCGCTCCGGGGACCATCCGCCCTGCAGGTGCGCGGCTTCGTCCTTCCGAAGGCGAGGAGGACCTTGCAGCGGGCGCCCGGGCCGGGAGTCTGGGCGGCCTCCGCTCTCTGAGAACCCCGACTTGGGAGCCGTCTGCCTCTGGAAGCACCCGCAGGCGGAGGACCCTTCGCCCGAGGAGCGGGAGAGGCAGTTGGGGGCCCGTCCGCCTCCCCTCTGCACCGTCTCTTTGACTCGGGGGGCTCCGTGGCCTCCTCAGTCCTTCCCCTCGGGTCAGAGATGACCTTCGGCCAAGGGCGCCGCGGCGGGGCCTCGACCGGCCTGGGCAGGCTCTGCCCCCCTCGGGTCCCTGCGCTGAGCCCGGCGAGGGAAAGGGAGCTGGCCGAGTAAGTGAATTATTTACAAAAATTTGAGTTGACACCTTTTATCAAATGTGGAAAGATGAAGACAAAACAGCTGCTATTGCTGTCGTAAGCAATCTGCCGGTGATTGAATAAAAGTGTCAAGAAAATGGCTGCTTGATAGCCTTTTGTTCTCTCTCATCCAGCTTGATGTTAGTTTGAGCTGTCACTTAGGAATCACGGCTGTGTGATTTATCAATACGCCGAAATGACCTTCTGCGCCGGCTGGCATGCGCTGGGGGGGAGCGCCCTCTTGTGGGGGCGGGCGGCACTCCCGCGAGCCGATCCTCGCCCTGCGTCCCGCCTGCGCCCGCCAAAGGACCCTGAACGGTGCCGGGTGTGTGCGCGTGTGCGCGTGTGTGTGATTCTGCCATCTTCCTCCAAGGAGCCGAAGGAAGCACCGGGAGGGTTTCGCCCAAGCCGTCTGCTATCTGCCAAACCACAGCCCTGCAGGAAGGGCCGTTCCCAGCTGAGAATGCAGACGCGATGTAGCTCGAGGCTGAGCTCGGCCCAGCGGAAAGCGAGGACGCCAGCTGGGACAAGGAGGGAGGACTGGAACTTCCCCGTCCTCTGCTTTTCCTGAGACGCCTTTTCCCAGGATTCTGGGTCCTTCTTCCCCATTCTGGGAAGGAGCGAGATGACAAGGAAGATGTGGAGATTCTGGAAAGGACTGAGACACCCTCCCTGTCCCCTGCTCCTTCTCTGCTCCGGAATGGCTCCCTCTTTTCCGGAGATGCAGGGCCTTGGGGAAGGTGTCACCCTGTCCCAAGAAGATCAGCCCTGCCTGGAGCCCCGCAGATGGATCCAGCTGCAGGAGAGTTTGAACCAGGCCACTCCAGGACACATCCCGCTTCCCATCAGCTGGGCCACTCAGACCTTTGTTGGCTCTATGTACGGGAGGACATGATGCTATTTTAGGACAGAGGGAGAAAGCTGTGGGCTGCGGTGTAGTTTCACAGGGTTTTTCTCATGTCTTTTCACAAGGTTGTCATAGACAATGACACAGATACCAGGAAGATTCCAGGGTGTGTTGAAACAACCGTTTCACGCAACCATCGGGCACACCAAAGCTGAGCGACTGACAACCCAGGATTACATCTTGTTCCCCAAATTTCCTCCAAAAGGCATTGTCAAATGCCTGGATCAGTTTAGCTGAACTAATTAACGTAGCCAGGTGCTCTGATGTCATTGTCGTGGCCTTGGAGCGAAGCCCCAGCCCTCCAAACATAGGGCAGGAATTGGAGGAAGGGGAGACTTTGCAAAGTCTCACAGCTTGTATCAGGCTAGCCGAATTACCTTCCGAACCGCTCAGGAGTTTGGAAGCCCCTTTTCAAAATCCACAGATGAGCCTCACATGACCAAAACATGGCGAAAATGTTTAGAAGATAAACACAAAACCCGGTTACAGAATTAATGAATGCCAGTTGCAGAGGCAATAACATACTCTCAGCGCCAGGGCGTTCTTAGCTCGGTGGCCTTTAGCACTGGCGTCCCAGTCGGTGGGAAGAGCCTGCCCCGTCTTGGCTACCTCAGCACAGTCGGAGCAGGCTGGAGCTGATTGAGGTTTGGAAAGACGAGGCCAGGACATCTAGCGCTACAGGCCAAGCTGAGAAGTTGAAAAGCATCTTAGGGACAGCAGACAAAAACTACATGGACGTGTCCTTGAAGCTACTTTATGGCTGGGCTTCCATGACAGGCTCAGATCAGTCACTGAATTATCCCAATTTTCTGGCTTTGAGCAGATAAATGCCTCTGGTGGCTTTTTGGCGTCTCGGCACGAGCCCATCTGACCCTTTTAGGGGTCTGACCTCAAAGACCATCCGGAGCTCAGAATGGGGGTCTTGCCCCACCCCTCTGACCCCAATTTCTGGCATTTCCAATCAGCATAATACACTGTACAAGAGGCAGAAAGGTTGCATGGAGTCAGAAGACCTTTTTCTTCCAAACTTCACTTACTTTTAGAAGACATCTCAAGCTGGAACAGCAAACTTCATTCCTGAGAAGAATGGTTTCAGGGGTTAAAGATCCTTGCACCACGTCGTGTGTTTCGCTCTGTTTTTATTGTATGCAGGGCTACTGTTTCTGTCTTAAATCTCATGCACGTCTGCATCACAATTTCTTCATAAAAGGTCTTCAGGAATGTTGAATAATATGTAAATTTTATGTTGTAATGAATTGGGTCCTAAGATCCTTAAAGGTCAGGCACCTGATATAATACATCATGTTCTTTAATATCAAACTACAAAATAACTGTAATAAATTTTGTGGCTGCTGCCACAACATATCCTCACACACTGTTACCCACAAGGAAGCACCAGTGGGGATATCTCATTTGTCAAAACTTGCAGGGAAAACGGGCGTGTGTACAAGAAACTCTGAAAGTTAGTCTGGCTAAGGTTAAGGCTGGCTCAGTTTACCCTTGAATGGCCGGGAAGCCCCGTCAAACATTGGAGCGCCACTGGGCGATGCGCCGGGCTGGGTTGAAGCAAAGCACCCCTCAAAAGCCAGGGAATCATCTTTTCCCAACGGCAGATGCAAAATGCTGTTAGGATGAGGATTTGACGAAAGAGAGCAGACGAGGGCAGTCTTTCTAAGGCACAAGGAGAGAGTTGAGGCTGCAAGACAGTAGCTCCTTTGACAAAGCCACAACCTCCATTGGGGACCAAGGAGGAGGAACCACCCCACCTTTACTTCTACACACCTCCAGGACATAACAGACCTGTGGGATACTACAGCATGTCTGTGTTTGCTGGGTGGTCCTTCCAATAATATGAATAAGCGGTACCTGCACAGCAACCAGGGTCCAGTAGGCTGTCCTGCCTTTCTTCAGCGCTGGGTGCTGGATCCCACAGCAGCCATCTTAGGGAGGGAGGGAGGGTGGGGGTCTTCCCTCTCTCTTGCAGCAAACTGGATCACAGACCAGCCCTGGAAGAAAGGGAACCTCTCCCTCCTTACCTGGAGGAGACACGTTAAGAGTTGCAGTGAACTCCTAAGAGAGCCCGTCCCTCTCCTCAAGGAGTACAGGAAGTCTCCATGGAGATACAAAACCATCAGTGAATATTTTGTTTTTCAGTCAATAATCATTTGCTGAAGTTTTGTTCTTACTCTGACAAAAAAAAAAAAAGTTGGTGTGGTGCTTAAAGTTAAATAAAGAATGAAGAAAAGAATAAATGATGTATGAGAAGAAAGAAAGAAAGAAAGAAAGAAAGAAAGAAAGAAAGAAAGAAAGAAAGAAAGAAAGAAAGAAAGAAAGAAAGATCAGAACTCGATAAAGACCATTAAAAGATTCCAGTGTTGAAAGTACCTATGTATTGTTATATACATAGGAACTTTGTATATATATAAAGTTCCTGTGTATTGTTATAAAGTAATGGCTTTCACTGTTTCCCCTTCTTCAGTGAAAGAAATAAAAACCCCAGTTTTCACACTACTGCCACTGCTGAGAAGCCCTGATCAGCTAATCATGACATCCAGGGTGTTCCAGAGGACGTTAACAGGTGCCCCCAGAAAATGCCCACGCCTGCTGCACCCCCCTATTCCTATCCATGGGCTAAGTGTGAGCCAATGCAGCCAAGGTGCCAAGTGGTTTACACTGCTGAGAAATGGTGATGAGGTGTCAGCCCTGCGAGGTAGTCCAGACAAGAAGCACAACCAGGAGCACTAGCTCTATATTTATTGTAAGGTTACATTAACAGAATCTTGCAAGACTGAAAGTATTTCTCTCCTCCTCTCCTTTTATTCTCCAGAAAACTAGGGAGGGTCTCTTCTGAAATGTTTCCCATGCCATCCTCCCATCTGCGGGCTGATTTTACATGCTGATTGTCCAGTTCGCAGCTCTTCCTCCTGTCTCCCAAGGTCATTCCCCGATACTATTACATGAGGCCACTTCCTTTCAAGACAGTGTGTTATGTGTTGTTTCTGGAGAAATCCCTGAGTGGATAATGTCATTACTTCACATGGCCACTGGGGGCCTTACATCCCGCCAGACATAGGCAGAGCCAGGAGCTTCTTGAAGCTGTTGGATTTTGGTCAGAAGGAGAGACAATAACTCTTTTGGCTATGTTCTGTGATATTCCTGATCGGCTGTCAGGGAATGAGTGTGAAGGGTCATTTCTGATTATCTTCAAACGTTGGGTTGAAGATATCTGATGAAATATGTTCCTGGATGTTCCTCTCCCCCACCCCATATTATTCATAGATTCATAGAATCATAGAATCACAGAATTGGGAGAGACCATAGACCTCACCTCCTCCAGTCCACTGTTCAGTGCAGGATCCACCAAGCAACCCCAAAGATGTCCACCCAGCTTCTCACTGAAGGCCTCCAGTGAAGGAAAACTCACCTCTTCATGTGGCAGCCTGGTCCACTGGCTGACAGACTGTACAGTCAGGAAGTTTCTCCTGATGCCTATCCTGAGCCTCTGTCAGCCCTCCAAGGCCAAGAAACGGGCACGGCAGGGACCCCAGGTATGCTCCTTATTGTAGTAAGACAGAAAAACAGAATCTCGAAAGCTTATCAGGGTTTGTCTCTGCCCCATCTCATACAAAGCAAAATCAGGGAGGGGGGCATTTTAATTGTTTTTCTCATGCTTTCCTCCCCCCCAGGACTAAGCAACCTTGTGACAAAGTCCTCAATTAACAATTCACTCGTTCCTTCTCCATTCCTGAGGCCAAGCCTACATTCTTTCATCACCTCTTTCCTTTTAGTTTTAACCCATTGGATAACCATTCACCCATATGATTTGAGGAAAAGGCTGGCATTTCATGCCAGTCATTCTGGAGATAAAAATGTGGTAGTTCTTTGGTGTGAGAACGTGGGTGTTACCAACCAACCCCTATTTTTATCTATGAACTTTTGGAGTCTACCAGAAGCAGCAAAGACCAGTGTTCCTCTGTGTACCAGTCACCCCAAATTGCAGAGTTGCAATCTGCTGCACCCAGTCAGATTTGGAAATCCCCCTGCCCCTCCCTCTCCGATAACAGCCCAATTCCCCTCCCTTGCAATAAATTTGTGTAATGTCGGCAGAACGTTTACCAGGGATGAGATACAGTTGGTGTTCCTTTTGTACTTTTCTCTCTCAAGCCAGGAATATTATACATCTGCATCAAAGAAAAAATGAGCTCTCCAAAGATGTGTAATCATACCAGGTATGGGGTGGAAAATGATCACTTTGCTATTTCATAAAGGAATCGTAATTCATAAATGTTAACGACGCAGGGGAGACATGGCATTTCCTCCTGAGAAGGAGACTTTTATATCAGAGAGTCAATTTCTTGGACAGAGTTAGGTTCTGATTATATTATTGCAGGTATTTAATGAGTTTTTAAAGGGGCTTTAACAAGTTTGTGGTAAATGTTTACCTTGAAAAGAAATCTTGGACTGGTGGCAGATTTTCTGTGTAACTCAACTGCAAATTTATATAAATACAGAAGCAAAGTTATGAAACTGTCAAGCAATCCTAAAGACATCTTTTGGACTTTTATTTTACCCCATTCCTTTACTTTCAAAGAGCATCTTGTAGGCTCTTGATTTTAATCATCATCTCATTAAGCAATAAAAGAATAGCAGCAATAACAATGACCATTTTTAAAAAAAATTAAAATATACCAGTAAGACAAAATAATATCAGAACTTCTAACACTACTGGATGAGTGAGACTTAACCGATAAAGTAAGATTGAGAAGGAGGAATCTATGTTGAGGCTTCTTTCTTGAAGGGACCCTCCTCTTCGGACATCACATGCCCTATCTTGGATGATGGTTGTCTCCAAAGCCAGCAGAAGAAGATCCATCTCGAGTGTGAGAAGCTTCACGGGAGAAGGATGGCAGTCCGCTTCTAAGCCATCCTGGGCTCTAACAGTTAAAAGCAGCCCTTTGACTGGCATCTAGAAAACAGAGGGAAAGGCAGTGCATTTTTTCAAGATTGCCCAATTTTATCAGAGCAAAGGATCCCTGTAAATAATCTACCTATCGTGTATTGTACTAATCAATGAATAATTTTCAGAGGCAGTTGGATTTACAATGGTGGTCATCAAAATGAAATACCATATAAGATAAGGAATAATAACCTTTTCCTTATCCACCAGCAAGATTTTGGCAATGCCCCCAAATTTGTCAGCACCCTTTGGTGCAATAATTGGGAATAAAATCTTCAGTTTACAGGTGCGGGGAGGGAAGGGAGATGATAATAGCAAAAGGCTCACTAAACAAGGAAAAATACTGGAGTATCATATTGTTCATTGGTGCTGATGAACTTGGGGTTAGGAATGAGTGCAGTTTTCACTCACCGCCTGAGTGCTGCAAAGCCCTAAAAAAATCCACGAATGTCGTACTTTGGATTAATATTGCAAATATGCTGGGGTTATGATATCGATTCATGATTCAAGTGCAAGAAGAGAGTGTTAATTGCGAAGTATGACATCCGTGGCCTTTGCCATTCACAAGGGAGTGAGAAAAGGCAACATTTGTTGGATTCCATTCACGAAACTGGGGTCCATGTAGAGTTAGGGTTGCTCATTAACAGAGAAGGCACACACACGTGTGCGCCCGCACACACATTTAGCTAAGCACACTTCACTGGGTTTGTTGCTATTGTTGTTTATGAGAGGCTTCTCAACTCTACTGGGGGAAAAACATCTTTGAGTAGCAAGAAACGGGTAAGTTACCAGTTAGGCTGTGGATGGCTGAAACATTGGAACATAAAAGGCAAGGTCAGGAAGTGGAATAGATGGACCGTAAAGAAGAACAAGCCAGAGTTAATGGGAATGACCGTTCTAATATACTCTTACCTCTCGCAGAAAATCTCTATATTGCAAACACTTTCACTCCTACATTGGCCCAACATGGAACACATATACTCCTTAAATATTTTTGCAACATTTAGAATTAATTTCAAGTTATAGGTTTATCAGTTATGGTCCAGAACTTGTATTAAATTCTGTGATCCATAAAACTTTTTTTTTTCTTTTTGAATGACGCATAGTTTAGTTTTTCATTTAGAGGCTATTAAAGTGTTCACCAAAGTTATGTTGGGAAAAAAAATGATTGAAAGTGCTAAAACACTGTACAGAATATAAAATCCGTTCATAGGCTTTTTATGACACTTGAAGCATGAGTCTTAAAGGTTTAATGTTACTGACTTTTATACAGTGCTTTTTAATTTTTGATTCCAGTTATGGTTCTGCAAATGAACTGTGACATTAAAAAAAGAACCAGGGTGGAACTGCCAGTTCTGTTTTTTGATGGGCCTGAACTAGTTGCGAAGGATTCTCACAACCTGCCTCAACTTGTTCCCCTAGATGCTGCACCACACATTTATGTCCACCTAATCAAGTTGACCCCCAAATCCACCAAGGTAGATGTATCTATAGCTATAAAAGTATAGCTTGGCATCGACTCTAAAGTTCCCATGGTGTATATGCTTCATTTTGCTTTATAACTGTAAGTAAAAGATGCAATCACAGCAGAACAATGGTTAAGGACCAACCTCTCCTGCCCTGTGTTTCTGTGGACCATAGATGTGCAAACTGTTTTGAAATACAAATGTTCCAAGGTCAACTGTTCCAACGATGGTTCATTCTGAACTTGGAATTTGAGCTTTAACCTGAATACAAATGTTCCAGGTGTGCCACAAACAAACTTCCAGATACAGGCAGGGCCCATTTGGCAAAACTGGGCCTGTTTTGGGTAGGACTAAGAAGAATCACCATCAATTACCTTTGTGGGGGTGATGATGTTTTCGTTGAGTTTTCTGAAAGACATGAGGCTACCTGACAAGGTTGGCTGCTATTGAGAAGAATCTCTCATCAACAGCATATTTAGTTGTGTCAGAGAAGTGAATACCAACCGTACTCTGTTATGTTATGCTACATTGTGTGGTATGTTTGTTTTTTAGATAGCATTCCTTCCTCCAGTGTTTCCCCACAACAACTCTGGGAAGGGATTAGTTGGACAGAGAGTGATTGGCCCATAGGCCTCCTGGAAACTATAGCTGATAAGGCAGGTCTTGAACCTGAAGCTTTCTGCCCTCAGTCTAACACCTTTACCAAAACACCATGCTGGTTGATTAGCAGGCTGGCACCAGGAGATAACATGCCACGGAGAGAGGCTGGCACAAAATATGTGGCATTCGTAGCCTTGGCATCCCCTTTTCTTAAAGAGAATAAGCGTGTAGATGAGCCTCTGCAAGGGTTATCTAGCATCTTGCCAAGAGACTGCCCCACTCCTGCAGAGCAGAGCTTTGACCCCGAGGATATCCCGCTGGCCTCATCAGTTCCAGCATTGGAGAAGGCCAAGTCACTTTCTCCTGGCCACTCTCAACAAGCTCCAGGGATACAACCCACTGTCTGGGCTACTCGTGTCAATCTCAAGTCACACACTCAACCCCCTCTCCATCATTTTCTGTGGATGGGAGTGAGGCTCAACACTGTATACCATGTTTAAAATCTCCCAAAGGGGCAAAAAAGCCATTGGATCTGCAAACTGCTTTGGGAAACTATGAAGGGCCTCAGACCAGGCCCCCACATCCATTTGCAAGGCTGCTCCAATGGGCTGATTTCATCAAAGCTTTCTTGAACGGAAGTCTGCCTTCTAAGATTGGCACAGGTCTAGTGGGTAGGAATGGAGGGAAGCGGCTCGACTCACAGTATCAAAGAGGGTTTAAAAAGTAAAGCACTAAGCTATAGTATCTCAGCACCAGGTCATCTGAGGGCATTTTCCAAGAAAGTCACCTGGAGCCCATCATGTTCTGGGAGCTTCATGTAGAGATAGAGAAATGTCTGCCTGAGGTTGCTGCCGTGAATCATGGAGAACCCACCTTCCTCTTCTGAACACAGGAGGGGGATTGTGGAAACAGTTCCAGTAGCAAGATAGATAAATGCTGAAGAACTTGTGCCTGCGCTCCCAAGGTGACTCCCTAGGGTCATCTGAGGGAGGGGGGACAACATTTTCAAGCGTTTTTGGCATTTTGGAGCAACTGGAGATTACCAATGAAATGGATTTAAGGCACCCATCTCCCCCTTCTTTCTGAGATTAAAAATGGGCAAATATGGAACCCATGCCTTGCAGGAAGGAGGCAAAATACCCTCCCCCAATTTTTTAAAAATGAAATAGAAGAAAATGCTTCCAGAAAGGGAGAGGAAGGGGTTGCTGTAAGATCTGGAATGTGGGTGCCTGGATGGCTGCAGGGTGCTCTCTCCTGCCAAAAGCGGTCACAGCACTATCAGATCTCTCTTTTCCAACTCTTCCTCTCCCCCATCTCTCTCTCTCTCTCTCTCTCTATATATATATATATATATCCAACCCTCCTAAATATTTAAAGAGATCTCCTCTCTAGCTTCATGGTACGGGGAACAAGGATGCTGGGCATGAAAGCCCCGAGGGGCTGACAGACATTGCCAGGGACCCTTATTTAATTTAGTGCCTGGATAAGTGACCGTAATGACTGGATGCCGATGTCCCTAATGCTACCCACGTACCGTGCCTTTAAAAGTGTATCAGTGACTCCCCTTAAGTGCCCACAAAAGCCATCAGGTTTCCGATTGCAGTGCTCAAACCCAACGTGATCTCTAATGGGAAAAATGGTTTAAAACAAGCGGAGCCTCTCGGTCAGCAGAAACACACACAGCCTCCACCTTCCCGTTCCAAAAGGGCGGGTAAATAAATTACATTTTCTCCATAAAGGACACACCTGGGATGGGAAACAACAATGCAAATAAGAATCCATTCTTCTTGTAATTAACTCTCAGCTCAGCCATAATTCGGTTGCAATGAGAATTAAAAACACCACTACCAACACCGCATAAACACAGCTGTGGGATTCGTATAGAAAATTACCTCGTGGCATTTTTGCAAAATAACCATTATTGATCTTGATTTGTACATGTTAAACTGTGGTTCCTTGGGTAAAAATATTCTGGGAGAAGTCAATAATATGCCATCATTTCATATGACACTAATAAAATAACTCAAATGAAAATTCATTTTGCTTACTTGTCTCCTTCTTAAAAGAGAAACAAAGGGGGGGGGGACTAAGACAACCTCCCCCCACCCTCACCCCGAACATGTGCATACAAGGCATATTTATAAAACAATTCAGATTGATTTTGTAGTTACTTTAAAAAGAAACCATTGATTGTGGGATCATTCTTTACAAAAACGCACTTCTGTAGTCAGCTGATATTGATAACGGCTGTGAATCGCAGGAAAGGGTTCCTCTGATGGCTCTTGTACAGCATGTTTCCTAGAGACCCCCTCCAGACCCCCCTCCAATAGTCATAAAACATTTTTATTTCTACCATCAGAATATTCCCTTGATAACCTTCTCAGGGCACCTGCATTAGTACTGCTGAAATCTCCTTTCCCAGGGCCAAAAGGTAACTTTTGTATTCTCCTAGATCAAAATCAAAATTAATTAGTCCTGCACTTGGACATCAACAATGAGAATGAGGGAGGGAGGGAGGGAGGGAAGGGGGACGCTTAGAGATTCAAGGTTCATAGACATCACACTAGCCCCGGGGCCTCTGCTCTGGATCTGGATTAGGGGGACTGAGTAGAGGGTCATCCTCTCTTTGGAACTTAGAAGGCTTCTCCCAAAGATGTGAACCTCTTCAGGAAGGGACAAGAATTATTACTCAGGTCTCATCTGAGGGATCACAGGTGGAAGACAGGGAGGAGAGTCAATGGAGGAACAGTGAAGCTTTGATCCACAAACAGGTCTGTCCTGTTTGGGGGGCAGAAGTTTTTGTTGATTGGAGTCAGAGCTTTGTGAAAAGGTAATTATGTTGATAAAAGGTGGTTAAGACAGTGGCCCAGTGTGATAAAAAGTTCCAAGATTTGTTACTTCCTCTGTTTAGCAGCTCCACGTCGTTCACTAATCCAGAATAACAGCTCCACCTATTGTTCACTAATCCAGAAGCAAATTTTTCATTAAGAAAAGTGGAAGAAGAATGAAAACAAACTGCTTAGAAAGAAAACTTGGAATGTCAGTGGATGGATCAGAAAGTAGTTTCACACCAACATTGTGTCTCTCTTCCATTTTTGGCACTGTATGTTTCTTCTGATTGGCTCCATCTGCCATTTTTAGATCTTTAGCTCTTGGCTAAAAGTGCCTGAAGGAGGTCAGTTCTCCCATGGTGTGCAATCCTACCGCCTTCTCTCCATAATATTTCCTTCCAGAAAGACACCATATAACATTATCCCACTGGAGACTTTTTGCAAAGGTCTCCCAGCGATAAGAATAAGCATTTCCTACTATAAGAAGGTAGGAAGAAGACCAGGAGACGGTCCCGTCAAAGACTTCATAGACTCTCAGGGAGAAGACAGAGGAGTGCAGGCAGACTGCCATTTGCGGCAGATGTCCCAAATGTGGTGCTCCATCTAATACTGGCGTTATTCAAGATCCCACTTCCCTTATTACTCGTAATATAATTGTCAAAACTCACTCCATTCCATCTGGCCATGCTTAAGAAACATGATCCACTGATGGGACCCTTTGTGCTCCTTTGTTGCCTTCCACCTCGCCACTTGTCTCGGGGTTCTACAGATTCCAGCCCAGATCTGCCCCATTCATTGAAATCCCCCCTCCCCACCCCGGCCATCGATTTCATTATCCGTCACCTGGAAACAAAGGAGCAGATTGTCTGCTAGAAGGGACACCTGCAGAAAGATGCAACTCTTACAAAGGCGGGGATAGAAAACCATCCCCCACGTAGGCTACAAGCAATTACTTTTGCTGGCGTTAGCAGACGGTCAGCTTTGAGGCCGAGACATTCCTCATGAAGATTAGCCCAAATTATGTTTTATTGCAACGGCCTGCTCAGCTAGCCTAAACTTCATCTGGTCCGTAGCCTAATGGAATTCAATCAAGGGGATTAATACGTTGTTTATGGCATGGCTGGAGGTCCTGCACTATCAGCAGGCCTTCAAAGACTATCAGGCAACAGAGGGCTGGATGCCACACGTGCAACAGCAAAGAGAATTTTTATCATCTTGTTGAACCGGCGCAGCACTTAAACGCTCTGAACAAAGCTTTTGCCCATCAGCCTGTGGAAGAGAAGAATGAAAGGGTGGCCCTTGTAGAGAAGATCAGAGCAGGTGGGTAACTTCCCACCCTTCGGGCCCTAGAAATCCCTGCCTTCGTTCGCACGGGATAGTTTTAAGCACTAGGATGTGACTCACCGCTGTGCTTCCTCCATGAAAGTGGTGCCTAATGCTAAACCTGGTTCCAACTACAGGCTGACTTGGCGGTCCGGCCAAGGACTGTGGATGCCTCCTCCAACCAGCTCCACAAGCACAGGGAACCTGGCCAACTGAAGCAGCCAAGGGCAGAGCTGCCTTCAACTGCAACCAGGACTTGGTCCCTAATATCCCTGAACAGAAACGTTGGATGTGTTTCCAGTGAACGTGCCTCCTGTAAGTGGGGTCTTTGTCATGTGTGTATCAGCTGGGCTTGTGAAAGTTTCTGAACTGCAGGTGAGGTGACATGAAATAGAGGACGTTCAGGTAAAAACAATACACAATCCCCAAACATTCCCTTCTGGAGAAAACCTCACCGTGCATCTCTTTCTGCTTCATTTATCTGTTTCTCCTGATATGCTAGTTTTCTATCCACCCAGGGAGACTCCATTCTTCGTTCTGCCATCTGAAATATCTGGGAAAAAGCCTGCCCCTCATCTCTTCCAAAACCGGCTCTCGTTCACACAGGCCAACGGCAAATCCTGAGCAGGGAACGCTTGGCTGCACACAACCTCTTCAGGTAGATATAGATTCCTGTCTTTACGGGCTGGCAAAGGGCAGATGAAACATTCCCATATTAATTGAAGGATAAAATGCAAGGAAGAAAGGGAGGGCTGAAATCTCATTTTCTGAAAATTTAATGGAGAAGCATTAATTGCAGCTTTGGGCAAGTATTTCTTACGTACCACAAACCTTTCAATACTGTATGTTATTAAAAGCCCTTCACATGTTAAAGCAAACATTTTACTAACTATTTTGGTAGAAATCCAAGAATTTTTTCTCTTGGATTTCCAACGCAAAGGGTTGCTTCCATTTCATTGGGCATAACCAATCTCACTCAGCATATTCTTTCTTTCTCTCCCAAAAATAAAGGTGTCCCCCTCATCATGGAGGAGAAATGCTGGACAGATCAAAGGTGGGCAGCCAGCAGCCTGGGAACCCCAGGGAAGCCCTTGGCCTTGAAACGATTACCTTCCCCAGAAGTTGACAGTCCTGGGGCTCTTTTTCTGCAGGTCTCTTGATCAGCCTTACAGAGTGAAGGGGGCCACAAGATGAGCTCAGCATGGAGGCTAGTCAACAAAAGAGGACAGTCTTGGGTATAGCTGGATGGAGATACAGCTCTTCTTTTAATTCCCACTTGCAATGAGAAGTCACAATGCCTAGACAAGCTTGGCTATCCCACAAAAGATAACCACAGCCAGTTTTCTAAAGGAAGATGGGAGTTCCCCACTCGTGTTACCTGTCCATTGGGGCGGTCATGTTACGTGCACTGAGGGCATGGTGGTAGAGGATATGTTATTAAAAGAGAGGGAAAGGTTTTCTGTTTTCTTGAAAATAAAAAATTGTTTTGGAAGTGGGTGAGGAGTATTAAACAAGGAGATTCCAATAAGGTGAATGGAATTAAAAATGCCATTTGCACTGGAGTAATAGCCATATTATGAAGAGTGGAAGGTTGCTGAAGACAGGAGAAAGCAAGGACAGACCCACTGATGTCAGCCCTTTGAGGTAGGCCAGGTCAGGAAACACACTGTAAGGATCCCAGGAACGCCACTTTACTGTTGTAGGATAAGGGAGAGAATCTTGCCCAACTTTCCTTCTGTCCCATCTTACCTTAAACAAAATTCCCACACTGGACTAAACCTCTCCCAAACGGCTCTCGCAAACCTTCCCCAAGATCGGATCTAATTTTCACTGGCTGCCGGTCGTTTTCCAGGCACAATGCAGGGGCTGGTTGTCCCCTTGAAAGCCCTTTGGGGCTCAGGACCTGGGTACCTACAAGATCACCCTACTTGGTAGCAACTGCCCGTCCAGCAAGGTCCGGTACAGAGGTCTTGCAGTGGGTCCCAACTCCTAAGACCCACTGCAAGACCTCAAGAGCGAGCCTTCTCGTCAGCGGCTCCTCTCCTCTAGAAGAGAGGCAAGGAAGTTCCCATCCTAGTTTGGGTTCCAGAAGGTGATCAAGATCTGTGTCTTCTGGAAGCACTTTGGGGTGATTCCTGCTTCTCCTTTTATGGAATTTTAATCCAACCGCTCTTATTTATTGTGTTTCTAACATATTTAAACGTGGATGCAGCTCCTGAGAAGGCAGTGTTCCAAGGAACCATGTATCAGCCGGAAACGCACTTCTCTAACAGATCTAAAGAGCAGGCAAGATGGCCTAAGGAGAGATTACCTCTCGGGCCACCAGAAGCACCTCCTTCAGGGCTTTAAAGGCTATCATTAGCACCATGGACGACGTCAGAAAACCAACCACTTGAAGGAGGCAAAGTCCCACTCTTGGCAAAGTTTGGCTTAGTTCTAATGAAAGGAATACACGGACATCCACCCATGCAGGACTGTCGTTTTCTGCAGTAGCACTTCAAATTACTTGATCTGCTTCACGTCCTCTATCGGAGCGTCCTTCACTGACGAGCCATTGAAGGGTTTTCTTTAACTGCCTGGAACAGATCCGGGGCTGCAAAACATGGTTAGTTACGAGGCCCTTCATCAGCTTGGATGTCAAGGGTTGGCTGCCACCTGGCGGAAAGTGCTGGGAACACTTTCTGGTGTCCAAACTCTCAATCCAACCATGTTCTTCAGCTGCTTGTATTAAACAGGATGGACAGTTAGTTTGGATGAATTTGCCAGCTTCTGATTTTAAAAACATTGAAATATCAGACAAGATTGGGGGGGGGAAGGCGGGTATGAGGCTCGATAGCTTGATCTACTTTTTTGGAGGCAAATAAATCTTTCACAGAAATCTATTTTTTCCCAAGTGAAAAGCTGGTGGAAGCATTTGTGAAAAAATATTGTACTGTTCCTTTCATTGCTGACTTCTCTGGCCACTGCCTGCTTCCTCGCTTCTTAGGAACCCTATTTTTTTACTGCCCTTTTTTACTCAGCTATTTTTTATTGTTGCACTTTTTTTTTTTTGCTTGAGTTTCCAATCTCTACTTCTCCTTTTCTGACTTGTCTTTCCCTAATCTCTTCCTTAATTTTATTTTCTCGCCTCCTATCTATTCTGCATTTTTCTTTCCCTCACTTTGTTCTTTAGCACCTTCCTCTTTTGCAGTTGTGTTTATCAACACCCACATACAGGCAAAGCAGGCAACAGGCAAATTCCCCTTGGCTCACGAAAGCTGACTGGCAAGCCGTTTAGTCTCCTGGACCTTCCCTCTTTTCATCAGGCCAGTCAGCCCTATCAGCGCCAGAAGCTTCACACAGGCGATGCAAAAGAAGACAGAAAGAAAGGTTGTGGGCCTGTACTTTTCGAAAGACAGATAGAAATCCCATTAAAATGACAGTTGTGCCAACCATTAATGATTCAAGCTTATCTGTAGACAAAACTTGAAGATGTACAATGACAGGTTTTATTTATCACAAAGTAACACACCACAGTTCTTGAAGTGTTTAACAATAAAAGAAATATTAGCAATTTAAGTTCGAAGAACTATGTCACGAAAATACATCACGCTGAACAAAACAAATCTGTTTTCTTTCAGGCATTATTTAACCTGAAAGACAAACTCAGAAGTTTTGCTCTTATTAATCACATACGATCCAGTGAGATTAATTTAATGTCAAGAATGACCATTCCTTATTTAGCTTTTTAAACAGAAACGGGGGGGGGGGGGGGGGGGGGACGACAAAATTTTTAAAAAAATGTTCAGGCAGTCCTTAAAGGAATCCTATTTTTTCATAAACACATTGAAAGGTTAATAAGATTATCAGGTATTTTCATAGCGTATGCTTTTTTCTACACCCGATTTATGCGCACACTTTCCATTTTCACTAGATGCACGCTGAAACTGAGGAACCCGGCCAGCCCGCTGCATACAAAGAAGGTGTCTTGATCTTTTGAAGGGGGATACCTTTTGCAGGGGACCTATTCTACTGTTTCCATAGCGCGCAACGGCAGTTTGGGCAGCTGACAGACACGAGGGTCAGCCTTACAAAACTGGATCCACGCTTAAGACGTTTCAGTCGCTAATAACGTTTTCGGAAGGGGGACGAGACTGCCGAGTCCAGGTAAGCACCGCAACGTGGGAACCTCTTTTGTAACCCGGAGACTAAACACGACGATGCTGTGACTGGGACAAATCTGAAACTGGGGCGTATTTTCCAGGACCGGCGGCTTTCTTCACGGAGGAGCAGATTAACTCTTAGACTCACTGAGACGGCCGCCCCACCGGAAGCGTGCAGGAAACGAACCTCTAAAAGCCAACCACCTCCGCCCGAGGGCTGTTTTCTGACGCCCAGCCGCGGGCTGTGGCGAACCACACGGCCCGCGTTGCGCCACGTACGAAGCGCGTCTTTCAGCATCCCAGGTTCGGGAAATACACAATTCCAAGGCTGTTGCGCCGTGCGCGGCAAGGACGGGAATGGACTGGAGGGATCGCCGGTCCACGGGCGTCAAGAGGCGCCGCTCTCCGCACCCGCGCAACGGACGCAGCGCCCGGCCGCGGGAAAAGGCCGCCGGTTCCCCAGCAGCCTCGTCGCGGCCAGCGGGCCCCGGCCCCGGCCCCGGCCCCGGGTCAGCTCGCCACGCCGTCGGCAGCCTAGGAGGGAGAGCTCCGTCACGCCGGGCTCCGACGTCCTTTCCGGACGGCCCCGGCCCCGGCCCCGGCCCCGGCCCCGGCCTCGCAGGGCTCCCCCCTCGCGGCAGAGGGGCCTGCGGGGGCGTCGCGGCCCGGAGGGGAGGGGAGGGGAGGGGAGGGGAGGAGGGGGGAGGCCGCACCTTCAGCGCCTCGGAGGCCTTGCGCAGCTCCCGGATGACGGCGGAGAGGGCCTCGGGGTTGATGCCCTGCTCGCACAGCCGCACGCAGATGGAGAGCGTCTCCGCGTCCAGGCCCGTGTTCAGCAGCCGCGAGATCTCCAGCAGCACTGCGGGGGGAGGGGACGGCAGGGGAGGGTCGCGTGCGTCACGTCACGTCACGTCACTGAGGCCCTCGGCCCGCACCCCACACCGCCCCCCGCGCCCGCGCCCGCGCCCGCCCGCCGACGCACCGTCCATCGTCTCCCTCACGGCGTTCAAGCTGCCGGCGGAGCTCGCCATGGCGCCGCGGCCTCTCCCCGGAAGCCGGCGCCGCGGCCATAGAGCGGGGGACCGGGAGAGAGCGGCGCGCGCCCCGCCGGCCAATGGCGGCGCGCTCCCTTTTGAATGCGGCGCCGCCCCTCCGCGGAGAGGCCGCTTCGAACGGCGGGGCGGGGCGCGCGCCCGTCCCGCGCGCCGATTGGCCGGCCGCGCCGAGGAGTTAAAGAGCCGGCGCCGCGGCAGGAAGCGTTGGCCGGCGGGTCGGGCGCCGCGCGGGGGGCAGCCGGGATGCCGCGGCGGGCGCCGCCCGAGACGCCCCGGCGCCTGCAGAACCCCTTCGAGAGCCCCGGCGACGTCCGCCGCCTGCAGGAGCAGACGGTCTGCAGCCCCACCGCCTTCCGCGCCGCCCAGCCCGCGGGGGTCAGCCGGGGCGGGGAGATGGGGCGGGGGCGGGGGCGGGGGGAGACGGGAGGTCTGGGGCGGGGGCGCTGCCGGGCCCCCCGAAGGCGCCCCTGACCGCCGCCTCTCCGCAGAGCCCCGGGCGGTTCCGGTGGTCCATCGACGAGCTGGCGCTGATCGACCCGGTGGAGATCGACTCGGAGGACATCCGCCGCCAGGCCCTCTACCTCAGCCAGGCCAGGTGGGCCGCGGGGGCGGGGGCGGCGGCGGCGGCGGGGGCGGCTCGGGCCGGCGTCTCCCCGGCCGCCCCTCACCCTCCCTCCCTCCCTCCCTCCCTCCCTCCGCAGGGTCGACGGGGAGGCCGAGGAGCGCAGGCAGAGGGCCATCGAAGAGGTAACCCGCCCGCCATCCTCGGCTCGGGCCGGCGAGGGGGTCCGCTCCGGCGGTGCGACGGCAGCCCCCGGGAGGCGTGCCTTCAAAGCCACCCTCCGTCCGCCGGGCGGGTGGGGGTCCGGAGGGGCTTTTCCCGCCCGCCCGCGGCGAAGAAGTGGGAAACAGGCCCCTGCCCGGAGGAAGGAGCGCGTTCCTGCTCGAAGTCCACTCGGCGTCAGAACCGGCGTCGGTCTTACGCGGGGAAATACCGCTCCCTTCTCTTCTTAAGCCCTGGCCGGTTCCCCCTGCCCGCGAGTTGGTTGTCCCTGCCGTTAATACGCCTCCCGCCCTTTCTTCTCAGTTTTTCACCAAAAGCATCATTGTTCCCTCCCCCTGGACCGATCCCGTCGGGAAACAGGCTTCTCAGCTGAATTCGACCAGGTGTAAGTAGCGCCCTCCGTGCCGGAGGCGGGAGGAGGACGGGGGTAGATGGTTGAGATGGCCCGGACTGTTAGTTTCGCGGCTTGGCGGGCAAACAGAAGGCTGCCCTGTTTGCTTGTCAGGCCATCCTTGCTGAGCGAAAGGAAAAACCCCTTTTGCATATTTGCACTAAGAAAAAAGAAAGCCCGGTGGGTTTTCTCCCGGATCATAATCCCACACAACACCAGCTAGGATGCGATAACTGGAGCTGCTGATTCTGAGCGGTTAAAGTCGTTTGCGGGTCGTGCCGAAGGCTCTTTCCCCCCAGAGTCTCTGGTGGTTCTTATTTCCATGAGCTGAACCCAGCCTGACTGCCAAAACACGAAGGGAGGGAGTGTTTCGCGTTGTCGCTAAACATATGCAATGTTTCTTACGCCTTCCGTGTTAACATTTGAGCTGTTCACTAAGAATTCAATGAATTGCAGGCGTTGATCTAAACGACGCTTCACCGGTCGGCCGAGAAATAGTCGTGCAGCCTGGGAAAAATAACGGTGTGTATGAGGCGTTTGGAGGAAGAGAAGGAACTGGGGACCTGAAGCCGCCTGGGGCGGGGGGTTACGGTGTTAAAGAGACAAAACATGTATTTCGATGGGGTGATACACGTGGAGAAGAGGAGCGCTTCCCTTGCTTCATCCTCCTGGCGTTGTCGCTGGGAACAGAAGCCTTTGCGGTCCAACATGTGTGTTTTTTGCAAGAGGCTGGTTCCTGTCTGGCCTACAGCCTTTCAAGGACTTACCAGGCTGACCCTACTTACCTTCTGACCAAGCTGAATTCTTGCCAGTTTGTTCCAACCTTCTTGGACTGTGGTTTGTTGTGACATCTGAAAAGAGTTTAAACCAGAGAGTGTTTTAACTGCCTTGATCCTGGTGAGGCAGCCCTGATGCTCTATTTTTTTCCTTCCAGCTGCTTGCCAGACTGTATTATCTCTACCTGTGGACTTTGACATAGAAAAAATACTGGGTATGTAACTTGTAAAATTGGGCATCCACTCTGTAGGCTCTCTATAACAGTCTAAAACAGCTGTGGCTGGAATGGAGATGTTATACTTGTAACAGTAGATCAGAAGCACACTGCATCGGCAGGCAGGCAGGCATAACAATATAGAGCAAGTCTGAGGTGGCGTAAGGGCATGTAACTTCATGGGATTTGGGCCTCCCCTACTTCCTCTTCTCTCTCTAGTATTTCCTTTCTGGGCAGAAATTGAGCGATGCAGAAGACAGGGAAACGTGTCCATTCTTACCTGGCTGCATTCCTGTCCACCAGCTGCAAAATTCCTATTAAAGTTCCCCTAACCCTGAACAGGGCAAGGCCAAGTGCACTTCTGTGCTTTGTTCTGTCTGTTTTATGCCACGCGACCACCGTAACGGTCAGGTCTGATTTGCCCTTGCAGGGAAGTGAAGTCCTTGGCTGCGATGGTCATGCGTGCATCTCTCCTCTTCTGTCCTTCAGGTGACTATTTTAAAGCCGATGAACTGGCTGACCAGTCTCAGGAAAGCCTCAGCACTTCCTCGTTGAGGAGAAAGCTCTTTCTAGATGAGAACGGTAGCCTCTCCTCGGAGAACCCGTCCCCTTCCCCAAGCCTGTGCAATGCCCCGGCCTCCCTCGGCATCCTCTGTTCCATCGATCTCTCTCCGGTGCGCTGCAGAAGCCCCCTGAGTTCATCCAGCTCAGTGAGTAGCTCATCCCGGCCCTACGGATCAGCACAGGGTTATTTCAGCACGTCACTAAATGGCAGCTGAGACAAGCCCAGCTGGTTTTGGGCTTAAGAGCCAAAGAAATCAGTCCCGGGTGCCTGAAATCCCCGGCTTTCCGCAGACTGGCTGTTAAACATGACTGAAGCTAGATCAGCCCAGGCTATCCGGCGGGTGGGGGTGGGTGGGGGTTCATTCAGAGCTGCAGCAGTGTTGCCATCTGTCCTCCCAGAAACATCCAACTGAACCTTGAGGGCACATGGCAAGCTGAGACCACATGCCGTATTTTGAACATAGAATGTGCAGGCGGCTGGTCTTGGCTCTGAGGACAGAGGGCAACTCCTGAAAGCCAAAGGGTGCCGGTTTCCCTGGCGTTGATTTAGATGCAGTCTGTGGTTTCATCTTGATGGGAATTTTTCTTGTGCTCGAAAGGGCCAACTTTCCTCCAGCCCCATCCGGGGGCATGCGAGGGCGTGCAGTCTGGGCAGCCTACCCAGCCCTTCGTTGGCAAACAGGAGTCCGGCGAATCTTGCCTCCCCAGCGTTCTCTCCCATTGGCATCCAGCTAAGGAGAACCCCACTGGCAGGTATGCCTTTGGGTATGTAGCCACCTCTTGGCGACACTGGAACGAGGGTCGCAGCACCACGCACCCAGGAAGGACCAGACTGGACCAGTCTGGATGCGCCTTTCACTCTTCCCAGTGCCCAAAGTGCCTCCTGCTGGTTCCCTTCCCTTCCCCTCCCCTCCCCTCCCCTCCCTTCCCTATTTTCTAACCGGTGGTGCAGCTGTTGGATCCGCGGGGAGGGAGTTCGGTGCAGTTTCTCAGGCCTCCTTAAAGGAGCAGCCCGTTTGTTCTCACGTGGTCCCAGAAAACCATGTGGCTGACTTCAGGGGGCCACTACCTTAATGGCAGGGCTGTTGCTCATGCATGCTTGGCATAACCTCCCCGTGGCACTTTTTCCTCCCTCCAATGCAGATCAAAGGCAGTTTACTTTCCGCTCTCCAGACCTTCCTTCTGCTTCCAACGCCTGCTGCCCGGCTCCCACCGGCGCCAGGAGTCCCTACGTGGAATGCTCTCCGCTAAGAAGTCCCTCTCCCTTGAGGCTTCTGTCCTGCCGGGGAGCTGTGCTGTATCAGAGCTCCCTCCTTCGCCTCCCTTGCACCCCGGAGAGCCTCCAGGAAGAGCTGGCAGAAGCTGCCACGGCCTCGCCCGCGGGGAGTCCCAAGGCACACCTGCCCCCTCTGAATGGGGACGTCTCCTCGGCTGGGCCCCGTTTGGCGGTGGCTGCCGTCTGTCTCTCGCCGGCACCCCCCGAGACCTGCCCCCGAGGGTTGGCGCCAAGGCCCAGCTTGGACTGTTCCAGGGAGAACCGGACGGCGGACATGGCTGACCCCGAGATGCTGGACGAGAACTCGGTGAAGGGATCGGCTGAAAGCGAGGAGGTGCCCGTGGCTGGCTTGAGCATGGAGGGCTCTTGTATCTGCCTGGCTCCTCTGGCTGAAAGCAGCGCTTCTCCCTGCGAGAGCAGCAGCCTCCAGGTGAGGGCGAGCCCAGCACCCAAGGCGCTCTGGCCCCAGGCCCCCGTCTCATGGGACCTACTCCGGTCCCAGGCTTAACAAGGGGGTGGAGGAGTTTTGGTAGGAAACGGGAGCAGGCTGGTCTTGGTCTAGCTGAGCCTTTTCTCAGTACCAGGAGAACTTTCAGCTCTAGGAAGAACGCTTCCCGTTTTATGTACGGTCAAAAGGTCCAGAAGCCTAGGGGGAACAGGAAGGAAGCTCCTCAGACCTTCCTGCCCAAAGCCCGCGGGTGCTGAATGCAGCAAAGCTCCTGCGGTCAGAGAAAGAGGAAGGTGCTTCGCAGCTTCCTTGGGGGGCAGATAAATACCCTTTTCACCCTTCCCCAAATGAAAAGCTGTAGGATTGTCCTATAGAGGGAGTGTTACACATGCCTTCAGAGACATTGCCCCATTTCCACCGGCCCCTTCCAGCAGGTAAGCAACCTGTGCAGATTTGTGCTAGGCTGCGGGGACTGGTGGGCGATCCCATTGCACGTGCCACCCGGGCCCCTCTGGCGTTTTGAGAAGGGGGAGAGTTTTCTCGTTCTCTTTCCAGGTGGCTGATCCATCACTTCATCCAGTCCCAGTGAGAATCATCAGATCGTGGGGTTGGAGGGAGCTTGAAGGCCTTCTAGTCCAGCCCCCTGCCTAGTGCAGGAATAATTACTTGTACACCCCGATTCCTTTTTGGCAGATGGACAGTGGTTACAACACCCAGACTTATACCAGCAGCCTCATGGATGCAGCTGGGGCCGAACTCAGCTGCAGAGAGCACGGGGCGTGGGAGGCCCAGAAAAAAAATCACATTTTCAGAATGAAGGTAAGCGGGTCAAGGCTTCTGTTCAAAGCTGGAGATACGTTGGACAGTGTCTTCGGTTCTCTGAGCGCTTGCTTTGGGCAGAAATCTAGGCAGAGGGGGATGTTGAAAAACCTCCCAGTTTGATCCGTCTTTACCTTGCAGAAAGTCCAAGTAATTATGTCCACAACCGAAAACCCCTGGAAACCTTGTGCAAAAGTTGACCTGGCTCACGTCCAATCTTTTGGGTCTCCTCTTCCCTTCCCCCACCCCCAGCAGGGAAAATCCAAAATCGGATACCGGGCTGAAAGCGCTTGTCAACCCGGCAGCCTCCTCCTAGAGGTGCCTTTGTCGAAATGACCCAGGCGGGCATAGTCGGGATCTACAGAGAGACTGCCCACCACGGAGCTGAAGGTCTCTTCCGAGAGGCACGTTAGGAGTGGACTGGCATGTTCGCCTTCCTGCAGCTGAAGGGCAACAGACCACGAAGACTTCTCTGCCTGGCCACGGCCACCAAGCTGGCAGGATGTTGCGGGCTCGGCTCGTGCCCTCGGATCCTCCCAAAGACTCGGGGGCGGTTGGAAAAGCTGCTGCCGCAACTCAGCATGGCTGCCTGCGCTGCTCCTTGGCGTACTCAGTTGCAGCCAGTCATTTCTCAATGGGCAAATCATGGGCTTACCTCACCAGACAGGCACTTCCTTACTCTATTGCCGCCACGCAAAGACTTGACTGTTTGGAAGTGGGCATAGCCAACTTGCAAAATGGTGCGGAAGAATAGCAGTAATTATCTTGTTTTCTATGAAAATAAATCATATTTGTTTAAAAGAATGCTCTTTAACATCTTGTTGACTATGCTAATCATCTATATTATGAGACCAGTGAATTTTTAATAAAGTAGTGCTTTTTCCCGTTTTTTAAAATTTTATTACCAATGCAAAACAAAGCAATATTTGTTTCAACAGAAGCCTGGAAAATATTCCTGTTAGAATAAATAAACCTCTTGCACAAAAACACAACATTGTATCTACTCATTTTTAAAAATACTGGATTGAAATCATTTTGAAGGACCATAACAGCTTTGTACGTTTAAGATGACAGTGGTCTCCCTGTGCAACTTGCTGTACTTGGAAAATGAGCCATGGAGTGGATTCAGAGACTCAATTTTACAAGATGTTTCTTTTTTGTTGTTTGTTTTTAAGTACTGTGGTTATGCCAAAGGCAGGCAACTTCCCCTTCCCCCCCCAATTAAAACGGTCATTTTAGATTGGCTGAATGGGGGGTGGGGTCTAATTTTGATAGGCGAGTGTCAAGATAAGCCATAGAATCTCCAACACCAGCTCCGCTTTATTTTTCTACCTATAGGAACTATTGAAGATGTGCAAAATACTGAAGCTAAACATCATATGTTAATTTAAAAAAAATCAAAAATAGCTGTAACATTCTCTTTTGCTGTATTTCAGCCCTATTATGAAAAAACTCAGATACTGCACGGGAAAGTTGCTGGGACTCTGTAACACAGAAGGCATTCATTTTACTTCACTTTAACTTTTCTTCCACGGATATTTTAGTCCATCCCTCCCAAGTAGCTACAAACTGGATTTTCTTTATAGCACTCATTAAATAAGTTAATTAACTGAGGATTGGTAATTTCATCTATAACAAGATAGTTGCAGATTAGAAAAATAGAAGCACAAATTGGGAGTCAGAAACTTAGAACTTCAACTGTCAACCCGTTGGGATTTTGCTCCTTCCAATTTATCCTCTCGAGCTCCACTTGTCTTTTAGCAAATGGAAGCAGATGCTCTTCTCCTTAAAACAGAGTAACGTCGCAAATACTTTAATCGTTATCAAGTATCTCCACACCATAAAAACAAATGAGCCTGAAAAACACGGACACGAACGTGGCCTTTCCTGGCTGGCCTATGATTCCGATCTGTGGCAATCCTATCGATCCGACTGTTTATCCTCCTTTTACCACATTTTCTTTTTTAGAAAGATGGGCCGAGGGATTGACGGTTTAAAAGATTTTAGAAACTGGTTTAGTTTTGCTGACAAATTAAAAGGGGACCCAAATGAAAAAGCTGAAATGCGCCAACTCATGCAACGAAAGTTCTATGCACAAAGCCATGTATCTACTTTCCTTTGTCATGGAAATGTTAAAATATTGTGTCCTCCTGTAGATGGACCCAAAAGCTCCCCAGAGGTTCAGTTTCATGTTGGAGTCTTTAACAAGAAAGATGAACAAGAGTATGTAATTACATTATTGGGGGAGATTTTTAAAACGGGCAAATGTCAACCAATCTCTTTAAAAGTCTTTTCTACAAGTGTAAAAGATTATTCCCCCCCCCCCTTTTTTCCCCAGACATAATTTACTTCCCAACCGAACAACTGATTCATTTCTAAAATGAAGCTATTTTCCCAGTTTCTTCTTTTTCGTCTCTGGTTCTTCATTACCGCTTAGCTGTGTGGTTTCGCTGGGATTGCTAGAGCCTAAAATCTGAAAAATAAGAAAATCAGGTTAGATGAAATTGAGGAAACATCAGAGATAGGGGTGGGTTGGTTGTTTGAAAAAAGCTAGCTTATCAACTAACTTTAAAACAAGTTTTAAAATCTCAGGTGAAAATATCCTTCAAGGAGCCTCAGTTCATAAGCGAACGCTCCCTCTAGACCCCCGTTCAAAACAACGGCCTCCCCCAAAAAGGCCAGAACGTGCACGCGGCTTCCCGGTGCTGCTTTTTGGGACATTTTTGGGGCTTCCCCATCCAGCAGGGGTTTACTGCAAGGCCTGTAGAGAGGCAGGGCTGCTTCGGGGGTCCCACGCTGCCGTCCTCCATGATCACCGGCAGCCTACCTTGGGCTCTACCAGAGTCATACGGATTTTCTGATGCTGAATGTTGGAAGAATCCAGCACGATGCTGACTTTAACCCTGTCAAATGTACAGAAAGTTGTGCCTTCCACAGTAAGCGAAGGAATCTATAGAAAAAACACATTTAATATTTTCAGTTTAGGAAGCGCTGCTTAATTGTCGTAGAGACCTTTGCAATCCTAGATTACACTTTATGCGCTTAAGGAAAAAGAAGTGTTTTTTTCCTTTACAAAAGAAAGCTGTACCTCATCGTTGTATACAAGTCCTGCTTTCGGCTTAGCCTTTTCTTCAAAGAAAACTGTGCCTTCTAAACCGTATTTGGGAATCAGAACCACAATTGCGTTCTTCCTGACAAACAGAATGTAGGCCTCTTCGTTGACCGCACCCTTGTTTTTGAAAAACAACTGGAGGGAAAAGAAAGTTTAAGCCGTCGACACACAACCTTTGTCGGTAGTGTCGAAGAAAAAAGAAAACTCTTCTTGTTCATAAAACCACCCCTATGTAACATGCATCCAGCTCTACTCCAAGCACTTGGAAACACTGCCACAATTACTGGAAATGCTGAATTATAACAGGGTCACCCCCAGACAACTTTCCATTCTGCTGACCAATAACAGATTAGCAGGGACACTGTGAAAAAGCTGCAGGACAGTCAGATCAGGATGTCTCAACCTTGGCCACTTTAAGACGGGTGGACTTCAACTCCCAGAATTCCCCAGCCAGCATATGCTGTCTGGAGAATTCTGGGAGTTGAAGTCCACCCGTCTTAAAGTGGCCAAAGTTGAGAAACCCCGGTCCAGATGAACGCACCGTCGTTGCAAGGCAACAGATCTTGAGCCGCCCTCGGGATTCCCATTTTAACATTCCACCCTTCCTCAACCTTCAGGGGCCAACAGCAGCTGTTCACCTGGGTGTGGAAAGCAACAGAAGCTCTCTGAGCGTACTGAGCCATTTTGTGCCGATAATTGAGATTTTTACACAAATCCGCCAATTTATGTTTGTCGGTGAGGTCGGGGTAAGTACCATCCACTCCTATAGCCACCGCCAGTAGTCGATGTACTATAATATCAGCATATCTGCAACGAGATAAATGAAGATTTTTTACTGAGAAGAGCCCACACACACTTTTTTAGGGTATGTCATCCCCAAATTGAAGACTGAGGTTTTGCAACAAGGATTGTCCACAGCATTTGTGGCAGAGGCTCTTAAATCTCCACAAACAGGAACTAAGATAAGCGCTAAACTCCTGGAGATCCAGAGAGACGGTCAACGAGCGGTGGTGGGGAATCTGTGATCCAAAAGAGCCTGCAGGATTCTGAGAGGGACGTCTTTCTTTAGGGTTCACGCTGGAGTAGCTTTTGCAAGGGGTTGGGGGGAGGACAACTTCCCTTTCCCATTGCAGCATAATCTCAGAACGTCAGACAACCGAAGCAACAGCGGGACACTGACTCGTGTTGTGGCCTTCAGTAGGATAATGTTACTATCAAATCGGACAGCCCTAATCAATATAACAATCTCACTTAGCATTTGCTCTGAGGAAAGGTCACAGGCAGCATTACCTCCTGATTGGAGAAGTAAAGTGAGTGTATATGGGCGATGCTAAGCCATAGTGGTGAAAATCACTGTCCATTCCAGAGCAAAAATAAACGGCCTGCATCATGCAGCGAGTGGCTAAGATCCGTAATAGGGTGTTCAGATAGGGAAAGGAAGGAGACTCTGCCGTGTCAAGGGAATCAGCCAGCGCTTTTGCAGAATCAATCTTGATTTCTAAACCCTAAAGTGGAAACATAAAAGGGGGTTTCAAAATAGTTTCATGACATTTTGCATACGTATCACGTGTATTGCAAACAGATGGTGCAATCCAGGAACACGAGGCTCCGTTCCTGACACCAATCGGAGAAAGGCAGCCGTGCCAAGGGAGGCTATGAAACACGGCACACTTCGAAGCAACTGGCATCTCACAAGCTCCTTGCAGATTTAACTGCGCTGCGCCTCTAAAGCTAGTTCAGTGCCAGAGTGAAGAAAGAGTCACACCAGGTGGCCCAAAATTTCCTGACCCTTTTTGTAGGAAAGGTAAGCGAGGATTCAGGGAAGCCCATCCACACAGGGAGCCTTCCACGTGTAACCCCATACCGCCAGAAGACCCTACAGAGCGGCCTGCCTTAGACTTTGCAGCCTTCACCAGGATGTCGTAATTGGATGGAGGCGGAGCGGGGTGCTTTCTCAGCAAGGCGTGCTCTGAAAATTCTTCGTTGATCTTTTGGGCGACGGAGATGTTAGCAAGCAGCATAAACTCTTCAACCATGGAGTTGGTGTCTCTGCAAAAGGGAAGCGGAGGCTCCTGAGACTCCAGGAGAAGAGCCAGCCTCGACCTGGTACGTCTGTTTTCCCTACGGGGAGGAACTGAAAGCAAGAAAACTCCGGCGGGACCACCCGTATCAGGGTCGCCTTGGCCCTGGAACCGAACGCCGCGTCTTTTACGCGCTCTGGACAACACAAACCAGCAGGGGGGCGTCCAGGTCCTATTGGTGGCGCTAACGCTTCTCCTCCCAGGACCCCAGGGGCTCAATGCCACACCAATCTCAGGGTGCCACCCGCAGGTGCCGGGGGCTTCTGGCTGCCCAGGCGCCCAGGCGAGCAGCCTCAGGCATTTGCTAATCGTTTAGGGCAGCATCCAGTTTGGGAAAGGCAACCCCTTAGAAGGCTGCCGGTTCTGTTCAAACCCCGACTCTCAAACCCTTGTAAGACTGGTCCCGTCCCACTGGCAGGGCAGGGAAACAGTAATACACAGTGACGTATGGCGTCACAGGATCCCGTTTTCCGGCTGGCTTGGGACTGGCTCCAGTGACGTCAATCCCAGAACAGCACAAAGGTCACTGTGAGAAATTTAAAAGGGCTCCTTGGACAACAGGCAAGAATGCAGTATTAACTGCTGTGACGTGGATAGTGCCCCAATCCCGAATAAGTCTATCCAATGGCTGGGCTCACGTGTGGTATCAAACCACAGTTTGAGTTAAAATTCCCAATGACCTGGTTCATGCATAACACTAAACACATTATGACTTCAGCACACTGGGCCAACCCAGCCAACCCGAACATTGTTAGGAAATGCGGCATCCTAAAGATTTAGGACGAAGGAACCTCTGGACCTGACTGACCGGCCCACGAAAGAAACACCAGGCACTTACTTCAGTTCCTTTGTCTGCAAATCAATCGGATCATGGGTTTCGCTATCGATGTGGAATCGTACTTCAGGTGAAGAAAGAGTTAAAGCCCTAGAAAACAAGATGAACAAAGCAAACGGTTCACCCCAAAATACAGGACTTTACAATGATCACAAAGGGACTCCCGCGTCCACCGCCCAATTCCAGAGAGAAAGCAGATCTATTTGAGGAGAGACGGGCAACTCTACCAGCACTTTCCAGCCCTCCTGCATCCCGAGACCCGTTTTACACGGACTCGTTCACAAGTGACACCCACGCATTTGTGGAAAAACCCAGAGAAGAGCAAAAGGCTGGAGCAGGTTCTGAGAAGAGCTCTTGGCTGGCTTCTTAACCCTCTCCAGCAGCCCCCTTAAGGCCGGACTTCTGGCTTCATACATCAAATACGTGTTCTCCTTTCGGTTGTCCGCCACGGGAGATCATCCGCGGCTGGGCCCAGGATACCTTTCAGAGAAATGAACTTATTTCCACTGATCTGATTGTGTCAGAACTGCCCAAAGAGAGCTCTGAGGAAATTCAGTACAGAGTCTGAAAAGCTTTCCTTCTTTCAGCTGACAGCCTGCATCACCTCGGCAAATACTAGCCCGGTGCTGAGGACTGCAACAGGCCAAGAAGGAGGAACTGCTTTGCGTTACCTGTAGCCTGAACTGCCTACCCTTTTTCTCGCCGACGTTTCTTAAGGATTTTGGCCAACCTGTTCAGCCCACGCAGACTAGTAGTAATGTCATCGTTCAAAGTGGCAGAATCTATCTTCATTTGTGCCTCGGCATATGTGAGCGAAGCCTTCAAAGGACAAGCAAAACAAAAGCAAAACAAGAAATGTGAGCAAGGGGGAGAACCTCTAAAGGCGACTGATTTAAACACGACCAAAGTCAAACACAAGATTTCTGACGCAGGTATCTGCTTGAGACCTCACAGCCCAAGGCTGCTGGCTGGGTGACTGGGGAAACACAATTTGTTTTCGGTTTATTTTCATTCTGTCATACTGCACCTCCATTTTTATGACAGAGTGTGTATGTATTCGGGTTATACAAGTAGATGTTGCTTTTTTGTCCACAAGAGTAAGCAGCTTCTCTATGGAACAGAAACTTACTGGCTTTTATACAAAAGCAAATTAAAGGGGCTTGATTTTTAGAGAACGGTGCATGGAAAAAATAACTTTACATGTCTTGCCCAGGTCCCTCTCCTTGATTTCTTTGAGTAAATAATTTCAATTTGTGAAGAGTATTTTCAGTGCCTGCAATCTAGATTTGAATGCAGAACATTCAGTATTTCTACTTTATTTTTCCATGTCAACATTAGTGCACACGAGCTCTTTTCAGAGTTAACCAAAGTCCAAAATCAGTGACTCGGCATTGATTTTCTAAACAGCCACATACATTTTAACCCTACCTTGGAATTAATGACACTTTTTGTAAATCTAGTTGCCAGGATTTCAGCATTCTGATTCATTTCCCATATACACGAAAAGGCAAGCCTAAAGAAAGGGAAGGAAAGGACACCACTAGCCAACTTGAACGGGAGGTGTTCACAAGGTCAGCAGAGGACCCTTTCGCCCTTCTATTTCAGGGCACCCCCCGCCCGAGTTCCAGCCGCTTGCACCACAGGTCCACAGAGCCTCCTAACCCTCAAGTGCTGGATTTGGGGACCGTGGGCCTCTGGGAGAAATGCAGCTGGCGGGACAGGCCTACCCCATTGACAATACCGCTTCCCATCCACAAAAGGTAGAGGAGTCAACACCTAAACATTGGCCTCTTATAATTACCTGTCCACACTGGATCTCAGTGAACATAAGTTGGAACTCAGCAGGTCTGGAACCATATCAATTCTCTACAAGAAACAGAAATGGTGTTGTGGTCTCTTTTAAAATGAACACTCCTAGAGAGCGAGCTGATAGATGTTCAGGCAACCGCAAAAGACTCGCCAGGCTTCAGACACGATCCTTCCCCACACACGCCAACGCTCATAGGCAACTCAAACTCGCCAGGACAACAGCAGCCTTGAGTTCCATCTTACTCAAGTGGGAATATACTTTTTTGGGGCGGGGGGCAGCCAAGCTACAAGCAAGAGAAGAAAACAAAAATTTACTTTTTCGCACAGATACACTGTGGTGCCCCTTTTTGCCGATTCTTGGTCTAGAGCATTTCCCGGGCGGATGAAGTGGCTGACGTCTGCAATGTGCACCCCAACCTAGAAAAGAGAGAGATTCTTTAGCGTTCAGGACAGTTTACCTTGTCCTGAATTTCTGCCTGCCTCAAGAGCGCCATACGAAGTAATCTTCCCCCGTTATCTTTTCCTTCCAGGCCTATCCCATTTTCAGGGCTTCCCAAAGAACCGTAAAACATCCTCGCCCAAACAAAAGCATCTCTGTAGGACAATCCTTCAACCTTTTTGGCTGTTATGGGGCAACTGCAGTTAACCCACCCTCGATGCTTTTGCCCCTTCGCTGCAGGCAGACCTCAGAATGCCCAAGAAGAGCTCTGTAAAAGATGAGAGCGCACACCAGCCTTTCAAAGGCATTTGAAAGAACTTGCCTCCAGATTTCCATTTTCCAGTTCTCTGCAGTGCAGCGCATCGTCAATATCAGTGCACCCAGGAGGATCCACGCTGCACACGCACAGATGCCTCAAGTCCTCTCTCTGCTTCATATCCTGAAATTTCATTTGTCAAAAAGAACTTTACGCTGTTGTCAAAAGTACTCTCAAAACCACCAAGTCATGAGGCTTGCTAATTCAGGTTAGATTCTGTTGAATGCCACTTCTGTCTCAATAAAACCAACGAAACAATTTTGTGGCACCTTAAAGTCTAGCAAAGACATTTTCATATATGCTTTATAAGCCACAGAATTCTTCTAGCAGCTTAAAAAAAATTTAAGTAGTTAGGTGAACCATACGCAGAGAGAAAACTGCAACTTAGAACAAAAGGAAATTACCATGCAAAACACAACAAAGACGAGATGAAAGTAAAAGGATACCAAAAAAAGTCTTAAGGAACCATGAAGTTCTGCAATTACTCACAACACACGACAACTGCTGACTATAAGAGGGGGGTGCCAAGCAGACGCCTATTTCACGCTATTGGAAGAAGAAATGTCAACTAAAAATCCATGTCACTGAACACTGAATTTCAGTTTATTACTTTATTCCACAGCTAAATGAGGAAAATCTTTGGGCCAAGGCAGAAATAAAACAAATTCCTTCATTCTTATAGACTTCACCTCTCGACAATGTAACACGAACAGCCGTGGAATAGTTATGTGCCTCACGCTAAACGTGGCGGGTTGGCTTGCAACTGGCGCCATTGCTTACCTGGTCAGTGATGTTCCAGGGCATCTGTGGCAGGAAACTAAGGACCGCTTGAGAAAAGGGCTGATGAGGAACATCATGTTCAAGGAGCAGGACTTCAGTCTCTGTTTCCTTATCGCCGGCTGCTCCTAAATTCTTTACAAAATGTCCCTAAACCAATATATAATTTAATCAATACTATGAGAAAGAGCAGATTTGGGAAGGAAAAAAAAAGAATAAAGACAATTGGAAGAATAGTATTTTAAGAGGCCACCCTACATCTGATGGAGACTTACAAAAAGATCTAAGCTCTAGTCAAAAATGATACAGTTCTGTATTATTTGGAAGACCTTTTACAGGTTGGGCTGTTCGTAATTTCTGACTTTTGCAGAAGGTTTTGAACCAGGACAAGAGGAACCTGGGTTCCATGGCAAACTGGATTGCAATAGTGATAAATTCAACCTGTGTTTGAAAAAAGAGAATTGTGGAAAACAGCTCTATAGACAGAGATTGCCCAGAGATTAAAAGCAAAGGTCTCCCGTGACTCGACCTTCCCTTGTGGGCACTTCCTGTGGGACTAATATGGAAGTGGCTTCCTCTTATTTTCTTCAACTTATCAGTCTACTCTACAACCCTGGCAATCTCCCATTAAAAACAATTACCAGGTGTAACCTTACTCTGGCTGTCTTGGTTATCAGCCAAAGCTGACTAAGCATCTTCTGTTTTTTTCTTATAACAATTCAATGATCTGTTAATCTTCAGCAACTACTAAGCATAATTATGTTTCCTTTCTGACTTACGTTAGGATATCGTGATGTTTTAGGCCACCCATCAATAGCAACAATAATTCTTTGCCCTTCGAGGATAGAAGCCTGCCTTGTTTCTATCCGAATTCGAGGAATTCTTCGATCAGCTGGCGTAAATAAATGCCGCCTTGCCTGACAGGGAGCGAAGACGACAGCTTTCATTACAGTTGTTAAGGCAGTGGCCAAATCAAGTGTCCAGCCATCATTGTTCTTACCTCTTTTATGTGTGACTTAGACAGCATGCCACAAAAGGGTCTCCAGTTCCTTTTTATAATTCCCACCACTCTGCCTGTTGGTCGTAGCATCGCCTTATTCACTGAAGTCTTCAGCTGAGGATTTAAGAGCACACAGCTGCAATTAAGCCTGAGGTTGACAAACAGGTAGCCCAATCAGGTAAAGGCAGAACCTCTATATCCAGGTTACATTCTATATTTGTAAGAAATGGTGTATCCCGCCCTTGTGACATCTGCACACCACTTGGGGTGGGCGACAATAGTTCAAACAAGTGCAAAATAGAATAATACAGAGAAGACTAAAACACTTATAAAAAAGATTTTAGAGGAAAAGCAGGAAGGTACAGCACATGACACATTTCATTAATGGTACTGCTTGTGGGAGCAGCTGGTGAACGACAATCAGTCTAGTTCGCTGAGAGACCCCTCCCTCTGGTGTCTCCTGCCAAACAGGCTTCAGCCACAGCTGAGAAGGACGGAAAGGCTTTACGGGACATTTCACAGCAGCCACCTCAAGGCTGGGTTTTCCGGTCCCCCCTTCAACCACCGAGGAACCAACCAACCCGTCTTCCTCTGAGCAGACCTCCCCTCCCAGCTGCCTTGGCAGGAAAGGCAAGAGCCCCAAGCCACCAAGGCCATTATGACATCATCTGCTTCATTTACACACCTCCCCTTCAGAACAGGGGTCTTCCAGAGCCGGCAAAAAGGCTGGCTGTGTGGATTTAATGCTGGGCAACCCCAGGAATCCACTGGGAATTTCTGCCACTGCCAGAAAAAAAATGAAAATCCAAACGGTCTCCAGCCTTTATAGCTGCAAAACTAACCAGACTGTAGGCAGCACGAGTTGGACCTCAAGTGGTCAAGACTTCAGTAGCCTGGAGAAATCCCAAGAGTGTCCAAAGAGTAAAATTCTGCACGCCGAATCAAATTCTCTCTAGGAAAAGTCTGTGACTGTCAAACTGCGGAAGTGAATAAGCTTCCACTGGGCCTTCTGATCTGCTCTCACCACCTTGGCATTCTGTTCTAAAGGAGGCCAAGCCAGCCTGCAGAACAGGTCCAGCCTGACACCCTGGGAATCAGACTGGCCCTAGGGAGACTCAGGTTCAAGTGCTCCCTCAGCCATGGAAGCTCCTGAAGGGAGGGTAGGAGGTTAATCTAACACTTAAAGAAATAAGGCTCTGAAGAATAAAGCTTCTGCAAGCCCTGTTCTTCACTCAGGCACAGCTTCAAAGCCATAAAGGCTAGACATTTGCTTTTGAGGAGGAAATGCTCACAGGGCAGAATTTTGCCCCATTTCACAAAATCCTGTATTTCTTCTGAGCATCCCAGGAAAAGCACAATTTCCTGGTCATTGAACAGAACCAGCAACGGAAAGCTTTCACCGCAAGAATGTGAAGGGAAAGCACAGAAGCAAAGAACTTGCCATGTTCATGTCATACATTGCTTTGATCCTCCTCTTCTTTTTCAATATCCTCCTCTTCCTCATTCTTGGTCTCATCATCAAGCAGGACCACAGAGGACGGCGCAGCCCAGGCATCCTTGGACAGGAGCTGCACTGCTACGATATCCTCATGCACAGCACGATTTAAGTGCCTAAGTCCTTGTATTATTACCTGAGCACAAAGGAAACAATCAGATTTAGGTACCAAAAGCCGTACCTGGAGATGACATACGAGAAAAGGGATGTGTTCCAAGAGTCCTGAACTAAAGAAATATATAGTGACCCACTGCGAAAAGGATAATATTAAAGATCACCCACTACACTTAAATACACACACACACACACACACACACACACTTTCTCTCAGAGTTTCAGAGGGGCACTGTGTACAACAACTAACTTAAGAGGTCCCTAAACCTAGGAGTCAGAGTCAGCAGACAGAGATAGTAAGAGGCCAGCAAGATCCATCTGATCCTTAACTGGCAGGGCAACCCTCCAGATTTTTTTTAAAAAGATGTCCCTCCCACCAATGCACGTTTTCTGCACCTACCTTACCTTTCCTTCCAACGTGCAAGAATTCAGAGACAGGCATCCCTGGATGACAGAATTACACGTTTCCTAATACAGAATTTCACAGCCAATCAGTGCACCAAACAAACCTCTTTTTCTTCGTCATTCCCGTGAATCCAAACCGTGGCCTCCAAGTAATTGTCTCTGTTAGCTCTAAAGGTCCCTTGCAGGTAAAGGCCCGACTTAATGCCCTGCTGCAGTTTGCTGAGAGGGAGATGCTCTGGGAAAATGATCTTGCTGCTTTCAATTTCATTCTGCAAGAGACATTTGCACACAAAATGTCCCTTGTGCTGTTGCAGCCAATAATGAACTTCAGGACTAAATTTCAGCTCCTCAGATTGGAGCCAGGATTCAGCTGCCATCTTTTGACACAGGAGAAGGGAACGCGTAGTTCTCAGCCTGCTTATAGACCCTGCTGCCAAAATTCAGGAGCAAGCTGTTGTTGGACAAAGGCCCATTTCACCCCCTCCCTCCAAGTCAGTGGGAAGCAGCATCTACAAACCAGGGTGACTCTGGTTAGTTCTGTTGGCTGGCCTGGGAAATAACAAGAAAAGCAAATCCTCGACCAAGGCAATGGGAAACCCCTTCCAGTACAGCAGTGTTTCTCAACCCGTGACTTTCAGATGTGTGGACTTCAACTCCCAGAATTCCCCCAGCCAGCCTTCTGGGAATTCTGGGAGTTGAAGTCCACACATCTGAAAGTCGCTGAGGCTGAGAAACACTGCATTGCAGTATCAAGAAAAAGGCAGGGATGCGGTCATCAGTAGCCGTCCTTGCCTCGAGGGAGGAAACCTCCCAATTTCACAATTGCTTGCTCCAATTTCCAAAAGAATTCAGGGAAAAAAGGAAGGAAACATTCGGCCTCTTCCAATTATTCACTGCAATGTGTCTGTTGTCCTTGGCCAAAAAAAAAAAAAAAAGTAAAAATGACTGTGGACTTCTTTTAGCAGAAAAATAACACACAACAGTACAGAGACTAGTGGTTAAAACGGAAGTGGGACAACTATCTTACAACTCTGCCTAACACCAAAACATTCTCAGCAACACTAACATACTCTGCTTCTGAAAGAATGCAAACAACAGTAAATACACAAGCAAAAATATATAGTGGTTAAAACACCTAATAAGCCCCAGCATGCTAAACGTAATACAATAAAACCTTGCAGCAAGGTTATACATATACTGAATCTCATCCATGAAAGCATGCCCACAAAAAGGAAGTGTTCGCCTCCAGATTTTTCAACTTCCAATTCAGCAGAAGGATGATTGAATATTAGGTGTCTGAGCCCTGGGCTTGCTTGCTCACTCTTCCAAATACCATAATTTCCAAAAGGAAAAGATTTTAAATGGATTGCAACTCCCCATTACAACCAGACTGCAGGAACTCTGGTTAGTGAACAAGTCAAGATAATATTTCCACAGTTCTATCCCTGAGGTAATACTTGTCATCTGCCCTGTATAATAAATAAAATACTTTTGTTAAATGCGAAGAGGCTGACCCCCTTTTAATCAATTAGAATGGTCCTTTTAATCCATTAATCAGACTGATCAATTAAGCTTCCAGACCTTACAATTAAGGACAAAAAATAACACTGGCAGTTGGAAACATACCTCTTCATCATTTAAGCACGCAAGCCGGTCCACAAGCTCGGGGTTGTCTGTTAGGCTCTTTATGTATTCTTCGCCTACAAAAACCCCACAATTCACACTTTATGAGATCAAGAACAACCATTTATACAACAGAAAACATTCTTGAGGGAGAATGGAGAACTGCGGGTAACAAATGAGGCAAAAGCACACATTTATCACTCAGCAGAGAGGTTACGTGGAAAGGCTTCAAGCCTAATCAGTCCGAAATGCACGATCATGAAAACCAGGACGGCAGGCCAAAGGGGGTCTGGTAGGTCGGCAGTCTGGGACAACCTTCCAGGGATGTTGGGAGCGGAATTCCCAGAATACTGGACAGGATGTTAAGCCTAAAAGGAAGCAGTTAGCTGGCCACCCCCAAGAAGTGAAATACCAGGCTATGGCAGGCCTCGCCAGACCCAGCAGGGCCCTTCTGGTGCTCTTGGAAAACAAACCACAGCCAGGAAGGCCAGAAGGCTGGACTTACAGGTATACGTAGTTATTCCCTCTTCTACAGCTTTCTCTTTATTTTTTCGGTCATTCGTGAGCAAGATGACCGTGACGTTTTCTTCCCTTTCCGATTTTCTCAGGTGTTCCTGATACCACTTTGCTGCAACCCGAATGGCCCGGTCATTCCGGTCATTTGCGCTTTCTCCTCGTTCTTGTTCTATGTAGGTCTCTCTGGGAAAAGAAACCCAGAGGTTCATTTTAGAGATGAAAACTGTACCTTGATTTTTATACCTATTTCACTAAAATCGATCCCCCTTTCGCCCACCTCACTTGACCAATACTACTGAAAATGTTAAGGTGGTTTTGAGAATGCTAATACATTGTGGGACAGCCATCCAGGGGTGAAATGAAACTCAAAATGGCAATCTGATGCAATGTTGCACCAGCCCATCAAGAGAATCAAGCTGCTTCAGCACTGCAGCGAGGTATGGCGCAGGTTCTCAGTGCTTTAATGCCACAAGAGGCCTTTGCACAACTGTCATGAACATCTAGCATCATCTCAAACGGAAGCCGAACGGTTGAAATAACTCTGTAAGTCAGAAACTCCTAATCAGAGTCAAATGTACGCTCTGTCGAAGAAACTGCTGGGTCCTAATCAACAGTATTCCTTATCTTCCACTGAACAGTGGATTTCATTAACCACAGATCTGTGGGCCAGCGACAAAAGATGTAGGAAATGTTCACGACCCTGCCAAAGTATCTGTGCCAGGGAAGGAAAATCAAGCGCCGCCTTGGCTCAGTTGCAGAAACTGGGCACTGGGCTAGCCACGATGGGACAGTTCATGTCATCAGAATAAAACGAGACTAGGGTGAAAAGAAAGACAAGCCCTCCTAATACCTAACGGGACAGCAAGATAGCCCTCCGTCCTGTGAAGACGGTAAGGCCGCACATACGGAATAATTTGAAAAGCGTTATTCGAAGGCACCGCAGCCGTAGGAAAAGCATGGGGGGGGGGGCCTGTGCAGGACCCACAACTCCCTCTTCACACCACGCAGGAGCGGCTCCTTTGCAATGAACGGCTTGAGGCGTGTAAGAAGTTTAGGGCCCAAGGAAGGATTCAGCGTATCTCTAGACCAGGGTTGCTCAACCTCCGTGCCTCTAAGGGGTGCGGACGCCGACTCCCAGAATCCCCCAGCCAGCACAGCTGGCTGGGGAATTATGGGAGTCGGCATCCACACTCCTTAAAGGCGCAGGGGTCGAGCAACCGCGTCGCAGAGCGAGAGGTAAGGCCGGCGAGGCGCACTTGTGATGCTCGTTGGCGAAGGCGTAGAAGTGCTTCTCGGGGGTGGCGATGGTGTCCTTGATGCGTCCGTAGACGGCGGCGCTGCGCCTCCGCACCTCCTGCAGGACGGTCTGCGGGATGATGGCGTTCCCAATGGCCGCGTCCTCCAGCACGTCGATCTGCGCGGGGGGGGGGGGGAGGGAGAAGAGGTCAGCCTGGGAAAGGAGGCCACGCGGAGAAGCCCCCCGCGGGGGGCTCCCTCCCGCCCGACGCACCTGGTGCAGCACCACGTTGGCGTCCAGCAGCAGGTAGTGCGGCCCGGGGGCGAGCGCGCTGGCGGGGGCGCGGGGCCAGGCCTCGAGGCCGCGCGCGGGGGCGTCCCCGCCGCAGAGCGCGCAGGCCTCCACCCCGCAGGCCACGTCGTCGCGCAGGTAGTGCTCGCGGACCACCTTGAGGACGGCGCCGCCGCGCGTGCGCTTCAAGAAGGCGCGCGAGGTCAGCATCGCTCCGCCGCGCCCGCCGCCGCCGCCGTTCGGCCCTGAGCCCAGCCGGAAGGGAGACCGCCGCTTCCGCTCCCGCCGCTCTGGCCTCCGCCTCGATGGTCGGCCGGCGCGGGCGTTGCGTTGCCATGGCTGCGGAAGGCGCGCGGAGAGGGAGGTGGCTCCTACTCTCGCGCCTGCGCAGTCCGTGCGCCGGGTGTCGCCGGGGCAGCGGGGGGCTTTTCTTCCCCCTCCCAGGCTGAGCGGAAGGGAGTTCCGCAGGCCGTCGCTCGCGGGCCGGGCCGATTAGCAGGGCTGCCCCGCACCGCCCGGGCTCAGAAGTCGAGCAGGTAAGCGCAGGCCGGACAGGAAGAGAAAACTTCCCGGCTGCCTCCGTGACGCCGCTGGGCCGGAAGAGCCCCATTTAACGGACCCGGGGAGTGTGTCCGTTAAATCCGGATTTAGTGCAATGGACGTGCGTGGTGCCCGTCTCTGTCTTTAGGCAAATGGTGACATTGACAAATCGACTAAATCTGACCCAAATTTGCCAATGATGCGGTTGGTTTGGAAGCAGCAGGTTTCTCCATTGCATCTGAACTGTGCTGAAGGGGGGGGGGGGGTTCCAGAAAACTGAGGTTTAACACTAGTTTGTGGCCATGATAAAGATTGAATTGGTTTGTGGTTTTGACTGTAATTCCTGTACCCACAATGTCACATTTAACCCTAAACTCTGTGAGTTGGGTAGGAAGATGGCTTATAACCACAGCATCTAAACAGTAATGCTGTCAAATTGGGGCTTTTTATTATGTTCACTACAGGCTGTGGTTTTTATACACTGCAAACTGCCTATAGTCTCAAGGAATAGATGGCATACATATGTGGATTAATAAGTAAAATTCACTTTAATCTGAAACCAGGTTTGGGTAACAGGCTGAGTCAGTCACTAACCTGATTGAAAGGAGGGATCAGAGGGTGGTGTTCATAAGAACCGCTCAGAACATGGTGCTTGTTGGAACTTGGTTTGACTCAAATAGTGTAGCGAAAGGGACCATTGTGTAAGTAATGAGGAAAGGTGGGTATGTTCTTCCTAATACCCATATTGGCTTGCAGCTGCCCATGATTGCTATTTACTGAGAAAATTGTGGAGTTGGCTGGAGGCGCAGGGGCATTCTGGGAAGAAAAAGATGAGGTTGAGGTTGCGACTGGCATTCTGCTTGCAAGATACCAGTTTCTCCCTTTTTAAATTAAAAAGATGTTAAGTTGAAAAAGGTTACTGTTAGGTACCAAGGAATGTGGACATAGGTGTGTAGCTGCCCCAGAGTGCCAACTTGGGAGCCCCAGATATAGATTCAAGTTTTAGACAGAATTTTATACTTGCCGTGTTCTACTTATTGCACAGTGAAATGAAGCTGTTTAAAAAACTGTTCCATTTACCGCTGCTTTCTTTCTTTTGTTCATTTACTTTTTAAGCTCTCTGAATTTTTAGAACATTTTTACGTGCTGCTAGAAGATGTCAAGGAAAAGCTCTAGGGATCCTAAGAAAGCAAATGTATCCAGCTCTTTGGAATCAGAAGATATTAGTTTGGAAACGACCTTACCCACCGATGACGTTTCCTCATCAGAAGATCGGGAAGGTACCATCAAAATTACTAGACAACTTATTGAGAGGAAAGAACTGCTGCATAATGTCCAGTTACTAAAAATTGAGCTTTCTCAGAAGAACTTGATGTTGGATAACTTAAAGGTGGAATACTTGACAAAGGTAAGAGGATGGCTTTTTTTTTTTTTTAAATGCATTGCCATTTTCAAGTGTTTTAGGACTGAAAATGCTAGTTATTGGTAACGCTTGTTATTTGTTCTTGCCCTAGAAAAAAGTTGTTTCTCAACACAATTTTCTTGGTACAGGTCCTTTCTAATTGGGTGAATCCTGTATTTATTTATTCTTAGTGTTATATCCTGCCATTCATTGAGGAGCAAAAGGCAGCATACACATTGCTCCATCCTCCCATTTTTCCCTGTAAGATAGGTAGGGCTGACAGAAAGTGACAGCAAAGTCACCTAGTCAGCTTCCAGGATTGAGGGCTGCATCTCTTGGGTATCAATCCAACACTTTGCCCACTACACCATACCAGCAGTATAATTTATCTGGACCCAAATCAGCCAGGGTTCAGGCCTGGGCATGAGAGAGACAGCATTGGACACCCTGGTTGATGACCTATGTCAAGATGTGAATGGGAATAATGTGCCTGTCCTGCTCTTCTTGGACCTCCACTACCATAGACCATGGTATGCTTCTGGACCATCTGTGGGGATTGGAGGCACTGTTTTGCCTCCAAATGGTGGCAATCAGGTTGGAGAGATTGAACACAGTGAATGTTCTCTTGCGGAGTGTTGCAGGGGTCGGTTCTTTCCTCCTTGCTATTTAACATCCGTGTTATGCTGCCGGGGGAGGTCATCTGGCAGCTTGGGGATCAGTTTCATCAATATGCTGATGATGCCCAACTATACATCGTATTAGAATTGGCACATCCACTTTGATCATACCAGGAGAAGCAGCTGGTTCCCCATTTCCATCAAGTCCAGAGGGCAATGTCCCAGAAATGTTGTTTTTCAATGGTGGGGCCAGCCCCATGGAACGTCCTCATGGAGATTCAACTGTCGCCCACACTGTGTGCCTTCCAGAAACAACTGAAGATGGAGCTTTTCCAGAGGGTTTGGGGTCCTAATGCCATATGTTGTGTTTAGGCTTTATTTGCCTTGTCTTTATTCTGTTTTATTGTACTGTATTTCTTTGTCTGGTGAGCCGCTGAAAGTCCTGTGGTTGCGGTAGCATACAAGTTTGATTAATAAATAAATATTAAATTAAGTTATCTCGCAGTGCTTGCAAAACTAGATTCTAGCTAAATAATTAATCTCTTCTTGTTAATGTTGTGTGGAAGACCGATACATTTAAGGAATTATAATAAAGTCTGTATTTTCTCTCATTTTCCAATAATGCAGACCTTGTACAGATCTAAATTGGGCTCACTTTAATAAATCATTATTTCTTTTCTGTTATTGAATTGTTGCTTTAGATTGAAGAACTAGAAGAGAAGCTTAATGATGCAGTCCACGAGAAACAACTACTCTCTTTACGGCTAGATAACCAGCTGGCATTACAGCAAGAAGATGCTAGGTATGGAAAGGAAGAAATCAAATTTAGAATCAGGAGCTAAATCAGAAGGGGCTGTTCCGATTTTGTGTTACATACTTGCATTCCAGATCTTTAAAGAAGAATGCATTCAGAGCCCTGGCTGGGACATCACCTGGTGTGCTCCCTCCTTTGCTCTCCTGGAGATTTTTGCCCCCTCCCTTTTCCTCATTTGGGCAAACCATATTCCCAGACCAGAAAGCTGTGGCTTGTCTTAGCCCAACCAACTAGGCTTGGAAGCCAGGGTTAACTTCCAGATTCTGGTTTTCCAACTAAGGATGAACTGCCAATTGCTTTCTTGGGCAAAGAATTGTGCACGGCTATTGCTGTGTCTGAGGAGGAGGAGGAGGGCGAGTTGAAAGGTGCTTTGGTGTTTTTCTGAACCTTTCCATGTATTCGGTTTATCAGCTGTTCAGACAGTGAGTTGATTCTAAGATATAGCCAGGTTATACCGAAGGACAGTAGAAGCAGCACATTGAAAAAACAAACGTATTTCATGAAATGTGATGTTTTCATCTTGGCAGTGGTTTTCAAGGGGTGTAAGCCTTGCATTCAAGTCCTGACCATTGTGGATTAGGCTCTCCTCCCATGCCTGCTTTCTGCAGAATAGGCCACAGAACCTATTTCTGAATAAGCATGCATAGAATTGCATTGTACACTTCTGCTCTGCAGGAATCGCAGTAGCCTTGTTTGCCTGAAACTCAGGCGCCGTGCTCTCTTTCGATCAATTAAGTTGAAAATATTAGCACTGAGTTTTCAAATTATGCTGGCTTTTTTTTACGGTTAAAAGCAAAAAAAAAAAAAAAAGTGCATTTCTCTTTATCTTGGTAAAAGAGCATAAATAATTCAGGCTTACATGTCCTGTGTTATTTAAATATAATCAAAATAATGGTTGTTCTATGAACAGGAGTAGACTGGGAAGAATTAAAGGTACCGTCTTTGTAGGATAAGTTCTTTTAGGTAAATCACAAACAACTCTTTTCCTAGAAAACATCAAGAACTAATGAAACAGGAAATGGAAACCATCTTATTGCGCCAGAAGCAACTAGAAAAGAATAATCATCAGTTGCGAGAGCGCTCTGGCGATATCCGTCGTAGCCTGCGTGACCTTGAGTTGAGCGAAGAATACTATGCCAAACTCAAATCTCTTCCAGAAGATGAACTTTCTATTCCTGAATACGTGTCTGTAAGTGCTTAAATTGAACAAAGGAAAAATGCATAATTTCTAATATAGTTATGCAATTGTTGATAAATTCTGGAATAAGCAGTGCTATGACAGGGGTATTTGCATTTTTAAAAATTCTGCTCTGTTTTTGGTATGGGCATGTCCGAGCTGTTTAATTCTGTCTCCTTGCTCAGAAGCCAGAAAGTCATATTGTCCAGTCCTTTCTGCTACATTCCTCTCCTTGATAGCATCTCCCCAGCTCATTCTCGTCTCTTTATTCGTAGCAGATGACTACAACTTTGTGTGAATTTTTTCTTTTGACTCCCAAACATTCTAGATTCATCAGCCTGTTTTACCAGCTGCCCTGCTTACATTACAGAGCCCTTTTGGGGCACGTTTTCAGCTCCAAGAATGCTGACCCTTATTTCCGTGTATAGGTGATTTCACATATACTGCCCATAACCGGCAAGCAGTCAGAATTGTTAACAAGGGGCTGGAGGCCAAAGTCTGGGCGATTCAGGGGCTTTTGCCTTTGATCTTAAGGGCTGCCTAGTCATTGGTATGGTTCTGGTGCTCACAGCAATTCCTGTCTTACCATTAGCTTGTAACAGATTCTCACTCTGAATCTAAGTGTGTGTTTCAGACTTTTTAAAATTTATTTACAGCCAGAGACCAAACCATTAAAAGATAAAAATAAATGTAAAAGAATGCTCGTGATTAAATGACACAACAATTAATAGAGTGACAAATAGCCATATACATGTTAAGTTAACCATTTGAGCATTAGACCCAGGTCCTTTATGCACTGAACAGAATTTAGCAACCTTTCTTCTTATTTCCAAAAAAAAGCCTGCCAACAGAAGCAGCCTAGGTTTTCCTGAGCCAAGCAGTGAACAGAGTCCAGACGAAGGCAGAACTGCAGGAAAGCAGGCAGAACTGACTGGGGCAGAGGCGGTCTTCCAGCAGGTGTTGTAGTACCTGCCCTCCAGCACAGCCCATCACATCTAGCCCATGGAAGGGCTCTTCCAGACAAAAGATTTTTCTGCTGGCTTCAGTGGCTGTGGTCTTACTGGCAGTCAGAGTCAGGCCCAGGTGGCTTGAAGTCCAGTGGTGCTTTCTCCAGGGCTGTGTGGGGCTGGAATTCACTGTCTCTTCCCCGGGAGCACCTCTAGCTTCCCTAGAGTTTCACATTCAGAAACGATGGGGTTGGGCAAATGAAGTAGCCCATTAAACGCCAAACATGTTCTGTAGACTACCTATAAACTAGGAATAGAACGTCTGCAACGTGATCGATCTTTGCTATACTAGCATCACTATGATACGGACTGTTGCTTCTCGGCGGGACTTTTTATTTTGCTTCAGATTTGCGGGGTGGGTAACCTGTGGCTGCTGCCTGCTTTCCAAAGTCTTTGCAAGCTGTGGGGTCCAGCCTCCCTTCCTCCCCCGAATGTGCTGCGTGGGGAAGAAGAGGGGTAAGGCAGGGGTGGTGCAGCTTCCAGCAGATCGTCCTCAAGGGGATGTGGGTCTTGACAGAAAAACAGTTTCCCATTCTTGGAATAGTGCTGTGTTTATTTTAAGTGCTTTTCACAGAATTCTAAAAGCCAAATTCCTGCCTGGCAGCCTGGAGAACAGAAAGATATAAAATATTCATCATTCTTCCACTTACTTTGAAAGATAATGGTGTGCAATTGCATTGTGCCTCCAGATTAGATTTTATGAAGCAGTGCATCCCTTGAAAAATGAGCTAAGTGAACTGCAAGTCAAGAAGGACGCAGCCTGTGAAGAACTGAACGAGTACAAGTCTCAGCTGAAGCACTTGTTGGAGGTGCGTGTTTCCGTCTTTCCTTCCAAACGCTCCTTTGGAGGATGTTGCGGCTCACTGGGCTGCACCCGTTCCCACGTCTGTTTTCCTAACTGGTCATTTAGTCTACTGATGTGATTTCTGGGGTCTGCAGTCCCAGAAAGGCATTGAAACGTTGGGATTACTGCTACTGGGTGGGGGGGGGGGGTCCACGGGGTGTGGTAAAAAAAAAAAATCAAGATGGTGGATGCGACGGTGCAATTGAAGCTCTATTTTTTGTTTGACTGCTAGCGTTTCCATTTTTGTATCACGCCCCATGTCCCGTCCAGTTCAAACGAAGAAGCAACTGTCAAGTTACACACAGCCCCTCCTCCCCTTTCTATTCATTGACCAGAGGAAGAAAATGCAAACTTGGGGAAGTGAGCTTTTGCAATCTCTAGTTAATGTAGAAGCTGGGTTCTGAAGCAATGGGTGATTCTAAGCTGACGGTTTGAATTTCATTGGTGGGAAGGCCCCAGTGAAAGAAGCACTTTAGATCACAGTGCTGAGATTCCTCCGATGGCCCCTTCGCCTTCTTTTACCACTTGGTGTCAGCATCTCCTCATTGGTCACACAGTCTCCAGGGTCTAGAGAGGTCTTCCTGACTCCAGAGATTAAAGAGGATCACAGATGCGGATGAGCCTCACCCTTCAGTCTGCAAAACATTCAAACTGTTTGGGTTTCTAGCCAAAGGACAGCCTTCCACCTCGTGCCTCTTGCCAGGACGTTAGTGGAATTGCTCCTAATTCTGGTTGTGTGAAGGCTGAGAGTTACCTCCAATGCACTTTCACGCAGCTCAGCTTCTTTTGCTGGGTTGTTGCGGGGGGTGGGGGTCTCTCTGACCCTGTTAAGAGAACTGCAGGACTGACATTCAGTGGCTCTCTCCAGGATATCTCCACGGATCTTTAGCCCCATCCATAACTGAAACAAAAACTCAGTTCTCTGACATGAGTATAACATTCTGGCACTTCTGCTGGGAAAGAATCTGGCATTTAATTCTTTACAAAGTTGAAATAGCTATAATTATTATAAATACTTGCAAAATGTTTCATGTGTTTTGCTGATACGTATTTTGGGCTGCTGCTGCTGCTGCTGCTTCTGGAAAAGCTTATGTGCAGTTTTTAATAATTATACTAGGTGCTTTCTGAGAGGGTTTTAACTAGCAGAGGCCAGAATTGCACGTCAAAAAGAGAATCCTAGGCCAGTTTTTGGAAGGGAAAGATTGAAGCAGGGTGCTTCCTATTGCTCAATGCTAAAAGTTTCTCTCGCCTTTCCAATATCGCTTGATTCTACTGTAAAGAAGCTTGGCAGCACAGTACGAATTTCCTCAGTGGGCTCTCTCTGACTGAACAAACGTCGGTCGTAACAGGTCAGTGGGCTTCAGGGAAGATTCTTGTCCCTCCTGCTGACATACAAAGAGGGTAATTTGGAGAGCATGTAAGAAGATGCGTTTTTAGGGGGGCTCGAGTGTAAAGTAAAAGGCTCAAGTTGTGGAACTCTTGGGGATAATTCAGGGTTCCTCAAATGCCATCTTTTTAAGTACCCCGAATGAAGGTAAAGGTAGAGATTGGCTCAAGACCAGCCTGACTTTGGTTTCAGGTCGCACCGACGCTCCTTACCTTGGTTGCCTCCTAGCTAAGCAGAGTGAAGGACTCTCTTAAAACGTTGCCAAATTCTGTTTAATAGCTGGCGAGATCCGTCAGTTTGATTTGATTACATTTTTCAATTTATCTTAGCCCTATTATATCACATTAATCTTATTTGATTAATTTTATTCTGCCACATGACTCTAGTCAATGACTAGACTGAAATAAAGTGAGTTGACTTTGACTTCCTGGACAGGCCCAGGTCTTCACACCTAACAAAAGGAAGTACTTCTTCATAAAGCTGGAGTTGTTCTCTCTTGCTGCTCTTGGTAGGATTGAAAGGCCTTTCCCACCATCCTTAAAATAACCTCCTTTACTTCTGAGTGCTAATTTGCTTACTTTGAACTTGCCGATCAGGTTCTTACATTCATACATTCTTCTTTACTCCAAAGATTAGAAAGGTTTCAGGTTCATATTTATTTCCCAGTTTTCTCAAGGAAAAAAAAAAGAAAAACAAACTTCTCTGACACAATTTGGGGCTTTAAATGTGAAGGCCTTTTTTTTCCCAGAGTTATGAAATGGAAAGAAAAAATCGGTCAGAGTTTGAAGTGCGATGCCAGCGCTTAACAATTGAACTAGCTGACACAAAACAAATGGTTCAGCAAGGTGACTATAGACAGGAGAACTACGATAAAATAAAAAGGTAAGTTTGATCACCTGTCATCAGAGACAGAACTTTCATGCTCTTTGCAGCATCAGATAATGCTGTTCATACCCTTTGAGTATGAACTTTTAAGATCATACTTTTAAGATCCAGAACTATCTACTGTAACTTCATAAATAACCTTTTAACAGATTAAAACTGCATAGAATAGAATAGAATAGAATAGAATAGAATAGAATAGAATAGAATAGAATAGAATAGAATAGAATAGCTTTATTATCATTTCACCATACACTACACACCAAGTGCATAATAAAATGAAATTCCATCGCAGTTGACTCCCAGTTTGACATGACTAAATACAATTTAAAATACCATGGTACTAAACAATATACATTTTTACCATCTGGCAGCAGATTACATTTTGCATTTTATAAAAACAAAAAAACATTTAATGAGCATTCAAAACAAAAACGAAACTGGGAAACAAAACTCAATCTGGCTGTCCTACATTGAATACAGCGGAACCTCTTCCCAGAGGGTAACAATATCTCGATTTGTCTAATAACAATTAAGGTTAAAAAGACCTTCCAGGTCTTATGGGTTGCTAAAGGTTAGAACAGGTTGCCTGACAACATGACGGACTCTTCCTTTTCTTAGCGGCTTTTAATCAGAGGGTACACAGCCACCAGCTGAGAATGTTGTTGAAGGGAATTTCCATTACAAGATGGATTGAGCTCCATGATGGCCTACTTCCTTCATTTTTCCCGCAAGATTTATACTTGTATTTTGAATCAAGCATTTTAAAAAGTGGATGTTTGAAGTCTTGTCAAATTCACACCAGAATCTTCCCTTGTGACAACTAGCAGGTCAACAGAAAATTTTCCCTACTGTATTTTTGTACAGGATTGCAATGAGCATAAATATTTTCACTGTGAAATTATGCTGAAACAAAAAGTTTAAATAATGTGTGGGTGATCTTGGGAAATCGTGTTATCTTGGTTCTAGTTAGCTCAGGTTTTCAGAAAGTATTTTGAAAACTCGAGTACTGCAAGTAGAGCAAATTTGGATGTTATTCTTGGACTGAACCGAAGTGATACTCCTAATATATCCTCCATTGGTAACAAGAATATCTGAAAAGCAGTGAGTGTTAAATGTGCACATGAAGAGATTGCGCAAGAACTGGAAAGTTGAAAGTTCAGGTTTTGTAGTCTCCTGATTATACACTAGTGTGTTTTCCTCTCAACAGTGAGCGGGATACATTTGAACATGAATTTTCAGAGCTCCGAAGAAAATACGAAATCCTAGAAGTTTCACATAAAGCCATAACTGCAGAAAGGAATGACTTATCCAAAGAGGTGAGATGTTCATAGCTCATTTAGCACTTTTTTAAACGTTCATTGAGAAAGATACCAAAGGTGGCAGAAGAAGGCTTTTTTTTAATGTATTTTTTCAAAATGCCCACACAGATCATTTATTACAGTTGTATTTTGGAATACAACTAGAGCCCTCCGTTTGGTTGACTCTCCATAGGAGAGCTGTTGTCAGGCAGGAATTGGTGAACCCCACCTCGCTCCTCTGCCCACCACTTTCCAGTTTAAGGTCTAGCGGAAGATGACTCACCTGCTGATTATCCCATCTTGATACCGATCAATATTGGTTCCCTCTTTTACGTACAATGCTTCTGTCTTACTTTTTTCTTTGTTATACTAGCACAAATAATAGCGGTAACACTAATAGTGAAAAGGATGCATACATTTCATAGGTATCAGTCATATATTTAAAAACTACCAACTGAGTAAGGAATTAAAAGAGTGATTAGGTCCACATATAAAGGAAAGGAAAAAAAATTGCCTGGAAACTTGTATCATAAAAGTCATGCAAATCTGACGAGGTTACTCAAATGTCCTCTTTCTTCCCCTGTTGTCAAAATAAAGAACCTAATTTAGATGTTGCCAAGCCGCTGCTGCGTATCACATGCAGATGTAGCCTTCCGACATTGTGTAATAATTCTTTGGGCTCCCTCCCCCACACATCAAGTGTCCATAATTCTGAAATTCCAATCTTGGAGATACAGGGCCTTTGACGAGCAGCAATCACAATTAGGCCGTGTTGCCCTTCCAGTGAATTTCAGATTAAAATGGGGCGGTTAGTGGGACAGCTGATAGCATAAACTTCATGGTCCAGTTATTGCCCTCCACACTGTGTTGTGTCCAGTATCAATGTCAGCTGCATTTTAAGCTCAAAATAAGCTCACTGCCATGAAAACAGGATATCTAATTTGTGGTCTTTTTGCTGCCTTTTTTTTTTTTTTTTTTTTTATGGAAAGGCTGCAGCTTTGCAGCAGTCAGTTACTTTGCTGCAAAAGGATAAGGATTACCTCAACCGACAAAACATGGAGCTCAGCGTCCGCTGTGCTCACGAAGAAGACCGTCTTGAAAGGCTTCACATTCAGCTGGAAGATGCCAAAAAGGCTAGAGAGGAAATGTATGAGAAATATGTCACATCCAGGTATCTAGTTTTATTCATCCTTTCAGCACTGAGAGGTGATTCCATCAGAATGTTTTAGGAGAAATTACTTAGACCAACCTTCCCTACCCTTTTTGCTCCCAAGAGTTTGGGGCTCTAACTCTCAAGATTACGGGAGGTGGGCCATGGTGACCCACTGAGGTGGAAGCCATGAGGTTGGGGAAAGCCGAGTTAGAGGAAACAGTGGCAATATTCAGTTATTCAAAGATAATGGATATGTGTAAGTTTACTTTCTGACTGAGCCCTTAGGTTTCCATTTCTATGTAGAAGAACTGACTGGTCCAATTATCATCTTTCTGTTATTGCTAGACGAAGCACACATGTAGGGACTAAGCCTGTTAATTAGATTGAAACTTATTATTCAAGTTGGTTACTGTCATCTCTTAAAAACTGGTAAGGTAACCAAACCTGATTTTAAAAATATATAGTTTAAAATGCACTGATCCTGTCATTTCTTTACTTCAGTAGTAGTGAATCACTATAGGATTATCTACAGTGTTAAGCAATGCTAGCAGCGTTAATACTCATTTACATGAGAAGGAACGTGTGTGGAGTTTAAACAGTAATAGTATTGGTCCAGCTTGTAACAGCTTAGAAACAAGTTTGTTTGTTTGTTTTTTAAGGAAACTGTAAGTTCTTCTGCCATTTTAACTAATACTAAACTCGGTGGCTGACATCATTTCAGGAAGAATAGAGGCAAAGCAAATTTCCTTATCCATTTATTTATTTAGAAGATTGATATGGCTGCCCATCTTATGGAACACAGCTCTGGTTCCATAAGCTAACAACAGTGATAAAATCACAAACGGTAAAACAAAAACCAGGAAAAAACAAATATCTTTTAACCATTGGGCAAGTTTTATCAAAGTCAGAAAGAGTTATTCTAGGAACATTAATGAATTTTGATAACATGTTTTATCTTAACATTTAAAAAATTATTTTTAAGAGATCACTACAAAATGGAGTATGAAAACAAACTGCATGATGAATTGGAACAATTAAGGCAGAAAACATCCCAAGAAATAGAACAGCTTCGAACAGCTACGAAGGAAATGTATGAGCGGGAAAACAGGTTGGTAAACATATTTTTAGGTATAAAGCTATCTACAGACTAATGACTGCATCTTCCCCACAGTGTTGCAGCATGGAGTGCTCCCCACTCAGGAATCCAAATACCCTTTCTATTCTCTGCCTCCTGCTCTTTTTCTTAATTCTCAAGCGCCCTCCAACTTGTGGAAAAAGACGAGGAAGAGGCCTTGCTGCCCAGGAACAAAAGCAAGCCAAAAATAGTGTGGCCAGGGCCCACTGGGAGACCCTGGGTGACAGCAGCAGGCGTTGGAGGCCGAGGAAGGGACTGTTGGTGGCCCAGAGAGGGGGATAGAAGCTGGATGGAGCAGGTGGTGTGTCTTGAAAGTAGAGGGTTGGGCAGGACGCATAAACTAAGGAGGGAGCACCAGTGCCACGTGCGGTGATCCTGAATGAGGGCCACCAATTCTGGGTTCAGAGGACGGGGCTTATGCTATCATCTTGTCAAAGCATTTGATGAGGTACACAGTCCTGGTTAGTGAGCTAGTTGGAGCCACACCCGTCTTCAGACTAGCACTCAGGGAGTGCTTCTCACTCTTGCCTCATCAAACGGGAGTAAGATCAAGTGGGTCCTGAACTCTTCGACATTGTATCGACAGCTTGACAAGGAGAAAGATGGGATACTTAACCCATTTGCAAAGGATACAAAACCAGATGGGATAGCTAGTGCTTGTAGAAGAAATAAAATTGAAAACCATCTTGAAGGAGTAGAGGAATGGATGCAGTGGGATGCATTTAGGAAACTGAAATCTTAAAAAAAAAAATGCTAGCCTGGGAGTCCGGCTTGGTCATAGTATGTGGGAAGAACATCTTGGAGTAACCGTTCACAAGCTGAACATGCATCTGCATTATGGCTACAAAAAAAAGACAAGTGCCACACTTTAAGCTGCCTCAACAGAAGTACTGTTTCTAAAGCATCAGCTTATTCTGAGTTGCTAAGATCCCACCTCGGTTATTGCAAGGGAGAATGTGCTGTACCCGCCCAGAGTCACTTTCTTGTGAGGTGGGCGGCTGTACTAATATGATAGATGAATAAATGAGTAAATAAATGTAAATTGCCTCTAGGATCAGAAAAGAGGGCTAAGCATGAACAGGGCACTATTCCATAAAGTAAGTCATGAGACAGAAGTAACTCTCTGGCTATTGACCCTCTCCTTATTGGGTAGGATTTATAATTTAGGTTGGCAAATAAAGCCCACTCTCGTCGGACTTAACGTGCCGTAGGGCTGTGCGGTGCTCCATGTTCAGTGTCCAGCAGGTGCTTCAGTGTGCGTAGGAGCATAAGCATAACGGCTCTGCAGTACTTTTTCCCAGGGACACACGGCTGCCCTCCATGGCTGCTGCAGGTGGACTTGAACTGTTGTTTTGATTTTTATGGAGATTGATTTTGTGATTGATTTTATGGTATTGTTAAACTTACCATGGATAATTTAGCTTGTTTCAGTATGGGTGTCTTCATGTTGATTGTGGTCATACAGAAATAAAGGTTCCCAAGGAAGGGACTCAGTTCTTGAAGCGGTTGCAGAGAGCTGCTACTCCCGCAAGAGGACGAGAGAGAGAGAGAGAGCGAGCGCTGCTGGGGTCGAGAAATCAAAAGGAGTGTCGGGAGTTTGTTCACTTTGTAGTGTGCCCCATTGGCAGCTCTGGGGTCATTCGCATTTTGAGCCTTATATTCTTGGTGGAGTGGATGGAGGTGATTTATGGAGAACCTGTCTGAAAGTGTAGACATGGTGCACAATATCAGTGTGAACAGAACATTTCAAATTTGGTCAGTTTAACTGTCGGCTATCAGCGAGAAGTCTTGCTTTAACTTACTCAGAAGGCAGCTGTAACCCCCTCCAGCTCTCAGGTTGTGGATATCATACTGGGGGAGCTTGCTTCTGTGGCATTCCACGTGCAAGCCTGGAGCACTGGTGGCTGGAGCAGCCCCTGTAAAACAAACTGCCTTGGGTGACATCTCTCTGTTTGATTTCTAGCCCTAAAGTCGCTGCTGCTGCTGCTGCTGCTGCCGCCGCAGCCACCACCACCTCTCCTTGCTGCAGATATATTGTCACAAAATGCAGTGAAAATCCAGAATGACCCTTAATAAGTTTCACGTACATCCCTGCCCAAAAGCATGTGACTAAAAGCAAACAGAAAGAGAGAACTTTTATATTAACTCCCTTCTTTATGGAGAACTTCCAGACAGAGGGATATCCAGTTTTGGAGCACCAAAAGGTTTTCACTTTTGAGTAATTGAGAGGACTTTGAGTCTGCTTTGATCCTGACGAATTTTGAGACTGTTCAAATCAGCCCAGTCGAGACTGAGATTCCTCCAAATCCAGCGCAGCCCCCTAGTTTCCTATCACATTATTTTTCATTAATTATTGAAAGTAGAGGTGGAGAATTCTTTACTCAAATCTCAAAACTGGCAAGGTAAACAAAATGACATTTTCATTGCATTTCTACCAAACCACAATTATTCAGTTGTTATTTTCTAGAAATCCTTTTCCAAAAACTTTATTTTTCACAGTGAAGGAGGCCTTAAAAAATCCAGAATATAGTTCTTATTCACAAAGCCTACAATAATAACAATCCTACTGACTGGGTACAGAGTTATTAAAATGCAAACGTAAAAATTGTGACAGGGAACAATGCATAAAACACAGGTTTGTGCATCAGCTGGCTTTGCACGGACATGACAGAAATGTCAGATTTAAAATTATTTGAGACAGATGAAGAACTAAAATAAGTAAGAAAGTATTTAGTCCTTATTTACCTTTTCCTTCTCCTCCTTTGCCAGTCAGCTAAATTATGCCAACCACTAATTGCATCATGGAGATTAACAAATTTTTTGCTTCCCATGTACTGACTTGTATTGCATTACATAAAACAACTTAAGGTCTGTTTCTTTATGGAGCTTTGACAGATGTAAAAATGTTTGCAGGCAGTATGGCTAAGAATATTGTTCTGGAAATGTTTGGCAGAAATTCTGTTCCTCATCTTGAAATTATGATTACTTACTGCCAAATCCCAAATGTCCATGATTTAAAAGAACGTTTAAGAATCTTAAAAACAATGCTTTATTTTTATCCTTGTTGGAACAGAAGGGGTGTGGTGAGTCAGTGAATCATTCATGCTTCCCTGTATTTCTGTCCTCAAGCTTACGTGCCTTCTTGTATGTATCATTTCATGCTTTATGTGTTTTAAACTTGTACTATGTTACAACACTTAAATTGGTAATTTCCACTTCTGTACCCTTAAGGAGTCTGAACAATGTTCTGTTACTAAAAAAGAAGCAAGTTCTTCAGCCGGACTCCTGCGTGTACATTTTGCTCATCAGCCTCATTCACGGGTTAACTCCAGAATGTGTGGGAAGGGAGCGCCACTCTTTCGGTAGCTGAAATAATAATCTGAGTGCTGCATCTTCAAGGAGCGGCTCTGTTTTTGGGTTTCCTCACAATAGCACCTTCTTTGAATTGGGATGGGAGCCGGCTAATCACCCAGCCGGAGTTTCTCTTGCTCTCCTCCCCAGCACGTGCCCTCCTTTCCGCATGGGGGGTCCTTCCGCTCTCCAGAACCGCCAGCTCAGCCGGGTGGATCAGACTAAGAAACCAATGCCGTATAGGTCAGGACTCCTTTTTTTTGCAACAGCTGTAGCACAGAATCTTGCGAGTCTGAATGTGCTTCCCCTGCCCCTCAGTTTATCTTCGTGTGAACGAGGGAGGGGCCTGTCTGGGATGTTTTCTCCAGTGATTTTCTTGGCCCGGGCTCAAGCCTCGCGTGTCTGGCCGTTGCTTTGTTGGCAGCTCTTCCTCCTGCCCTCCAAGGCCATTCCCTCTGCCCTCTACAAGAACCCATCAGCCAGCGGTCCTGGTCCACCAAGGGAGGGAGGGAGGGGCTTAGGTAGATACGAGCAAAGATAATACCTCTTCAGCAAACAGTGATTCCAGCAAGAGTACACTTTGATCGTATAGACAAAAAGGGCCTGTACCTCCCACGTGGAGCTCATCATTGGGCTAGGTTTTTGTGACAAGTCTGTGATAGCTTTTAAATCTGACTTGGGAGAGTCCAGCCTTGAGATCACAGCCATGCAGTATGACTGTGAGGCATGAAGAGAGAAGCTCTGATTAACACGCGGTTGACCCATCTTGCTTAATCGTCTTACTCGCAAAATCACAGCCCCTCAGCTGAAAAGCCCCTGGCGCCGGGGTGAGATGGGCTAATTCCGCAGAAGGCCATTTTTCTTTGTTCAGGAGAACTCAGTATTGTAGTGCTGCTTCTGAAAAAGAAACAGTGTAAACAGAGAAAAAAGCCAAAAGGGGGAAAACTGAGCTGGCTGTTTCCTGAGAAGATATGTAGGAACACATGGCTTGTTATCATCATCTGAGGGTGGTTTTAGAGAAAGCTTAGCTAGCTTAGCAGGGTAATACCTTAGCAGTGTGATGTGGGGTGCCGCAGGGTTCAGTACCCTCCCCGCCCCTATTTGACATCTGCATGAGGCCGCTGGGTGAGCTCATCCATCGCCATGGGGTGAGGTATCATCAGTATGCTGATGATACCCAATTATACATCTCTGTCCCTGGCGAATTAAGCGATGCCGTGAACATCTTATCCCGCTGCCTGGAGGCTGTGAGGATCTGGATGGGGAAGAACAGGCTTCAACTGAACCCTGGCAAGACTGAGTGGCTTTGGGTTTTGGGCCTTCCGGTGCTAGAACCATGCTGTCTTTCGTGCTGGATGGGGTGGCACTGCCCCAAACAGACCCTGTGTGCAATCTGGGGGTCCTCCTGGACTCACGACTCCTACTCGAAGAGCAGGTGGCAGTCGTGGCTAGGAGGGCCTTTGCGCAGCTTCGTATTGTGCACCAGTTGCACCCGTTCCTAGATCAGGGGACTCTGCTCATTGTCACTCATGCCCTGGTCACCTCCTGTTTGGATTTCTGTAACGCGCTCTACATGGGGCTGCCCTTGAAGAGTATCCGGAAGCTACAGCTGATGCAGGATGCAGCGGCGTGGGCAGTTATGTGTGCCCCTAGAATGGTACACATTACACCTCTCCTCCGCAAGCTGCATTGGTTGCTGCTTTGCTTCCGGGTCCAATTCAAGGTGCTGGTTTTGACCTTTAAAGCCCTTCATGGCATGGGGCCGGGTTATCTGAGGGACCGCCTCTCCCCGATTACATCTGCCTGTCCCATCAGGTCAGTCAGAGAAGGCATGCTATGGGTCCCGCCTGCCAGGGAATTCCATTTGGCGGGTGCCAGGAGGCGGGGCTTCTCTGCCATGGTGCCCGCCTTGTGGAATCTCCTTCCCCCGGAAGTGAGGTCAGCTCCATCCCTCTCAACATTCCACCAGTCCCTCCAGACCTGGCTGTGTGGTCAGGCCTGGGGGTCCCAGGGGACTGGGGAGATTCTGCAATGGCTCCCTTATTAATTTTATCCCCTCCTGTTTTGTGTGCTTTTATAGTTATTTTTTAACTGAGACTTTTTTAATGTATTTATTATTTTTAATTAAGTGCTGTATGCTGCCCAGAGTCACTGTTATGTGAGATGGATGGCTATATAAATATGATTGATTGATTGATTGATTGATTGATTGATAAATGCAATTGTATAGTCTTTTTATATAGAATTATTTTTTAGCTAATTTAATATGGATATTTATATTTTTACTGTTTTTACTGTTTGGATTTTAACTGTCAGCTGCCCAGAGTCACCCTCTGGGGAAGATGGGTGGCATATAAATTTAATAAATAAATAAATAAAATAAAAATGCGTAACGTGATGGCAGCCCATTCCTCAGTAAAAATAATTATAGCTCATCATCTTTGCCTTAAGGGCCATGCAGCTTCTCCCCTTCTCTATCCTTAAGCAGAGTGAGGGCTGCTCTCTCTTCAAGAATAACTAGAACTCCTTTGGGCTCAGGTTGTAGCAAGAAATGTAGGCTTGCCACCAAGTTAAGCCCCTCTCAATGGAAATGCAAACATATGCTTCTCAATACCACCTTCTTGTCAGATTCACATGTTATAGTTGCCAGGCCCTGTCTTAGGCAAACACTGGGTTAACCTCAGGTATGAATAAGCTCTAAATAGATCAAAAATTAAATTAGATGAACCTTGAAACAAGCAAAACTACATCTACACATCTGAAATGGCACCTACTATACAATTTTGGTTATGCATTTCATCACTTATGCTATTTGGGGCAGGGGGAGGACATATATAAATGACAATTGATGAAAGACTTTCCCAACTTCTATTCTTGATATCCATGGATTTGTTGTAAATTGCTTTTTGCTCCTTGCGCCTTCTTTCTAGAGGCTGCTACCACTGATTTCATTTGGAGTACTAATTTTCCTACTATTAGTTGCCAGATAGGAAGGTTGGAAATCAATAGGGGGACAGAAGAAAGATCATGGTAAATGAAAAGGAGGTCCGGTTCCAAATAAAGTTAGGATAAAGGTTGGTCAGATTTAGTTGGTGTTTATGACTAGAGCCCAAACATCTCCATTCTGTTCACCTAAAAAGGCCTACAGCTAGAAGGGCAACGCTACAGATGGGTGAAAAACTACAGTAGATTCCTGCCCAAAGCAGCCAATGTTTGGGTTTTCAGAGCTCTTCACATCAGGTGGTGTTGGATGAGTGAGGCTGTTCCAGGTCTGAAGTAAGAACAAAGACTATGGAGAGATTTGTACATTTGTTCCACACCCACTCCAATTGCCATATGACATGAAACAGAGGACGGATGGGAAGGATCTGGGAAGGAAAGGATTCATGTCAAACAATAATGTGATTTTGAGCCTAAGGTTGTCAAGTGTAGAAGACCTGTAGCTAAAGGAAGTCTCAATTTTGGTCTAAAAATACTAGTTTTTCAAGCAACCTATTTTTGTTGATCAAAAACAATGAAATTTTGAATGAGGAATCTCTGCAGACCAATTGAATTAAAGTGCTTCTTCTTTAAATGAATAGAAACTGGGTGTCACAAATTTAATGTAGGCAATTCCCTTCCACAAAATGCAGTCCAGTTAATTTAACTGAAGTCTCAAACTATGCAATAGGGAGGAAGAGGAGGAGGCAGAGGCAAGGGCGGTGGCTGGGAAACAGATATTTTTAGCACAAAGGGAATTTGGAAGAGTCTTTAGAAATCCAGTGTCCTCTTGCTTATCTTAATTCTATTCGCCAAGCTTGATCAGTTTGTGTATTTTTTCCCTCTGCATCAGCCTCCAATTTGCCTGTGTGACAACATCACTCAGGGCAACTGCAGCTCATCCAGAGCAGGATAATGCCTGTATTATTTTGCTGAATTAGATATCTTGGCCTTTGATCCTGTCATCTGGGCAGCTGTTGCTGGAGCCAACTTGGCCTACAGCCTTGGAAAGGCCCTGAGTTAGTGAACAGAAGAATGGTGGTGCTGCTGACGGTTTTATTCCTCTTGAACTCTGTTCTTGAAACCAGAAACAGAGCTTTTTCCCAGGGTCTCTTATGTTGTTATATGTAGCCCATTCTACAACATTTAGGAAAAGCAGTTAAGGGGTTGGGCTAGGGCCAGGGAGTCCCAGTTCAAGTCCACCCTCAGCCATGGAGATGTTAGGCAACCTTGGTCCAGCCATACATTCTCAGCACAGCCAACCTCACCATAACTGCAAAATGCAGATAATAGACCAGATTCAGTATGAAGCTTGGTGTTTGAATATTCAAAACACTGAAATCCTCACCAATTTATCTAGCTGGGCAAATAAATGTTGGGACTTAAGTTGATTTCTTCCTTTCTCCCTCTTTCTGTGTACGTGTGTATCGTTAGAGAAAGACTGAACAGGTAGGTATATTTTGAGAAAAGTATTCTGGATGTGGACCAAACATTGAACTGAGAGTTAGAGGGGTGGGGGAGATGGAAGGAAAAACAAAGTCTATTTCAAGATCAAATTATGGCATGTTGGAACCAGCAATACAAAACTAGTATTGCTTTTGAGCAAATACTTCAGAATAAAAGGAATGTTTATTGTGCAATACTTTTAAATTTCAGAAACTTGAGAGAAGCAAGAGATAATGCTGTGACTGAAAAAGAAAGAGCTGTTATAGCTGAAAAAGATGCATTAAGCAAATATGACCAGCTTTTAGAACAGTAAGTACCTTCACTGTTCCTTGAGCATAGCTTTAAAAAGAGGAAGATTTGTACAAATAAAGTTAAGGCTGGGGCTTTCCAAAGACCCGTCCATCTTAGTACTGCTTATTGTGAACTGTTAAGAAGACAGAACCAGTACAAATTGCTGTTGGGGATGAGAACTAAAAACAAAGTTCCTAATAAATAATTCTACAAGGTATTGGAACAAACTCTCCTTTCCCACCCAAACCAGGTTTTCCTAAACTGGTTATTGGACTGCAAATTCCATTCTCCCATGCTGGGACCACAGAGGTTGTAGCCCAGCACACGTGCGAGGTCCCGGGTGGGCATCACGACCATGAATTTTCCCAGATCGGGCCTGGCCTCCCAGCTGCTGACTGCTGACTCTCCCTCTCCACGCGCCACTCAGCCACTGAGGCCCCTGTTCTTAGTGCCTCTATTCTCTCCTTACTTCCCAGTGGAAACCGTTGCAGAGAGAAGGTCCAGAGTCAGTTGATTGTTTCATTCCTGTTAAAGCAGTGCTAAAACAGAATCCGTGGTACAGCTCTGGAAGTGGAACAACGGGCCTGCTATTAAGCAGGACTTCTCCCTTGAGAAAGGAGTTGGCAAGGGGTGAGGGCTCGTTAGTCATTTCCATGCGTGTCATGAGATTTTCATGAGATTATTAGTGGCAACATTACAGTGAAGCAACTTTATTAGAGACTAGTAACATTGGGTTGGAGGATAGATCCACATGGAAATTTTGTGTTTGTTTAATGTGCATGTGAACATCTTAAAAATACAGTAATTTTATACACTAAAAAAAACAGAGAAAAAGATCTCTTACCTTTTCCCAAGAGATTGTATTTTAAATGTTGGCTTTATTTTGAGTATATAGCAATAAACAGTACAGGATCAAAAGAACTATGGAGGTCTTTTGGTCCAACCCCCTGCCCAGGGTAGGAATTCTCAGACTACCCTGGACAAATATCAGTCCAGCCTTTGTGTGAAAATGTCCAGTGATGAAGCCCCCATGACTCCAGGAGGAAGGCTGTCATGATCAGGAACTTCCTCCTGATTTCAGGTTGGATCTCTCTCTGTAAAGCTTCCGCCATCGCTTCTTGCCTTGTCCTCAGGCTCTACATCCTGGAGAAACCCACACCCTCTTCCCTGTGGCGCCCTTCAAGGCTAGACTGATCCGTTTCTTTGCCCGTTCTTCATAGGATTTAGCCTCCGAGCCCCTCACCATCTTTGCTGGTTTTATCTGCGCTCGTTCCAGTTCTGCAGTGTCCTTCTTGTATTGTGGCAGCCAAACCCGCACACAGTACTGTACACCAGGTGTGGTCTGACCAGGGCAATATAGAGTGGAAATACCACTTACCGTGATCTTGACGTTAAACTTCTGTTGAGGCAGTCCAGGATTGCACTGGCTCTTTCGGCAGCTGCAGCACATTGCTGGTTCGTGCTTAATCTGCGATCTGCCAAGATGCCCAGATCCTGGTATAAACCTGTGATTAAAATGAAGTCAGGGAGTTGTGTCAAAATGAAATTAAGATACTTTATCATTTTTAACATACTAATAAACTATGCCATGTAATTCTTTGTTTCAAATCAGCATTGCAGATAAAATAGCTTGAACAGTGTTTTAACGAGTAAGCAAGCTATTCTAGAATCTGAGATTCCTCAGTGTGCCCTGGATCATCAAGCAGTTGCCATAATCCTTTCACCATTTAACAAGGTTTGTATAGGCAAGCATAATTTAAAACTGAGTTTTATTAAATATAGCTTACCTTCATCCAGTCTTTATGCAGGGATATCAGTACTATAACAGTGCTTGAGATGTGAATATTTCAGGAACAACATTATTGGCAAAGAGTGCTTTTTAAACTATATTCAGATTATCCATTTAAAGAGTGCTAACATGCATTTTGTGAAATGCGCATTTAAAAAAAAAGAGCCTACAATTCTCTTCCTGTGGTCTAAGACAGGTTTCATTTCTCCATTATGTCTGCATTTCCTCTAGGATCCCAGGCAAGCAGTCGGTGCCCCCAGGGTTCAAAACGGGCTTCTGCCCTCCTCCCCCCATTGAGACTTGCACAGCTCTGCAAGAATGGGTGCTGCTTTGAGAAGAAGACTGGTGCCTGCTTAAAATCAGTGCAGAGACCACAAGCTGTTCCCCTCTATAGGGAATGGGATTTCTGCCGGGTGGTGCTTCCACCTCAGAAACTGCCATATCCTTGTTTAGTCTTAGCCCAACTGACCTATTTCCACCTGGCTGCTGATGCAAACCCAGGAAACTGGCCCAGTGCTGATGCGTGTCTTTTCACCTGTCTCCCGACTCTTCCCTTCCTGCTCTTTAAGCGATGGGGGAGAGAACCCCCTTCTCCTTTTCCCTGGCAAGAGACGTCGGAGAGACGTTGTCGATAGCTTTTCGCAAATCCCAGATTCAATGTCTTCTGCACCGTGCCAGTCTGTGTTTTCATTAATGCTGATCAGTCTTACATTAATTCTTCCAAATTATGGATATTTTGTACAAGCAGTACATACATCCTGTCAAAGCATTCTGAAAAATAAGTGCACGGCTTTCCTACGTTTGCTTTTTTCCTGCTGATTTTTTGTCCGTTGAAGTCACCGGCCCAGTACAGTAACATGAGACGGTGCCGTATCGAAAAGGCTGAAACAGCTCTTGGGACTCTGCATTAACTGATCAGGTTTACTTCCCGCAGCGAATGGAGCTTGTGAGGCACTAGTGAAGATGCAGCCCGAGGCTGTCCAGAGCCAGGATTTCCCAGAGCCACCTAAATGGTCCTTCGCGAGATTTTTCCTTTCACAGGCCTTATCGTTTGATCCACAGTCATGCTTACTACCAACTGACATGAAATACATGTTAGCCTAATGGGTTTGTCCTGTCCTGCCTTTCTCTGCATCTCCCTTTTTTTTAATTGGGGTTACATTTACGGTTTGGTATGGTAACCAATTGCTTATTTTTTGACGGATCAACAGTTCCACTTTTGAGCTTTTCTTAAAAAAACAACGGATACCTTCCCAAGTTGGCCATTGGCGCATGTTTCTCTTTGATACTCTCTTCTCACTCGCTGCTTGTACCCAGGTGGTCTTTGGTTTCTGTTTACCTCTCGTCATGGATTCGGATTTGCCTGCCATTTCTGAAGACAGATGCAAATAATTTATTCAGCTTTTCTAAAGTTTCTTTATCATGCCTTAACTCTGTTGTCATCTAGTGATCAGTCAGCCCCCTACCTTGGTGCCTATATTTAAATCATGGTTTATTGCTGGTCCTATTGATGGTTTTTGTACCCTGTTCCTCAAATACTTGTCACTGGGCAGGTGAAACAAGCGTGTGTTCTTTGTTCTCACTTGAGTAAACATTTCATTTGTTTGTTATTGAAGGAAATATTTTCGTATTTATACCTTCCTTGACTTGGCATACTTTGGGAACTGGTATGTTTTGGTATATTCGATACATTTCACAGTTCAGAAGTATATTTTCAAGTTGAATTTCTGTTGCAATTTTAATAACACCCAGGCTTTATGGAGAGATTTGGCACAGTTCAGTTTACTTTTCAGCTTTCTCTTTTAGCAAGTTCTAATATTTGGGGCAATAATTCCCCTTATTATTTAAGTATAAGAGAGTAGAATAGTGGCGTAACAATACTACTGCTGTCACTGGAGGCAGCCGAAACCTAGGGAAGCAAGTGTTAAATTATTTTAAGTCATCCTGAACCAACAAAATAATGTAGCGTATGCATTCACATTAATAAATAACATTTGTCTGCATGAGGTCATATTTGTGATGCTCGAAAGTGATCCCAAAGACAAAAAGTGCATTGTATTCAAGAGACCCTAGCTACCAATGTTGGTAGGATCTGAAACCCTTGAACATATTTGTTTATACAAAGTCTATGGAATGCTGCCTAGCTTGAATTGTAGAGAAATGCCTCTGGCAAATCTTGTGATGAAGAGTGTAACTAACACCCAATTTTCTAGTCAAGTACAATTATTATAACTTTATTCTTACCAGTGATTGGTAAGTGAATTTCTTTGTCTATTAAATGCAGGCAAAGTTTGTGTTGAATATAAAATAATAACTCTGGATATTTCAAACTCAGTGGTTCAAGAGTCTGTTTTTAGTTATGTTGTCTGCCTTTTTTGCTCTATGAAGGAATAAATATCTTACATCAGTCTGAAAGATTGCTTTCTGTGTGCTTATGCAGTTACAGAAATCATTGCCTAAGGTGACTTATAAGTGCCAGCTAAAGAACAAGCGTGCTGAAAACCATGTATGGCCAAAAAAAAGTGTGATGTGGTTGTTGGAGCCTGGGACAGCCGGGTTCTTGTCTGTTTTCAACCAGGGAAACTCTTTGGATGACTTTGGGCCAGTCTGTCTCTCTCTCTCTCTCTCTCAACCCAGCCTACCTCCCAAAGTTCTTGTTGTGATGATGACAATGATGATGACTGACTGACTGACTGACTCCAAGCAGGCTGCCTTGAGCTCCTTAGCAGAACGATGAAATAGCAACAAACTGCTTGCATCCTAACCTGAAAAAAAAATTAACCCCGGATACTCTTCCAAGAGGTTGTCCTGAGAGAGAGGGAGACTGAGCATGGTATTAGTGAAAATCACAGAATTCTTCTTTTGCAGGCCAAGCAGAAAGGTTTTTCCACTTCCTTTAAATGCTGCTTGGATCCCAGCCATTGACTGGAGTATGTTATGTAATGTATCCTGTGAGTAATCTGGTGTATGCTAAGTAATGAGGACACCATATAATGCTAACAAGTATCCTAGTAACATGGCATATGTGGTCCAACGGTGTATATGCAAATATGTATAAATTATGAACATGCCCCAGAAACTTTTAAAAAGGTGCAGTGTAGAGACATCTATAACCCTTCCTTAGGCTTGAGACCAAGATAGTTGCCTGACGTTCCATGATGAAATGCGACGGCATCACAGGATGACATGGCTTCAGGTTACTCGTTGGAATAGCTGTTGTACAGCAGTCTGATCCTGGGTGTTGCATTTACCCCAAAGTGCTTGATAGCAACCTTGGTTTGGTTTGTCCCTTACACAAATAATGTTTGTAACTGTAAGGATTCCTGGTTATATTCCTGGTTCATGTATCAATCAACGGAAAGAAGAGCACTGAGAACAGAGGTGTAGCCACCGTTGTATAGATTCTGAGTTTTGAGAACTTCTCTTTCCTTTGGGCAATGGAAGTTGTCCCATCACGTTAAGCTTGTGCAGGTATTTGTCTTTTAAGGGACTTACAGGCCCAGTAAGGTAGCCATGGCTAAGGGCCAACTAAACATGCTGCTCTGTCTTGTCTTTATTCTGACCTGAGGGACTCTGTCTTTTGGATTGAAAGAGTGGCTACCCCAAATTATCAATAGGATGTGAACACATAGATCCAGCAGCATGAAAAACACTTTGTAGAGACACAAAGAGAGCTTCTTTTCATTTTTCTGTGAGTGATAAAACAGGGGTGGGCAGTCCCCAGATCCTTCTCCCTTTTTGGAGCCACTCAAACCTGGCAGGCCAGTTGAAGAAAGCCACTGTTACATTTTCCTCATCATTTTGAAAGGTATATAAGCCCTAAAATAGTCTTGACCCCAAAGAATCATATTCCCAAGGAACACTCCACCCCCTGGAAAAATAGAAAATCCTGGCCTGGCCACACATATATTTTCCATCATGGGCTGCTCCAGAAATATGTTAAATTTATCCATGCTAGACCCTGAGCAGCATCAAGAACCTAGATGGTAGATCTTGGAGACTGAAAGTGTTTTTCCCTTAGAGACAATGGTGGAAAATGCCTTTCCCTTACACTAGTAAGGGAAAAAGTGTTGTGAGAGATTTTCTGTGAAAGTGCTTGGTTTCACTTGGGGATGAATATGAAGTCCTTCAGGAGGGACCTGGAAAATTTCACTGCCACTAAGGTCTCCATCAAGAACTTGGCCTGTACTGGGTTCGTAACACAGACCAGCAGGAATAAGCTTTTTCCACATTCATTTCTGACTCAGAATAGTTGCTTCTTAAAAAATGAAAATACCTTGAACGTCAATGCACCAGACTTTCTACATGAAAAAGGTCCCAGATTTCCTTACTTAAAGAAGATTAGCTTATGGCCGTGAGCTTCTGGCCTATGTTTCTTAACTCTTCTGTGAACTGCAACGCAAAGCCCTGTGCCACTGAGGAACATTTTGCCCGGAATGACTCTTCCTATACAGCTTCTCAGTGGTTATTGTTACCTTTCCCAAGCACATGCAGTGTTTGCTAAGAAAGGACCACATGAGCACCAAAGTCTCTGTCGGAAACACTCTCATGTCCACCCGGTACTGCTGAGTTGGGGACATCCAGTAAGATTTGGGTTGAGAAGGGAAACTAGTATCTGTACCATTGGTTGACTTTCCAGTCTCAGAACCCTCAGGACCTGTAGAATATCTCCTAAACGTAAAGCATCCCGAGGCCCAGCCTGAACATTGGTAACATTCGGAGCCCTGACTCAAGAAAAGCCCAAGCGGCTGGATCAGGTCTCCCTCCGAGCAAGTGAACCATGGGGAGGAAGAAGCAGCGAGAGATGAGCCAGGCCCTGCATTAGCCACGGCCTTTGATTTCATGCAAAACGCTCAAGTTAAGCCTTCCTGGCCCGGGATGATTACTGGAGGCTGGGGTTTTTATTAATTGCTCTTTAGTAAAAGCTCCCATTGTCATTTGCAGTGTTTCCATTTTAAGGTGTCTATTTCAGCATCCACAAACAGACATTTCCAAACGTAACAGCCTTTGCAACTCCAAAAAAAAATTCCCATCGGAGAGAAAGCAGAATGACTGCCAGGGATAGTAGGCTGTAATTCCTACTATCTCCTGAGAATTATCTGAGATCTTTCAGGATCTGTAATGATCTATGACTTCCAGATAGCAAAGTTAGAGGACAGTTAGGCAGTTTCAAATAATATGGCAATGTTAGGTTATTTTAATGTTTGCCAAAGTAACAAATGTCTAAAGCAAGGGTTGATGATATTTTGTCTAGTTTTGGAGTTTCTGGTATGTTTAGTACGCATAACATGATAAAATAATAGCATCGTGGTCAAATAATAAAATCTCCAGTTTGTGCTTAATTAGTTAAAATCCTTATTTTCAGCCACCTATTTTTAGAGATAGAAGATAATGTCATTTTAAAACTGACTGGAGCACTTAAGCATTTTATGTGCGTTTGTTTTGATAAAGCTTGACTTTTACGTGCTTTGAATACTCCTCTGTTCATTGTGAGATTTGTGTCATAAGCAGTAAATTGAAATGTATTACAAAAAAATAAATCCTAAGGATTTTGGTTCATAGACAGTTGTCCTGTGGGGATAGATTCTTATGGGGGGAAAAGAAGTTCCATTTCGCATACTAATAATAAACTTTGCCTCACAATCCTAAAAGCCAAGTGCTTTCTGTGAAATGTATTTCCGTGTGAGTATACATTTGGGATAGTCCCCTCAATTGTTTTTCTTTTCTTTGTTTAACATTATGAAACGTTTTCTTTATGTCTTGTGGGTACCGCCCTTATCATTATCTTCCAAATCTATCCTTTTTTCTGAGCAAGCTTTTTTTTTTTAGGTGCACTGTGCCTTCATATATTTTTCCTCATTGAATGCTTAGATCAGGATAATACAAGGTAGAACTCATTGAACGTGCTGTCTTTGCAGCTTTGAGGTGCTTTTCAAAAAGTTGTAAGGCTTGAAACATCTTGTAAATGCATCACTGTAATACAACAACACCATTAATTCTGGTTTGGGCTTAGTACAGTAGTTCTGGTTGTACTGGTCTATCAAAACAGCCATCATTATGATGGTGAAAGGTCAGAGGTTGATTTCTGCCTTTTGCAAAATGATTCCACAGCCCTTCCTTTCCCACTCTGCGGAAGAATGAAGATTTTCAAATAGCACTTTCTCTGTTTCTCATTGTAATCTTGATTTTGTTCCAGCGTATTTTGGAGGCCAAACAGGATTCCCCTTTCTTTTTCCTGCTTTATTCTTCCTTCCACCTCTCCCTCTGTTTTTCCTCTGCCCTATGACTTCACTGGCTGTGTTTCTCAGTAGAAGACAAAGTCATGGACCTCACTGAAAAGGGGCTGGGTCTGCCAGTTGAAAAGGCTCTCGCCCATCATCTGAGAGAGAAATCCAAAACTAATCAGATACTACTGATGTGCTAATTTAAAAAGAAAACATGCAAGGCTCTTTGCATTCATTTTCATCAGAATCTGCTCAACTTGTATTACCTTGGGAAAATATGGCCCCTCGCTTTGACAAGCTGTTACCGCACATTGATTTGATCTTAATCAAAAGCATAGAGTTCAGAAAAACACTAAATGACAACTTTTGGCAGTTTTTCAGACAAGCTTCAAAATAAAAGTTAAAACCATCAGATCTATTTTATAATGACAACCTAGATATGTGGATAAAAGCATCACTAAAAACCAGCATATTTTCCAGAATTACATTAAATATGATGTTCACTGCAGCGGAAGTTCCATGAATTACTGCCAATCAATTATGAGCGTGTTCCTCCAACTTCTAAATGAGCTCTTATTTCCTACAGGACTATTCTGTTTGCTGCCATAGTGCGTCTTCTTTTTGCATGTTTTACTTTCTCCCCCAAAAAAGATTTAAACCATGGCACTATATGAGGATTTTGTACTCTGAGAAATTTACAAATTTATGTTATCTGCATCTATTGCTGTTGTCTATTCCAGTTTATGGATAGAAATATTAAAAGGATAATATATTGTTGTAAGTGCTTTGCTGTGGTGGTGACTTTTGCTACTGACATTATTAACTCCTAAAGACATCAAGGACATTTACCTATTCGCCTTCCTCAAATAGGCTAAGTAATTTCATAGGGACATTCACAAATAAAGGCTAGATGACAGGAGATAGTTTCCCAGTGAAGTTATAACTGTGGTTTGAGGCAAAGCCAATGATGAATTACCATGTGGGTCAACATTTAGTGGTTTTCGACTAATACCTTACTTTCTCAGCACGCTTGAATGCAACTGAACACAATTCCAGCTCAGTGCTTAGAATCCCAGTGATGTATTTCCTATACAAATATAGGCATATGGTTATTTCTCTTTTATACATTGCTCGGCAATGATCATGATTCATTTATAGTAGTTTTTACTTAATTACTAGTTTTGCACTGTATTTTTCTGAAAGGGACAGCTGTTCTTCTCTGGCAGCACTACCCGGGGGAGCATCTGAATCTGGTACTCAGAGCCGTGCCAGCTTGCTTGTGTGATGAGTAGGAGAAAGCGCCTTGGGTGGAGTGGGGCAGAGCTGGTCCCTTGGTTCATGGAGAGAGGAGAAGGCAGGTTTCTTCACGAGGAGCAGGTCGCATGCCAACAGCTCCTGCCCTAAGAGAAGAGCTTCCTCTCTTCTTCTCGCTTTGCTTTCCCTTTAGGATTCGAGAGCACGGCTGCAGGTCCAGTACAGCTAAGCTGAAAGCAAGCAAATCGCATGCCAGCTTCTCTCTATGGGTGTTAGCCTGGTGTTCATGCGCTGAAGGAAATGGCAATGCCTTCGCTGTTCGTTCTTTTCCTGCGCTCCGTCTTTTTCCCTGCCCTGTTATGCAAGGTGAGGATTCTTCCAGGAAAGCTTAAACAACGTCTTCCTCGTGCCACAGAGGAACACCCCAGAGCCTGTTGCGGTTGCAAGATTGTGTTGGTTTCTGGCAGGCTCGAAGCAGCATTGATGGGAAAGCCCATCCTAAAGTTGCCATCCTAACTGTAGTCTCTGGCGAGTTTGGCTGCACTTCACAACATCGTGTGACGGGAGCTCTGTAAGGAAAGGGAAGAATCTGCAGAAAGACGGTCGTTTCATGTCAAAGACTGGAAATGATCTTAATGAGCAGGAAAGAACATGAGAGAACTTGTGCAGTGCATTTTCTGTCCCAGCTGTCTTAAGTGGCATAGAACCTCCTTTGGAAATTGTTTTTTATCCATTCAGTCCATATCCAGTTTAGAAAGATGTGGCTAAACCTAAAAATTGGATGAGGATTAAACACAACTATTTTTATGAAATGAATGTGGCCAAGTCTCACTGGCTTTAACTACAACGTTGCACTTACTAAACTAAAATGTACTGTACGTTCCGTTCAAGTTTCAGAATTTTGTATTGTTTTCTTGATTGATGTAGATTCAGTTATGATCCAGATGTTCTATTTTTGCCTGCAATGTGCTCCAACATCTGGGTGCCATCAACATTTTAAAGCAACGATTGGCTTTTATAGGAATTGCCAGTGAATATCACTTCTGATTACTGATACTCAGTTCGTATGGGTTTAATGGGTTTTCACAAAAAGTACTTTCTGTTTACTTTCTAAATGACTCTCAGTCATCTAGCATGTGCTTTAGGCTTACCACGCTCCAAATAAAATCAGCAGCCCAAAATCCAAGAGCTATTAGCAAGTATAGGCAGCACAGTGTCCTCTAGATATTTGAACTATTCAGTATAACCCATTAAGGGAATTGTGGTCCAAACATCAGAAGATCATCAGGTTTTCTACTTACATATTAAAGGAATAAATCACAGCTACCATTTGCATATTGCTGAATGTTTACTTGGATTCAGTAATGCTTTGGAGCTGAATCAGATTCTCATTTACAGGAGTAGCAAAGGTGGAACTTTTAGATATGGATATATGTGTACTCTGGGTTGCCTGATTTGTGTGACTTTTTTCACTAGCTCCCCAGGTTACTTTAGGTTCCTAGGCCAGGATATGTTCCTACAGGGCTACCAAAAGCTGGTCTTTATCTTATCTCTGAGCAGGGACTTTGATTAAGAAGAAAGGACACGTCCAAAGTAACTCCAGTACAAAAGCCAGAAGAGCAGAAACAGGCTTGGTACATGTTAAATTGAACAAGAACTTTGCAGATGAGAAGGTTGCTAGTACTGTCCTGGGTCACATTCAGGGAAATTGGGATCTGGGGCCACATTGCAGAGGCATTTGGGGTGTCCAGCAATGTTCATTGTGTTGAGTAACCACCTTATGCAGCCCTGGAATCAAAGAGTCTCAGCAACAATTAAACTTCATAGTCTTTATCTGTCAAATAAAGACTATGAAACATGGCACTGACAACAAAACCTGGATGGCTCTTCTGTTGGTCAGACTTCCATCACCAGTGATTAACTGTTTTAAATTATAAGGATAGATGTAACTTGAATATTTTTTCTTTGCCAGTTAGAAGTTTGCTATACACATGAAAACTTACATTCTGCTGTTCATAGCTATCTGTGTTGAATGTACAGAAATATTCCACACCTACTTTGGGATAGACAAGCCATTTCTGGACAGCCGTTGTTCTCTACCGAAGTTGTCTTTGATAGGGGAAGCCTATCTTCTGTGTCACTTTTTATGAAGCCATAAGCTGTCTTTATTTTCCCTGCTGCTTCTGACCTGTCTGAGGTTTCTGATATTGTGAGAGGATGTAGACTGCAGGAAAAGGTAGATATAGAATCATTCTCTTCTTTTAACTTTATCCAAACTATGAAGTGAACAATTGAGACCATATGTAGCCTTCCATCTTCAGGTGGGATATATTGGGCTGTCTTCCTTCCTTCCTTCCTTCCTTCCTTCCTTCCTTCCTTCCTTCCTTCCTTCCTTCCTTCCATCCATCCATCCATCCATCCATCCATCCATCCATGGCTGGAATTACATTAAAGTCTTCAACTGTGAACACTTTCTTTACTGGACATTTTGGAAGGAGGGACAGTTGATGGGAGGCATTTTAACTATCAGGGCAGTTCCTTTTGTCTGCTTGAACCACTTCCTGTGATATAGGTGCACTCAGACCTTGCTGGGGGTAGTTGCTGCAGAGGACTTTACCTGAGTTGTCGTATAGTTGGCCAGCTTCTTCCACCTTCTTGTCAAGTGAAACCAAGTATTCTTACTCAAATTGAAGAAAGGCCAGAGCTACCAAGGACTGTGTAAGGAGTTCCTCATGCACATTAGGATTTGCATTCCTTGAATAGCAGTTCTGCCGTGATACCTGGCAATAGAACTAGGTAGAGAAGACAAGTTATAGGCAGCTGGTCTTAAGAGGGGACTGAGCCTTCCCAGCTCTTAGGCGTACATGACAATAATGGTTTGGATGTTGACCAGACATGTCAGCCACCCCCCGATGGGAGCCGCTGACCAGGGCTCCAGAGGGAAAGTGGTGTCTGCCACTAAGGAAGTTAGACAATGAAACCCTAATGTCTGGAAGGAAGGAATATGTACTCTACTTGACTGGAGTCCTCTTGGAGGAAGATGAGGATCATGAGGTTCACGATGGCTTTTCTCTAGGTAGCTATAAAACCTTTGACAAAGTGGGTGTGATTTTTTAAAACCCCCATTTCTGTACACAGCCTCTGGAATACAATAAGCTAAATGCTTAAACGTATTTTATGAAACCATAAATATATATGAAGTTATATATTCACATATAGCTTTATATAGTAGCATTGGTGTTTAATTTGCTTTTGTATTAGTAAATGACTAATTGCTCAGGTACACTCATTAATCTGTTGCTCACATTGCATTCCATTGTTTAGGATAATGGGAGAGCTGAACTGAATTTCTTGAAATGCATATTTGGGATTCCTGCACAGCTTTAGTAGAATTGCTGAGCATATGAGATACCTTCAGCCGAGCTGAAGAATAAAAATCTTACATTCATTCAGCAATTAGTTTTCCGGCCAAAGCTCACAAAGGGCTGTTACAATGAGAATCATAATAAGAGGTACTTAATCTGGGCAAGAGAAATTCAGCTTTCTTCATCTTGGGGGAGGGCGGTCCCACTCCTTTTTTTTAGGGGCTTTTTCCATACCTTATAAGCCACGCAGACTCCCGCCCACCAGGCAAATGCTATATTCAGCCACAAATGAGATACGTTTCTCCCAGTCGTGGTTGATGCTGTCCTGGAAAGAGAAGAACTGAAGGGTGATGGAGCCGATGGGAGAGTTGTTATAGGGTGGTCACGAGGCGGGGAACTCGTTTCGTTCCGGTTTATTCCCCTTCCCTCCCCCAAGGAACCCGCATCACCTTCAGCTCCTATGAGCAAAATGCACAGATTTTGTCCTCGCTTTAAAAGAGGCCCGTTCGCTGGACTGGAGGATATGTGTTGTCACTCTTAAGAGGTTTAAACATTTCTGTATTTGTTGCAGCTTCTCCCATATTTCCCACCTTCCTCCTCCTGCAACATCCTTCCATTCTTCTAAGCAAGCAAGGGCTTGTTGTCGAACGGGGACCAAACTGTGGCAGAAGAAGCGTTTCCAGTCCCTCGGGAGGTTTTGGGTAAATTGGCCAGTTTCCCAGAAGTCTCGTGCCTCTGTTGTAATCCAGAGTTCTTTGGTAGCAGTGGCCGGGGGTGGGGGCTTTTTCAGTAGATGTGAAGTGCAACCTGTAAAGAGGAACACCGTTCATAAATAGGAAGTAGATTCATGAAATGTCTAGATTAACATGCGGTTAACTGCTATGTAGGAATGCTACATTTTAGAGAGAAACCTACTTTGTATTGTGCTATTTAATATTTAGCTTGTATATTCCTAAGAGCCTGGATCTCTCATCTTATTGGTTGACCTTTTGTTTGCACCTAATTCAGTCCTGGGGCACAAGTGGAAATAAGTTAGAGACACCAATTTGTGTCTTAATGCACTAATTCACTCCTTAAGCCACCACTGCCCGAAGACCGCATGTTTGGCCCACTCTCAGACCTGGCCCTTGTGCTCAACAGCCAGCAGAAGTCTCACTGGCTCTGTGGGGGAATGCTCCAGAAAAGAAGACGTCTCTTAAGAAAAAGATGTCACATCATTTTCGCTCCTGTTTGTTAGCAGACTCTCTAGACAGCTTCTGTCCCTGCCAGACGTTAACAATGAATAAAGAATTGTATTTTACTGACTTTAATGAATATTCTGTTTTTATTTTAATGAACCATAATATTATGTTAGTTTATGACTGCAATTTTGCACACTCTAAATTATTTGCATTTCTTTCAGTCGGACTTGCACTGCTATACATTAGGAGTCACGCTGTTAATAGGATTTCAAATTACATTCCTCTTTTGCCATTTTGATGGAGATGAGTTAGTTTCTACTTTGGTTGCTCTTTCAATTTTAAATATTGATTGTGTTGCTAAATTCAGCAGAATATATCGGAAAGGAGCATTTTTCCAGGGTAGCAGCGATTACCGTGAATAAAATATTGCCGTAAAGTAGAGGGAAAATCTCCTTCAAACTAAGCAGCTTTAAACGGATGCAACAGAGCCTTGCATCACTCTAAAAAAGAGATTTCACTAAGGCCAAATGCAAAATACTGTGCATGCTTCATTACTAGGCAGAAAGCAAGCAAAACATCTGGCAAGAACTTCAGTTCGATCACCTTCGCTGTTTTGACCAGCAGAAACACTGCTTAAAAGCAAATAGCAAGCATTAAGGGTTGGCCACTGTTTGGGAACAGTTGCCGGGGGTGAAGGCAGGGAGGAACTCTCCACGTCATTCCCGTACTGAAGTCCTACCTGCACGCTTACCCAGAAACCGATGGTGCAACAGAATCTCCGGTACAGGTTTCAGTTACCGAGAAACTTTGCTTGCACCAAGTAGGTACAAGCCAGTAGCTTGTTTGGGTACTCTGAGCAGTTGCCCGATGGGTGCCTGCCTGTCTTCACTGGTGTGTGCTTTTTTTAAAAAAAAATTATTTAACGATCGTACAGCATTTACAGATATACAGCTATCGCTAGGCAGAGGCGTGTATTCATTTCCCTCTTTTAAGAAGCACGTCAGCATACTCTGCTTGTCTGATGATGATGTTCATGATGATGATGATGTCTCCTTATAGTCCTTCAGCAAGGAACTGCTCATTTGCAGCTTTGTTCAGAAATATGCACCACTGAGGAAACGTGGTTAGCTGCATTCCGAAGCACGAAGGCAGGCATAAGCGGCCTGTTGAATTTCACCACTTTTTCTGTGCTGAAAGTCACGGAGTGGCAGGGAAACAACGTCTTGCCTTTCTGGTTTAGGTTTTGTCGCAGCCACGCGTTTGCTTTGCTTTGCTTTGCTTTGCTTTGGTTTGCTTTGCTTTTAGATACAGGCAGCTGCAGCTCGGCACTGAAAACCAAGTGGCTGAACTTCTCCACCAGAGTAAACTGAAATCTTTTGAGAGTGAACGAGCACAACTAATTCAAGAAGAGACCTCCAGGAACCTTTCGCAGTGTCAGCTGGAGTGCGAAAAATATCAGCGAAAACTAGAAGTATGTAAGAAAGCGGCTTTGGTGGGCTATCACACAGGTCACCTGATAATGAAATGATGTGGACAGGACCAAAGTTGTGCTTTTTCTTCTGGTATGTGGGTGGAAGATTCCTAAATCATATGAAGTTGAAGGGCATTTTTTAGTCGTAGATGAAAAACCCAGTGAGGCACTGTTAAGATTTTGCTTGTAGTCATTAGCTTAAAGGAGTTACAGCTGCATGCAAAGGTTGGGGCACTCTCGGTCAGCTTGTATGTTTCACTGAATCTCTAAGTGGACATAAGATGACACACCCCTGACATGGGACAAAGTTAAGCACAATGCTTTTTGAAAATAAATAAACAAACATAGCAGGTGCAAGAGTTTGGACGCTCTCTTAGTCAGAACTTTGTAACAATCATATTGCAGCAGGTAGCAGCTCTGATGAGCCAACATCCCACACAGATACCTCATTTGAGCAACAAACAGTATCTTCCATCACTTATTAAACTTCTCTTTTCCCCAGCATCGTTGAACAGGCCTCTGTGGAACAATAAGCCACTCAGAACGTTTGTTTTCATCTATCCATTTCTCCACTGGGGTGCTAATTCAATTAATAAAGCCTCTAGCCTTTCTGGGCCAAATCCCTTGCCTCTTTGCCTACCTAGATCCTTGTATGATTGTTTTCATGCCACATTTGGACCCTGCACCCGTAACACGAACAGCCACTTTCTTATTTCTAGCACATTTTACTTTTGCAGCCCTAAGAAATAAATGGGGGGAGGGTGGGAGTTGTGGAGGAGAAAGTTTGCACACTCCTTGTACAACTTTACTGTGTTCATAGAGAGCGGGGGTTTATACTTAATAATGCTTTTTAATGGAGCCTAAGACACCTAATCTAAGTTTACAGTTAAATAGGAGCTGAACTAAGCTTACAAATATTTGAATTGCACATATATTTATTTATTTCCTCAATAATTTATAGCTTTCTTAACTAACTTTCTTTCTAATTTTTGTAGGTATTAACGAAAGAATTTTATAGTCTCCAAGCAGTGAGTGAGAAAAGGATCTCAGAACTTCAGGTACAAAATTCTGAGTACCAGGCAAGGCTTGACACGTATGAAAAACTGGAAAAAGAACTAGATGAGATAATAATGCAAACTGCAGAATGTAAGTCCTTTTAAATTACCCTTTATGATTCTGTCTTGGAATATATTTACAATCTAATGGCTGTTAACGAGATTTGTATCATTATAAATCCAGGAATGTTGAATACACATTCAACGTACAGCAGTGTAATATGAATTAACATAAATATGTATTTTATTACACCTTAATTAGCAGCCTGAATATCTATTGCCTTTTGAATATCTCCTAAAATTACTCAATGTTTTTTTTTTCCTCTCTCTCTCTCTCTCTCTCTCTCTCAAAAAAACTGATCCTTCGGGCATGTCAGATCTTGCTCTCTTTTTCGTTTGTTATCTTTCTCCATGATATCTTTTGGACAGTTTACTGTGAAAGTTGTTCCAGTAAAAAACAAGAAGTGCCCGAATTCTGCAACAGTGTCTCTGATGGCAGTAAATTTTAGCTAAAGGATTTTCTCTATTAGCAACAGAGATGCCTGTTGCCGAAAGCAGTACCAGCGCACCTTGGACTGGGCAGGGGCCGGGGCCGGGGAGTATGTGTGTGTGTGTGTGTGTGTGTGTGTGTGTGTGTGTGTGTGTGTTATGCATGGAATTCCTCTCCTATATATATAGCCCCAGACAAATAGGGATAGGAGGATCCATCTTGTGGGGAATCATCACTTCTGGTCTAGGCACCAGCTTTGTTTCCTTCCTGCCATCTGATTCATAGACTTACTAGAACTTTGAGATTCTGATATTTAATTATAAAGTCTCAGTTTGTTCTAAAATGGCAGCAAGAGATCAATAAGGATGGATGGATGGATGGATGGATGGATGGATGGATGGATGTTTTCGAATGAATTCCATAAACTTGGAGCAGGTTATAATGGATACTGATAAGATTAGACAAAAATAAACATTCCATTCTATCTTTTTCCCCTTCTGTTCTAACATACACATTCATGGTTTTGCCTTTTACTTCAAGCCTTTCTGTGATTGAAATCTAGGTACAACAACATTAGTAGACATTTAAGTACTCAAATTCCTTCCAGAAACTCCCATTTTTGGTGGTCTCAGTGCAGACTAATAACATGTGTCCTGCCTCTGCACAGGGTTTTGCTCAAGGAGCTGTCTAAAGCTAAGCTAGAGCTTTGGCAGGATCTTTACCTCAAATTCCACGAACTTGTCTAAAAAGATTTAACTCCTGTCTTATCACTCAGTTCTGCTTCAACCAACAAAGCAGCAGCTATATTGTTCCATTACTTAGAATAAAAAGAGAGAGCAAAGAAGGAAGGCATAAAGATTGAGCCATCCTTCTTAGTTATCTCAAGTTAGATATAAGATGATACGCTTTTTTGGCTATGGTCATTGACATGAACGTCATTCATCTTTCATGGGTAAGACTTTGGCAGAGGAGATCCTAGGAAAGAGGGAGGGAGTTATGGACACATCAGAAAGGCACCCCAAAGGATCTGGAGGATCAGGGATGCCTGCCTGTGTCCTTCAGCGTGACGGTGTTGGCCAGCCCAAATGTAGTTTTATTTGTCCAGTGTCAAATCCAGCGGCTCACAGAGAGATTCCTTGAGTGGGGTTGTGGACTTTATTCCATGGCCACTCTGGTTTTGATCATGTCTTGCTGACCAGATGTCCTGAAAGACTCCCAGTGTTGGATTCCGTCTGCAGGCCTTCTGAATTTGAGAACTACTTCTCTGTTGAGTTTCCAAATGATTCATTTCAACCAACTAGACTTTGAACAGGATCCACCCTAGCTGCCTAGAGGGCCTCTAAGTACCCAGCACAATGCTCGAAGGCTTCAGCCTGCCTTGGTTTCATCATTCGTATAGAGGGTGCTGCTTGGTACTAAGCTCCAGCCCTGAGATTTCTCACACGGGCCTGCAGAACTGGGGCAGTGAGCAAGTCTCGCTTACCTGGCCTGCCTTTGATCGTGTCCCGAAGTAGGTGGTTGCAAGCAACAACTTACCTGCTGCAGCGACGGATGCGAAAGGCCTCTTTCTTAACAGCACTTGGCGGCTGCGTTGTGTATTCTTCCTGATCATTCATAGGGATTGTTTACTTACCAATAAATAAATCATGGAAAGGGTATTCATGGAATGGAAAGGTATTCGTGGAATGTATACTTGTAATTCTTTCGTCATTTCTGCAGTCAGCTAACAGGAGGTTCATGTGCTATCTGAATAGTAAACAAACAGATAGCCCTAAAATTGATATGTATGTCAGTTTTCTTGTTTTGAGAGGCTTTCTTATATTCTCAAACATTTCATTTTGGGCATGTGACTGGCTTTTTAGGAAACCTTTCATAATTGCTATATTTTCTTTGGGGTCATTGATAAAGGAATAATAACAATAATATCAACTAAATCAACAGAAGTGACAAACGTAAAACTTCGGCCACACAAGTTTTAATACAGGGTGGAGAGGTAGGTTAAGGTTTCAGTTATTCAGTCAAGATCCTAAACAACTTGGGATCCAGGCGCCTGTCAGATTACTTTGCCATGATTAGACCTGACCTGTGATTGTTATTATTATTTACAACAAAATAATTTGGGATACTTACAGTCTCTCTCCAATTTTCCCATCTTGAATTTCCATACTCGTGTCTTATCTTTCATTTTTATCTACTAGAATGTTAACTAATTAGCTTAAACACCAGGTGAAATTTTTGTATGAAGGAAAGCTCTTTAAAAAGTAAATCTACCGAGAAAATCTATAATGTAATTTGAAAAAAAAAAAAAAATACATACCATGAGCTTTGACAAAAAATGAAGAAACAATCCTGCCGTAAAACGCAGAATGGCCAGTTTTTAAGATAAATGTCTGTTTTTAACATTACTTTTAAATATTGAGGCTGTGTGAGGTATTTGGAGGGTTGCTTTGTGAACCCGCCCTGGGGATGTGTCCCAGCAATTCTGAGCCACAAAACACTTCCACTGCTGCTCCAAAGTGGACACCAAGAGTGTGGGCCACCCCCTTCCGGTGGCCTCAGAGCCTCTTGGAGGTCAGGAAGCTCAGTTGTAGCTCCCAAGAATTCAAACTTTGCCCATCCCTGACTGGACCTTCAGACAGCCAGCAGCAGCTCTTGGGGGCTTCAGCTAGAGACCCCTGGAACTGAACTTGAGACCTCTTGCAGGCAGAGCTTGTGCTGGGCCCTGTTTTGACTCTTCCCAGACAGCAGCACTGCTTGGATTTCAAACCAGCAATGACATTTTATTTTAATCCCAGCAGACCCTCTGAAAATGTAGACCTTTTGATGACTAGAGCAGAGCAGTTGGACATAAAATGTCTAAACCAAGGTTCGGACAAAGCTATGACTTCACTGTCTGGTTTAGGGAAAATCACTTCATCAGGCCCAGCCCTCGTTTATAAAATGGGACAACTAATTAATCTCACTGGGCAATTGTTTGAATGCAGTCCAATACCAAGAGGCTTCTTAATTGCTTCAAAATTTCTATTTACTTCCTACCCTCTGCAAGATTAGTCTCCACCAAGACAGCCCTTTCCTTTCATATTATTATGGCACATATTGGATTACTGTGTATGTGTAAGTGAGAATAATAACCTTTAAGATTGAAAATATTCATAAATAATATGTAAATGTGTTCCATATTCATACCGTTGGCTTTTTTATTTATCAAAAAGCTTATCAGAATCAGCTGTATTTATGTTCTACATGGGTCCCATATTTCTATGCATGCCTTCAAATCAAAGGGACTGCTGCCAAAAATATTTTGTCCTGTACATTTTGTACTTGTGATGATTATCCTCTTTACTGTGTATAATTATGCTATTGCATACGCTGCCAGGAAGAAAAAGAACACTCACTTCCAGGGCAAAATGGTGCTGGTTTGCTCCTTTGTAATGCATCTCTCTCTCTCACGCACACAAATGAACAGCTTTTCAAAGGGAAGCAGCGGTCATAGTCTCCTGAAACCACACAATAACTCAGCATCTTCGTCTTTTTCATTCTGTCATAAAGGCGTGATGTGCCTCCACTGGAGAGCAGATTGTGAAAACTGACCAACGTGCTGCTCCCTGGCAGAGTGGCTTCCCCTTCCACCTGCCCTGTTGAGACCAGTGGACAGGGCGTTCGCCAGCAAGCAGAGGCACCAGAGTTGCTAGCAGTTTTGCTCTCCTCTGTGCTGGTGCAAGCTGGTGGCCCCACATCTCTGTGTGATTGGTTTTTAGGTCAACTTTTTTCTTTACAATGAATGTCCCGAGTTTAAAATAAATCTCTATATATCAGGCTACATATGCAAAATGTTTACTTCATTAACATACATTTTCAGTATGTTGTTATTAACTAAGGATGTGTGTGAAAACAGGAATAAACCACCATGTTCCAGAGATTCAGCCTGGTTTTGGATCAGCCACAGTTCAGCAGAACTGAAACCCAGAATGCTGCAGGTTTGGCACACTTTGGATGAAACAAAATTGGGACAGGGCAAGTAGGACAAGGCTGGTGCCCCCCCCCCCCCACTTAATTTTCTCTGAGCTTTCCCTGCCTTCTCTCAGCTATTGATGTCTTTGGGTTTCCTCTCCCCGAAACGTGGGTTTTGTTTGGGAGAGAGTCCATGTGTGGATCGTTTCATACATCCTTCGTGTCCCCACATCTGGGTGGGAGAGAAGCCCATCATTAGAACAGGCGAGCACATAGCTCAGATCCTGGCTTAATATAGTTAACATACAAATATGCCCATCTCCGTATAAAATGTGTAAGTGGGAATATCAAAGCCTAAAAGAAAGGCTCTGTGTCCTTCACACTGCTTTGCTGTTCTTTCTCTTCATTGTTTTGGCCTGGAAGAACCATCTAACAGCCTGATCTTTGCTGCAGCTTCAAAACAAAGCAACCTTTGCCAAAAAGAGGCCGGATGCAGCGGAAGGACAGTGACAGTGATGCATGACAAAAATGGATCAATAAGTCCAAGATCCCAACCACCAATAGTTGCTTTACGATTCATTCAGATGATTATTTTAGGGGATAAGTCAGCCTTTGACTTCTCACCTGCAGGGTGAGAAACAAAGTCACCCCTTCCTTCCAGACATTCCCTGAATCAATATTGATTCCACCAGCTTTTGTTCTGGTCCTGGATCCTTCTCAGTAGTTCCCACTTCAGTGTATTGGGGGTGAGCCAGATTCCCCTTGCGCTAGCTGCCTTTGCAGAACACACTTAGCTAGTTGCAGAATCCTCCCTTGAGGAGCTTATTTGAAGGAAAGAAGCTGCTGCTGAATGGGAAATATGGAGACCTGCGTGGCATCTGAACCGTCTATCCGTCCTGAAAGAGCAAATGAACCTGAACCCTTTCCCAGCCTGCTCTAGCCCTCTGGTTCCCCCACATCAGGGGTTAAGAGTGTATGTCGGTCTTTGTGGGTGCACGTGGGTTCCTAAATAAATAAGGGAAGAGGAAGAGGCACGACGTTTTCCTTTTCATTGGTATGGAAGTCCTTGTGCAACTGTTCGAGGTGTCTGTTGTTTTCGCCAAAGAAAAGCTGGAATTGTAGTTTGAAGAATTTCTAAGGAGGATGAGCTAGGTCTGGTGAAGTGAATGTAAAAGGGAATGGGGGAAAAGGAGCAACTTGGATTTTTTGCTTTCTATCACTTATTCTAAGCCATCCTGAAATCCACAAAGGACGAGTGGCTTAAAAAATGCCTCAAGGGATTAATTAAGATATGAAGAGAGAGGAATCAGTCATACCTCAGTGACTTCCTATTGATTATGAATTGATGGGCTGCCAACAGTAAGACTTGATTCAACATTGTATTTGTTCCATATCTTCCTCCTTTTACTAAGTTCCTTTTACTGCTTTGACCCTTTGATATTCTTTAACTGCCCTTTCTAGGCACAGTTTAGAGTCTCATATGAAAATAAAATTAAGCAAATTGATCATCATAGCTAATCAATTCCACTGATGTTAAATGAAGTCTATTGATCTACACAGCCCTGTCATATTATAACATTATCCAGAGATGCTAGTGTTCTTGTTCTTAGATGTGTGTTTTTTTGTTTGGTTTTTGATGGCCTGTTTTGCATTTTTCTAGTTGAGAACGAAGATGAGGCAGAAAGAGTTCTGTTTTCCTATGGATATGGCGCAAATGTTCCTACAACAGCCAAAAGGCGGTTGAAGCAAAGGTAAATGCGGTGTCAGCTTTCACACCAGTTTCCCAAAACCAAGGGATCTGGAAATAATTAACGGGGGTGGGGGGGAGGCATGCCCTTCTTCCCCTACATGCCCCCCTTGAAATCAAGGGGCATCCTGTGACCATCCATAATCAAGTTATCGACACTTAAAGCAGAGGAACTCAATATCTACCTCCTTCGAAATAAAACTTCAGCAAGAAACCTGAGTCACAAAATATATCCTGCCCTCTCAAAATCATCCTGGCGTTGTGAGTTGGGGCTTAGGCATGGCAAGATAGGAGAAACAAGAGAACAGAGGAGATGCAAGAGAAATTGAGGGAAGCAGCTAGAGAGGATATTACACAGTGCAATCCATATGGTGGCATTTTCAACAAAAGTCAGAAATATTTACCATTCTTTTATTCTTCAATATTTTTATCCCCATTACAAAATTAAACACAAAATGTGGTTGTTAGATTGAGATCCAAGGCGAGGTGTACACTAAGATGCTTGGAAAAAGGCGTTATTTTTCTCTCATTACCAGTATGTTGTTTTTGTCTAGGCTGTGGTTCAGTTACTGTAAGAGAACCTATTAAACTACTTCTTCCCTTCTAAAAGTCAAGAATGATTCCCTGATTTTAATTAAGGTGAAAGGGTTACATTTTTATTCTTTTCTAATTACAATAGAATGCAGTTTTTTCTCTCCCACATACAAAGATTTATTCCCCTTGTAGCAAAAATGTTACTTTGATGCTTATGGATAATATTAGTGTTACTTTAGAATATGAAATTACCGGTGTTTTCCTGTCTGAAAATGCCATATTCCCTTTTATGGCCTTCGGAAGAATCTGCAGAAACTGCATTACAGCATTGGTTTTGAGTGAACTGGAATCTGTGAATCTTAGAGATGGAGAGGTCTTTGGGGCAGAGTTCAGCCTTCTGCTCCGCGCGGGAATATGAAATACACATCCCAAACCTGTGGCCATCCAGTGAAGAGGAACTCAGGTCCTGCACCCTGGAAGAAGCAAGAGGAAATCTTGGCCTTCTATGCAATCTCTTTCCAGATCTTTGAAGAGGGCTATCCTGCCCCCCTCCTGTCTTCTGGGGCTAAGCATATCCAGTTTCTTCCATTTCTGTGCATGGGACTAAGTTTCTTATCCTCTGGTCATCCCTGTTGCCCTTTTATGAACATCTTCCAGTTTCTCTGAATCCTTCTTAAAGAGTAGTACTTGGAATGAGACACAGTACTTGAGGAAAGGTATGACCAAAACGCAATAAAGTGGAATTAATACTTCCTGTGATTTGGAAATTATGCTTCCGCTAATGCAGTTTAAAACTGCATTTCCCTTTTTGCAGCCGCAAAGGCGGGATAAAAAATCTAAAAAAAACCAAAACAAATATTGAAGACTAGATGACCCAGAACTGAGTTTTGTGGCAGCCTTGATGCCCCTTTCTGGTTTGATCAGGAGCCCTTGATGAGCACTCTTTGAGTACAGTTTTTGAGCCAGCTGGGTGAGTACTTAAATGTCATCCAACCCACACTTAATTGGCTTCTGATAAGCATGTCATAGGACACTTTGTCAAATGCTTTGCTGAAGACATAATGTAGTTTGTCTGCAGCATTAACGATCTCTTAAGAAAGGTAGCTGATCAACAGAGGAGATAAGCTTAGTCTGACTAATACTTAGCCATGCTGACTTCTGCTAATTACTAATAAGATCTGCGTACTGGAGTGTCTAGTCTATGAAAATCCAGAACAACTCATTTATATAATGTTGCTTGCTGCCTTTTTGGAAGAATCATAGAATCCTAAAGCTGAAGTAGATAAATACGTGCACAAAACGCCACTGATCTCTTACAATTTAGAGCAAGATTAGTGGGATCTTTAACCCTGTTCCTCACCGTCTGGGTTTTGCTGCAACTTGCCTTCATAGCATGCCAAGTCTGTAGTTATCCCGTGGGAGGAGAAAAGTCTGTACAGGGATTGTAGAGGGCCTGAGGAAGCTCCTGCTTCTCCACGAAGTCCTCTTCTTCGGGAGCTCCTACTCCACAGAAGGAGTTCTAGGGTAGGGTTAAGGTCATTTTTGAATCGAACATAGTTCATCTAGTGCGATGTTTCCTAAACTCTCTTTCTCTCCCCGTGGGCTCTTTGCATCAATGAGGATTCGGTGGGTCACTTTCAGCTCTTCCCACAGCACCCCAAAAGGCCGTCCTGGCTAGTGGGGATCTTCCACAGCCGCAGGAAGCCTAGTGCAAGCACCCTCAGCGTGAAGAACGGGCACATGAAAACAGACTTGTTTTCATCCCAGACTCTCAGTCCTCATTCCTGGTTTGTCACCTTGAACTCTTGGTGTTTCAGCTATATTTGTTAAGCATCAGTATGCAGTTCATTTTTCAAGTTACTGCCATAACTTGACATATCAAATAAATAAATAAATAGTTAGTTAGTTAGTTAGTTAGTTAGTTAGTTAGTTATTGCAAGCAAATATTATACTGAAAATCAGTACCATAATTTGTTAAAAATAATAATAATTCAGCAGATGCATTAGAAATGGTTGAACAAACTATTGGGAAGAAAAGGAAAAGGACCAGAAAAAAATGGGGGGGGGGGGGGAATGGCCTGATGGAAAGTCATGGGAAATGTCAAGTTTAAAGACAGAGATTTTCAGATTGTAAACTTTCTGGAGCTTCAAGGTAATCATTAAAATTCTGGGAGAATGCAGAAAATATTTTTATTTTTAAAATAAATATTTTTAAAATCAAAAATATGCAAAACAGGTGATACAGTTAATCACAGCAATAAAATACAATCTAGATATTACTCCTTACTTATACATAGCTCACATAAAATTAAAAATTCCTGCATGAGTTGGACAATTCAGCTTAAGTCCCACCTTCATGTATACACCCCCTCCCTGCGTGTCGAATGAAGCGACAGTATTAAGGAACCATTTTAAAAGTAAAGAAATTGTGTTTGTTATACATTTTGGCTGCAATTGTCTTTCCATAGAGGAGCAGAAGCACAATTTGTATCACAGTAAACAGCCTTCCTTGTCTTACATGGATACCCTGCTAAGGTTCCCATTAAGCTTTAACACACCAGCCTGGTGCACACAGGAAACCACTTGACATCCTAATAAATGTTGAGTACAAGAAGTCCTCCCCGGGCTTGCATGTTCCTTTTTTTCTGTAAATTATTCCTCCCTTCTCTTTTTGGAACAGTGGCTGACATTATGTGCAGTCTAAACCTAACGCCAAAGATGGGACACTAAACTTTGTGTTCAGCATTGCGGGATGAACTTTGCCTTCTTATTTACAATTGTGTGTTCCAAAGCTTGGTAGGTACTTTCAAATGTGATAATGATGATAGTGATGTTGATTATGCAACTGCCAGTGCTCACAGCCTTCCCAATTTGTCAACCTCTGTATATATTGGACTACAGATCCGATCAACCCTACCTGGCCAGTAGTAGTAGGGTAAAACAAGAATGAATGTTCACACAGACAGGAGGTGAAAGACTTGTTCTTCTCACTTCTCTCTTTTAAGCACCTCATCAGCTCAGTCCAACCAGGCTTTCTTCAGCTCCACCTTCCTCTCAACCCATTCCCTCTTCCTTCATATATTTATTTGTTTTGGGATCCACTCATTCATTCTCTCTATATGAACAAACCCTCCTGACCCACTTCTTTCATATTGTCCATTTCTGTTTTCAGTCCATCTTCATTCATCATTTTTTTACCTGATCTTTTCTTGTTTTACCACACATCCTTCTTGAAGATCCCATCCATGCTGCATGCAATTTATTTTTATGCCTCTGCTAACCCTCCCAATTTTTATAGGATAAAACAGGTAGAAGCACACTCTTATACAGAGCTGTTTTCACTTCTTCCAAGCCTCCTTTTTCAAACTTCTCATTGGTATATACTCCTCTTCTGTGACTCTTTATAACATAATTCTTTTCATTCTGTTCTAAGCAGCTTCCTCGTTCCTTACGTCTATTTTCTACTCATTATTTTGGGAAACTAATCTGTCTTCTAAGACTTTTTCACAGAGAATTTGTACTTTCTTTTCCTGCAGTGATTTTACTTTCATCCTATTTTCTTTCACATCTTTCCTTTTCTTCCACATTCATTTTTTTCTAAAAATCCAGGATGGACACTAGCAAATAGCGGTCTGTCTCACACTCAGAGCCTGTCATCAGCCTTTATCTTTCACAGATTATCTCAGCCTTTCATCATAAACAGTCCAGTCTGTCGCCCTTTTTGGTTTGCAATATGTACATATAAATAGACTTATGCATCAACCCAGTACTGAAAGCAAACAGACATTCTTCTAAGGACACACTACCAGTCATCAGCCTTGTTCATTTATGGGTCTCCAAATGGCCCAGTTTGCTATTTTTTTTTTTTTAATTCTCTTGCTACCACACAATTTATATTTTCTGGCATATGTTGTTCATTCACAATTAAACCTAAATCTTCATTTCCCTGCACATATTCATCACCTTTGCTCCAGAAGATCAATCCACCTTCATTCAGATCTGTTTCATGTTTCACCTTTCTGGTATTTTCACCAACATAGGATGGATCTGTTTTTCTTCCATCTCGTTCTTTACTTTATGCCTTTTACCATTTACTCTTCCCGAAATCTAGGTTGCGGTCTTGCGTATGCCATTAGGGTGACCAGATAGGCCCACAGACGCGCACTGTCCATCACAGCTTTGGTCAATCAAGGCTTTCACACCACACTTTTTAGGGAGATTAAATGAACCCTTCAGTCTCAGTCACATCCATGCTATATGCACTTTCCCTGGCTTGGGCACACTTTGGCCAGGTTGCCAGACATGCAGCCACAACCCAGTTTTATCTTAGGATGTTCACAGTATCCTTGGGAAGGTAAGATCTCTGATCTAAAGACTGAGTAGCAAGTCAACCTAGTACTGCCCATTTCTCACCAACTAGGAGGGACATAGAAGTATTAGCCCACAGTCCAGATTCCCCCAACTTTTCCATTTGAAAATATACCCTCTCCTGGCCTGCAGTGAATTTGGTACCTGGTTTGTAGTTCCTGAGGATTTGTCCTCCTCCTAACATCCCTTTCTCCCACCCGCCACCCAGCAGATTTATCTTCCCTCACGTTATGTTGTAGGGTAGAATTCCAATTAGACCTAATTTAGGATTAACTTTAAAAAAGAAAAAAAAATCTTTGCTTTTAATTCCCCGAGAGTATAAGCAATCTTGTCATTCTAATTAATTAAGTTTGATGGAAAATAAATCTGACATACGGCAAGCTGATTTATTTGGCTGGATGTGTCCGGCATTGTTTTTCCCTTTCCTGGATTCAGTGCTGCAGAATAAAACCCTATCTGTGCGGCTCTAACAAATCATTTTTTTTCCCAAACTGTTAAAGCTCTGCTTGTCCAGGGAAAATGAAACCAGTGGCAAACTTCTCCTTGTGTTTGTCTACGGTTAGTTGTCTATTATTTCTTTCGTGTCTCACACACAGCCCTTCACTTTTAGGTCATGCTGCGATACGAGCCCATGGCTTACGCGTATTGGGCCTTTTTTGCTCTTGGTACAAGTAAACAGATCCCAGAGAGGTATAAATGTTGGTACAGATGCTCTCTTTCCTGCGCACACTCAAGTCTTGTACCCATTCCAAGTGACTTATTGGAAACAGAAAGCCATTTACCTCTGCCTGACTGAACTTGAGCATATAATGAGTTCATTTCATGAAATTTGGTCTGAAAACAGCAGGAATTTTTCTGGCTATGAATTTTGGTCGTTTTGTGTGTAACTTTCAGCTAAAGAAAGCAAAAAACAAAAAACCCTCGTCTTATCTGTTGGCATTTAAAATGGAGTTTACTGTGTCTGAATCAGCATGAGGAAAAAAAAGTTGGAAAATCTGTATTGGTTTTTATTGCAACCCTTTTTGGTTGTCTTTTGTGGGGGGCTTTTTAAATACATTCAAAAGGATGGTTCAGGAATACCAAATAAGAGTGTGCGTGACCTCTCCCTCTCGGTCATGCAGAGGGGCGTGCTGTGGACCCTGCCCGCAAGGGAATTTCATCTGCCGGGGCCCAGGAGGCGAGCCTTCTCGGCGGCAGCCCCTGCCCTGTGGAAGTGAGGTTGGCCCCCTCCCTGCTGACTGCAGGAAGAGACTGAAGACCTGGTTCTGCCATCACGCATGGGGTGGGGATGGGTGTAGCAGCTTTGGGGTTGGCGGGTTCCCTGGTCTTACCTTTGACCAATATTATCTGGTCACAGGCTGAATAATATCACATCTCTTGGATTTTATTGTATTTAACAACTGTATTTTATATTTGTATTATTTATGTTTTACTGATTTTAAATTGTTTTGTTGTGAACCGCCCAGAGTCCCTCCTTGTGGGGGAGTTGGGCGGTGATATAAATTTATCTCTCTCTCACACACACACACACACACACACACACACACAACATACAGTACTGTATATATGACAGTACTGTGCAGAACTGAGGTTTTACAATGGTGCTAGAAAGACAGCTTCGGAAGTCAATTATTTTTAAAACAACATTATTGGATAATAAATTATTTTTGGTCGTTATAGGTTTCCCTTTTTATTGCTGTTAATTAATCCTGCAGTTGTGAAAATGAAGATGAGCCTTAACTTACGGAAGCACCGGCCATTTTATAAAATACAGAATGAAAAGAGACCCTGGAGTTGCCGGGGTCTCCCTCCTGAGCCCGTCCAGGCCTTGCTGAGCGGAGCTGAGGGCCCTCCCTCCGCACTGCTCAGGCTGGGTTCCGGTTCGGGGCGGGAGGGAGAAGGTGCTTCTGCTGAGAGACGTCCTCCTCCGGGGCCCGCAAACGGCCTTTCTCGGGAAAGAGGAGAGAGGACCTCCTTGCGGAGAAATCCGTCTGTGCGCTGAAGTCCGGGCAGGGTGCAAGCCTGATGAAGTCAAAGCAGTTGTAGCCCCTTACCATGACTACGAAGTTTTCGGTGCTCCCTTATCCTTTCCCTCCCGTCTCCCAAAGCCCACGCCATCCTGAGTGGATGAAGTCTGCATGGCTGAATGTCTTGCTTTGAGTTTCTTTTGTTTTTTCAATAACAATGAATTGCTTCATATATTTCCTCCAGTGATGTTATAATTTAACATCACTCTTACCTAATGAACTTAGATAAGAGAAAGAAAGACGATTTTCTGTAATGCCTACCTGAAGGCAATTTTACGGGGCTTGCATGCTTTCTGATAACTTTCTAAAATGCAACTTCTAGAGCCAATTGCTGTCATAAACCCGGCAGTTTAATTACAGTGTGAGGATGGGGGGAATATTGTTCTAATCCAGTGAAAGCTGCAAGCGCTGGCTTTGGGCTTCAAACTCTAGTGTTAGAAAATGATATAATTCAGCCCCTACACAGCAACTGTATTTGTACTGCTGGTCTGTTTTTCAGAAGTCTTGAAATTAAGTCCATCCTATGGACAGATCCATTCTGGAAACTAGGAATTTTGTTATCCGTGGCGAGCCCATGTAAATGAGCCAGACCGTCAACTATTTGTGGCAATGCCCCCTGTTCTCAGAACTTCCGATGTGCCCACCAGCTTTATTCTCTGCCTGCATTTGGTCTATTAAAGATCTAATACATTCTAAATTGGAGGGAGGGAGGGAGGGAAATTAGAATCCATAGCATATAGTAGGAGAATCCAGGATACCAATTCTCTGAAACCAAATTCGATTAGATGGTCCGAAGATAAATAACTGCATTGACAAATTACATACAGGAACAAAGTAGGATGATATGTTATGCATCGTACAGTGCATGAAAGGTATACTGCAAATAATATATTTCCCCAAACCGCATGTGAAAAGGATGTCAAAATTTGTTATTTTTCCTTTGAAATGGGTTTGCAAAAAAAAAAAAAAATCCTAACACCATTTTAAAAAAAGAAAAATCCATCAAAATTATTAGCCACAAAACCTGCCTTTGAACCTGTCTGCTTTCCACAAGCTACCCACCTAAGAACAGGATAAATCACGCATTGTGCAAAAATGGCAGTTATGTTCTTGCCGGGGAGCACGCGTGGAAAGTAGGAAAGACTACGTGTGTTGCACTGATAGTGGCGCGAGAATAGCTTTAATAAAACTCCCCGTCCATCATATTTTATAACCTTGTGTATGTGTTAATGTGCTAAGGAAAAGTAAATATAAATTCTACTTCGAAAGATACCCAGTCGTTTTGTTTTGTTTTGTTTTTTTGTCTTGGCACAGCGTGCATTTGGCAAGAAGATTGCTACAGCTAGAGAAGCAAAATACATTGCTTGCAAGAGATTTGGATCACCAGAAAGAAGAAGTTGCCCACATTTCACAAGAGGTATAATTTGTGTGTGTGTGTGTATATATATATGCGCATATACATATATTCATTCGTTCATTCATTCATACACACTGAGAGAGACCACCATGTATTGAACTAGAATTTTAAAATAACATTTTTATATGTATGGACAATTGTGGACAATACACACCTGCTAACCCTTTTCAGTGCAATATATGTTGCATTAAAGCAGAGATGAAAAGACAGATTACTCTGCAGACTAAACAAATCACAGACTAGACAGATAAGCCTCTCTTCTCTGAACAGGGAAAAACTAGCAAAACTGGTTTAGTTTTCTTAAGGTTTTTTTATGCAATACCTATTTGTTTATTTAATATGGCTGCCCATCTCAGACAATATAACCTTGGGCAGCTAATGGCAATAACGCAGAAAAATAAGACCACCCCTGGATTCAAACCATCACACACAGCCAAGGGCCGTAGCTCTCCCATCCCAGCTCATCTGTGGTATATCAGTGGTTTCAGACGCCTGATCTGCTAGCCTACAGTCCCCTGCAACCGGCTGGTTTTCCTGAAGGGATCTCCCTCCTAACTCTATTAGGACCTGGGTTGGTTCACTCAAGGTCTAGCCAGCTGCCAGGAGCAAGCTGGACACGTTCATGACTGTCCTCTGACATGCTCCCTGGCCATCGGTATTCAAAAACAGAGGAAACTCATAGCCGTTCTGCCAAGGAAGTTCATGCCATAGATTTGAATAAAGGCGGGGTGAGGATGTATTTTTACTTCCTTTCCTAATGTTTCCCCACATGGAATAACCTTTTGCACAACAGCCACAGATTGGGCAGATGGTTTTGCTGAACTGTCTTCCTCAGCCCCATGTCCCTTGTCTGCAGCAATTGAACACATCACATTCTCACGCAGAAATACTTTTAAGCAGAAACAAGTTGGAAACAAAGCACTGCAACTAGAGGATGAGGAGAACGTAGGATTTCCCTTTAATGGCAGTACTTTCCCAAAGTAAATGTTGTGATTCTTTGAAGATACTGAGAATTTGAAAATTCCTCACAGGTGTCAGTCATTATCTGAGCAGTACTATGGCAAACACATAGCTAGTGTCTTTTATTTTATTTTGTACTGGAGCTGTTTGAATTCCAGAAGGATGAAGCAGAATTGTCATTCACTTTCTAGCAAATGTCCTTTAATAACCATTTTCCCAAGTACAAAAAATGTTACTAACAACTTAGAGACACCAGGTAGAAGTAAGTCCTGTTGATTTTTTCTTTGACTGAGTTTTTCTTTGAAGCTTAAGTTTTAAACAGGGCAAATTAAATGTCTTGCTTCTGAAAATAAATCCATGGTTTAACCTGTCTAAAAGCTGGCTATGAGTATCAACCACCCATTGCTTTTAAAATGTTAAATGGAATTGATTATTGGCATATTCCGAATTGTATTAAGGTTTTCAAATAATGTTTTTCAGTCAGAAGGTAAGACTTCTCATCTGTTTTGTGAGTAACAAAATGGGGACAGATGACTTTGGCAAATGGCTCCCTGCTCTCTTTCTCTCCCTGGAACTAAAAATAACACTACCCGTCTTCTTTAACACCGAAATTATTAACTGAGGAGTCTTAAAATCTTCTCAGTCCCAGGTTGGTTTTATGGTTCTTCCCACGTAGAAGCACTGTGCCAGAAACTGCTTTCCTCTGGGGTGCTCCCCGCAGCAGGGAGTCATACTGTTTGAGGTCTCCCGTGTCAGCCATTTAAACCACGCGAGGCCTCTTTGCATCAAGACCATGTCCCGAGGTATCGCAGAGTCCAGGGGTTCCAGCAGAATGACAAAACAAGCATTGTGGTGTCACAGTGCGGGTACCGAAGGAGCAGGACTTGCATCTCAATGCCACAACCCTTGTTTTGCCGTTCCCACCATCCCCAAGCACTTCCGGCCTGCAAATCTAGCCGAGGCAATCTCAGTTTGGTTTTTCCAAGCTAAAGCTTGATTACACCCCTTTAGCTATACTGAGAATCCCTTTGAGTCCCTAGCAAGCGTGAACAGATTTTCAGAATTGTCTTAAATGTTCTTCCTGACTCCTTGTGAACTGTCAGACCTTATCCTCTGCTGTCCTCTACACAGTAAAAGTATAACGTTTGCCTGGGCTATTTCCTCTGGAAAGAGTACAGCTCAACAGAACGTACTTTTCTCTATGATTCTTCCTTTCTTTCTTTGAAAACAGCACTTGCATTTAAAAATTCTGGGATAGGATCAGTTGCCCTAAATATGTATCTGGTTGTGATTTCTTTGAAGTAATCTGTACAGTTACGTAATTTTGAAGTGCTGCTGTAATGCAAAAAAACTGGAAAAAAACCAAAACAACTGAGATTCCCTTACAATCATTTGCCAATAGTATTTAATGGGGGTTTAGCTCCACCCTACATCTTTTAAAAAAGATCTTTATATATGGTGTCAAGATTACATTGTAAGAGAGAGGAGGAGACAATATATGGAGCTGCCCTTCATAATTTAAGTGTTCATAGATTTTTCCTTCTTTTTTTCAGCGAGACCAAGCTAATTCCCTGTTGAGCCAAGTGCAACAGCCCTACAAGTACCTTATTGAGTCGGTACAGCAGAGAGATTCTCAGATACTTGTGCAGAAAGAATGTATTGCACAATATGAAAAGGATATTAGGTAAAGATTCCAGATTTGATTTTGAGTTTCGGTTGGAATCTAGAATCTTTTTTTTCTTAAAAACCATCTGCATATGGTTCTGTTCTGTAGCACATCTTGTAAGCAAACATCTTTCACGCTGGAAGATTTAGCTGAATGTTTTTATTCTCTCCCAGCATAACATTCTTTGTTGTTTCTTTGTTTGCACCTCACTGCATTATGTTGGTTGATTGCACACCATGAATTACACAATTTTACTTTTCCTGTTCAGCAAGCCTTTTTCCCAAAGCGCTGCCATTCTCAGCTGAGTAGCCATTTCAGAGCTCGGTCATTTAAAAGCAGGATTGTCATCTTAATTGCATACATGACTTCTTCCTCTTCTTGAAAGCCAAGAGCCGATATAACTTGTGTTATCCCTTCCCAATGGTACCAGCCCACTTGGAGCTTTGATCTCCCTGCTCAGGGCTCTAGTGCCTCTGAGTCATGAGCTCCGTCTCTCGTGCCGGGCACTCTGCTTTTTCCCCAAGGAGTGAGAAAGAGACATTGTGTCATTCATTTAGGAACTAGTGCCTCAAACAGATGGGCCTGCCTGGCATCTCTCTGCCGTAATGTGAGGTACGCAAGAGCTTCTACAGTCCCTGTTTTGCACCACGTTGTCTCTTTCTCTTGGGGCAGCCGTTGTGAATTCAAGCAACACCTTCTGTGGCCACAGAACACCTCCATCGCTGATAGGGACAAAGCTGTGGTACTCCCCCACATTTAACGTTAAAACCACAGCTGTATTGACAGAGCAGCACTTGGCTCTTTGCCCGTTAGGTATGACCCCTGCCAGCTTCCAGACTCTTTGACCACTCTGACAGATAGCAGAATTGGACAACCCCAGAAGCAGCAGGTTCGAGAAGAGCAGGTAAAGCGCCAAGTCAGCTACGGAGCTTTTCTGGGAATGGCAACTGTGGTCTATCAGAAGTCGAGGGCTGCTCCTGCTAATTTCATAGCCACAGCTGTTTGGTGTTTCTTTTCTTTCTTTTTTTAAACGGTGTGGAAGTCATTGCCTTCTTCCAGGTTAATTTTTGACTCCCTAGCCTAGCCTTCAGCCCTTGTATTGCCTGTAAATCTCTTTCAATTATTTAATTAACTGGTTTCTCATGTCCCGCTTATGTGGCTGAACCCAAACTTGGCTAATCATTTGTCTGATCTCTGTCTCCAATTAGACTTTGCTTTCCCAATGGTAGGCAGTTCTGCTCTGCTATCTTGGGTGTCAGAAAGGGAGGCATTTGCTTCTCTCTGATCCCATCAAATCCTGTTATTGTAACTGCCCAGATGCTGAGAAGGCTGTTCGGTTTCTGCTGCACAATTTTGGGGTGAGATTGGAGGCTCCAAAGTTCCCTGATTTTAACTCTTCAGAAAAGTGTCCCTATGGGTGGGTTGGTTTTGTTTTTTTTTCATCTTGCTCACCTGATTTTTTTACTTAGCTAGACAGAAGAAGATCACTAGTGGATTCCCCCCTGCCTGGCTGCTTCTCCACTGTAACTACTGATATTTGAACAAAAGGGGAAACTCCTTATGATATGAATCATCCCATCTGTCCTGAAATGAGGAGTCATCTCTTATTTTATTGTCAACCTGTACTCTTCATTAAACATGGAGGATTTCGGATCTTCCCAGAAGTCTCCTAAAGCCTTTGATCAACCTCGTAATTTGAATCGGAGTCTTATCCAGTTTTTTGCCGCCTCTTTGAATTGAAGGGGCCAGAACCATACCATGAATAGTTCCATAATTCAAATGCAGCATGTCTTGTCTGTATAAAGTCAAATTAAAAATAATTAGCTCAACTGATTCTCCCCTCTCACTTGGAAAACATGACAGAGCATGAACTATGTAAACTAATATATCAGACATCCACGAAATCTTTGTCCTACCGCTCAGATGCTTTGGGTGCTATTTTACATTATCTATATGGATCGTAGCCTGAAGAAAATACTCATGTTTTCCTTTTCAAAAAGGAACTACAGTGGTACCTTGGGTTACAAACGCCCCTCCTTGCGAATTTTTTGCGATACGATCAGCTCCGGCCCCAAAAATTTACCTCGCCGTGTGACCTCTGCCCCGCGCTACGAACCGGATCCGCGGCCATTTGCCCTGCTGCCACGTGGTCGCGGCTTCCTGTGGGCGAGATCGCGGTAGCAAGGAGACGTTCGGTGAGGCTTGTGGTGTGTTTTGTGGCGTTTGGAAGGCTTTTGGTGTGCTCGTCAGCATGGCTCCAAAGAAAATGCAGAGCCATATGTATTTACATTGAACCTTATGGGGGAATTTGCCCCGCGGCACGACCAAATTCGGAGGGCGCATTAGCCGTATTTACATTGAACCTTATGGGGAAATTTGCCTCGTGGTGCGACCAAATCGAGTTGCGATCAGAGTCACGGAACGGATTAAGTTCGTAATGCGAGGTACCACTGTATATGTGCATAATTCCCAGCAATTTATTTTAAAAACTCACATTGCAACTAGGATACAGTATTACTACATTTCCTAAACCATTTTCTTCTTCCCACCAGTCTGTTAAATCAAGAGAAGAAGGCTTTGCTGAGGGTCAAGAATCAAATGGCAGCAGATTTGGAAAGGCTTCTAAATCACCGTGAGGTAATCATCTTGTTTTAGCCCAGCTATTACCATATATCATTTCCCCTCACCACCCTCTTCGTGCTGGTCATAATACATTTTGGTTTCCTTATTCCTCATTTTTCAAGAATAATTTTTTAAATGCCCAGCAAAGCTCTCCTTGCACCGTATGTCCACACTCTTTCCTTAGTCATCTCAAATGGCTGCTGTTAACTTCTGCCCCAGATAAACTCAAGCTCAGTGCATCTCATTGCCACCAGCTTCCATCAACTTCAGCCACTCCTTAATCCCAGCACCATTAATCCCATGGCCAGGTCACCACTGAGGGTTGCTTTTTTACTTGGAAAACCAATCTCCCTGAATTGCCCCCCCCCCCCCCCCCCACACACACATCCAGACAGAAACCAAGGCTCCTTGCTGAGGAGCAGAAGGGAGCAAAGAGCGCGTGGGCCTTAGCTCATCTTACATCAGTTCCCTCCTTTTCCGAACATCAGTGCCCTGAGGTTATCCAGCTGGAAAAAAGTCTCCCCGTCCCGGCAAGGGAGGCCTATGCAGCCACCAGGCTCTGTCGACTTTCTGGAGGAAGGGGTGGGAGCAGGAGGAGATAAGGAAGGAGGCCATGTGTCTCTCGCTGCTTAATACCAATTTCAGCTATTCCAGACACCCGGACTATGAGCGCTGTGGGATGCTGGGACCTGTGTTTCAACAACATCTGGAGGACCACAGGATTTCCATCCCTTCTCTGATGCCTTGCTCCTCTCACCACACTTTTCCCTCCCTCTTGATCATGTTTGAATGGTAGAACTTAGAGGGATGAGTTTCATCTATGGTCTAAACTTAGAATTTGACATTTTAGTGCAATATGTTTCAACGATTAAGATACGTACAGTTCATTTCTTCCTTTACATTGCTTCATTGTTCTTTATCCTATTTTCCAAGTATGTTCTAGCTTTAATTGTTGGCATTTTCAGATGCTAAAGTGAAAAGCTCTGTTAAATTCCAAAGAATTTCATGTCAAGAACTCTTTGTACCTTAATTTCCATTTAGTGCCATCACTGTCTCCTAATACATTATTGAATGCCATTGTCTTGGATGTATAATGAATAGTTACGTTGTGATATATGCCCTATTTAAAAAGTATAGTATAGACAGGTTATACCTTTTTATTATGTCCTTAATATATAGTGTCACATAACATTAACAGAAGACTCATTCATTTCACCCTCTGTGAGATAATTGCTTCTCAAGGCAAGATGTTTCAAAGCTAACTAGCTTTGCATTAATGAAATAAAATAAACATAAGATCTTGGAATCTTCTGTGCAGGTAAGTGCCTGTGGGTGTTTGTAACTTCTACAAGTGTTTTTCAAATTTAGCTTCCAAATCATTACTAACATTGTTTTGCATATGCCTCATTTATTTGATGGATTTTTTTTTCCTGAAACTTTCTTTAGACTGTAAAATCCTTTTCCATAACTATTCATATAGGACTTGTATTAGGAAGAGGAAATTGCCATCTTACATATGTAAGATGGCAATTTTCTCTTCCCAATACAAGTCCTATACGAATAATTGTGGAAAAGGATTTTACTGGTAATGCTTTATAATACTGCTGTTATTGGTTATTCATTTGAGATCAGAGATACTCTCCAAATCTATTTCCTGTATTAATTCAGTTTTTGTACTTCTGAGATGCTACAGCTCTACGGCTCTTTGGATTCTGTTTCCCAAAAGTCAAGAGCACCCAGGAGCACAAATGTTGCACCTCTTTGCAACACCTTGAAGCAGCCACACTTTTTCCATTCTGCCTTTCATGTACTGCAGTGGAACTCAGAGGGACTGGAGTATCTCCTCTTGGCCACCCTGGAGTTTTCCATTCTTCTGCTCTGAAGAATGGGCTGTTGACAAGTGCAGGACTGGAGAAGTCTGAAGGGAGGACCTCTCAGGGGTGGATATTGAGGGGCTGGGACTGGCTGGGGTGTTGAACTCTCTGTCTCCTCCACATAAGAGATGGAAGGAGGAAGGTAATTGGAATTTGCGAGTTGGGTGGTCATATAACTCATCAGCTCAATAAATAAGCAAGCTGTATATTTGCATTCCATCAACCATAAGGTGGGCTTACCATGTTTGGGTTACAACTCCAGTTGACAACTCCATGGCAGTTGAGAGATACAGAAAGCCCTAACGCTTTGCTGCCATTTGTCCAGCCCACATAGAGTGGCCCTCTCCTAACAGGAAGTTTCAACAACAGGAGCGCTATAATCTTTGGAAACAATTGCTGTACAATTATTTGGGAGGAGGAAGCGTTCATTGGTTTAATTGGTTGGATTTTGTTTCCGAGTCACTTTGCAACCTCAGTGCCCCCATTTTTCCCTTCTGAACCATCTGAGGGGGTTTTCTGCTGGCCATAATTGGAGATCGTCATGCTGCATTTGCAGAAAGGGCTTTGAGGCTGCCATTTGGAAGTTGGCACTCTTCCCCTCCCACACCACACCCACAAAAGTGTCTCCTTAAGGAGTTTTTACCTGCAAAACGGTACAAGGAACTCCGGAGCAGGGCGTGAGATCAGCCCAGGCACTTGTGAAAATCCTCCACTGCTAAGGCACGACTCTGCCAGCCACCTTCTTCGGTGATCCGTGGGAGTCGCAAACTGGGGGCCTTCAGAAATCGGGGGGTCAACTCCCAGGATTCTCAGCATTGGCCATGCTTGAAGGGTGAAGGGTGCCCTGGCTGTGAATAATTGGTCTTCAGGTTTCAATTAAAGTGAATTGATGGGGCTGAATTTCATTGATACCAGTTAGGTTGTGAATTTTTCATTTAATCCTCAAATATGTTTTTTTATTCCTACATATGCCAGAAAAGCTAAAGAAAAATGTGTACGTTGGTCCATAGATTTTCAGAGGAATTACAGACTCCAGATCTGTGCACTGCATAGCTGCACCCTTGAACTGCAAAAGCCAATCTAACTTTTTACATTAATGTCCTGCCATAATCACGAAACAAACAAAAGCAACCCCAAGAAATGGAACTGATTTGGGTCAACTTGACCTGAATCCCAGACAGGTCTGCTCCATCGTGTAAGCATAGGAGGAGTAAAGTGGCAAGTCATGCTTTTTATATGCTTATATAATTTAGACTGATGGATGAGAGAACTGTGCATGATGGGTCTTGCCCCTACACCATTAATTTGGTTGGCACTGGCGCTGCAGAGGGGGAAGTTCAGACCGGACGGTCTGTGGCACTTCTGCCTCCCTGGAGGCTCCTGTTCCCGTTGTTACCACCGTTCTTTGCCAGCATCAAGTGAAGAAATTCCAGGCGTTTGTGGGGCTCTTTCTTCTCCTACACAGTGTGATCAGAGCAGCCCTGAAGGACGGAGAAGTAGTGACTGGACCAGTGGAATCTCTGTCTGGGAGGGCTGAAAGAGGGGGCCGGTGGGTCCAAAGCGCTAGGGAAGCAGGAGCAACTTCGGAACCACTTGGGGGAACTGTTGGATGGACAATCTTTGCTTTATGGGAGCCAGCCCCCTCTGGGGTAGTTTAGATTTTCTGAGGGATGACCAGCTCAAGAGCTGCAACAGAGAAAAAGGTGCTTGGTGCAGATAAATGTGTCTTTGCACAAAACACAAATGAAACCATCCTTTAAGCCTTATCTTGTGACTCAGGCTCTAAACCTGGCTGCCGCCTTGCCTTCTTCGCATAAGAGCAGTTCTGTTTTTAAACTCTGGACTGTCTGGCTGTGCAACAGTTCATCCCTTGGCCCAGAAGGCTTGGCAGACTCCTTGTGCTGTATTTTGTTTTCCCAGAATGTTTTCAGGTTGGATTATAATTCAGTTTAAATGCATCTGCATGTGAAATGCAAGAGTGCGCGCTCTCCCTCTCCCCAATAATATTTCCTCTTTATTAAATCCCTGAACTGAAAGAGCCCAAAAACTCAAAGGTTTTCCCCTGCACTCTTGAGCATTCATCCCTCTTTCTTGTGTCACTGGCTGACCCTTTCCTAAGATTGGAAAAAGCCATCCTGATCCTGTATATGTATTTTAGAAAGCACCTCTGCTAACATTCGCTACTCTCATGTTTCCCTGGCTTTCACAAGGGAGACTTTCTAGAAGAGACAAGCGAGGTGGGGGGGGGGGGCAAACTGTGTACAGACAGGAAGAATGAATTAAACATCCAATTTCTCAACGCACCTGTAGAGGAAAATGCTTGCAGAGTGGATTTCCTCAGCCCCAAAGGATTGAGATAATTACAGCTACCAATGTTTTTCAGAATAGCCTCTTACCCTCAAATGCTAGCCTTCAAAATGCTAACCAGCTCCATTGGTGCACAACAGGAATAATGTTTTGACGGAAGGAATGTTCCTATCTTAGAATTATACTGTTGGCAGAGACCATTTAGGCCACCAGGTTCAACCTGCCAGACAGGACTCCAGCTCTCAGTGCAGGGATCCAGATTAAACTGTCCCAGACAGACAACTGCCTAACTTCTGCGAGCGTGTATCTTCAAAAAGAAAGCCATCACTACTCTGGCTCATTGGTTTCACTGTAAAACTACTCCTGCGTTGCAAAGTTTTTTTCTAACATTCAAGAAGAATCTGCCTTCCTGTTAGCTTAAATCAGTGTTGCCCAAACTTGGCCACTTTAAGATGAGTGGACTTCAACTCCCAGAATTGCTGGCTGGGGAATTCTGGCTGGGGAATTCTGGGAGTTGAAGTCCACTCATCTTAAAGTGGCCAAGTTTGGGCAACACTGGCTTAAATCCATTACTCTCTCCACTGTGAAACACGAGGGAGCACACCAAGCTCTCCTTCTGTGTGTTCTCCTTCCAGATATTGAAGAACAGTGTCATGACTTCCTCCAGCCAGCTTTTCCAAAGGCTAAACGTTCTGTCTAAGCATTCCTGTTGTCCTTCTTGCCCTATCCCACTTTGTCTGAAACTGCAGTGACCAGAACTGATACAGGACTAGAGGCAAGGTCAGACCGGTACAAATAAGGTGACATGGTGATTTCCCTTGTTTTGGAAAGGGTACCCTGTGATGCCTTCAGAAGCACACTTACCTTTTTTGCAGCCACTTCGTGCGGCTGACTCCTGCGGTTGGTCATCAGCGACTGTTTCACAAGCCTTTTCACAAGTGCTGTTGCCAGGCCAGGCATCCCAAGTCTGTCCTTGATTTCTGTTTCCTGAGTGGATAACCTTGAATTTATCTCTGTTACATTGCATTCTGTTATTTTCATCCAATTTCTCCAGTTTATCAAAGTTATTTAGAATGTTATTCCTGTCTTCTATGGTTACCATACCCATTTTGGTGTCATCTGCAAATTTGATAAGCATCTTTCCCACCTCCTTGTGCAAGTTATTAATGCAAATCATGGAGAGAATTTAACCTTGTGGCACATTAATTTATTCCAGTTGAGTGAGGCTTCATTGAGGAGCGTGATTTGAGTACAATTTTCAGTGCAGCTGGGTATCGACTTAACCACTAATCAGAGCATCACGGAGTACTGTGTAAATGCTTCCTTGAAATCTAACTATTTTACATTTTCAGCATTCCCACAGTTTACTTGAGAAGTCAATCCCTTGATCGAAGGAGATAAAAGATTAGTCTGGCAAAATTTGTTCTTGAAAAATCCATGTGGTCTTCAGTATGCTTAGAGATCAATAGCTTTATGATCTGCTCTAGACCAGTCACCCATGATGGATGACTGGTCTGTAATAGCCTGATCTTTATTGTTCCTCTTTTTGAAGATAGGGACAGAAATTGCCCTCCCATTCTCCAAGATTTCTCAAACAAAATGCATACCGGTTAGGCCAGAGTTCAAGTTCCTTAAGTAACCGAGGATGGGAAGCAGGCGACCCTGGGATTTCGAGCTGGTTTAGATGGATATGCCTTGACTGTACGCTTATCAGTCTGTGTTCCCACCCAGCTCCCTTGTCCTGTTTTTCACTATTTCCTGTGGAACCCACGTCTTCTTCGTGGAAGAGACTGAGCCAGAACAGTCCAGTCACTGTCTCTGGTTGCCGAGCAGCTGGCAGAGGGCCATCCTCATTCAGCCACTGCTACGTTGTGTCTTTTCTATCTTCCTTTGATTTTAAAATCTTTGAAGAAGCTCTTGTTGTGGTTCTGTTAGCATCTTTCACCACGCTCCGCTCATTTTCAACTTTAGCCTTTCCGACTTCATCTCTGCCGTTCCAGGCTGCCTGTTGGCCCTCTGCTTGGGTGACTTCTCTGTCTTTCTTTCCACCTCCTGTGTTCTGCTTTCATATCTCCATTGGGCTTCCTCTGCAGCCCCCTTTAAAGGATTACAGTATTATGATTGGGTTTGCTTGGACAGAAAATTTATTTCTATGGAATAGAAGAAAAGGTGGAGAAATACAGTAGCTTCTTAGTTAAGCTAAGTGAGTTCCTCCCTCTTCTCTTTTGGTATGGGTGTCTCTGCTTAAGGAAGTCTCCTTCCTTTTTGTGTGTGTATTAAAACCTATTTCAGACTTCTAAAAACAAAATTGCAGGGGAATAATGCTTAGTTCTTTTAAACATTCAGCCACAGTGTAGTTATCATTTTTCTTTGGTACATTAATGTCCCAGGTTTCTGGCTGCTATTAATGGTCTGTACGGACAACCCCCACCCCAAGATTGCAGGGGTGTTTTTGTACCACAAGGAAGCCCCGGAGCTATTCTCATCAGAAGCCAGCCACAATGACCCTGTTAAGTGATTGTCAAGGCATTTAAGCTTCCTACTGTCTTGCTTTATCAGCGTTCTCTCCGTTTTCTGTTGTTTCTTATCTACAGAATGTTGGTTAGTGTTAAGCATAAATACTGTATAGAAGGCGATAGGATTTTTAACACCTGAAACCTTGAGCAAATAGACGCATTCTTGCACACATTTTGTGGAAGGGAAGTGACAGCTTTGAATAATTTCCTGGCTCCTTCGCAGTATCTCCCCCCCGAAAAAAACCCATATATTTGCATTTATTGTATTATATAAAATAAACACATACTGGATATAATTCTGTTTTCAGAAAACTCAGTTTGCATATTCTACAATAATAATCAGGGTTTATTGTAATGTAAATTTATAGAAAAGCATAGCAAGCACCTCACATTTTGATTTATAAGGAGAAAGTTCTATGAAATATGGGCAAAATTTGTTGTTGTGTTTGGACTGCAAGATTGAACTGGAAATCACATTATAAGAACTGCATTTTGAATAGAGCCAAGCTGCATTTATTTGTTTATTTGAGATGTGTGTTTTATCAAAACGGCTGGCAAGATCATTCAGATATTTGGATTTATTTATTGATTTATTTATTGATTTATTACTGGTGACCCTTTCAGTCATATTGCTGTAGCAATCCAGGTAGGTAACCCTTTTATTTTCCCCAAGTTAAAGGAGTATAAAACACATTTATAGACACCCCCCCCCCCCCAAAGCAGCAGGAGATAATTAACTGAAGTTGAGACACAGAAAAATTTGGGACAGTGGGGTTTTTTTTCATCTTTTCTTACATACTTTCAGTCAAAAGGCATACATTTAATAACTGAGAAATTAAAGCTATGGGGAAGATGCTTTTATTACAGGTAGCTACTAAATATTTTATCCTGACTATTTCTTCTATTCAGATAAAGTCCAGTGAGTTCCAGTGATTTTTTTAAAGGACATTAGTAAGCCTTTGAGTTTTATTCAGTACCTTTTTAGATAGGGAAGACGTTTATGTTTTTATTATCTATTTCAATGTAGGAAGATACAAAAAAACCTTCATACAGGTCCATTAAGACATATACAGTGGCTGGGGTTCCAGAAGACAATCACTGTCTCCTTTTTGTTCCTGGAGAACAGGTCTATCCATTTGCAAAAGTACTTTGTCCTCTGGCAGTTTGCCCTGACGGTCCCAGAAACCTCCGTTGCTCTGAGAAATTAGTTGTATGCCTTTTGGTCTCCCAGTCACTACACTAAAAAAATGTTAAAGCATTCCAGAAGTTAGAATGCGCCTATTTGATCTGTCCAAGATTTGACTAGTCTACTCTTTCTGAAAATGGATCCCTGTGCCCAACCTACAAAGAAGCACTACAGAACAAAGCACTTTATTTTGTCTGTAAAATGTATAGTCTAAGGGGTGCTCAACTCCCAAAAGTAATATAACAGATAATTCTGAGATCACCTGTTTGGGAAAAAAAAAAAAAAGAAGGAAGGAACCAGAGACACCAGACCATTTTTACTGCTGAGGTTGACTTTCATAGGTCCACAAGTTGTGTTCCTTCTACATCTTACTTAATTTTTTTCATATGCACAGGTCTCTGGAGTTTGATCCAAGTCATGCATTGAACCTGGAACTGAATGTACCCAGTACATTTCTTCTCTTTACATTCCTGGGCTGACAGTGTCTAAACTCAAATAGCCCTGTATCTAACCAAAAACCAACATTTTGTAACACAGAATAACCACAGGATGGCTGAACAGTGTCATTTCTTCATAATCCCTCTGGGTTCTGCAGGAGCTCTTAGAAACTGCCAGTCCCATCAGTCCTGGCCTCTTCAAGGACCTTGCCAACATTGGATGTCATTCCATTGTTTTGTGTTGTCCTTTCCAAGAGGACAATTAAAGAACTTAGTGTTATGGCAGGCAATGGCCTCTGGCAACTTTTTCGCACGAATATCTCTGAGATGTGTCAGTCTACAGCTGTCCCCACCTAGCATTGCTTGTAGCTCCAGGATGCAGATTTGATATTGGCTGTAGAGGCAGTCACTGTAAGCAAGAATGGCTTTGGCCCTTTTAGGTTGGTTTGTCAGCTGTGTTCATTCCTGAAGATGTCAGATCTGGCTGTGGTGACACACAACCTAGTTAAATCACAGTTGGGTGACTCCCGCATGACATTCTTCACAGACTGCTGTTGAAGAGCCTCCAGAAGGAAGGAGGCTGCTGGTAGGTCATTGGGAGCATCTGACCACTTGATGACCCAATTATTGCAATTGCTTCCTGAGCTGCTAGTATCTTTCTGTGCCCGGGTCAAAGTGCTGGCTTGGATCTTTAAACCCATGAATTGCTTGCAACTTATAGTAATGTCTGAAAGGCTGTTTTCTCCCAAGTGAATCTGTCAACCATCAATATCTTTTTCACTTCCCTCTGTCATCTGAGCTACATTTCAAAGAAGAGAGGTTTTGCTGTATGGCTGTATCTGGATTTTGAATTGCCTTTCTTAGGCTGCCATGTTTATTTCATTGGCACAAAGCTACTTTATGGCTATGGATCAGATCTTTCTTCTCCGTCTTTTGTATCCTCTCCCTCTTCATGAAATGAAAAGATAGATTCGTAAGCCTAGCCTCAGAAATAATCAACAGACAAGTCCTCTTGTCAACTAAAGTTCTCAGTTAAACCCATTGCACCTTATCATTGGTAATATATAGTCCAAACCTGAGCAATAATGTTTCCTTCTCACAAGTCTTATACCAGGTAAGGTTTCAGTGAAGCCTAATTCTGTTAGGTTCTGCAGAAGCCCAGAATTTAATCCAATCACTCATGTGCGTTCTGTCCAGAAAGTTTAGGATAATCAGGTCAATCTCTAGGCAAAAATACGGAAGTAGACACATATCTGCTGTCATAAATTGCAGTATTCAGGAAAAAAAAGTACTAAATTATTTCATTCTCCTTGTGTTCTGTTAAAAGTTGTGACTTAACAAGGAAGATTTTTAAAAAGACACTGTTTGAAATAGCTAAATTAAAACTAATCGCGAAGCTTGCTTGCTTGCTTGCTTGCCTGATTTTAGGACTTGAATATGGTTTCTTAAACCACTACAGTTACTGATTAACCTCAGAGCTGGCTGCTTGAGTCTTTATGGTGTGGACTGGTGCTTTGCTTTACACAGATGTCACCTGCTGAGACAGTCCCTTGTGTTCATTGTTGATGAACAGTAATATTTTTCCCCTTCTCCTGCTCACAACCAGATAACCAAGTATTATTTCTTACAGGTGATCTCTTTTTCTTCTGAAGTACCTCCATATTCTTTCAGTATGTAACAAGTAGGCTTGTTTTCCTTCTTCATTTGGGATTTTTTTTTTTTATGCTGCCTTTCTTATTTTTATAAATAACTCAAGGCGGCGAGCACACCTAATACTCCTTCCTCCTCCTATTTTCCCCACAACAACCACCCCGTAAGGTGAGTTGGGCTGAGAGAGGGTGGTGGGCCCAAAGTCCCCCAGCTGGCTTTCTTGCCCAAGGCGGGACTAGAACTCACCGTCTCCTGCTTTCTAGCCTGGGGCCTCTAACCACTGCACCAAACTGGCTGTCTTTTATGTTCCATGTTATATATCTCCTCTGTGTTCCAATCCATCACATTCAGTGTGAGTAACAAGGTGCTAATGATAAACCCCCAGTTCAAATGATTCAGCTCTATCACCCAACAGTTGTTAGAATCGAGTTAACACTTAGACGTAGGCTGGAACTTTACTTGGCACTAAATTCTTAAAAAAGCTTTATGCAAGATTGGGTTACAGTCTTCAATATTTTAGTAAAAATAACTTTTAAAAAGCAGGAAAACCTCTCCTGTATCATCAAATTCTTGATATCTCTCATCATGCAAGACTCTACTGGTTTGTAAAGAGCTGGGAAGTTTGCCCTGATTTTCTGATAGGCCATTGTTTCCCTGCTGTTCCTGGGGCTGGCCTCTCTCCGGGAGATACGATGGCCAAATAACATCCCTGTAACACAAACTATCTATCTGCATGAATCGCTTGGTGTCGTTTGGGGGAGCTCCTGGGGGTGGGGTCTGGTGTCACCACTTCTTTGGGCAACAGAGGATTCAGCAGAATTATTCTCATTACATATTTGGCTAGCATGGAAGCATTGCTTACATCCCAGCCCAGAAGGTATTTGTAAGTTCTCTAATTTCCATAGCTTACAAGTAATAGGTATGGTTGGACTGTAATCACGGTCTTCTAAAGATGAAGCACGTACTTGTAATATAATTGTCCAAGTTATTTTCATCAAAAATTTTGTCTATGCATTGCTTTGGCAACGTCTTTGCAGAGTTTACAACTTTCAGCAACATGTTAGTATCAGTTATGCAGCCCTTGGAAACAGCTGCTCTGCAGTTGAACTGTTTTGACATGCCACTGCACGTGGTTGAACTATGCAAATAGCTGTGATTTTAAAGGATGGAGCAATGAGACGGGCACACGCCGCTCTGACTGCCACAGGATTGGGATGGAAGCGCAGGAGACTCCTGCTGAAGTACTGGGCATTGACTGAATCAGTCTCATCATTGCTGTAGGACTGCCTGTTTTTACCTTTTAAGCCAACACATGTGGATCACCTTCCCCCCAGAACTGATTCTGCACAGCAGCATATGAGGAATTGTAGTTTCCGTCCTTCCAGGCACTTGCCCATTATTAAAACTGTAACATGACGCGAATTATGTGTTAGCCATGTTGAAATTAAGAAATATGTTCTTACTTTATATTTGTCTGCAGCAGAGAGATGCTGGCTTGCAGTCTCCTAATCTAGGCAACAGTATTGAAAGTACACCCTGCCCTCAATGGGAAATGGACCCATACCAAGAAAAATGGAGTATCAGTCTTAACCCCACACTAGAGCCCTGCGCCTAAAGGGTTTGGTTAACTTATGTAGGGGGAAGCTCTGGGAAGAAAGAACTTTTTCAGAGCTGACATTGGAGACATAAGACGTGCATTATTTCACTTTTTCAAGGATGAAAGCGTTTGCATTACCCATCTTATACAAAACCAATTTCTTCCTGATTTTTCTGCAAATCCCTTTTGGTGCCCTTCCCCTCTTTGAAAGAGGCAGGCAAAGCTTGTATGGTGATTCTGGGAGGGATGGAGAATTCATCCTGTCAGATTTCATGGAGATCCCTTCTTTCATCAGATTCAGCTCGGATACAAAGGGAGGCGCCTTCAGTTATGCTCATGAGAGCCTTTAATGCATCTCTCGGGTCAACCTAAGAGAGATTTGGCATTACACGTCATGAGCCTCCACAGATTCTTCAACGTTTAACTCATTAAGTGGTGCGCTGTTTTGCCCCGGTCAGTTAGGAATGTACAGTGACCCCGGACAAGCCCGTTGTCTAAGCGGTGTCCTTGCCCGAGGGGCTCTGCTTTCCCCAAAACATAGAACGACCAGAGATCTTCTGAAGGGCCATTTTATGCAGTCTGGGAAATTAAGAGTCGACAATAAAGGAAGAGTGCAAATTAACTTTGCGGGGAGCCAGTGAGTCCTGCTGCTTGACGCATGGATTTAAAGCTGCCTGTCCCGTCCCTCTGTGAAGGGCCAATAGAAGGTTTTCTTTCTTTGCTTTATAATCTGTTCAGTACGGGTAAAATATCCGTGCGCTGTATTCTTCCCATACTGTGGTTCTGTTTCCAAAACAGGAGTTCTTCTGTTTTTTAACCCTTTGACATTCCTCCGATAATTTTTTTTAGGTGTACTCATTTTTTTCCCATATGTTCTCTCCTTTTTCTTTTTCTTTCTGGGGAGAGATAAAGGGGTTTTTTTAACATACACCTTTTGAAAAGCATGCATCTTACCAGTCTCGATCATCAACTGCTATTTGCAAGCATGTAGAGTGGATTAAGCAAATGCTATTTCTTAGCCAAGCTTCTGCAACCTTGTCCTGTTGCAGTACTTGGAGGAAATGAGCTGTTGTTTATGGATATCTTCCTTGCCTTTTCCTTATATTGCTTCTGTGATGAGATGGCTTCAAATAAATAAGGAGAGCGGAAAAGGAAGATAGCCATTTCCATTGGCCACAATGATTCTGGTTGCGTACCCAGATGATAGGTCAGTAGGAGGTCCCCATTTCACACCCAGCAATTTGATCTTGCGCTTCGGTTTTTTTAGGAACTAGCTGCGATGAAGCAGATGTTGATTAGCCTTCATGGTCAGCCTCAAGGGGACAGCTTGCCTCAGAAACAGAGAAAAACTTCACCGGACAAATCTGTCTCAGGTCCGTCAGTTCAACTTCATTTCCCACATGAGGATGGAAGCACATTTGCACCCAAACCAACCGTCTTTGTAAGTACAGTAGTGTTTTGATACCCACGCATCTTGTTTCAACGGTGGCATGCCAGAGCTGGGCTTTAAATGGGGAAATGGGAGTTCAGGTCCCGCCTCAGTTACGAGCTTTGCCGTCCAGCTTTTGCCTGTTGCGTTCACTCACGTCAGAGGGTGGTTGTTCTTTTACCACAGGCCTGCAGTTATAGAAACGTAGGTTTGAAGATGGCATGTGCTCATGCTAAGATACGAAGCAGGGCTGCACCATTTCTGTGGGTTCAAGGCCACGCCCTTTGAAGGTGGCACGTCAAGGGCATCCTCTGGAGTGGGCAGGGCCAAGAACCAGTCGGGGATGGTTTCTCAGGCCTTGGGCATCTTTTAAGCCTTGAGATGTCCATTTTGCTCCTTGAGATCTCTCAAACTCCTCAGAAATGCAATATTTTGGTCCCACTCACTCGGAGGGCTGCACAGAAGGGTGCCAACCACCTCTGTGCTTCCTTGGGACCACACTGTTGGTATCCCTGCATAAGGGATTTTCAGATTCCTTACCATGAGATCAGTTCACACACATTGATTTCAGCCTGTCAGTAAGAAGCAGGCAGCCCATGGAATATGTCCTTATCGCACAGGTGGCACCCCTAATCTGGATACGCTGATGACTGGGATTGTGTTCTGGTGTTCAGCTAGGGAAACAATAAATGTGTAACAAGAGTGCCCTGAAGACAGAGAGGATCTCACCATTAATAAACCTTGCTAGGCTTGTCTGAAGCAAATGTCCATTTAACAAGCCAAACAGACACCCTGACAGCAGGATAAGCAAACAGGCTATTCTCTTGGATTGTCCCATGTGCTGAACTGCTTGGAAAGCTTTAACAATAACAAAGAGCAGCTTCCTTGGCACATCTTCTCAGGAATCATGGAATCTCAGCCAAGGCATATTCTGACTTCCAGAGGGGGAAGAGTGGAGGGAGGCAGAGCAAGGCACTTCTCTCTCGTTGCAAAGGTTCTGGACTGTCGCTCTCACCACTCGCTTTCCTCTTTGTGTAAGTGAGCTTCTAATGGCCAGAAGATGAGCAGATCCCCCCCGCCACCCTGCCGTGCCCTGCCCTCCTGAATCCGTGACTCCTAGATTATCCGCAGTGTGACTCCATGGACCAAATTCCTGCCAGGCAGAGCAGAAACACTGTAAGAACTGCAAAGGCAGGCACGGGCACATACAGGCAATGTCTCTACCTGGTTCTGGGCAAGGCCCTCATTGCTCGGCATAGTTCTGTGGCTCTTCGATTAGACAAAAGCATATCGCACAGATTGCGCAAATACATTCAAATGTGCTGCGCTTGCATAATTTATATAGGTTGCAGAAACACACTTTCCTGGGATAGATCTTGGATTTCCTTTCTGGAAGTTTGCTGTGGAGGTTTGCCTCAGTCGTGTTGAACCTGAGCAGCTTCCATGACCTGGTTGTGAGGAGACCGTCACATCCACTCGCAAGGGTTGCAGAAGGGGCTGAGGCATCTGCTGTTGCTGCCGCCATCACTGCCCCCTCTCGCTTTGCGTGGCTCCGTGCTCACGTCCTGTCTTTTCTTTTGCTAGACAAATGATGCTCCGGCACAAGGACGGAAGAAGGGGAAGCCCACCAAAGCATCCTAGAGGTCTATTCCAGGGAGGAATAACCGCAATCATGTTCTAAAACTTCTTAATTAACAAACTCTATTTTCATAACTGCATTTTAACTCCCTTTATTTTAATATCGTCGTAGCACCAAAAAGAACCTTTGTGATAATTCAGGATTCACGCCACTAGTGTATTAGCGTAACTGCTGCTAATAAAGATATTCGATGGTATCAGATTTGACTGAGGTTGGTGTTTATTGAGAAATTCATTTTGAAGTACCGAAATTCAAGCTTCTCTCTGGTTCTTCTGATGTTTGGGAATGGAGAAATAGCCTTGCAACATAACAGTTATAAGAAATTAAGAGAACAGTTGCCAACATTTGAACACATCTCGTGAACATTTTTAATAGCTGAGTTGCAAGTAAAAACTCCACAGGAACGGCAGAGACTTAGTTCAAAACGGCCACCAAGCCATGGCTGATGTCCCCCGCAGGTCAGGTCAGATCAGATCATGTTCCCCATTCCAGTGAAATGAAAATCTGAATCAAATACAAAAATTACACTCTAAAACCTAAGGAAAAGTAAGCAGCAACGGAACATCAAGAACTAAACAAAATTACCAAAGGATCTAAAGGAGCAATACAAGGAGGATTTAAGAGGGAAAAGTCTAGGGAGAGACAAAACCCTGTTGTTCAGCATCGAAAAGACCAACGGGGGGAGGCGTGGAGCGTTGCTTGGGTGGGGTGGGCAGTCTTTCTCCCGAGGCCCTGACCTGGCAGAATCAGGCCTAGAAAGTCTGCTTAGAAAACATGGCCAGGCACATCCTTGCCGCAGCTGATTCAGGCCCAGCGCCTGCCACATTTGCAGCAGGTAATTTGGCCTTGATCCTCAGAATCTCTGATGCTGCTGATGAGACATTGGTGGGTTCTGCCAATTAAGAAGATTTATTAGAGTTGAATTTTAACAGGGATGCATTATGGTTGTACTGCAGATTATATTCTCTTTCAGTTACATGGTCTTTGCAGTTAAACAACATAATTTTCCTCTTGGTGGCACGCTCCAGACCCCTGAGGAGCCGGACTGCATTGCTGTCAATAGAGTCCTCTGACTAACTGGAAAATAACGAGGGCTTTAACGGGGCCAGTATTCTGCGTTTATATTTCTCTGGTGCTCTGCATACACAACTCAGTAGCAGAGAGAGCTGAAAGGAAAGCTGAGGTCGCTCCTAAATATTCCACGAGTTACAGATTTGTGCTTATCAAGATGGTTGACCTTTGAGGGCAGCTGATCCAAATGACTTAAGGGCCCTGTCTTGGTTGCCCAGAATATTTCTAGTACTTCGAGACTCAAGCATGAATTTATCTCCTCAGCTGGGGTCTCAGATTAATATCTTAATCCTCCGTAGATATGACTGTGCATGTAGGCTAGCTTTAAGCCATTCTGGAAGAAAAAAATAGGAGATGACCACCATCAGTGCTGGTTTCTGTAGCATTCAAGAGAGCTAGAAGTGCAGCAGAAAAATGGGAAATTGTTTTTAAATCATTTTTTAAAAAGGATCAAGCTTGCCTCCCACCAGTCCCAAACTGAGGGATTGTTCTGGCCAAATTGTTGTTTAATCATCTTCATACAAGCCACAGAAGTTTTCTTTCTTTCGTTTTGTTTTTTGTCTTTAAAACAGTTTAAAGTTTTACTTCGCATTCCTGGCATGGAAGTAAGCAGTGCCCCTAATTCTAAATGCATTTGTGAGGATCTGGAGAAATTAATTCTGGGGAACATAAACGATTATGATGCCCTTTCTATACGGGTCTTTAGGATGAACGTGTAACACCTTTTTTAATTCAAATGCAGGGCAGATAGCAAAGGCATTGATCCAAATATATTGTACCTCAATATAATCATCATTTTTGCTTTAACCAGCTATTGCTGGCTTTCAGCTCAGTGCCCATTCAACCTACACTGCTGCCCTATTCAGATCTGCAGCAAAACAGTTTTTCTACTCGAGTTTTCTGCATCCCAAAGTGCCCCAACAATATGAAATTTAAATTACAACTTGTTTCATCCCCAATCAATTTCTCAATAACAATTGTAGTTCAAGACATCTGGAAGGCACCAGATTGGGAAGGATGGCTCCTCCTTCCACTTACTGAAAAACATTGTATTTAGAGGCAAAGGGGAAAAATTTCCAGCCATCAAAGCTACAATAATATATTGTAGACCCAGACAATTCATCAGTGGCTGGCTATAGGCTCCTTCACAATAATTATTCCAACAAGTTGATGGTAAATACAACAGAGATGTGGAAATAGGATTTCCTTTGAAAATGAAAATATTTCTAAGTTTCTTTCATGGTTAGAGAGTCTTTCAAGCTCACTTATTGCAATAAGAAAGCCGTAAATGTGTTGAGGTGGTTTGCTAAAGGGATAACCAATCTCTCGTTGGTGGACAACACAGAGAAAGTGGAATACTATCTGGGCCAGCCAGTCTAATCAGTATTGTTCAACTTACAGGTCAACCCCAAGCACGTTTCTCAATACAGCCCTCCTGCAGTTTGCCTTCCAAGTATATCAGGTGACCCTACCAATTGTGGATTCTGGCCGATGTAATCCCGACCCATCTAGAGGACCCCAGGTCAGCCCTTAGCCCATTCCTTTTGATCATCTTCAAAGGCATCCCAAGACTTTTAGGACCTCAGGCAGGAGATCCAGATGGCATTTTCCCGCCTACAAAAATGGAACACAATCAACTAGACAATTCTATGCAAGATAGGCTTGCAGAGAATGGAGTGTGGGGCAAGGGAACTTCAGAGCACAGCCATTTGCATAAGATAATTTTCCAAAGGGTGATCTATTCAACTCTCCTTCACTGACCAGCACCCAAAGTCAACTGCCTAAGGCAGCAGCCATCTCACCATTTCTGTAGTGCAACACATTTTTTTCTCTGCTTTTTATCTTTCTTCTTCCTGGTGTTGGCAGATGAGAGAATTCTTAAGAATGGAGAAACGTAGAAAAATGAAATGACAGGGTCTTACGTTTTGTCCTGGGGTCTTTGCTTCTCTCGATATAACAGTTTTCAGGAATCATCACATCACAGGGTAAATTTGAACCTACTTCCTGCTTTGATGCAAATGAAAGTTTAAACGGGTGGTCTAAAATCCCTTTGAGTCTTTGGGGGTAAGATAAGTGTGATTAAGATGAATTTAATTCTAAAGAAAAGTTAAATTGGGTCCTCTGTGCAAGGTCCAGATTCATTACCGGGCAAATGTTTGGTTGTACATACAAGTTCTGACCCATGAAATGCTTATGTTAGGAGAGAACCCTAGCTGTTGCCTCTAAACCTATCTTTTGGGTAAACTAGGCTGTCTGGAATATTATTTCTTTCAGTCCGCTTTAGCAAGTAGAAACAAGTAGATAACATTGATACCAGTTATTGACGATTCTTCTGGAACAACACATTTGAATGTTCCTGCCGTGTTAAACCAATGAAGGCTCATTCTGAACAATGTGAAATCAGTTTCTAATCATCTTAAAATGCAGTTGATAAAACAAGAATAAAAGCTCTGTAAATGTGCGTTTGGAATGGCTTAGTACAGTCATAGGCCAGCACATAAAGCTTGCTGCATATCACAGCCTCTGCCAGTGTTTCATAATGGTTGGTTGCAATCATGTTACTTTTGGAACACAAGGGAAGAACTGAAACTTGAATCTCCCTATTATTGTAATATCTGAGGCTGGCATCTGGGTTGTTGCTATGACTCTGGATAACTCACTGTGTCTTAAATAGGCAGCTGTTTTTCTTAGCTTTATCCCCTGAATTTGGGATCTATCAAGATATCAAGAACTGTGGATTTTAGGAAGTTGACTAAAAGAATTAGAATGTTGGAGGGAGAAATCTACACTTGATTTGCAGTAATGGACCCTCCACATTTGAATTAGGGATTTTTTCCCCCTATCTTTTTAAAATAGTTTTTGGGAGCAAAAAAGACGAAGAAGATGACTTGCAAGCAATGGTCAAAGTTTTTGGAGTTCCTCTGTCTATAATATAATTTCCAAGCCCTTCCCCACCCTGTTTTTCCTCTATTTTTTAAAATAGATCATTAATTTAGAAATTATATTATTTAATTTATACGTTGCACCCATGTACACTTAATTAGTGTAATTAATTTAGCATACTAAGAATATAAAAAATAAATACATCTCATTGTAAAAGAGAACTGATAAGAAAATATACAAATGCACATAGTAATATAGGTATTTTCCAAACAGGGATTAATTTTGTGTTGACAGCCTAGAGTCTGAAGCTGTTAAACACTAGAAAGAATTACAGGGCTTGATTTAAGCAATGAGTAGTAGGTAGAATGGGATCTCCTGTAATGTCCAGTTTCTGGAAGGTCAGCAAAGGGTTCTGCTGTCAGTTTTTTACCAGTAACAATGACAAGTGGGTTGCGTTAAAGAACTGTTACTTCAATCCTAGTCCCAAAAGCATAAGGAGCATTCTCTTCCTTCATCTTAAAGATCCAGTTTCTTCCCCTTTTTTGAAACTGCCTCTCCCTGGTGGACGGTGGGGCTCAAGTGGAGAACAAAGCCTCCCTTTGCTTTAGATGAACCATGGAAGAGTAGAACTTTACTTTCTTCTCTGATGTTGTAGTCTGAATTAAACCATTTCTCCATTCTTTGATTTCCTAAACTATTTAATGTTTTGACAATTACCTGTAATATTACTTTGCATTATTCTCTGGTCCCCAGCCTGGTATTTGGCGGCAATAATATGCCCATCATCGTATTATTCCTTGATGCTTATCAAGCTCTCTGCACTATTTAATGTTATTTTAGGTCATTTCTCCTATTAAAGAAGGGAGACCAGCAGGTTGCAAAGCAAAGCACAAGCCTCGAGCAAAGTCTGTTTCCCATCCGGCCTGTCAGCCCCACATCCCAGTCCTTGCTTGCCTTCTGGAGGTGGGTCTTTGTGACTGCTCACGGCTTCCAGAACCTGCTCTCAGAATTCCAAGTATGCCCCCAAACTTCCCAGTGCTACTCTGCACATCACTCCGGGCCCACGCTGTACAATCAAAACATTCCTTAAACATCAAAACAATTTTTATATGTGATAAAGGGATATAGTTTTCTAAAAATGAATTGTTTGGTGGTATTTCTCATGAATCCGAACCCTGTCATCCTGATGTATTTGCCAGATAATTCCAGAGACAGTGCACTGATTTATCTTCCAAATAGAGACAATAATGCAGACTTGGAGATTCTGATGTTCATCTGAGTCCCGTCATCACCCCCAACACAGACACAAACATGAAGTTTTTGCTCCTGATTGCATCCTATATCCATTTAACTCTATTGTGTTTTATCCACTGAAGTCAGTGGGCCCAAAATAGTGGAATAATTCTTGGGATTGTATTTTAATTTACTGTTCTCCCTGCCTTGAATGAAAGGTCTTGCTCCATCTGATCATTCCAGATACAGAAGTATATTTTGAATTGATGCCCCTCCGGCTGTGGAGCTGGTGCAGTGCCCCTCCCCCCCCCAGCACAAAGGTCACTAAATGCAGGCAACAAGATCACCATGTAGGAAAAACGTTTCCTTGCTTCCTGCACTTTTTGATTTGATTGACTAGGTGCCATCAAGTCAGTGCTGACTCTTATGAACCACATTGATGGATTGTCTCCCGGAGGATGTATCTCCAGCCTGGTCCTTCAGGTCTTCCATGGTTCACCCATCACCACTCTGAGTCCATCCACCTGACGTCATCCTCTTCTTCTCCTGCCTCCCACCTTTCCTATCATCAGAGCCTTCTCCAGAGAGCTGGGTCTTCACATAATGTACCCAAAGTAGGATCATTTGTATCCATGGCTAGGTAAAATTTGAATCTGATGTAGCTTTATCCTACACAGAGAAGTCAGGACTTCTTCCCCATAGGTAGCTATCCTGCTCTGAAAAGCAGAGGCATTTGTCAACAGTGAAACAATGGCCCCATATCTCTCGAGATTAAATCACATAACTTTGTTAGTGTTTAAGGTAGCCCAGCACCTTTGCTGACTTCACTGTCCCCTGGGAACAAAGGAAGTGACCAAACACTCCTGAGAGGTCTGGTCTCCCATCTCATGTTCTTGGCAGTATTGTTGTGCAGAGCCCAGTTTGCATACCTCCATCTGCTAACCTGATTTACATTATAAAGCTATATGTTGATCAGTGTCTCTCTATCAAAGCAGTTGGAAGCATCAAAGCCCAATCAGAAGGTACAGATAATGCATACCTAAGTCACATGCTTGTTGGTTCATTGCTATCATTCCACATTTTTAAGGCAAGAGAGCATCCTTTTTTGGCTAAAAAAAGAAAAAGAAAATAAAGCACTGGATTTAGGGTCTTTACTGCAGAATATGCAAAGCCAGACCCTTGTTCTGAATATAGGGATAATCTACAGGATGATGTGGTATATGATGGGCTGTTTGTTCTTAACATGTTTCTCACTGTTTCTGAGAGAGTCTCTGGAAAGATCCAGAAGACATAGCGAGCTTGTATAACAAAAGCAATCTCCCGGTGCTCTTCAGCATGTGAGTTGTTTATTGAAAACATTTGTAAGCCACCTTTAAGGGTAATGCCCTGAAGGGTTCTCCATAAAAAGAATAGAACATTTGTAGAACTAACATGAACCCAAAACTACTACCATAAAAAATAATCTCTCATATTAAAACTCATTTGGGAAGGAGCAGTAGGTTTGGAAACACGCTATGAGTTTATGCCATTAGCCAAGCAGTCAGAAAATTGCAGGCTAATTATTAACTCACTCTTAGCTCTAAGATCACACTACCACCTAGAATTGGAAATCTTCTGGTTGATGCCACAATAGATATGCAAAATACAGGACAGAGCAGCTACAAAAGCAGAGCTGCTAAGGGACTTTCTGCTGTGCCTTCTTTTTTAATGTCACCAGAAGATGAAAACTAATCGGAGCCCCCTCCTCCCCGCTCACCAATCCCCTTGTTAATGTCACTTTACATAATATCTCCCCCTTGAAAATTCATCCCCCATCATGTAGTGGGGAAAGGAATGGAACTTCAGAGTGTAGAAACCAGAGTCCAGAGCACAGTTTGGGTTAACGCAAGGGGCCTGGGGTCCTCCGGGTGGAGAAGGCCCTGAGCTTATTCCAGGAAGGCCAGAGCTGAAGCTTGCCAAGGCACGGCCAGCTGGCCTTTCTGTGTTTCAGCGATATGGCTTCTAACACCTCTCTAAGTAGACATTGTACTCCTCAGCTGAAATCAGCGTTCTTGCAATTGTCTTTTACTTCTTCTTTGGGATAGCTGCCTGTGTACTTGCAGAGTGCTGTCCCATAGCTCTCAATCTCTTCTGGCCTGGCTAAACCAGTGGACTTTTTTTTTCTTTGAATAGCAGAACTCCCACATCACAAAGTCCTTTTGAAAGCATCAGTATCACCACCGGATTTCTAATGCAAGCCATTATCCGGGCTATAGAGCAATGCTGTCCAACATGGAACTCATCTCGAGGTCAGATGGGCGTATGGAATCCATCTCTTGGCTCCTTAGATCACAGCAAAGACTATAATCTTTGAGTTGCTGAACTCATTGTGCACAAATGACCGGAATCAAGTGTTCCAACGAGCACTGAAGGCCAGCACAGGAGGAGGAGGGGTAAAGCCGAGTGTACTCACATTAAAACTATCAAGTGTCAGAAAAGAAAATAGGGGAGGTGAAAAGAAACACATTTAGGATGACTGCTATCCTGTATCCAGGTATCCAGCAGTGAGGATCACTGAATTCAACAGGAGTAAATGTGTAGACATGCACTAGAAACGTTGAACACAAGAGATGTTGTAAGTAGAGAGAACCCAGACCTCTGGAGGTGACCAGGGCCCCTGTAAGAAGGATGCTTTGATTTTCAAACCAGATAATCCGTTTTGGGTGAGAATAATCGAACATTGTATCTATGCTTTGCTCCAAGACTTATTGGATCAGCATGAAGGATGTGATGGCAGCGATAGCCTGGAACAGAATCTGTGACCATGTTTCATGGGATAGCTTTTTATTTTCCCTTGTACTAGACAAGGAGGAACTCATCTGACATCCTTCTGTGCTGCAGGTATAACCAATTCTCCATCCCAAATCCTATCAGCAGCTACTTGCTATGATTTTATACCATTTTGTTTTCCTTGTAACCGCATGCTTTCCACTGCAAGTAAAGCATCTGGCGTGATCGATTCATGAGAGTTAAAAGACACTCCTAAGCATAAAAAGTCCCAGTCAGCCTCAAGGGTTGCTTGTCCAAGGCGTCCCAGAGCCTGGCCACTTTTTAAGATCCTGCAGGACAGCCCAAAGGGGATCTAATTCAGCATTCTGCCCCTAAAGGGCAATCGATAGGCATAACCATGTCCTTCTCTAATTCTCAGGGCAATTGATACAGCTGTTGGGTTGCACTAAGACCAGAGTACTTTCAAAACATGCAACTTTCTGTCTCTGGCAGCCTTCCACAATCAGTTGCCCTCCAGATGTTTTGAGAGCACTCGCAGAATTCCCAGCCAACCTGGCCAAGGGGAATTGCTTTGCATTCTGGCTTCCCTTTCTTTTTAACACAACTGGAGGGCACCAGGTTGGGGAAACCCATTTTGTTCATTAGTGAGGCACTTATAATGCCCCAGATTTCGAATTCTTAGATCCCCAGCTTGCCAGCACCCTCCTTTCTGGCAAGTTCTTCAAGGGGGCATACAAGAACCAAAAAGGAATTAGTACAAAACACATCAGAATATCAGCCAGGCTGTTCTATCAATTTCCAACAGCAGGGAAGAAACCAACCCTCTGGACCTGGCAGCTAGGAATCTGCTTGACGGTGGAATATCCGGAGAGGGAGATAGGGAGCCACCACAAGAAAGACCTTGTCTTGCCTTCAGACATCTGTCCATCCTCCAAAGGAGAGCTCAGTTGTATATGATTATGATGGTTTCATAATGGCTTGCTGACCAAGCCACAGTGACCTGAGTCTATATCATTTCAAGGTCCAAAAGACTGGGAAAAAATGAATTCCAAAGTTGGCTTTCCTGCATCTTGTTCCTTGTACAAAAGATTACCCTGCTTAGGAGAATGAAGTGCCTGCCTGAAGGGAAGGGCGATCCCTGCCATCTGAAACCTAAGGGTGACTAACAGAGATGATTTCAGCAAATGAATTTAAAAAACAAAAGAAAAAATTAACAACGTTCACTCCCTGTTTTGATAACTTGGCACATGTAGAGAAACAAGTTTGCTGGAGGAGTTCAAGAATTCCCTCCTCCCCTCGTTTCTCCATATGCACAAAGCAATCTCCCTTTCCAAGCCAACCTTTTATTTTCTTTTGTTTAGCAGCAGCCGCAGCCTGTGGATTTCAGCATTAGGCCATTCCTTGTGGGAGGGAAGCTACTGAAAACACAACCCAACAGGGTGCCATCACTTTCCAGCAACTGGGGTAGCTGCTGCACAGTTTGCTCAATGGAGATGAGCCCTTCTGGTATTCCGTGGACTATCTAAAGGCGCAGCCTTGGGGAAGTCTTGCCCACCCACTTTGCATCCAAACGCACAGAGAGGAAGGTGCGCAGGCTTGGGAGAGATCTTGGTCTACAAACACACAGCTGTCAATGGCACTCGAGAGGGACATCTCCTCTGAGCTGAATTCCCCCAGGAGCTTCATGGTCCGTCCGTGTAGTTTTTGTGGTAACGATATGGCCGTGACTTCCCATTGCCGGGTTCCAACCTAGAGCCCCGCCTTTTCTGGTGACCTCGACTACTAACCAGGTCCCACCCTGCCTAGTTTTTTAAGGTCAGTCAAGGCTAGTTGTTTAATGTTCCAGGATTATAGTACTGTCACAGACAATCCTCCCCCCTAAAAAATTAAATAATAAAAAAAATCTGGCTCGTCTCCTGAGCATCCTCACCGAGAGACACCTTACGTCCTGGTTGGAGCTTTCCAATTCACTCGTTGGGAGAGTTGCATCGGCCTCCTTCCCCCGTGGCACAAGACAGAGGGGAAACGGAGGCCTGTTCCCTGCAGCTGAACTGAAAAGGTCTCCACCCCTCCTCGAGTGAGTGGGAAGCAAGAACAGCCAGCTCGCCCTCACTGGGTCTTCCCTCTGCTGCTGGCCTGCAGGGGAATTGGGGGCTGATCCTTCCGCAACCTCCCTCCGAGGCAACCGACTTCATGCCCTTGGGTGTACTGGGAGGAAATACCCCAAGCTGAAGTCCACACATCTTAAAGCTGCCACGGCTGAGAAACAACGTTATATGGAAATGTATGTTTCTCTGCAGATATTTAGAATTTTTGCCAACAGAGGTGTTATTAATATTTGCATATGGCACATTAACTGCAGAAAACGGAACAGAACATTGGCGGCTATTTGAAGCAAAATAAATCCCAATTTTCTTCCATCTTGTGAGCTGAAAATCATTGCCGTAGCACATCAAATAATAGTAATTATTGATACAAATAATTGATGGGCCTCCCCATGTTAGTTTTCTAACAGCTACCGCTTCTTTGATTCTTCCACTTTCCACTTCCTATCTCTTTGCTTGGCCCAGAGATCAGAAGGCTCCCTAATCTTACCCCCTGGGTGAGAAGGCTGGGCCCAAGAGATCCTAGGCTGCTTCAGGAGATGGTGACAGGCAGCCGTGAGACCTTGACACCTGACCAAGTTCATAGCCTGCTTCAGATGCAGGCAGCCCCAGACTTTGATGCTCTGGAGCAGAGGGAAAGATGGCCCATTGTCTATTCCGCCAGAAGAAGCCAATCCATCAGGGTTAATCAACGCTTTTTTTAAACGCAGGCAAAAGCCACCCCTCAGGATTTCAAAAGAGGCCATGTTGAATGAAGACCAACAAGGCCAACTCTTAGTCCAGTGAGGCTTGTGGTACCTCAGGATGCATCACCTGGATCAGAGGCCCCACTCTGCATACAAGACGGACTGGCCCTGGCTTCTCCTTTTTGGCTGGTCTTCATAGAAGAAGGGCAGCTCTGGTCTCTCGATAGCACGTTCATTGCAGAAATACCTGGGACTACCGTATCTGGGCTGCAAATTTCAGATGACAAAAAGATGGCAGCAGAGAAATTCAGGAAACTAAAATCTTTACTGACATCTCAGGGTTTTCTGCAGTTTTGCAGGTTAGTTCTAGAAGCCTTACAAAAGTCGGCATCTAAATCATGGCGTCTTATTACTTTTTACTCATGATGGGGTCTAATTCTCCCCCAGGAATGTGCACTTTCCTGACTTCTGAGATCTTGTCTGTTGCAATTTTGTGCAAGTGTCGTACAGACTAACAGTACTCATAGCAACACTGGGGTCAGGATTAGGGGCAAACAGGACCTTACCACCGGTACACCCAAGGAGGACTGAAGGCTCCCTCAGGACTGGGTTGGAGCTGAGTGAAGGCAACGTCATGATGAGGTAGCCAAAGATAAAGGGTTCCTGGGCATGTTCATGTTGTTTCAAGGCTTCCTTGTAAGGAGAGAAAGGACAGGAGGGAAGTGACACCCCAGCACAAACCCCACTAGCATGCAAATCCAGAAAGGTGGGGCTTGTGATGTGAAATCACTGCACACATGTCGTCATTGCTTCTTCAGGACTACCTACAGATGCCTAAGATGTTGTGAGCCAAGGCCCTAAATCGCTTTAGAAGACTAGATGCTCTTATTTATCAGTGTGGGGAAATCATATTCAGTTGCAAATTGCCATTGATATAGTTTTTCATTAAATGCAGGTAAAATTTGATGAGTGTCTTAAATTATTGCTAATCCTTTAATCTGCAATGGCAGCTCTTCTTGCATCTACCATGCCAAGAGACTCAGCAGTGGGGGGAAAATGGGATATAACAAATACTGCTTTATTCTGTTAGGGAGGGCTGGTTGTTCTTATTAAAATGCAGAGCCTGAATCCAGTCTCCCCCCACCCACCCCTTGAGCAGACACAAAGTCTGCCTCGTAATAGCTGTTTGCCATCTTTGGGGGGAAACAACACTGCTCTAGTTAAAGATGGAGTTCTTTCTCCTCACCCCCCCCCCCCCATTTTATTAGCATCTAGTAAAGTTTCCATTCAACTGTTACTTCCTACCTTTAAGGAGCTTCATCTCCTCTCACCAGATTTTGGAAATGAAGCTCTGTTTCTAACAAACTGCATCCTTGCAACAAATACTGTCAGCTCCTGTAACATAATTCATTACCCCCCAAAATTTAAAAAATTATAAATGAAAGCCTGTTCTCTCCCTGTTACCCAGACATTATCATTATCCTGCACCCAGCCAAAGGAAGAAGAGAGAGAAGTTTGGTAGAAAAACAGCTCCTTCTTCAGCCCATTAGGGTCACCTTGGCTGATTTTCGCAATGGATGAGAGCAATTAACTAAATTTGGCTACAAGGAGCTTCTGGTTTAATCAGTTTCACTCCAGAGGAAAGCCAGGGTGGTCCAGAGAAAAATGGATTTTGCAGACGGACATGCTAGGACATTGCCCTGTGTGAGCAGATAACCTTACGCTATTTTTGTCTTTTGTGAGAAACATGCAAACGGATTGTCCAGTTGACCAACAGTGAGACAGCTCATAAATTCAAGCATTAACTTCTTCCATGCTGATAATTCCAGGGGATTAATGCATCTGGAATGTCGGGGGTGGCATTGGGAGCAATGATTACTTTGTTCTTTGGAAGTCTGCAAAGGAATGAGCCATGTGGCCCAAGCTATTTCTTGACAAGAAAGAGAGCAGGAGGAAATGTTATGTGATGGGTTTGGAGCCTATTTTCACAAAGCAAGGTGGAGGCACCTGGACAACCCTGGATGATCCCAAGAAGCTCAGCAGCATCAAAGCTGATTAGTCCTTAGATGGCAGACTACCAAGAATTCCCAAGGCAGTACCACAGAATGGGAAATAATTATAACTTTCAAAAAGCTCAGAAGAAGACAATGGGAAACCACTTTCATATTGCAGCCAAGAAAACAACATGGATGTTTTAATGTCATCACCAGGAGTCAAGCTTGGCCTGAAGAGACTGTGTTGGAAAAAACGGTGAGGAGCAAGTCAGGATAGTTGCCAAGTAAATCTGATTGGGGTTTTCCCCCCCCTCCCCCAACCGATCCTTATTTTATTTTATTTTATTTTATCTAATCTGGTCAATGTCAGTCTATATGTAGGTTTTTTCCCCCTCCTTCCTGGTCTATAAATTTCCAAGACTTCAACATTTGTCCTAGCAGTAGCATTTTTTCAGGCGTAAAAATCCCCATCTGATGCTCTCTTGACCACATCTGAGTAATGTTTACCTCCATTATTTCTTTTCTTTAATCTTTTCCAGGAAAGGAATTCTGCTCCAGGCTGATGTCCTCCTAATGACTTGGACCAAAACTCCCACAGAAAATACCAGTTGGGAAATTATTGGAGTTGGAACCCAGAAATCTAAAGGACAGTCTCAGGTCAGAGAATCCAGCTGGAAGGTCAGCAGAACAATGCATTCATATCAACTTGACCAAAGTTGTTTAGACCTCCAGAACATGGAATTTAGTCTGTCCAAACCAGCGCCAAGGTCTGAATGTGAGTGAACTGTTGGAATAAGTTGGAACTGTGATTGAATCATCCCACCTACTGCCTTGGAGTCACAGAAAATGAGGAAGAATTATGTGGGGTTGTGCTCTCAAACTCAGCTTGAATTTATGATAGAAAATACATGCAGAGACTTCTGCGAAGACAAGTTTTTGCGAACTGGGTCAAGTACAGTGCAAGCTGTACCTTTTGAGGTTTTTTGGCTTGCGTCAGGCCAATTTTTACCTTCTGCTGAAAAGGAATATTAAGAAGTTGCTTGTGTATGAGAACCACATTCTCTTTTTGCTCTTCATAACTGGCATCCAGCTGGGTTTGGGTAGTGCTTCAGGAAAGGACAGTCTATGTAAGACAAATTGGCCACAGGAGCGAAAACAAAGCATCTTTTGAAAGTGAAATCGGTCAGACCCAACTCACATGTTTGTGCAGATCACCTGCCCACTCATAGCAAGTTTGATGAGTCTTGGACAGATATGATCAGAATTGGATTGATAAGGGCTGATCACAGAACATAGAATGAACTGCTGATCCTGTGCAGGAACAGAAGACCAACATCACTCAGTGCTAAAACAGTTCAGACATCCCACTGTATGTGTGAGCTACTTTTTAAGAACGGCAAGAAAATGGGGGCCCTATATTTTCCTTTTCTAGAGCATAAGAGGTAGCCTCTTTGAAAAATCCTGTCCCTTCTCCTGGGAGCCCAGATCGTATTTGTGGCTTTGGTTTTGATTAAAACCATGACTCCTTAGCCCATGTCTTCTCTGTAAACCTGGATGTAAAAGGTAAAAACTGGAAAGATTAGGAAGAAAGAGTGGTGCGATAGTCAAATATTGTCTCTGTTCAGACCCACATGAATGGAACTGAATTTGTTGATAAGCTGCAGCTTCCCCAGACTGATGCCTCCAGAGTCTCTTTCTTTTAGTTGGTCAATTAAGATCCATCCTAGATGAAACGGATAGCTTGAAAAGTTGCCTCTTTGCTTCTGAGTGCTCACGTAAGTTTTCCTGCATTCATTCTCTCCTGCCTGATTCTTTTATGGAGAATGCAAAGGTATCATGGCAGATGAGAGCAGGTGCCATACTGACAGGCCAGCAAATGTCTGAGCCTCTGATATTGTACTTTTTAGATTTTGTAATAGCCTTTTAGCAGATGCTGGGATGGAACTGGTGGTTGCATATGTCTTGATCGTTTCAACAGAAAACCAAGGAGAGGAATAAATTGATTGGTCTCAATATGGAGGACTGTAAAAATGGGAAGCATCCGAAGCAGCACTTTTAAGCTGTTCCAAACTGATCTTGTGTGAGTTGGCTAAGCTGGAGGATGACCAAGTTATTCAGTTGATTCTAAAAAAGAGGACAGCAAAGATCTTTGTTTGGGCCTCTCCAAACTGAAGAAATCGGCATTAACATGGCAGACGAAATGACTGATATGAGAAACGTTGGGTAAAAGCCCCAAATTTAGTGAATCCTGGCAGGGGCTGAGCTTGGGGAGACTGGCTACAAATGGCCCTGAGGCATGGCAGATCCCTGTGAAAACATTGCTCCCACCGCTATCTGGGGCAACAGAGGAAAATGCAAGTTCTGTGTGGCAGAAGGTGTGTAAAATAAAAGCTGCCAACCTCATAATGTTTGTCTACAGAGGAATGGGTTGGCTTCACTCAGAATAGCGTCTCACTGCATCTGAAAGAGCAGGAAGCGATCAAGGAAAAAGTAATAGATGCCGGGAGTGTTTGAACTCAGAAAAACAGTGAGCAAGGGATATACAGTCAGCTTTTAAATTATGCCTGCAAGGAGACAAGTGACAGAGTTTCGACACACTAAAATCCATGAAGCTGGACAGGGAGAAATTCGGGGCACAGAATGGTTTCTCCTGGGTACCACTTGAATCTCTCTGAAAAGGAACCAGACGTACCCACGGAGGTAAACGTTTGTTAGGAAAGCATGGCGTGAGCTTTCGATTAAAGGAGCTTTCTGTACGGTTCTGCCTCCTCGTTTCTCCATTCTCCCTGGAACGGTTCGCTGTTGAACGGTACCACACGCAACTTTCCCCGCAAAGAGCTGACAAAGGAATGTAGTTTTGTGTTGGCCTGGTGTCCCTTGTGGACTTTTCGATGCCTGTGATCTGTGAATGACTCTCCCAGCGGCCCTGCCTTACAGAGGCTGCTCCAATGCACATCTGTAAATCCCTACAATCATTTTCATAATCTCTTTGGATCATTTTTGCTCCACCGTTTCCATTCCCCTCCACAGATGTTTGGTACAATTGCCAACCACTAACTGATTTTGCAAAAGGGAGTAATTCACGTTTTCACTCCTTTGGATCCAAGAAGTTCAACAGGGTTCAATCATCTTTGTATGAGAACATAAATATGTTAAACTGAGTTCTGAACTTCAAAATGTTGGGGGGGGGGAGTATGTTCATAGCATGACCAATTACAGACATTTTCTTTAAAATACTGGTAATGGAAGGTCTGCCATATTAATTTAAATCTACAGGCAGCTTTCCAAATAGTATGGATGCTTTTAAAACATTGACACAGTTATACAATATTACGAACTTTAATAAACAACTCAAGAGAAGAAAGGCCACACTGACTACCCTTTTGTTGTTTCTTATCTTTAAGTTTAGTTTAGCATCTTCTAAGTTGCCTGTCATTATTCCAGTACAAGGAGGAACTCCTGTAAGAAAGATCCCGAAGGAAACTATGAGTCACCCAGCGCATACTGTAGCCGTCATCTCGGATTCACCCTCCGGAAGCGTGATGGCTTCAGACCTGGCTGGGGTGGTTCTCTATGCCCCCCTGAAGCAGAGCAGGTACCCGCACTCTGCTTCTGTGGCGAGTCTCCCAGGGTGAGCTGGTGATGCTGCACCTTAGCAATGCTTTGCCCAACCCATTAATTGATTACTTTAAATTGTCTGTATCCATCGATTAGGAAAATAAATCAGTTACTCTTGACGTTAATTGGGCTTCAGCTGATCACCAAGTTTGATCTAGCATGGTGTCACTGTTAAATCAGTGATAAATTTAAACATGTTACACTACAAACTGGTCCCATCCAATACAACAGAAGTTAATGTTGACTAGGTATGTGTAGGACTGCTTTTTAAGATTAATCTGGATACCTGTTTTACCTAGGAGGAAGACCTACTGAGCTTAACAGGGCTCACTTTTAGTTCTGAGCAGGGATACTGACAAGCTCCTTCACATATGCCGGTTTCTTTGGCTAGATTTTATGCAAAGCCCCGTGTTAATGCTCTGGGATGAACGACATACATTTATATCACAAAAATAATGACTGGGATTTACACAGTTTGCTGCATCCGTCATTCTTACAGCCATTCTGCGAAGCAGATCCATTGCCTCGTAGTTGGGGATTGACGCTCGGAGTTCGTAACCGAAGTGAACTGTGAGTGCAGACACGTAGCTCCCACCGCATGTTAGCATACAAAACCACCTCTGTGAAGCAAACTTTGTTATTCCCAATGCGCAGACTGAGAAATCTGAGGGAGATGATGGCATTTCTCTGAGACTGGGGGATCTTACCTAATGATTTAGGGCAGCCAGGGAACAATGCAACCAGAGATGTCAATGTTACTACTTAGCTGCTAGACGGTTTAAAAGGGGGCATTTATCCTCCTTTGGTAATGATCCTCTGTGCTCCCACATCCTGGAGAACCTTTTGTCACGTCAGTGCCTTTGTACGATCAGGCACTGCATTTTTCAGAGGCGGCAAATTCTTCTCTGCTTTTGTTCCGTACTTATGTGCTTTGCGGTGGCCACAATCTCACTGAATGTCCGTCCATTCATACCATCACTTTTAATCCCCCAATGCCAGTTTCAGAAGGACTTTCAGATCGTCTAACTTGAATGGGGCATCATAAAGTCAATTCCTTGGCAGAGCGGGGCGCCAACTAGAGGCTCTCCGACTGCTGGGGGGCAGGCAAGGAGAGAGAGAAAAGCATCGGTGGTGGCAGGAGTGCGTGGCTGGCTACAACTCTGAACAAAAGCGCAGCGCACCCTTTGCATTGCAGCAGCACTTTGTGGCAGCCCCACCTCTACGGGGGGAATGCTGAGCAACCAAGAGAGATGGTGCAGAGGTGCTCCTCTCGCTATAATGGGTGCCATCGCTCTCCCAGGACTGCCCTGGCAACAGTGTGGCACCCACCAAGCGTATCATCATGAGCAACACGTTGATCTGCTGAGTTCCCTTTGTTGACTGCAGGGTAAAGATCCCCCTTCTTAGCTTGCTCCCCAAACAGGCAGCAGGTGCCTGGAAGTAGCACCACTTCCCCACATCCCACCCCCACTTAGGGAAAGAGCAGAGGCTGAAACCTTCTCTCTGCAGCCACGTCTTTTTCCATTTGAGCAGACAACTGGTTTTTCTCTATTTTTAAGCTATTTTCTTTTCAGCTGCCCCGAGGGTCCCCGTGGGCAGAAACATTCAGTAACAATATCAATAACAAAAAGAATAGTTTTCTGTGGTCCAGATAGAGCAAAGAGGCCTGGTTCTACATGAAAGTGGAACTGGGTGCCAATCAGATGCCAGAAATAGAAACTTTCACAAAAGAGGAGAACATTTTCTCAACTTCTCCAGGCTTCACTTTCTCAAGGAAGAAAGTTCAAAGCCAGACAGCAGCACAACATTGCCAAATGAGACTATCAGGATGCTTAACCGCATCTCTCCAGGGCCTTGCAGGAAAAAGGACATTAGCATCATAAAGTAAGCTGTTAAATTAGCATAACAAACCCCTAATAATTAATTACCGCTAGTGTGTTTCAGCTTTGCACAGGAGAGACACAAACTCAACTTCAGGGGGCCGTTCTGGCCAGGAGTAGACATGCCAGCCAACTCGGGTCAGGTGAAGTGGCTTCTCTGACCAGAAGAAACACCCTCTCATGGTTCCGGGTTGGATCCGTGTAATGTTGTTGTCTCGCTTGCGTAACCATGGTTTACTGAATGTAGTGTCCTGACTACGTTCGTAAACTTAGATCTGCTCTGCTACGGACGTTGTCTTCATTGCAGTTTGATGGATCACAACATGCTGAAAATGTTGCCTGCTCCCTGCTTCTCCATCAACTGACTGGGCGAATGTATTGATGGATGAAGAACTTTGGAAAAGGTGGTTCTGCTTGGATGGAAACACTCTGCCCCTCTGGAATTAAAACTGTGGGGACCAGAGACCCGTGTTCCCGCTCTGCCTAGGCCGAAGACGGTATTATTCTGCTTCATGGAGTCTTTAGAGATGGAGCTGCTCTTATACACGCATTTTGAAATGTGCTTTTTAATGTGTTATTATTCCTTCTGGCTTTATGTATCATTTTGCATCTGCAGTCCTCTCTCTTAAAGTATTGCAGTAAAGTAACAAAAATAACAAAGAAGCAGAGTATATTAGACGGGAAAAAACAAACAGACACGTACTTGGGACTGCAGGGGTACAGAAGACACCACGTTCCCCATGCCAGTGGGCCCCAAGTCATGGCCAACGGGCTACATGGCAGCCCCTTTGCCGCTCCGAACCCGCTCCGGGCTGTGGTCCTTCGGACCGGCTCCGGTGGCTGAAGAGCCGCCCTGGGAAAAGGCCGGCCCCGCCTGGGTCTGGTTCAGGCAGTGGCTTCTGCCCCCCGCGCCCCCCGGAGCCCGAGCCTCGCTTTCGCTGACGGAGCCGCGGAGGCACGGAAGCGCGTGAAGCCCCCGGGCGAGAGCGTCCTCTCTGGCTCCCCCCCTTCGGCCGAGGGGTCCCGCATTCCCACCGCGCGCCGGCGGAGGGGCGGCCGGCGTCCCGGGAGCCCCGGGCGCGTCTCCCGGCGCGTGCGGGGACCCAGAGCGCGGCGCAGGGCCAGCCTGTCCCCCGACCGAGGGCCCCTCGGCTGAGCGGCCCGGGGATCAAAGGCAAGGGGCCGGCAAGCCGGAGGCGCCCCGGACAGCCCGCGAGGGCAGAGGAGAGCCGGCCAGCGGGACTGAGCGAGCCCTCCTGCAGCCGGGCACCGCCCGGACGGCTCCGCGGAAGGCGGGGACTCGGCGCTGCTTCCTCCGGGCGCCTGCCTGGCCCCGCTCCCCCTGCGCGCCCGGAGACCGGCTGCGCGGCGGGCGGGCGGGCGCGCAGGCGAAGGCAAAGGCGAAGGCGAGCTCAGCGCCCGGCCCTCCGGGATCCGGCGGCCCGTCAGCCGGAGCGCGCGGCCGTGCCGGCCCGAAGGGAGGAGCTGCTGCCCAGCGCTCGGGGCGCCCGCCTGGCAAGGGGAGCCGCTCCCTCCGCCGCCCTGCCCGGCCCGGCCCGGCCCGGCCCCGCCGGCCCCGCCTCCCAGCCAGCCAGCCAGCCAGCCAGCCAGCCCCCCGCGCGGGCAGGGCGGCGGCGCTCGGCTGCGGCGGGGCGGGGCGGGGCGCCGGGCGGGCCGCCTCCTGGGTGGAGGAGCTGAAATAGAGGCGGGCGGGCACGCGCCGGGGTCCGCCAGGAGGGAGGGAGGTCTCGGCCAGGTAGAGGAGCCCGATGCGCGGCGGCGGCAGGAGGAGGCGGAGGCGGAGGCGGAGGGCGTGAGCCGCGGAAGGGCGGGCGGGCGGGCGGGCCGGGCGCCTTTCTTCCCGCAGAGCTGGTGCCGCTGCCCGATGGCTACCCGGGTGCTGAGCATGAGCGCTCGCCTAGGGCCCGAGGAGCCCGTCTTCGCGCAGCTCAAGCCGGTGCTGGGCGCCCGGGAAGGGCCGCTCTTCGCCGCGCCGGCTCCCGAGGAGCTCAAGCCGCCGCCGCCGCCGCCGCCGAGCGGAGCTGCCCGGATCCCCGGCGAGGAGATGGTGCAGGTGAGGGGGGCGCACGCGGGGAACGGCGGCGGCCGGGGAGACCTCCGTGGAGCATGGGCAAAGGGCGGCGCTCGGGGCCCCGCAGGTTTCGGCCCCGGCCGCTGGGCTTGGGTGTGTCCCGGCCTCGGCCGCGCTCCGGCTGGTGCTGGGTGGGGTCGGGCGGGCGAAGGAAAGGAAAGGAAAGGAAAGGGAAAGTAGTGGCCGCGCGGAGGGGGGGCGCCGAGGGAGCGCTCCGGTCGTCCGCCTGCCTGCGCCGGGGCTTCGTCTGCCGCGAGAGCGCCCGCTCCTTCCCCGGGGCGCGTCTCGGAAAGGGGTCTGGCGGCGCCCCGCCGGGCTGGGCAGCCGCTCCGCCCGGGCGCTTTCCCGAGGATGGCCGGACCGGGCTCCCCGCCCGGCCGCTTTCGGACCTGCGGGCTGCCCGCCAGCGCGGCCGGGCTCCACGGCTCCTCTTGCCGCACGTGGCCGGGCGCGCGGGGAGCGGCGCAGCGGGCCGGGCCGGGCCGGGCCGGGCTTCCCTCGGCCGCCGGGCCGGCTGCCGGCCCTGCCTTCCCCGGCGCGCTGCCCCTCCCTGCGGCGGGGAGAGCGGCAGCTGCCACCTTGTGCCCGGCCCGGCCCGGCCCGGCCTGGCCAGGCGGGGGCGGGGGCGGAGCGGCCGCGCCGGGCCCGCGCGCCCACGCAGCAGTCACTTTAGACGGGCCGGGGGGCGCGCTCCGGGGGCTCCCGCGGCTGCCCTTTGGAAGCGGATCCGCTAGCCAACAGCTGGGAGGCTAAAGTGGGAAAGGCAGCCGCAGGGACGGCGGCGCGGCGCGGCGCGGCTCGCGGGCAAAGCGGCTTCCACCGGAGCTCTTCCTGCTCCTGCTCCTGGTCCGCGGTGCGCCCGTAGCGGGTTTGCCGGGGCTGTCCCCCGGATGGGCCGCGGCCTCGCCCCCGCTTTCTCTCGGGCGGCCGTGGGCGAAAGGCTGGCAAAGCCCGGAGTGTCCCGCAGCGCTGAGCCCCCGCGCCGGGAAGCGGAGAGCGCGGGTCGCCCGCGGCGTTTGGGAAGGTGCGGGGCAAGACGTGCGGAGGCCGGTCCGTCGCTCGCCGCGTCTCAGCGGGACTCGCTCGCTCCCCCCTCCCCAAAAAAGCAGCGGCCCCGTCGGTGGTAAGCAAGAGCGGCGGAAGGTCCGCGGGCAAGTCGCGGCAGATCTCCGCGGCGGGCGGGCGGGGGCTGGCTTTGGCGGCCCGCGAGGAAGCCCTTTCTCAGCCCCTGCCCGGCTGTCGCCCAGCGGCGCTGTGGGCTTCCCCCCGCGGGCGGAGCGGGGCATCTGGTCGCCCTGCGGCGCGCGGTCCAGGCTGGCTGGCGACGGGGCCGGGGCGGGTCGCGTGGCTGGACCCGCGCAGCGCCTTTCCCTCGGAGGTCGTCCAAGGAGTCTCCGAGGGCCGGGGGCCCGTGGGGGCTGCCAGTGATGGGCGGCGGCTGCCTCTCTAGCCCGGGGAATGCGGGGACCGGAGCTGGGGCCCCGCTGAAATCCACCCTGTCTGAAACGGACCGGCTAGAAGCCGGCGGTCGGGTCGGGTCGGGTCGGTCCGTAAGATCCTTTCCATACGTGCTCATGCCCTGTTCTGAAGTTGACGACCCGCCCGTGAGGAGCGAGCGTGTCTCGGTCGGAGATGGGAGGCGGCGGCGGCGGCCTCGGGAAGACGGGCCCCGGCAGTGCTTCCCTTTCGGTGGGTGGGAAACGCCTTGGAGACGGAGGGCCCGTCCCGGCCTGTGGGCTGAGCAGGGTCTGGCCCCGCGGCGCCCCGGGGCCGGCCTGCTGAACGTGAAAGCCTCGGGGCCTCGGGCGACGCGCACTGTGGACGGGGACAGTCCCGCTGGCTTAGGCGCAGACAGGTCTGGATAGGTTCTGATACTGGCTCTGGGAAACCAGAATGTTTGGAAACTCACAACTAACTTGTTCTGGAATATTTTCGCAACTGGCTATTTGCACCCTCCATGTAGGAAAGTTGCTTCTACCTGCTGTACAAGAAGCCCCCCCCCAAAAAAAGTTACACAAATGTAGTCCTGTAGTTTCCTATTTGCCTTTATTTCTTATTTCCTTCCCAGATATAAACATTTATTTTCTATTTATTTATTTATTTATAAATAAAACCCCCCGAATGGCTTAAGATGCCTCACTGACCAAGCCAGCATGGTGTTTGCATTCTTGGAAGCCTTGATTAAAAATCCCCCTGATGCAATGTAGAAAATGGCATGCTGTACTTTTTTAGAGCTAAATGCTTTGCCGTCCAGTTGTATCACTTTCTATAATTAGTCTTCAAAGATAACATATCCAATATTTTCATTTTCACTTTAGATTCTTGCATCAAAAAGCTTTAATTAGTTATTCTTGTCATTCATCCTGTCACCACTACTCATTTTAAGGTGACTTGTGGTCTAGGTGGGAAGGTGAAGCACATGCTTGTCAACTTGAAGTCCTTCTTATCTACGCCTCAGCTTGCTCTTCTTGAAATAAGCTACATGAAAACTTTCCCTTTTAACTGATTGATTGACCCTGCTTTTCTTGGGAATATTCTCGGCAAACTTAACTCAAGACCTGAACAATTCCTGAAAGCGACTGCCATGGGGGAATTTTGTCTGGGGGCTTAATCAGTGTTGCTGCTCAGGCTGCTGTGTTTTCAGGGTTGAGGCCTCTAATCCAGGAATGGACTAAGGCATCTTTGACTAGCTTCTGGGTGGATTTCCCCCATTCTTGAGCAAACAGAGAGCCTTTGCATCTCTGGATTATGAAGATTGCCTCCCAGATTAAATTTGAGGGTGGCCCTTCCAGAGTGTGGTATAATTTGTAGAAAATCTCGTCCCAGGCACAACTTTTGTAATACATTGGGGTTCCTAACAGTTTCCATTTGTAAGGTTATCTCTCTCTCCCTCTCTCTCTCTCTCTCTCTCTCTCTGGTTGATTTTGTTCTCGTTCAGACCCGATGCGAGATGGAGAAATACCTGACCCCCCAGCTTCCTCCTGTGCCCCCCCTCCCAGAGCACAAGAAGTACCGCCGGGACAGTGCTTCTGTGGTGGATCAGTTCTTCACCAACAGTGACGGTGTGCCTTACAGCGTCAACATGAACCTCTACCTGCCGGACCTGACCCAGCTGAGGACAGGCCTGTACAAAGCCCAGAGGGCGCCCGTGACCCACATCAAGACGGAGCCGGTGGCCACCTTCAGCCACCAGAGCGAAACGGCTCCCGCTGCCCCCAGCGCTGCCCAGGCGCTCCCTGAGTTTACGAGCATCTTCAGCCCCCACCAGACGCCGGACGTGAACAGCCTCTTCATCAAGCAGGAGCTCTCTGCCCCGGAGCTGAGCCTCTCCATCCCCACACCCCAGCAGGGCCAGCTGTACCAGCTCCTCAGCTCCCCAGATTTAGACCTGCCGAATGCGGCCCCCCAGGCCGTGGGGATGGACCCCCTCAACAGCGTCTCCATGTCTTCCTCCATGGCGGGCCTGAACACCCTGTCTTCGGCCATGCCGCAGACTCCCATGAAGCAGTTCCACGGGGTGCCTCCCTGCACGTACGCGATGCCCAGTCAGTTTCTGCAGCAACAAGCCACTTACTTCCCCCCTTCCCCTCCAAGTTCGGAGCCTGGCAGCCCCGACCGACAGGTGGAAATGATGCAGAATTTAACCCCTCCTCCGTCGTACGCCGCTACGATAGCTTCCAAGTTGGCCATCCACAATCCAAGTTTGACCACAAGCATCCCAATGAATTCACCGAGCATCCCAACCGTCAGATATAATCGGAGGAGTAACCCAGATTTGGAGAAGAGGCGGATTCATTACTGTGACTACCCTGGTAAGCTTGGAAAAGAGTGGGCCACTGCTCTCCTCCAGAACGTCTGTCTCCCTCTTGGACAGACAGACAGACAGGCAGACAAACTTGTTTGCGGCTAGCGCCGTTCTAGAAACTCCTCCCAATGTTTGTTTTTTCTTTCTTTCTTGGTGCAACATATATTGGGAGGGATCATCTGCTACAATGTAGCAGTTTGTTCATGTATATTGTTTAAAAAGAAAGAAACCTTTAATAAGATAATTACACCTTAAGCGTTTGCAAGGATTGAACATAAATTTATGCCAACGGCATAGGCCAGCATTCCACATCTGAGCATCTGAACATCCCCATGAACTTGTTGGCTGAGAACGATGGGAAATGTAGTTCACTCACCTGGGTGGCAAAGACTGTCAGGGATAGCTGCTTGAAGAGAAGTGTGCTCACCCCCTTCTTCATCTTTCGGAGCAAAGGCATTTTGCCTCCAGGCAGCGTGTTCGCTCCTTGACGGCTCTTTTCCACGACCAGAAATAGGTTAAAATAAAGGATGAGTGTCTTCCCAGACAGATAACAGATAAATTCTGTTATTTGTTAGTAACTGATTCTGCTGTTGAACACATAGCTTATAGAAGAAGTGGATGTGAGAGGCATAAACATGGAAAGCAGAAGATTCTTGATTGATTGATTCAACTCATGTTTAGGAAGGTAAATGTACTGAGCTGAAAATTTAGGTGCGGTTGATTGTGATATGTGGGTATCACTATCGGCAATCTTTTTGCTCTGTGCAGAAGCTGGAAATTGGAATAACTTTCTTAAATAAATTAGTACCACCAGTTAGAACTACCAGCGGCATTTCAGTTTTATGCTGAGCGAGTGTTAATGTTTTCTAGACATAGATGCACTTGACACTCATGTCTCTTTTTGATTTTCTATCCTAGGTTGCACTAAAGTGTACACGAAATCTTCCCACTTAAAAGCACACCTGCGAACTCACACTGGTACGTGGTTTATGGTGGTTATGAATTTCCTATAAATATAAGTTAGCCATCCTGTTTTCTCTGCTTTGCTTGAAAGATTTAGCTTGGTTTGCTTCAAACTGAGTGTTATAAATCAGCCACACTGGTTAATGAAATGAAAGGGGACACTTTTAAGCTTCAGAAAATAAAGTGGCTTAATTTGAACAGTGAATAAATGCCCTCTTTGAAGCCCTGTTTCTTCCCACCCACCCCCAAACCAGCTGAATTATGCTGTCATTTAATGGATGGAATCTTTGCGTTGTTTCTGGGCATCAGACCTTGGTTTAATTCCACTGAAGCCATGATCCTGTAATGTGAAGTTGAATGTTAGCCAGTAGAACTTTTGAGGACACCTGCTTAGGGTTACACTGCAAATCTTAAAGGCCCTTGCCCTCATTCATTTCATAAAAATACATTTTGGAGTAATCGTTTTCCTGCCCAGCGGCCTGCTCTCTGTTCAGCGGTAAGGCATATACCAAATTAAATGAACGATAAACATTCCTTTAGGTTGGGTTCCATGATAAACGCTGCTTTCTTTCATGAGTTGAGCGACCACACTTGGTATGTGATAAACTTGACAAGTCTGTTCTGAGATTGTACGAATGGTGAACCAGGTGTTGCTCGCTGGCTCTAAACACGGTTTAGAGGCTTAGCAGCTCCCTTCCCTTGATGGATCTTGCTTGGCGGAGGTGGAAGAATAGATGCCCGTTGTGCCAGAAGGGTCAGGAAATGTGGCCGGTTGATTCTGAATATGTAGGTTTTTTGTGGGTCGTTGAGTCAGCCTGTAGTATAAAATGTGTTTCAGAACAGACAGCTGTTTAAGTGGTGCTTTGCAGAGACATTCCTGTGCGTGGAAACAGACCAGATTCGGTCTCTGGAATATGGGGTAGGACCATCCAGGAGGAGCCTCTGCCCAGCATAAGCTAATGACTCAGCACAGATGTGATATGAAGCTGCTTGGAGGGCCTTAACCTGAAGTTACCTAAAATGCTACCAGTTAAAATGCTTTAAACCATTTGGGTGATAACACCGGATCTTTGTTTCTGTGGCAAAGCCCTTTGAGTTACCAGAACAGCTCTGTTGCTGGAGTGCAGAAGTGCTGGACTTGCGGCTGAAATGGGCTCCCTTCTCCCTCCTTGTAAAGAGCTGAATCTGGTTTTTAAATTGAGAAAAGATCTGAGTCTGGCTTCCCCTGTGGAACAACGGCTTTCATTCAGGGTTTGCTCATTGCTGAATGACTGAAATATCTCCGGGCAAAAAGAGTTACTATGGAAATGAAGTTTTGATAAACGAAGCAGTTATCTCTCAAAGGAGCCATGGCGGGGGGGGGGGGGGGGGGGCGGCAGCGGCAGCGGGGGGGGGGGAGAAAAGGTTAAAAGCAACTGTCGTAAATGGCCGTAAAAGTGAAGGGTTGCCGGGTTGCCGTACTGGCCCCGCACAATCCTCTCCCGGGACAGTGGATTTCGTTAATCTGGGCTCACCTCCCTTTGCTCAGCAGTTTTGGTGGGGTTGCTGTTATTTTAGTTGCTGTTGAAAATTTAGGATGATTCATCCTCAGGTGAACGTGCCTCATTGGCCTGGACCGCCAGTGACACCCAGCAAACCATAATGTGGCCTTCTTGTTTTCTGGAACAAGATGCACAATCTTACTTACTTGGGCTTAGCATGGCCTGCAGATGAGGCCACTGTGAATCATAAACTATAAACCATGGTTTAAAAATCCCAGTCTCACTGATCTGTGTGGGCCCTTCATTCTTGCCTCACACGGGCTGTCAAAGAGGAGTCAGTTTCCTCCCGTTCTGCCCCGATGAATAACTTCCGTAAAAGTGCCGGGCTGGGTGGACTCCCCTGAGCGTTGGCGACTTCCCTCTCTGGAAAAGGGGAAGAGCGAAGGTCGCCTCCAGCTTCCACTTGGCCTGCCTGGCACGAGCAGGAGCTCTTCCAGGGCCACTTGGCTTCCTGATGGCGTCTAAAATTTGGGGAAAGAAGTTTCCCAACCCCGCGTGGCAATTATAGGGCCTGGAGCTACGGTTTCGGCATCACGGCCCGCAGCGCGATTCTAGCCCTGGTCCCAGAAGTAGGTGTGGGAAACTTGTACGTCTCCCGTTTTTGCTGGACTGCAGCTCCCATCATCCCTGACCAGTGCTCATGTTGCTGGGCAGGAGCAATTTCATAATATGCATGCTGTTAAATAAAAGCACTACAAGCTTTTCCTTACCCGTGGTTACTATAAATATGTGGGTGCAAAATGTAGTAACGTTTTTTTTTTCTAAACTTGAAAGTTGTGTAATGTGCTCTGAAAAACCATGTTTAAAGAGTTGGCTAAAAATAAATAAGCGTGATGGGTTGTACTAGCGGCCTGGTAGACTGACTGTTGGAATGTTAAAATACCTTATTTTTCCCGAACTGGGTTCGCTCATGCATTCGTTTAAAGTAACTCAATTCATGCACAAAACAGAAATGCTCAACTGCAGACGCATTGTGCGCAAGGCTGTTTAGTTCAAGCTTGGCTTTTTTAAGTAAGCTGTAGTGTCTGTTTTTTCACATCTAGCACAGTAAGCCATAAACTTTGATTGCAAATTATTAGGGCTGTGTTGACGTTACACCCAAATCCAACTGCATTACAGATTAGCGAAGTGCGAATCCTGTCTTTTTGCAATACAGTTTTTGTCTTAAAGGTGTGGCTCTGCTAAAGGTAATTTCTGCATAATTTCTGCTCAGCAACCTGAGCTTTTGATGGCAGTGATTCCCCAGAAGGCTGCAACACCACAGATACCCGTGGATTATATTATAAATGGAGAAGCATCATGCAGACGAGGAGGTTTTCTAGGAGAGAATCTGAACTCCTAGAATAAAGCTTGATTTAGTCATTTCTACCAAATGCCAATTTGTTCAACATACTTGCTTGGCTTAACTTTTTTTCCCCTGCAAAGGAAAAATGGGGGTTCTTAATGAACACTGTAACTTGAAAGCTTTAATAAATGTAGGTCATGAAATACAGGTTATTAAAGTTTTGTGCGATACTCTTTCCAATCTCCTGAGGGCTTTAGCAGACCTGTTTGTCCAGCTCAACCTGTTCTGTAGTATCTGTGGAGGTCCACTGGTAGTTTTCAGTCTTCCAAACAATTCCTCTTAAACCTACTGTTATCCGCCCTTCTTGGCAATCTGTCACTTCGGTTTTTTAGAAAAATAATCAAGCCTGCAGCAGCAGTCGACATTTTTAGAAGTCGAAACAGAAAGTGCGCTGCCTTCTTTGTAGTAGAAATCCTGCACCTTCTCATAGTATTTGTTTAGCAACCTGTTTCCACCTGAATAGCTTTCAGTGAGTTCAATGACATTCCTTCCAGAGCAGACGTGACGGCAGAAGCGCCAAGAGGTGGAGCGCAGGCCCTGGCCTGTGTCTCCGTTGAGTTCGGAGCAGGCGGGCAGGATTATGGGGCTGCAGAGCGTTAGGACCATTCAGATTTCCGGCTAGCGTGGCCCGGGGGAGTGGCAGGGACGGGTGTTGCGAGACAGCTGTGTCTTGCGTAGAGGCACCGGGGCTGCAGAGGCTTCCAGCTGGTTTCCGTCTCTGCTCCTCGGAGACTTCAGCCCCGGGGAGTAGCAGCCGGTGCCTCATCTTCAGCCCCTGAAACCTTCCCTCTGATTCTTTTGCCCTCCAGGAGAAGGGATTACACCTCCCCTCATCCTCAGCCAGCGTAGTGGAGGTGGCTGGAGGCTGATAGGCGTCACTCAGCAACTCTGAAGGGCTCCGGACTGGGAATGGCCGAGTGGGGACTTCCCTTTCGGAGCCAGGTCGCAGCCCTCCTCGGGGAAAGGGGTTGGATTTCGGCAGCGTTGTGAGCAGGGCTGTTTGGAAATTGTTGTGTGTTTCCAAAAACGTTTCCAAGTTAGTCACTGGAGCAAATACTGCTTTCTTGTCCTGAAACAGTTCTCTGTGCCAAAGATTGCAGTTATACCTAAGGCAATGGGGTGGAAGAGCTATGAGAAATAGCAGGGCGTGGCCAGATTCAGAAGTCACCCAGAACTGTGGTTTGTTTAACCCTGGTTTGAAATCACGCTCAACTCGAGTCACTTCCTAGACCAAGCTAAGATAAACCCTGTGCCGTGTATACTTTGGCAGGACTCTTGGGCTTGAAGGTTTAAATAAAAAGGACAAAGCCACAGCGAGCCCAGCAAGATAAGGTTGCAAGGGATCGGGTGCTGCCCTTTCCCCCTTCCGAGCAGTAGCCTTGCCTTAAGGGCCTCGAACTACTAAAGGAGGTCAGCGGAAAAGAGGATTTGATTGGATCCAGAGCTCCTTGGGGCTAGGGTGGCCATGAACAAGCCAATTTCTTCATCTGACGTTGTTGTTGTCATTGTTACTATTGTTTACATTTATATGCCCCCCAACTCCCAGCAAAATGCATTGGCAAGAGGGGAAGGCTTGTTGCATCTTCTCCTGTCTCCCCACACCTGTTAAAGCTCCATTTCGAGTGTTGCTTTTTGACCTGTCTTCAGACTTGCATGTTACGGCTTGTTGCGCCCTGCTCCCCCCAAGCCAGTGCAATTTGGGAAACATAGGTTGGAACCCCTTTTGGCCCAGGCAAGCTGCACTTAAGCCTACGGTCAACCATAGCTGGTTTACTACATCGAAACAAGCCATCTTATGGCTTAATGGAACTGTGGATAAGGCATTCCCCTTCCTGGATGGTTATCCTCACTTTTAAGGTAGGCTTTCTTTTAAAAAGAATTAAGAGCTATCCGCGGGGTGCGCGTGTCTTTTTCTCCCTCTAGTTGTCTGAGAAGGACCAGTGGCAACCAGAGTCCCGATAAATGCCTGCTGCAAAAGTTCCTCTTGCACCATCAGTGCTTAGATCGTGGCATTATCTGCAAGAGACCTGAAGTCAGCTTGTTTGCCAGAAGTCCCGAAAAGGAGGCTATTGGTTTTGGGGTTTTTTTAAAGTTATCTTTTGCACAGTGGAGCACATAGCAGGGGACAGACCCAATCTCAAAAGGTTGGACCCAGTTAGTGTTAGGATGGGAGACCCCCGGGGAACTAGGAAATGGCAAACCACTTCTCTCTTGTCCAGAAAAGTGTCCATTAGGAAGCTCTCGCTTTACGTGAAATGAAATGCTTCATTTCTTCTCTCCCTTCGTTCTCCTCCCAAACTCTTGTCTGATCTTCTGGATCAGTGGCTGGTTTTCCCTCCCAGACCCGGGGTCTTTGGCCACATGCCTGGCCATTCGTAGTTCCCCAGTTGATGCCAGAAGCTCTTCTGCCTATCTGTGGCCGTCCTTTGGGAAACTGAAGCCTCAAAAGCTTCCAAGAGATGTAGCGTCCCCCGAAACAAGATGCGAACCATCCTAAAGCTGTTGCCCGCTGTTTGTATTAAGCTGGATGATGTAAAGTACCTCCAATCTGCGGCCCAGTGTTGATTTTTGGAGGGGTGGCTAGCAGCGGATCTTGAACAGAAACGATGTGGCCAAATCCTAGTTTATTAGCTTACTTTCAAAACAGCTCCAAGAGGTGTAGCCTTTTCTCTCTCGTTGGAGCTCCCCAAAGGTTCCAGGGGCCATTCAGCTAAGCAACAAGTTAAACCTGGTTCATTTTCGGTCCAAGTTTGTTGTGGGCTTCAAAAGGCTTATATACATCCTTCGGCTGTGAAGTAGCTTTGCTGAATTGAGATAAATATTGTGGGGGATTTTTATCAGCGAAATCCTTGAATTCATGAGCTAAATGCAGGTGTGAATTTAAATATTGCCTGGTGTTGATGGGCTAGTTTGGAAATCTTGGTCCTTCTGCTTTCTTTGACAAAGCCTGATGGGATTTCTGCCTTCCTCCCCTCAGTTACTTGCGGGGTGTCCCATGGCCCAGTTCAGAGCAGTTGCAGACGCGTCAGTTTGCGCTTCTGGACCTTGCTGCAGGCCTGTTATCAAGTCCTTCCTTCCCTTGAGATGCACTTCTCTGCCCCGTCCCTTTTCACGTTACGAAGAAAGGGCAGCTGGGGCCACTGAGCGTATGCAGGAAGGCCACGACACCTGATTGCAAATCTTAAAAAATAACAAGTCTTCTGTAAAAGTTTGAAGCGACTTGCTTGAAGCTGTTTCTGGAAGCATGCAGAAAAGGGGGTCGAGAAACATCAGGCCCATTTTCTGACTCGTCGGTGCTGTGGTGCAATTGAGTAACCGAGGCTGACCTGAGGAAACAGGGCAAAAGGGGGCTGAAGAACGTAGGATCCTTATCCCAGCAGTAGCCACTCTGCAGAGTGGTCAGCATAAATACAAGTTCCTGGCTGGACAGGCCATCCCTGACTTTCAGGACCAAAGTGGCACCACGCGTAAACTCCTGTTTAATCCTGAATAAGCAGTCTTCAGAAATAGTGATTCATCTTAAAAAGTTGTTATCACGTGAATGCAAGATAATTTTCTTTAGAATACATTCTGGCTTTCCTTCCCTGTGAATGAATGGCTGTAGACAGTACAGTAGTTGGGTGCATTTTAAAGACCCTTGCAGGGTGACGGCCAGCCCTCCCTCCTGTGGCAGTTAAAGGCTTGGCTTGTGCATTTTGAGGGGTTGTGGGGAAGGTCTTGGGCCGTCTGTCCTGTCAGTTTGGGCTGATTGTGTTTCTTCGACAGACTTCTTTTGATTTGAGGCAGGACGGACGCAACTCAGGAAATGGCACTGACCTGGGACACGAGAGATACGCGCAAAATAACGTTTCACCCTCTTGGTTAGCTCTGGGAGGTTGCTTGGCCTCGGGCTGGCCACTGTTCTGACCTTGAACAGAAAATAAGATGCGTTCAGGTTGCAAGAGAACCCACCCTGTACATGCTTCCTTTCTCGTACGCCTGTATGTGCACGCACGGGCTCCTGCCGGGCCCATAACCGTACAGCACGTATCGCTACCTGTGTCAGGGTCCGGATTGTCTATATCTCCTGGATGTAACCGGCTTTCTTAGTCTCGCGGGCGCCTTGCAAAGGGGCAGGAGGCGCTGCCACCCCCTTTCTGTCTGGGGGACGAAACGCCTGCCAAGAATTCAGTAGTTAACCATTGCTGTTGTTGGCTTCACATAGATGTGATCGTGCCAGCTCTGAGAATTTTTTCAGTTCTTACAACTGAAAAAAAATTGTTTTTAATTAAGTGCCCAATATATCTCCTGGAAGAATGTCACTTGCTGCCCCAGAGGGATTAAGTAAGCTTCATTCAAGGCATTTGATGCCTGATAAGGAAGATGATTCTTAGCTGTAAACACAGCCGCTTCTGAGATGCTTGTGTGCACACATCTGGCCCTAGCTGTGCCGCTCATGCGTTCCAGTATTTGCTTAGAATCTCCTTAAGTGGGACTAATTTTAAAACTTTTCTTTGCCAGTTGAAACTTTCATTTCCTGAGCTCCTGCTTTAAAGCAAATGTTCCCTCCATGTTTTCTGAGTACAGGTAGTCCCCAGTTTAAGAACGAGTTCCGTTCCCAAGATCTGTCCTTAAGTTGAAAGTGTATGTAAACTGGAACGGTATTATTGTATAATACTGTGTAAGTAGTATTGTGTAATGAACTCGAACCATTGTGTATTTAACTTGAATTGGTGTGATTTCGCTCCGTTCTTAACTATGTTAAACCGGGCATTCTTAACCTGGGGACTCCCTGTAGTTTCGTGATAGCGAGCGATGCAGATCCAAAACCCCCAGATCCAAGTGCTGAAAACATTGCCAGGGCCAACCAAAGGGTCGTGGAGTAGTGAGTGGGCTTTTAAGCTTCAGTATGTTTTGCGGACTAAATCTTAGTTGAAGTTAAGAAGTGAAAAAGGTGGGCACAATGCTATTGCCACCCCAAAGGTGGGGTTCTAAAGACAGATTGGGTTTAATGTTGGTCTAGCTCGACTTAAATGTGCAGGTAACCTTGGGGCAATTGTTAGTAGCCTGTCCTCCTCCTTTTTCAAAACATAGTAATTACTCAGTTCTGTTTCCAACCCCAGCTAGAACGCATTCTCTCTCACGCGCATGCATGCGCCCAGCCAAATACACACGTATGCCATTGTTAGGCTGAGAAGAGGAATAGAAACAGAAACACGATAGATCTTACAGGTAAAACTGAACTGTTTTTTTTCCAGGCTGAACAGAGTGTTGTTTTCTAATCTCTTGGCTGGGCAGCATGCAGTATTCCCCTGAAATCAGACTCAAAGCCAAATCTGATTAAGGGCCCCCTCCTGCATGGCTGACGATGCCTCCAAAGGAGCTGCTGTTGCCACTTTGTGGGAGAGGTTTGGACCTGCGTTAGTCACATTTGTTTCTCGAGCTGCAGCCCGCCCTCCGCGGCTTAGTGCTGAGTCTCTCAGAGCAGAATCGCCGCTGCTAACTCGGTGCACACTCCGTGACCCTGGGGCAGCCCACAGCGCTTTCTGAAACAAGCTCGGGAGTAGCTTTCAACCTGGAAGTGCCATCTTTGGAACCCGGAGCACAAGAGCGGTTTCCGTGCGGAAGAAAACTCTTCTGCCTCTTCCGAGCTTATAACGCAGATGGCCCAGATGGTGTGGACTTGTGACAGATCCTCTTTTTAAAGACGGAGAGTCTCTCTTGCCTTGGCGTGTCTGGAGGAAGAGATGGACTCTCCTGTCGTGCTTCCTTGGGAGAGCTGCTGCCTTCAGCCGGGCTTCTCCGGGGCTTTTGGTGCTCAAGAAGCAGGAGGTGGCTCTTCACTGGCTGCAGGACCAGGGTGCCTGCATCTCTTGGAGCTGAGAGGCCTGCTCCGCTGAGGTCCTGAGGACCCTCCTCCCGTGTGCTGCTACTCCACAGCCCCAGATCCTAATCCACCAAATGGAGAGGGGGAAGTGGAAAATAGCTCCACGGTCCACTCATGTTTTTGTGTCCTTTTTCAGTTGCCAGATAACTGTAGTAAATGTTTTTATTTGCTTTTATGGGGGTGAAAGTGGCTTTAGCAGATGGTCCCGATAAAAGCGTGTACGGCTTCCTTTCTCTGTCTTATGCCTGGCATTAGCAGTTTAAGTCTGTGTCACATAACTTCCAGGATTTGTCCTCTTGGCCACTCTCCACGAGGACATCCCATGTCAACGTTGCACAAACCCTGCAGGGCTGCTGAGTTGAGAAAGACCAACTTCCGAGGCCAGGAGTTCCAGATAAAGCCGCCTCTCTCACTTGGCACTCGGCATCTGTGGGCCGCATGGCCTCTGATAGCCTTGCTGGTGATGGATATCGGAACTCTTTGGGTTAATATGTCATTTGCTCCATTATACAAAGAGACTGGCTCTGTGCCCAGTGTAGGTTTCTATCTCAGCCATGGACAGCAGAAACATTTTCCTTGGCCCTTCTTCTTTTCTACCTGCTCGTGAAAGTAAACCTGGACTGCCCCCGTTCCTCCTGCGAAGAAGGTCTCTTAAAGGTTTGGACTAGAACCTCTTGGTGTCTTGGCCCACTTGTGGGGAGAGTTTGGGGCTGGAAGGCGTGAAATGGCTCCCTCAAACCACTGTGCCGCTAAGGCGTGCCAAAAAGAGGGCACAGAGTGGAGCCTCCACCCTTGTGGGCTGCTGCCACTTCTTGTGAAGAGCGTGGCCTGGTCTCCTTGACCAGGTCAGAGTTTGGGGATCCTTAGGACTCGGGGCAGTGGAGAAATAGGAACTCTTCAGAAAACTCTCCCAGCCAGCCCCAAAGACTCCTGCGGCAGTGCCAGCTCAGGCCATTTCCCTCTTCCTTGCTGAGGCGGGGGCTCTCTTGGATCGTCACTGAACAAGTCCAGTGAGGCCCCTGGGGTGCACTGCACCCCGTAAAGGGCTGGGGGGGGAGATGGGGGCAACACGGAACTCAGGCGAAGCTGCACCGAAGCTGTGCGGGTGACGTCGTTACTCTGTTGGGTGGAGAAACTTACGGGTGGAGGGAAAGGTGCACCAGCTGTCCCCTTCCTTTCTGCTCTTTACAAAGCATTTCTTTGTAAAATTCTGCTTTGTTTGCATGCCTGAGTGTGTTTGCCTTGTACCAGAACTTTCCTTCCGTGCTCCCTCCCTGGGAAACAAGACTGCGCTGGGTGATCTATTTTAACGTGTCCTTTTTTGCGTTTTAAAAGAAAACACAGGAGTAGCCCAGCGGTAGGGATCACGGTGATCAAGCCTGCCCCGGGGGTCTTGCAAGATGGGGCGGGGGGCTTACTGTCTGTCGGGGGACTGCGAGGCGGCAAGAAGCCAGGCTTTGCGGTGCGCTCCAGCCCTGCTGGGAGGGGGCGCAGCGGAAGGCCGCGGGACCCCCCTTGGGCATAGCCAAAGCTGCTCCAGAGGCGAACGCCCTCCCCTTCCCCAAGCGCAGACGCAGGTCTCCCAAAGGTGGGTGCGCGGCTTTTCTGGCCAACCCGCCCGGGCGTCGCACCGGATTTTCAGAATCGTTTGCTCCGGTTCACAGGGCTGGCCGGGGTGTCCCCACGTGGTCCCTGGAGCAGGGCCCGAGGCCTCAGCTCGGTGGCTGGACTGGGCTACAGATTTTAGTCCTGCCTAAAGGGGAGGCTTTCCCTCCTCTCTGTGATAGTCAGATACGCAGGCTTCATTCAGCGGCTTCTGTCCCTGCAACAGCCTCTCCCAACTTCTCCCAAGACGGGGTCATTCCTAGTGCTGCAGACTCCCAGTCCCCCGGGGGGCCAAGCGCTGGTGGTTGGCTTGCAAATGCCGGCACAAGTATTGGCTTTCCCGGGATCTTTTCTCCTCCCGTCTGGAGTGCAGTTACCTCTGGTGGCAAGAGACGCACATCTCTGCTTTTCCTGGTCCCACTTCATGCACGACGTTCGGCCGTAAAGCGGTGGGTTTGTGCCTGGCCAGACGTAAGCCCCCACCCCTCGGTTCGTAAGGAATGATTTATTTTTCTGGAACGGGGCCGCACATCCCAAGCACGCCAAAAGCCAATTATAGTGACTGTTTCCTCAGTGCTACCTGAGATCCGGCGTCTCCCCGACCTTCGTATCAGGATCTCTGCTGCCCAGCTTTCGTTCATGTCAAAATTGCCCCACAAGTAGATACTCCTACAAATGTCTCCCCCCCCCGCCTCCTCATATAGGGTTCAAAACTATGCAGATACTCTCAATCATAATCAAGCTGGAATTTCTGTGTGTAGAGCTTTCTTTTTTTAATTGGAGATTTCTAGCTCCCATGACAACATCCATTGTTGATAAAACAACATCCTAGCCGAAATTATGGTATAATTATAGGGCAAAGCATGTAACGTATTTTTAGTCTCTCTTGGCGTGGTACAGAAGCTGAAACCGAGCATGGTCAGTATCATAGCACCAAGGAGATATTTATGGGCTAGATACTGTTTGGCGAAGGGAGATCTGCACGCAAGGCAATGTATTCTGCACTCTTCATCCAAGGATACATTAAGAAAAAGATATGTATTATTAGCAACTTCAGTATTTGCTTAATAAGTAGAAGTGGTGAGGATAGCTTGTGTTTTTTCCTCCAAGTTTCCTTTTCTTATCTAGTTCGGTTCAGTCTTGTTCTAAACTGATTCCAAACTAAATGTTGGTGTTCAACCAAAAGTTTTACGTAAATGTATTCCACATGCTTTCTAAATTTTCATTTTAAAAATAAAAATAAATCTGCATGCAAGAAGGGATGCATATGAGTGATTTCAAGGACTTGAAATACATTTTGTGATTGACTCAAGCCTAACAAAATATTTGAAATCCGTGAGATTGGACGAAGATGATGCAAAAATCCAATTAATGTTATGAAAAAAATAAGTTCTGTTGAAACATAACTTAAAAGGAAAGCAGTTCTGTTTTCCCAGAAGTGATGTGTATAATATTTCTGGCTCAGGAAGAAAGAACTGAAGTGTTGCTGCTTCGCCAGGACTCGGTACCAGCTTCCTCCATGCTGTTTTATTTGAACAGTGTTGACATTTTAACAAACCCCGTGGAAGCTGCTCTGAAGCGAAGGGTTCTGCTCATGTTCTTCAGAAGTTTTTAGAAATCCTTTTACAGTGCAGTGTCTGTTTGAATGCAAGACACCATGTTCCAGCACGTTGTATTTGATGACCAGTTGCATTCTTGGGTTTCACGACCTCTCAGTGCTCATTTTCAGTTTCTGGAGGAGAATCAACTATTTTCTGAAACTTTGCAGCTTCTGTATTTCGTGCAAACGTTAAGTTAAGCGACTCTTGCAGCGCTGGGTAGCCCATAGAAGCTGAATAAAGAATTCAGTGTCTCTTTGCTTTTTAAGCAAATAAATGTTGTTAACCATGGGTTCCTTTGCCCCTTAAAGCTCAGCGTAATGAATAAATGGAATAAGCTTTAAAATAACTTAAAACAGTTCTTACGTTAGAACTCGTGCCAAATATTTTTCTTAACCAAATGACAGAGAAATATGTAGAAATGCAAGAGAGATACAAACAAGTTATGTTTTCTGCTTTATCTCAAGGTTTTTCATTTCCTCCCTTCCGTTAAGTCCATCATTCTGCTTTTTAAGAAAAACCACATGAGTATTATCCCTGGTTACCTAAAGGAACTTCATCCTTGGCGGATAATGGGATGGGTAGTCCAAGATACGTGGAGGCGATCATAGATGAAAGGCAAAGCAGGCTAAATTATCTCCAGTCCATGCTAGGTGCAGTTTGGAGAGAAGAAGAATGTGCAGCTTGTTTAAGAATTGGGACCTAATTCATAGATCCTGACTTAGGGGAAGGAAGGCTTAGTTGCTTTAGCTTGTTCTCCTAGACGTTAATATCACAGGAAATGTCCCATTTTGCCTTTCTCTTACAGCTTCGGGCTGTGACTTTTTTCAAGAGCTTCCAAATATCAAAGGTCAAACTACATCTTACTATAAAGTTATAAAGTGTACTACATCTTCCCTCTCCTTCTTTGGAAAAGTGTATGAATTTTATTGCAAATCTTGTAGCCGGAAAGTTAAAACCTGCATGAAAGTTGGACGTGGGACAATTAAAAAAAAAAGAGTAAGAAGGTGATTTGGAGAGCAGAAGAGGCAGAGAAGAATCCCTTTATTTGGGCAGAAAAGGGACAACTGCTACTTCAGAACCTTCTGCTAAAACCTTTTATTATCCAATATTTGAGGATTATTCTCCTTTTTTAAGAAAAACAAACCTCAGCAGACTAGTTCTGTTATTCTACAAGAATCTGAACTGGCCAAAATGTTCTCCAGATATCATTCAGAAACCTTTTCTAGGAAGGAGTTAAACATGAAAACAGGAGAAAATCAAGAGAAAGGTGTTATTTGGCGGTTACATGCAATATTTGGATTTATTCAATTTTTATTTCAGCTGAAGTGGTCTCTCCAGGAGAGTATCTCAACCAGAGAGAGAGAACAATTCTCCTCTTCACTCCTGAATAGAGAAGATTTGTTTCTGACCTCCAAGGAAAAGCTGCTTTTTACTGTCCCAACTTTTAGGAAACTTTTTCTTACTGGATAGATAGATGCTGTATAGTAAAACCTCCTGATTTGTGCTGATTAAGGTGAAGTGTAGTTTAGTTTTTTGGCAAGCATCCAAAACTTAATTAGCAAACCCATTCAAGTGGGCAGATTTTTGTGCAAGGCCAACGACTCCCTTTTATGGAACAATTTGAGTTGCTTTTCGGTGTGGAGCTAAAGGTGGCTGCTTGAAACGCAAGGTGCTGGTACCTTTTGCTATTTGGTCCAGTCCCACCATCTTCCAAAGCTCTAGGAGACCAGGATGAACCGTGATCTCGGAGGACAGAGTGGTAGTTTGAGTTGCTCAGAACAGTAGCAGTTGGCTGGCCATATCCCTGCCAACCCACTGGGAAGGTCCTTTTCTACAAAGTGTGCATGTGTTGTGTTCCACAGTTGTTCTCCTTCCGGCTGGGCCACGGTGAGGCAGAAATACGTTCCCTTGAAGACAGTGGGGTTTGCTTCTGAAAAGATGCACTCAGGGCGTGTCTGGGTATAAAATCCCCGTGTTGGTGCGTTTTCGTTCCCCGAAGCCCTTTTCTCTCCCACCTTTCCCCTTCCTCCTCCTCAAAAATAAAACTGTAAATGCTATAAGGCGGGGACACACTGCTTTGGCTGATATTGCTGTGAAATTGACCACACAGAGAAGTTCTGCCTGTATTTGGAAAGCTTGTTTTTCTGTTTGTGCTACATAATATAGATGACAAATGTGGATGTGTTACAGATGGTTTTGTGTACATTAAAGTCTGGGGGGGGATTAATCATTGGAATTGTTTTGGGGGGGTGCACTTTTAGCCTACAGATTGTGGACTTCTGAGATGGCCAACCAATCCCCGTGGTTGGAAAACAAGTATGTCAGGTTCTAACGTTTTTCTCCTTTTCTCTGACATGTCAGTTTCAAGGAAATTGTTCCTACAAACTTCCCACTTGCAGATGGCCGCTGGCGTAGCCTAGAAAGATTTACCACCTCATACGTTTTTTCTGAGAGCTAAGTCCAAGTTCAGAGCCATCTAGCAGCTCCAGATTTGACAGTTGCAACTGATAAAAGAGTTTAGGGTGTGTTCATGTTTTATTGTAATGCACTTGGTAAACCGTGGAAATGGCCTGAGAGCGTAGACTTATGTGAATGAAGTTTGGCCACATAAATAGCATTTTTTCGGGTCAGATCGAACAGGGCCCTTCATTCTTCAGAGGAGCAGTTTTACTCCCTGCCTCCGGTTTCTATGAATACCCTTCCATCACTTCAACAAACATAGTTATGAATTTTATAGGTATGTTTAAAAATATCCCACTTAGGCTGCTAAATTAAATACCCATATATTTAGCTATCTGTGACAGTATGTTCCAAACTGACTCTGTAAAGCCGTGCAATTAAATCTATATTAGGCAGTTACATAAATCTGTGGTCAAAATTTCCAAGGTGTTAAGTATCCTTCATGCCAGCTGAAGCCACAGATAATTTCAGGTGCTGATCACCTTGGAGCAGCGGGTGAGTTGTGCTGGAGCGACGGGCCAGCCACCTGATACGGTTGGGGCCTGATTTTTGCAAATAAGCCTATGCTTGATGAATTAGTCGTTCATAAACATTATGATAATGTTTTCCAGAAAAGCTGGTTTTTAATGTAGCAAGTCACTGGGTGTCATACATGGGGACAGAATAGTAATGATGGTAAAAAAGGATTGTCTAAGCCTTAAAGGGATAAGAAGGAGCTGCTTTTTTCCATGGGGGCTGCAATTGCAAAGGGCGCCTGGATATCCCTGGCTTGACTCTCTGGGAACAGCCTGTGTGATTCAAGGCAGAAGGAGCTGCCTTTCCTGCTGCGTGGCGTTGGGCTTTGGAGGAGGGCTGGGGACGGGGGCTCCTCGCTGGTTTCATCCAGATACTGCAACAGGTCACGGCTGCGTGCAGGTCTGGAAGATGGGATGGGATGGGTGACTCCTTTGTCTTCACGTGGCCTTCTGTAGCTCCTGTTCCCTGTTCCTTCCATGGCTCCTTTCCTTCCTAAACCAGATTCACGGTGGGGTGCAGCTGGCAGGAGACAAGGTGGCAGACTCCGAGGTCCCAATTGGTTGAGAGTAAATCCCATGAGAATTAGTGAGACACATTGGGGTTGTAACTGGTTGAAGCCTGTTGCTTTTTATGGGACTTAACGTTTCCTCTGTTTTAACTTGTTCCACTACTTCTAATGGGACATAGTCACAGCAGGTTTTAGCCAGGTTGTGACCTGTTGTGTTTACATTTTCTCCTTTGCCAGATGTCTTTTCCTCTTAATACTGCTTGGAATTCTCTGTGTCTTCATTCTTTGGACCCTGCCTCCCTAGATCTTTCAATCTTTGTTGGATTTTCCAAGTAAAACACAGTTTGGTTGCCATGATGTTTGTAGCACTGAAGAAAATTTGGGGCAGAAAGGATAGAATATCCTTTGCGTCTCTGTAGGACATGAAACTTGGAGAGTAAGCTTTGTTTGGTTGGGCTTTGAGCTCCTTCAGAGTGCCTCAACTACACATGGCTGCTACTACACGTGTTGTACCAAAGGGAAGGCAGGAAGCCTGCATTTGCTGGGAAACTGAGTCATAAGCTATGATTTCTTTCGGCTCTGCCCGTGAACCCGTGTTTTACTGATCTCTCACTGACAAAACCCCATTGTATCTGGCCATTGGTTTGGAGACAGATTTGTATAGGGTCTGTTAAGGAAGCTAAAGGCTATCAAATAAAAATTTGATGCCCCAGAAGTATCCTAATTGGCCAATTATGCTCTCTCAAGAAGATGTTTGTAAAGAAGAGTTGATGAAGATCCAGTGGAGAAGAGGACTGTTCCCATCCTGCTCAATTCTTCTGGCCTTCTCAGAGACATCTGCTGGGGTTTGCATTCAGTCATGAATCCGTTACCTGAACTAATGCGTCCATATTGCACATAGCAGCTTGAGCTATAAAAGCGGGCAGAAATCCTGGAGAAGATTCTTCAGGGTCCTTAAGTGATCCAGGTCTCCTTTATCCTGGTTTCTCATACTCAGTGTCAGAAGTTTCAGGCTGTGTAGGAAGAAGGTGTGCCGTAGCTCCTTGTTGCAGTTAATATGTTGGTGTTGCCTCAAGCAGTGTAGGAAGAAACAGGGCTGCTGTATCTCCTGCACTGGGGAAACACCATCAGAAGGGCCTTGGGCAGCCCTACAAGTTACGTACAATGAGGCGGGTATGCAGAGCGTGGTTTGGCTTAACACAATATGGCCCCTATGGCTTGTAAATCTTGGTTGTTGCCTTCATGTGTTATGTGAACCCAATCCATGGTGGCTTACTCTACCAACCATGGCTCAGTGTAATAGATGAACCGAATTTTACACTGTCCCACATCAGACTGCCAATTGGGTGTTGCATTGTAGAACGCTGCGCCACATAAGATGTTTCTTGCAGGCAGCAGAAAAGGATGTGAGGGAGCAACATTCAACCTAGCCCCCTTCCAGAGATTCTCACATGAAAGTGTGAGTTAGCTTTGGATCTTGCACGTCGACCAAAGGATGCTTACTGACTGTTCTTTTCTGCATTTTTGAATGTTCTCAGGAGAGAAGCCATACAAATGCACTTGGGAAGGATGTGATTGGAGATTTGCTCGCTCGGATGAGTTGACCCGCCACTACCGGAAGCACACCGGCGCCAAGCCCTTCCAGTGCGCCGTCTGCAGCCGCAGCTTCTCTCGCTCCGACCACCTGGCCCTGCACATGAAGCGCCACCAGAATTGAGCTGCATCTCCCGCGAAGCAGTTGGCATCTATGCAACGTCCCAGCGACCCAAGTACCTACACCTTCAGTTAGCATTAGCTAAGAGTTTGACTGCATAGGAACTCTTCTCCTTTTTAGAACCAGAAAAAAAAAATGATGATAGAAGAAACTGGAAATGTATATTTTGTATATTTATGAGGAAACAGGGAAGATGCTGTCTTGGCAAGACATGGATTGTTTTACTGCTTTAACGCCCTGTGACTTGCTCTTTGTATTTTGGACTTAGTCCTACAGGTTTCATCTCAGGGCTGCCTGTCATGACATTCTGCAGATGTGGCTGGTTGGTTCTGGGCAGGCAAAAAGGGGCTCTCCGGATTGGTTGGGCGCCCTGAGGTCGGTCCGTGGCAGGGCAGCCCCGTGGGCCTGCAAGCCACCGTTCTCAGCCAACAGCTGTGCACGTACGTACATCATAAGTGTTACCAGGATAAAACACCATGAAAGAAGACTTGCAGTTCTTCACTGCTTCTTTCTCTCTCCTTGCCCCTCCGGTTGCGTGAGAGCAGAAGAGAAAAGAAGAGCGTTTGACCCGGCGCCCGCCGTTTGATGTGGCCACAGAGCCCGGGACTGTCAGCCAACTCAAAAGCAGTTTCAGGGGTTAGCTTTCAGATCCTGGTTTCTTCAGCCAGAATAAGTCTAAACTCTGGTTCAAACGCTCTCTTTCCTGCTGTTGTAATCATTGCACGAAGGGAGGGGAGAAGGAAGAGTAAACGGTCCCGTTGGCCCCCTTGCTCTCCGCGGTCTGATCCCGGAAAGCCTGGCTCTTGATCTCGGTGGCGTGCGAGGGCAGCATGGCCTTCTGACCGGCTGGCTCTTTTTGTCCATGAACCCCCGAAAGACAACTGAATGTTCATCTCTTTGGACAAAGAGATCCTCATTCTCTGTCCCCCTGGGAATTTTGTGCACTAGTTTTGCACAGAGTAAATTGCAGTTATGATCTGGCAGTTAATTGATGTAAGGCAGATAAAAATGGGTTGCATAAATGTGCCTCACTCATGTTTGCAAAATACAACATGAGAAGCATGTCCATACATTTAAGTATTATATCGGAAAAGCTGTATTATCTATCATTTTAGAATCCTGACCAAAACACTCTTAGTCAGACAAGCAGTGTTTTTTTAAAAAAACAAACAAACAAAACTAATTTAATTTGAATTGACAGCCAAATGAATCCAGAGGACAACCCACAATTTATTTTCTGTCAAAACTTTACTGGATGTTTTAATACTTGTTATATTTTATATTTTTTTCTGTGGAGATGAAATATATATAGATTAAATTCTTAAATAGCCATAGAACAAAATGTTCCATATGTTGCATGTCTATCATGACAAAGATTTTGTAAATATGCAAATCAGCTTTTAATGTTTTATCACAAAAGAAATTTCTAGAAATCAGTTAGGACAAGTGGCGGGCATCTGACTTGTGATGGTTCAGTATGGCACATCTAAAATTCAGTTTCCAAATACCTCTCAAAACGGCACCGCCTTTGTTTCATGCTACAGGCTCGCCACTGGAGTACAGTTTCCTACAGGTCTGATGCACTGAGCGTTCAGAGTTTAGGATCAACATTTCCCCTAATTGTCCAAAAGGACAACAGTTACATGAGCTCTTCTGCAACTGTCAGAAGCTTTAAATAACAAGAGCCTCTAATACTAACGTTAAACCTTTTACTATAAGCTAAACTTAGTACTGCTTTAAAAAGAAGGATTTAGAACATGATTTTGGAATATCAGAACACTAAGCTGGTTGAGCACTAGTGTCATGCCATGTGAATTTGGCTCACCCCGATCCAGGATGCACCGCAGACCTTTGAAATAGCTTCTGATTGCACCGCTGTTGTTCCAGTTGTTTCTATTCCAGGGGAGTAGGAAAGGGAGCAGCTCCGGGTTGAACTGCAGCCAGTTGCTATTTATAAGACGCTGCTGCTATTCTCCTTAGAAGAGGCAGTTTCTTTGCCACCCGGTGGCCCTCTGGACTTCTGCGGGCTGGATCTGGACACCCTGGACTTGGGTCCCCGGGCCCATCTCCAGCTAGAAGAAACGTTTCCATTTCAGGTCTTCCTTGCACAGCAGTCACGTTTACATTTTAATGACCCCTTTTCCCTCTAAAAATCACAGCATCTTTTCTCTTGTGAAAAGCTGCTGTCTCCCAGATCCAGCTGTGTACCTCGTGGAGACGAACACCCAGACATCTGGAGGTTGCCAGCCTTGTGCAGGCTACCGCCGGGAGCCCGCAGCAGCTCCACCATTCCTGCGCATCCTCAAATTCTTGCTTGAGGCGTCTTCCTTTCATTCTGCCGAGACGCTCCCGTTTGGATATGCTCGCTGCCGCTGCCGCGCAGGGGCCCCGTAAAGCCCAGGAAAGCTGAAAAATGCCTGCAGGGGCCCCCAACTGTGGGGAAGCGAGGGCACCGAGGTGGCAAAGTAAACCAAATTTACCATGAAGTAGTGCCAGCATTGGAACTCGGGGACGGGGGTCCTGTGCATCTTGACTACTTGTCTTCAAGGGTAATGAAATTACCCATTCTCTTGTTTCAAAATAATCTGTTTATTTAAAATATAAATTAAATGGTACCTTTCAAACTAATTTAAATAGAGCATTAGATTCCTAGGCTATTGCTAACTTTTTCAGAGGCAGGAATGGAAACAGCTGCCAGCAAGGAGCTAGTGGGAGATTTAATCTCAGTCCTTGTTCTTAGACACAAGTTACCAATTACGTGGGAGAATCAATGGTTCCTCCACCACCACCTTTTTTATGTATTTATTGAGAAGTAAATCTGTTTGTTTCTTCATGGAATAAGGAACAGATGGGTTTGGTTCACCCAGCACTTCCTGGTCCTTTGGGACAGACTCAAGTAGGTACTTAATGGCACACGTGTCTTAACTCAGAACCTCAGTCCCATGGAGTTCAATGGGCCGATTTCCTGGCAAAGTTAATTTTAGTCTGACTGGAACCAATAAGATCAAAGAGAATTATATTGCAGCCAAGTTAAATCTTGGATGGATTCTTGCTCATCTGCCTTTTATTGGCTATGTTCACCTACTGTATAAGGTTCAGGATTTGTTTTAATTGTGGTTTGTTGAACAAGCCAGGAGCAAGCCTCAATCAATTCTGTAGTCTAGCAAAGTAACAATGAGTCATTGGGACATTGTCTAGTTTCTTTTCTTTCTTTCTTTTTTGCTAATATACAGGAGTGAAACACTAAAGCAGTCCAGGAATATGCTATCCTGACATAACAAGCTAGGGATTGGTAGGCCAGCCACCAACTATGGCTTCAGGTCATGGTTTCTTGCAAGGCAAGCAGTATTTTCTTTAATCAGTTTTTGATTTTTGTTATTACCTTAAGCCAACAACAGGTGACACAGTGACCTAGAGTTGTGGGCTAACTAGCCTTCTCCTCAAGTAGAGTGTCCAGAAAGGATAACAAATCCCTCGTGACTGGTTTTTGTTGTTGCCTTTTAAAAATTATCATTTTAACATCCAGTCCAGGTCAATTATTTCGCCAATGAATATTATCAGTGGACGCTCTGAATAACCGAGTGCCCTTCCAGAGGAACAGTGCTCTGAAGAGCGTTTTTTAAAAGCAGGAGAATGTGTCAAATTCTTTCTCTTGAAGACTCACTCAGAACACGTGGGAATCTTAATCCAGTCCTATAAACAGTCCGGGTGGCACCTTTTGAGGTTCATCGCTCAGGTTCGCCCATGTGCACCTGCGGAACAGAAAGGAAGTTTTGAGTGAGCACAATCAGTTGTTGGTTTCTGAGTCTTGAGTTGCACTCCTGGCAGAATTGAACATTTTGAGCAGAGCATTGGAGATCTTTTCTGCGTGGACAAAGTCCACAAGATAAAGAGTGGGGTTGTGGCTTTCAGATGCTTTGCATCCCGCCCCCCCAGCTTGACTCTTCTGCTGAAGAAGTCCTGCTCTTCTCTTTAGAAATACCCAAAGTTCTGGAAGATGTTTTGAGGTTAAAGCTATTTGACATGGAGTGTTGTCCAGGCCTGTTGAGTCATGTTGCTGCAACCTTCCTGAAAAAGAGCCAAAAGTCCTATGTTTCATAGGAAAAAGTTAGCACTAATCTGGATTACCATTACCGGACATTTTCTTGATTACCTTTTGATATTTTTTCAGATTTCTCCAGAAAGAGATAGAAATCCACAAACTTTAAGCTTTACCCTTTGTTGGCCCAAATGTTTGGTTCCTAGTATCTGATGAAGGGTGTAAAATGAGAGGGTCCAACTGTACAATATAGTTAAATGATTTGCATCATAAATAAGCAATTCAGGTGTATCCTGTGAAAGGATTCTTGCGATCAACTCTTGTTATGTACCAGTTTTTTCCCCTTCCTAATGTTTGATCAACAAGCTGTTCCAGAAACTCTGGATCAGAAGACAGTAGAAGAACATTCAGCCTGTATTGGTACATCCCCAACTGTAAACCATGGATTATAAAACAGAGTGGCTCAGCCAAAACCAAATGAACTTCCTGGTCGTGCGAGCACGGCCATCCATTAAACCACAATGCAGTTCTTTGGTTTTGGCTTAGCACGTCCTATGAACAGAGCAGTTGTGAACCCGACTTCAGGCTGCTAATTTGTTAACTCCGGTGTAGCCCAGTATGTGTCAGTCTTGAATCAAGTCCTGTTGAGTTCAGTTGGACGTCCTCACTGGGGGCCTGTGTAGGATTGCCGCTGTAACCTCACGGGTTGAAGGGTCTTGGGGGGCTGACCCCCCCGGCTCCCACGGCCCAGTCTAAAGAGCGGGACCCTCCTTTAAGGCGCAGCTTTGGCCCTGGGGGGGAGGACAGGGCAGTTTCTAACTGGTGCAGATCTCAAAAGTCATCTCATGGGCACAGATGGGCTTTTTGGATCGCAGCTATAAAACTGTAACACGTGCTGTCAACCAAAGGGTAAAAATTAAATAACTGACATGCCAAAAAGAGAAAGAAAAAGAAAAAGAAGAAAAAAGCTCACGACAAAACTTTGTTCAGACTAGTGTTTGCATCTTTTATTTATTTTTGTGGTATATGGTAGAAATTTTTTAGGAAACAATTTTCCATAGACTTGATAAATTAAAAATGGTTTGTTATAGTTTTTTTTTAAGTGTTCCTCTAAACTGTAAATAGATGATGTACATAATTTTTGTAAGGCTTCAAATGTTTAACCCTAAAAGAAAAACCCGACAGAAACTCAAGCGCATTGGTTGCTGTTCTGCTGCTTTTCTTCAGACTCCTTTTTCTTCCCTGTCCTTATTTTTTGTATGGTGACGTATCCTATGCAAATGATGAAGCAAACAGCGGTATCATTGTTGAAAGATATTGAAATGGTTTATATATAAAAAGAGAAAAAATTTCGACAATAAAAAGTGCCTAAAAATGTGGGTGTGTAGGTCTTTGTCCACCAACATGAGAAAATCATGCTTGTGTGCGTGTATGTCTGTGTGTATGGAGATGTGCATTTATTTGTTCGCATTTAAGGATTTTGAAACAACTCCGTTCATCAGGCGGTAACGATTCCTTTAAAGAATTTATCTCTTAAGAGCAGTAATTTCTGGACTTCTGGGCATGTGGCTTAGTAGAGTCAAATCCCCTTCAAATTTAATTAGATTCCTGACAAATATATGGGCACAACCCTGTAGTTTCCCCAAGGAGAGGATGGAAGTGGTTCCCCTCTGCCAGCTTCCAGGATGTTTTTTCAACTTCCTGATTCTAACCTAGCGCCCTGGGATTTCGGGTGGTTTCCCCATGCCACCACTAACCAGGTCCCACCTTTCAACGCTTCGCCAGGGGCTAACATGAGAATTCAAACCAAGATTTCTGTGAGTTCAGAGTACTCACAGCTTGCCAGCATCAACTTTGTATGTCCCTAAAAATCCTTCCTAGTTACACAGTGTGTGAAATCTGGCATTACTCCATTCCAGTGTGGCTTGTAACTTTTGTAGATTTCCTTCTTTGGTTGCAAAGGAAATTCAGCCCAGATCCGGCATTCTTAAATGGCTGAAGGGGGACATTCCATTCCCCCAAATTCTCCCAGGAGATGTGGTTTGGCTTGTTCTTATTTCTTATGGGCTGAACTTTGCCTCTAGGCATGTAATTCCTGACAACAGGCTTCCCTTATCCTGTAGAGGGTTAAATGCTCATCAGCCATGCCACATGTGCCTCACACCAAGACCAAATTCATCTTCCATGTAAGAGGAGCATAGGAAGTAACCTACAAGTCAGACCATTTTGAAGAAGCATCCAAAGAGTATACATTTAAAGACACCTTTGAGTTGAGCTCAACTCTGGATGACAACACGGATGTGTTCATGACGTTCTCTTGGCAAGGGTACAAAAGGGTCTCCTCCCAGCGAGCTTTCCTAACTTCCCAGTCTGGCCTACGGATCTTGCCTTCCCAGCTGGTCTCTTCCCAGTACGAGCAAGGCCTAGCCTGACCTTGCCTACCTAACCTTTCTTAGTCAATTGAGCCTTAAGCTAGGCTTAATATGAAAATATAAGGAGAAAAAACCCTCTCAGGGCATGGTTTTAGACCAGAATTTTTCCCAGCCCTACTTGAAGAAGCCAAGGATTGACTTGGGAATCTTGAAACCGAGGCCCATCCCAGCCCTGTCATGGAGGTGGATCACTCAACCTAGTTGGATACAAAAGAGGCTGAATGCAACAGCAGAACTGCTTGCTTTTGAGGGGATTGTGAGTTCCTGACACCTCCCGATCTGAAAGCTTACATAGTTCTTCCGAAGGTGGGAGGTTTTAGAAGCAGCAAACCTCACACGAGCAACTGCTCAGGATGGAATTCTATAATTTTGATGCCACTGTTGAAAATACCTAATTTCACAGATTTCATCTTTCAAGTATGTGGAATTTCAGCAAGGGGAATCGCGGCTTAATTCTTTAGATACCTGCAATCATACCACGGAAGGTATTCCCACAAGCATTCAGGTCCCAGTTTCTTTGCTGGTATCAGGGACCTTCACGGAAGGAAGGAAGGAAGGAAAGAAGGTTGGTTGGTTGGTTGGTTGTTGGCTTTTGCTCATGTCTTTCTTGCTACTGGTGCAAGGCAGGGTGGGCCGAGCACAAGGTCCGCAACGTTTGCACGCTGCCTGGATAATGAGCAACTCAGCCTGAGATTGTGCCACTCCATTTGCTCGCTTGGTTGCGAAGACATCCTGTGTTGGGTGTGCAGTCATTGCAGCCACACAACCTTTTCTTGGTTGGGTATCCAAATCCTGTGGCACAAACTTCAGCCACAGATTCCAAGTCGCTGAGTCTCCTCATCCCTCAGAATATAAATGAAGTCTATTTGGGAGTCTTGGGATTTTAGCTGTTTTAGTTAAACAGCCCACCCAACAGTTGTTTCGATATGATCCTTAGAAGGATAAATGGTTTTTCCACATTCGGAAATGCTGTAATTAGCTCTGGATTAGGCAGGTTTTTAATGCATTCTTCCACTAACAACAGAACATATCTTGGATATCTTCTGTGAGAGTTGGCCATTTTCAGCGAGGTCAATTATTTTCAGAACGGGAGTTTCCAACTCTGACCAAGCTTCATCAACCCATCAGGAAGAGACCTGCATGGATGGGTGCCTCTTACCACTGAGCTAAGGCAGAACAGCCAGAAATTGGGGGTATGTTGGAGCAGACCCCTTGGTTTTGTTCTTTTACCCCAAAATGATCAGGCCAGGAATCAAAAAACTACTTGAAGCACACAAAGTGAGATCTGAGGGCTTTGCTCTGAGCCAGGATCCTCGGCACATGCCTGCCACAACAGATTAGCCTTATCAGTTCCCCAGATTTAGCACTACAGAATGCTTGAGACAGACATGAGGACCTCCCTCCGTGCAAGGGAACTGGTAAGTTTCCTTTGGCCAGCAGCAGACAGACTTCGGTCTGATAGATTATGTCTCCATTAGAGCCTCAAGACCCACTTTGAATCAACTGCTCAATAATTCAGCTACAGATGATCTGTGCTCACCTGATAGACTTGCTAATGATTAGCTTGATCATGATTTATCCATCATGATCTACCCTGATCATGATTCAAAAATTACAGCAACCCATAAACTAACCACATGATCACTGCAGCTGGGTAGTTTGTGGCTACTTTTCATGACAAGGCAGCCTCAGAGGACGAAGAAAACGTGAACCTGGGAATTGGTTTTCAGTACCAGAACTGAGTTTATCATCCTATTGTTAGAAACCATGCCTGCCTGGCAGACACATAAAGCATGATCAAATTTCCTTTCAGTATTCCAGTTAACAGCGTAATCCTATGCACGGTAGAACTTACTTCCAAATAGAATAGGATTGCTGGGTAGGGCAGGGAGAGAAATCCTTGAGCTGCACAGTCAAGTCATTGACCTCTGACATATTCCTGTAGGGTTTTTTGCCAAAAATATGGAAGCGTTTGGATCCTGCCTTCCTCTGGACATTGGTTGATTTCCCAGTGTACCCCATCCAAACCCTAACCAGCCTGATTCTGCTTAGCTGTAGTTATGAATGTCATTGAAAGGAACGGGTATCGGAGCCTAGCAGGTCTTCCCTGGCTGTCTTCTGTCCTCCACTGCTGATTGCTCCCTGGGTCAACAAGATGCATAAAAAGGCAGAGAAGCAGATTTCAGCTAAAGAATAGAAGAAAGTTTCTTGAAACACATGGTCATCTATGAACCCAATTTATAAATCACCCCTTTTAAAAAAATAATTAAATACAACTTAGTGATATGATTAAACTGGTCTGGACATGAAAACACACTGACCCTCAGACTAGCCAAGCACGTTTTAGTCCCATTTAGAATGAATGATGAACTATGAATGCCGGGGTTCCTGGTGGACGCTGGTCTGGTCCAGCTCCAATCCACGAGGCAATAGAACGGGCACTCCTGAAGGGCCCATTAAAAAGATGGCAAACCTCTGCTGGGTGTGTGACCAACAGCTCTCGGGATCACCGTGGGTAGGGAGAAGTTTAACCCTGCTGTTTCCTTTTGTGTTCACGTGCAATTTCTTCTCTGTACAGGAAACAGCTTCAAAAGAGTAATTTGCTCTAGGTCTCTGTCGAGGAAGAAAGGTTGAACCCTCTCCGATCAGCTGCAATTTCAGTCATGAACTGCACCCTCCGAGAGAGGGGGGGAAGGAAGGGATCATGTTTAATGCAAACCTGCATCTAAATCGAGGTCTTCTTTAGTCCTGGCAGAGAATTAATATGATTTTCCGCACTGAATAATAGGCTTTCTTTGCACAAATCTCGTTTTCCAAACTCTGTTCAGAATCCTGAGATTCATCCCCCTCCATTGGAAAAAGATCCGCTCAGCCTTTGGGTGGGGGGGGGGGGAGTTCACACAAATGCTAAATACCCCCGGAGGGGGAGGGGCGTTACTTCATCTTTGAAATATTAACAGCAGCAATCAAATGAAATGTGAGCATTTGCAGAGGACATACCATGCCTCCGGACGTTTCAGCTAATTTCTGTGATATAAAAGGGCTTTTCAGCAGTCTCAAAATCCTCACAAAGAGGAGAGAAACCTGATTATCAAATGATGTTAGCTAGTGCATCAGTCACGGTGACTGTAAATGTTATTTTGTCTAAGCTGAAAGGCAGAGGCTGGGCCTGTCCATAAACCTATCCGTTTATTAGGCCCCAGGCCCAGCTTTTGCAACCTGGCGCTCTCTAAGGAGACCCTCTGGGGGCCCCAGGGGCAAGAGGCAGCCTGGAGGTGGGACACTAATTCTCCTGCAAGAAAGAGATCCCGGTCATTGCACTGCTTCAGCATCCTCAGACAGGAGCTGGACCCCCACACGCCAGCAACTGAGTCCGACGTCCATTCACACAGAAGAGTCTCACCCAATTCAGCGGGGCTGCTTTCCGAATGGACGCGCCCAGGAGGCCGGTGGACGCGTCAGTCCACTCAGACGTCAGTGAGGGCAGATAACTGACTTTCAAGTATTTGCTTCTCGCAGGATGGGGTCATACTGAGAGGCAGAGCTGCTGAAAGACCTTTGCATCATTTACTGGCAGAGTAAATGGTCTTGGCTCATGTAGAAACTTGACAGGTGAATTCCTGACTCTTTTGCACATCCACTGTAACAACCCCCAACTGTCATTGGAAAAGAAATGCATTACAGGTATTCCAGAGAAAGGGCACTGTACGCTCATTAATGAAAACCTGGACTGTGAGCCAGTGCCCCTTAAATCAGTGGGGCCAATCAGTCACAAGACAGGCTCATTTTATTGCTTAAGGGTCACTTCCTTAGACGTTGTGCCCCCCACTCCTGTCCTTCTCATAAGATAGATTGTACTGTATGTGCAATATGGGATCTCTCCCTCCCTCCCTCTCTCTCTCTCTGTACAAATTATTTTCTAATTTGGCACCAACCCAGACTCTGACTTAGCTTGATTTTGAAACCAGGATTTGACACAGATTCGCCACCGCCGTAGGAGGGAACCTAGCCAACCTTAACCATGACATGCACAATAGCCGGGGGAAGGGCTGCAGTCTAGAAGATCCTGCATTTTGACCAGGCACCCTGGGAGATATTCATCTCTGACACGCTTGGAAGCTCTTGCTCATTCAGAGCAGACAAATTGGGTGATGAGAACCGAGGTCACTTTATGTGAGATGGGTGGCTATATAAATACGACAAGTAAATAAGTAAATGAAATGATCACATTAAGATCAGGCACCTTCCTATGTTTCCATGGACCTAAGAGTAACCAGACTTCATTTCTAACTCTCTCTCACACATGTATGCATATCTATCACGATATTTATATTTAACCAGCCTTTTGCTGCCTAATGCCTTTCAGATGTGCCAGCAAACATGGACAATTGCAAGGTTGGCTGGGAGTTCTGGGAGTTGTAGTCAGCCCAGCAGAGGAAGACCACCCAAAACCATGTGTAAGACTGAAAAAGCTAATAAGAGAGATGTTGTGCAGAAAAAGAGCAAAAGCAAGGCACGGTCCACTTTGGGCCCTTCAGCCATGATCCAAGGGTCAGCTCTATAAAGCCAAGAAGAGCTGTTGCTCATATATGGCGTTGCCCTTCCTTGGCTCCAGAGCTCTTGCTGGCGGATCATATTGCTGAATGAGAAGCATGACACGTGGAGGACCAGCTGGGGCTAAACCTCAAGAGGTGGTGGGAGTGAACACACTTGAACTAGGGCCGAGCCTGGGAGCACCAGCCATGCTGGCCAAAATGAGAACCTGCAGAAGGGAGGTGTCCTCCCCGCTCCGAAAAGAGGGGGCAATTAGCTGATCACCTCTGACCAGGACTCCCTGGTGAGGCGCTGATTCTGGTCTAAGCAATTAAAGACCAGGGTCTGCTCTTCCTGCCCTCAGCCCTGCACACATCTTCGTCTCAAAGAATGCCACTGTAATTACAACGTCGATCATCTGCAGCTCATCGCTGGCTTCCCTGTCTGGGGATAATGGGAAGGGGGATCTAATGGACAACATGCATCTTTGTGAAAAGCTGATCATTCGACTCTGGATGTGCCAAAGGGGTGTCAAAGTTGGAGTCTGGTCAAGCGAGAGAAGGACGATGGAAACTTTTTAATTGCCAGCACTGCAGCTGGTTAAATGGCGGCTGACACCTATGATGACTTGAAGAACAGGTGGAAAGCGGGAGGAGGGCACTGAATTGTGTCACCTCCCCACAGAATATAGACGACATTTCCTTTTAAGAAGGGGAAGAAAAGAACAGCTTCTTTGAAGCCCACCGTTTTATGATATCTTCGTCCTTGGGAGCTGAACAGTAAAGATGACTCGAGCCGCTTCAGGCTTTGCAAAATTATTACCAACGAAAGGTGGAGGAGATTTATCATGAAGCTGGAGTGGCCATTAAAACATCAAAGGCAATGTGTGACTTGAGCTTTACTTGTCACTATGAAGATTATTTACTGTAGGAAGATCTGGGTCCTTTTATGGTTAAGAGGATGATATTAATGGGAGGGCTTGAGTATTTGGAGGTGCCTTTCCTCCCGCCCCACCAGCACTACCACAAACCTGTGATTTCATGACTTAACATCCCTGGAAAAGCACAAAAGGGAAGTCTGGTCAGGAGCACAGAATGTACCCCAGGAGGAGTAGCCCTGTCTCTGGACAGCTTTTTGCTTGTGGGCCAGGGTCAGTCCTCCATCCTGCGGTGTCCTGGGCTGGTTCCACTCGTCCCATCCCAAGGGCTGAGTCTGGGAACATGGAGGGCTGCTCCGAGCTAAGCCCCAGGAGATCTCTCCTCTTTGGTCCAAGTGTCCAGCCTTCTCAGGCCACCATTCCTTGTGCTACAACTGACCTTCTTCCTTCAAAGCAAGTATGGCTTTGCAGGGCACCACTTTTATTGTCATCTCAAATATCAACCATGATCTTTTAACACACGTCCAGTGTTAAATTATTAAATTTAATTAAATCTATTAAAATATTACCACAGTACCACGCAACTGAAAGAATCCTACATTGCTATAGTCTTACAATGCTGTAATGTGGGTTTTTTTTTTTTAAATGATAGGATATTCCCCACACACACACCCGATTGGTGAATGTGGGTGCCATGAGGATTTTCTGGCTGAGCAGGATGGTGACCCATCTCTTGTCTCCAACCTTCACCGTGTCTTCTTGGAAGGCTTTGGGGATGGAAGTGGGATTTCCCAACCTTGGAAAGAGGCCGGCAAGAAGGCCAGAAGGGGCGTCGGTTGGAAGATGCCCTCCCGCGAGGCAGGAGAGCCATCTCTGACTCTTTGAGGAGCCGTGGGGTCTCTGGGATGTGCCTCGTCCTCAGGAGGTCCGTCAAAATGCCCCTGCATTTCTGGATGACACATTTTTAATTACAGTGAACGAGACATGAGCCTTGCTTAGGAGAGGTAGAAAATAAATACTTTAAATAAGCAGCATTACCATGAATGAGGCTTTTAAAGGTTTGGCTGCATTGCTTAATCATTACCAGTTTGCAGTTGCATTGTTATTACCGGTACAAAACTTCTCTATCAGGAGTGTCCACAGGGACTGGGTGAAGGAAGTCAAGCCGCCTAACCATATGATCAGATTGCGCGGCTGTGGCCACCACCTTTACTTTTTGACCCCTTTGTGGACACCTGCCAGAGAACTGTGGCTCCTGGCAACATAAAAGCATTTTCTCCTCTCTGTTTTTTTTTTGGTGTTATGTTTGCACTTTATGCTGTTTTTATTGTATTGCACACTGATTTTTGTACATACAACCCTGGAATCCTCTTTTCGGTGACATGAATATAACTAAGCCCCAGCATTTTTAAGAAGCATGAGGTTATTTCCTTTCTGCTCAGTTGCCTTCCAGTAGGATATTGGTTCCCAGCATTCGTGGCTCAATAGGGGGGTCCCCACATTGATCTGCTGCTGCTGCAACGGTACGATAGACGCAAAGAACACAATTTCATCCACACACACACACCCCGCCTCCATTTCCTCAGACTGGGCTCACTCGATGGCTGCCAGGAGCGCCTCCATATTGGGGGGGGTCTCTCACTGCCCTCTAGCGCCGTGCTGGGGTTCTGCCACCCGGCTCTCTGGCCCCGTTCATTATCAGCCAGGTCTCAACTCTGTGCAGATAAAGAGTAACTAATTGTCACCTGAGCATTTCTTCAAACCTAGCAACCCCTTTCAACAGCTCCTTATTATGCCAATAAATCACAGATGATAACCAGACCTGCCTTTCTAAAGTCTGGCTGAAAAAGAATCAATAGACGTTACTATTACAAGCTCAATTTACAATGGAAATCAGTGGGGCCTGCACTGAAATAAATCAAACACTAAGGATGAATAGGCTGTAATTTTTCTGATTAACAAATGTTTTGCTTGTCATAAGTTCTTAAGAGCTGCTCTTAGCTTTTTAAAGGACTGGAGCAGGTTTCAGAAAGTCTATATTGACATTGGAAGGTTAAGCACACACACACACACACACACACACACACACACACACACGTGAACACGTCCACCTGCAGCCATTCCTCCTGCCACAGAAGGGGATATTGTCTTGAAATGCCTTTTGTGCCGTACCTTTTAAAGCAGGGACAACCACAGAACACAGCAAAACAAAGCGTGCAGAAACCTCAAAGTGTTGCTGTAGAAACATATCCAGGGCAACAAATTACACGTCCCTCCTGAAGTTAAAAATGAAGAATGGAAGTCAGGTTTTACTCCCAGAAGTCAAAAATGTACTGAAAGAAATTCCCACGACTAAAATCCAAAGCACGCTCCCCAAATCAAGTGGTAAAACCTCCCTAGTTTGCATCTCTTCCTGCTGCAGAAGATTCAGGGGCCTCCGCAGAAGGGTCAAGAAAGTCAAGATGGTGGCTGTAATGATGTGACTTTTTAGCCCTTCTTACGCGCTTCACTGTCTCAGCTGCCTTCTTGGCCTTTTTGATCCTCTTCCTGCCAGACATCCAAGAGGAGTTTATTCCATTTTGCATTTATTTATTTATTTTATTTATTTTATTTTAGGGGTCCAGCCTTCCCCACAAACCCTAGCATAGCAGCCCTGTCCCTGCATAAATTGGCCACTTGGAAAGCAAACCACGGAAATCAATATGTCCCCCATGAGAACGCTGGATAGGGCTGACAGGTTGATTAGGCTTCAAGAAAGAAAACAAACACAGCTATCTGGAAATACGAAACCCTTCTGTGTTCCTCAGAAAGGCTGTGACAAATGGCTGGGTCTACGGATGTGGTGAGGAAGCCACTGTGTGCAACTGGAATTAGTACATTATGAGGGGTGCGATCCCCTGAAATGAGACGGGTGCTGCGGAACGATGGGCCAATGTCAACATGCTCACGCATCAACGTCTGCACAGCTGCGCTGTGTGCAACGCACTTCCTCCGAGGCGACCCTTGAGGAAGAGTGATGAGCCCAAAGGGGAGGCTCGCGTACAGTGACCTGGGAGAGGTTGCCAGGATTCCAGATGGGGAGGTTCCCCCGCAAGGGACCAGAAGTCTGACTTCTCTAGCAGGAGGCAAGGCAGGACAGCACCGTTGCACAAAGGATGCAAGTTGCATAATCCGCATCACTTGTGCGGTGACGTCATAGCAAGCAGAAGGCCATCACGGCTCCTACCGAGATTCACAAGCAGGGCAGCAGCTGGGACATCTGGGGGAATAATTTATGTATCCCGTTGTTCTCCCAAATCACTCTTGCTGTTTCGTTATATTGAAAATGCACTGTAAGCCTTCTCAAACAATAGTTAGTAGGCAAGATTTTAAAAACTACAACTCAGCAAGTAAACAAGCAAACACCGGTGGAGTTGGGATACCAGCTTGGCCTTTTTTGGAAGATGATGTCACCATCCCGCCTAAAATTAGATCAAAATAGTTTTGGATAAACATGCAGCTGTTTTCTATTTACAAACAGTTTTGCCAGCTTGACAAAGTACAGCACATTATAAATTATAGGTGTTGTGGGTTACTTCTGACAGACATTTAAAATTAAAATTCACTTCAGTCTCGGTCATCCGAGAAGAAACATTCGTCTTTTGGAAATTGTTTTCTCTCTTCAGGTATCAGGGCACAGAGCAATCTCACGCCTAATTATGAGCTGCTCAGTTTTTTTGCATCATTAACAACATGAGAACAGCGACAAAAACATCCCGTTAGAAATGTGCTAAAGAGATTGCAAGTCCACCAAAGGGGCTCTTGAGGTCATTCAGGAGCAGGAAAGCTGTTTTCTCCGAGAAGCGCTTTTTCTTGAGCAACCGTGTATCTGGAAAGGTGGTCAAGACCTTTTGCAACCCTCAATTCTTTTTTTTTTAAGTGATCAAAGAGATTGGATCTTCAGTCCCTTAAAGTGAGGCACAGAAAGCTTTTTTATTTATGTAACTAAAGATGCGTTGCTTCCTAGGGCCAAAAGCCCTCTCAGAATGACTCTCAATTAGAATCAGAAGAACGGAGCCCACGTAGCACAAAACCTGAAGCTGCAACTGAAAAATGGCTGGGTTGCCGGTCCTTAAAATCCGCTTGGAAATAACCGGTGTTCAAAGCTTGCAGAAAGCTAACCTATACGAGGGCTAACTACACCTACGCTGGGCCAGAGCCACCACTGAAAAAGTCCTCCTGCCTTCTGCATCTTCCCAGCCGAACCTCCCGTGGGGCCTGTGCACGGCTTGGAGTTGTGTTCTACACACCCTCAACGAACCTGCTCCAAAGTCATCTAGAACTTCATGGAGGTGCCAGAAGTTTGAACAAAGCCCAGAAACTCTGCCTGGCAACGCCAAATGAGGGTTCCATTTTCCAGTCACTTGGTCTGTCCAGCAGCTGTGTTTGCATTTCCATCTCTCTTAAATGATCTTCCAAGGCAGCTCCGAATCTCATAAGTGGCAAAGCCAGGACTGTTTGCTGAGCAGTTGGTCACATTATTTCCTTTGCATTTATACTGGAGAGGAATAATCTTTAAAATCTTGCGGCATCGTCCCCGAAATATAAACCTATGTTGAGCCTTGATCTTACATTATTTGTTATTTTTTCTGGTAGCATAGTAACTTAGATGGGGGTGGTATTATCGTTTGTTTTTCATTTAATCACAGATGTTTGTTTATGAGCCATTAAAACTTTAATTAATAACAAATGTTCTATTGACAGTTAGTAGGGGCTACATACTTGTTTCTCTTTAAACAGGTACCTCTGCAAAACTTCTCTGTTCTTAATCTGGGTGATGCTGATCGTGGTGTTTCAGAGATGACGGCTTCTTCTCCTTATGTTTGGTTTTTACCTTTTGAAGAAGATGGAGAACAAACCTTCTGAGAAACAATTAAATGCTTTTATTTTATTTTTTTTCATGCAAATTTATTCACAGACTCCAGGACCAGTGAGTCTATCTGCATACATAAATGCGCTCGTATTAAGCATGAAGTCAAGTGAGATGCCCAGGGAACTGATATTCGTTCAATCAACGACTTTTTAAAAGGTGTGTGTGTGTGTGTGTGTGAGAGAGAGAGAGAGAGAGAGAATAATTGCCTCAAGCACCACACATGGAGGACACCCCTTCCAAAATATAATTTAGCATTTGCAGTGATTAGATGGAACAATGTTTTTATTCAAAGCAGACTACCTAAAATATAATGGCAAGAGTTATCCTGGTATTTTTTAGCATTCTCCACATACTTTTGATTACTGGTCTGTTAACTTCAATGGACAAAAACAATGGAGGAGAAATACGAGAAGAAACTGGGGAGGTGGATGTGTCTGTCCCTGGGCCTCTTAGGTCTTAATATTTACTCCCTTTTTTGGAGAGTACTGTGTATGTTGGAGCTTATGAGCGCACGGCCAGAATGACACATATTATACCATACTGTGTGCATTGACCCCTACTGCCCCATGTGGCATACAGGATTTCTGATGGAGGTGCAGCGTCAACTCTGACTGGTATTCAAATAAGGTAAAACTTATAAAGGGCTGAGGTGTTCTTCCAAGCTAGAAAGAATGCCATGATTAAGATGGAAACCTTTGGATGGGAGGCTTGGCAAGAGGTGGAAAGAGGTGGAATATGAGGACAATCATGGCCTGGTATTCCTTAGTGAAGGTGATATGACCTCAGAGAGAGGGGGTCCTACAGGTTGCACATGGCCCAAAGGTGTGGGTGGCATTTCCTTGTGCAGACCCCCACACCTAAGATAGCAGGCCCATGACTAGAAGAATTCTGACAGTGGCTCTAAGTTCACACTACAATGGCAGCGGTGGCTCGTTAGTTCTGAAAAATCATGATGTGGAATTAATGAAATTGCACCGACTTTTTGCTACTACTGTTAACAGCAGGACTGGTAAATAATGAACCAGAGAATGAGTCTGGATGACATGAATGCACCAAAGGATTTCCACCGGATACTTTTTAACATAGGAGATACGATTCACGAAGTACTGCTAAAGCCTAAGCAGGTACAACGATTGCCTTGCTGAAGGCAATTTGGTGGGATGCAAGCAGAGGCCTTCCTCTTGACTTCTGTCTCGGAGTGGAAATAGGATGCTTTCCAGAATTGCTTACAGAGTTATGATCAACACTAGTCAGTGCTTGACCTGAAACAGCAGGCTCACCGAAGGAGGCTTTGCTGGAGATTCAGGACTTGCTGAACATTGGGAGTGTATCTCAAGACTGACAGGCTGACACTGTGCCACAGGGAGTCTATTTCTGTGTACTGTTACCAAGGGCCTTAATACTTCTTTCAACCTTTTTTTGTTTGTTTTAGCCATAAGAGGAGATCAAACCAGTGTGCTGGCAGCACCTCCTCCCCCGCCCCCACCCCTTATTCCTGTACCTACTTGCTCGCTGTCATGCGACTCTGTCTTGGTGTGCTGGCTGTTGAGCGGAGTTTACCGGGGACAGCCTCTCTCCCCTCCAAGCACCCCAAACCCCAGACGAGCTACCTCAAAGGCTCTCCCATATATTCATCCCTGTAGGATGGTTTTAAAAAAGAAGAATGGGTGCACACTCTTTCCTTTTTAGGGAAGGAGCCTTGAAACCTCTCCCGTGTTTGTCGTTGCAACGCATGTAGAAAAGGATGGAGCTTTGGCTGCGTGTTGGGGCTGCCATGTTGACTTTTTTAACCCTCTGTGGACACCCCTGTACTTAACATGCGTGAGACAATGAAAATTATCTCATGCATGTTGAGATGAGATGATTCATCCCTTTCCTCTCCAAGGTGGCAATTGCTACTAAGGCAAAAAAATAAAAAAGCAGAACCACCATAAGGGCCAGATGACAAGCAGACTCCAATTTCCCCCCCACACACAGCTTCCTCTGCGGATGGGATGGAAATGAGGCAATCAGCAGCGAAATTGCAGGGGCAGGATTTGTAAAAAGTTTTCAAAACTTTAGGCTGAGCTAAATGCTTAACCTTCTAAGCCCTCTTCCTGACTCCCTTGTCCTTCGTGTTCCTTAAGACTCCTGGCCCAAGTGCTGAGACAGGTTTTGCCTTGTCCCAATCGGCCAGCAAGTGAGTGTAATTCCAGACCCTCATTAAGGCACACGGAAGAGAAGAATGACTCTCGTTGGCCCTGATCCCCCTAATGCCTGCCTAGATCTTTGTTTCCACTGTTTACCAACAGAGTCCCACAGTCAACAGAAACACGACTCCTCCTCGTTAACTTGTCTCAGACTGACTGCTATGACACATACAAAGGAAGCTAATGGCCTGGGATGTGCGTGGATGTGTGAGTGAGTGATCAGAGTGGAAAAATCAGTCTCCTGAAAGATACTTGTGCAAAGCTAAAGCCTTCTGAAAGCTTAGATACAAATTCGGAGGCATTTGGGGGAATGAAGGAAAAGAAACAAGTTTCAAGAGCTCTTGCTATGGGGATCACAGGCCATTGTGGCCCCTTCCAAATTATTTCTTCTGAGCAGGCAGGGATAGTGTGTTATACACTTGCTCACAAACACACACACAGACAGGGCTCATTTCATTCACTGGATGTCTGTTCAGAGGTATTTCTGCAGATCTGTCACCCAACCTGTTGAATGAGACTGTGATATATTTAGTAGGGGGGAGATCCATTACTTTTGGCTAACATAGCTAATGTTATGCAGGCATGTATGTTCTCTTGGGGGACTGTTAGAGAAGACACACACTGTCCTGATCCTTTGGAAGGAGGAGTCCTGCAGGGCTGTAGAAAATAAGCTGAGATTGATTCAATGAGGTGATAATGTTTACCTTGATTCTTTACTTAGTTATGTCACAAGGGACTCCTTACAGACTCACCCATACGTGGTTGTGCCAAGATGGAAGTCCTAAGGGCAAGCTTTAGACTGCTTCGATGATGGCAGAAGGTGCCACAGGTCACAAACAGGGAGCCTGTGCCCGTGAGACCATGTATCTCACTGTGATCAACCCCAGCCTTTGCCAGCCTGACACTGCAGTTCCCAGCTATTGGGGGAAATGGAAAAGCTATCAGTTCTCACCCCAAGATATTGCAAAGAAGGTCTACTCAGTCATGGGACCTCACTGGGTGATTTGGACCTCTGTTGGTCTCCTGTTCCAACCTATCTTGCAGAGTTAATTTTGTGTAGATAAAATTGAAGGAGTATTATAATGCCACCTTAAGCCATGAAAGAGTGGAAAGAGATGCGTTTAATGAGCAAATAAATTATGCCAGAAAATGATAAAAGGGAAGCCAAGCTGATCAGCATAACAGTGAGCATCCAGTGACAGAGATATACTTTGAATCAATTCTGACCTGGATTTTTTTTTATAATCATCAGAACGAAGTAGAGAAAAGTGGGGTTTTTTTTTCCTCCCCTAGAATAGGGTATAGGTTGGCTGAGACATCATACAACAACTTGTAAAAATCAGAAACACCATGTCTCACATCTTTTATGCTGCATGCTCCTAAGGGGCAGAACAAGGTTGTCATTTTTGTGTTCATAACACAAAACCCTACGAATGTGCAACACCCTACGAATGTGCAAGCGGAGAGCAGGTGCTCCTGAGTGAAGCCGACTCAGTGAAATATACTGTTGACTGAACAATGCTTTACTCCAGTGTACTAATAAGGAACACATCCACACACTTTGTTACTGTTAAATAGTGCTTGAACATAAACAGTCTTCAGCCAGTGTTGATGGGACTAAGTCTGAGTGAGTCATTCTGTGTTTTCAGTGGCACAGTGCCCATAGCTAGATTATGAAGAGTCATGGGGTGGAAGAGAATCAGGCAACATTCTTAGCAGCACTGCCAGATGTGTGACAATTCTTAAATCTCTTTACTCATCATTGGCACCATAGGCAGTAAAGACCAGTCTATGAAGATAGGAGCAAGCACGGAAGACCTTTTTATTTACTCTAGGCAAAAGAAAGAAAAGCGGATCAACGTGCAGCAGACTAGAGACTGTTCCAGGCTGCCCTCCCACACACCTTTCCAGGTCTAGAGATCCCAGTCTTTCTGGGCTCAGTGGAAAGGGCTGGTTTTAATTCTACTTACCTGATCGGCAGGTGTCCTGACTGCACAACTCTCTGCCTCATACGGAGAGGTCAGATGGTCAGGGGAGGGAGCTGAGGTAGGCCCAGTAGCTTTGATCTTAATAATTATTAGGGTTTTAAAAAACACATTCCATTTTATTATCTAAATCTGGTGTCCCTGTTTTGATATTACTCTCTGTTTTTTATGGGCTATTTTTTTTTTTTTTTTGCAAATGTTTCAGCTTTTGTAGGAGTAATCAGAATTCACACTTGCTTTTCTATGGGAAGAGACCTTAAAACAAAATTTGGTAAGGATACATCTGGAATTTAAGCTGAACCAGCTTGTTGGTGGTTCCGAATACCATCCTCTGAAACCCAGCTGCCTTAAAGACGTCTCCCTTCAGTGTCTGGCATCTTGCATTCTCTCTACCATCATGTACCTATTTTAAATTGGACACATATATATATGTCGAGAGGGAGAGGGAGAGTGACCCTTTTATACACAAAGCTCCGGACTTCCTCTACAATCTCCTTCTAATTCACTTTTTTGTAAAAACAATTTTATTCCATTTTCTGTCTATTCACTATCATCTTGCCCAATCTGATTATCAAGTTTCCTCCCTTTCTGAAAACCAGTTTTTCAAATTCTGCTTTCCTCTCTTGACTTAGTATTTTTGTCTTTGTTTAGTCTAAACGCTTTATTTGCATGTATTGAAAAAATGGGTATTTTTTACTTCTGGATCCTGGAGAGTCCTTTTAGCGGGTGCAGCAAGGAACTACTGACAGACTGCACTTTCTGTAATGGATTTGTCTAATCTGAAGTCAGGCTGTTCTCCATCTCCAGCACACGTCAGGGCCATCTTGTATTTCTGTGTCCGTGTCTCTAGCTGAATGCCAGCCATGGGATCCATTTACAACCTGCATCTATACAGGGATCCTCTCTTAAATTTAACAATCTATGCTATTCTGGGTCCCCCCTAATTCCTGTTTTTCAGTTTTCATTCAGCTTTCCTTTCTTATAATCTTTAAAAACAATTAAAAATGTCTGGTACAACTACTTAAATTTGAGCAATAATCTGGTTTTATACTCCGGTTGGAAGCAGATGCACAGGAGTCAAAATATGCCTGATAGCTGTAATCTGGGCCTTTTTTTTAATACGGGAGGGGGGTATGGGGTAATTGCATTGGCCCCCATACATTTCCAAAGTGTGGAAATGATCAGATGGATGAATACTTTGCATTCAAGGGAGTAAAACTAGTCAGTCAAAATATCCCAGCAGTAATTCCAACATTTTGGTTTTCCTACATACATCCATTTACTTCAAGAACCAGAACAGACATTATAGGGTATGTGCTGAGTAGAAAGTGGGAGGATTGCTCAGAAGACCGTTCTGTTCTTGGGCCTCTCAGAGTCTCTGACTTCGAGGACGGGGCTGATGCACAAAGCATTCAGGTTCAATTCTTGCTTTTCCGGGTGGGCTGTGCAAAGCCAAGGTTGACCAGCTTTTCCTTTCATTCATCCAACATTTCTGGACTCCGGAGGGCCCCAAATTGGTGAAGGCAGAACAGACAATACAGAGCAAGCTGGACTGTGATGTGAGTTAATATGAGGCAGATGCTTTATTTCCCTCCAAGGGGAGAAGTCTGCAACCTGCTGTAAAGGACCCCCCCCCCCCCCCCATTTAAGAGCCCTGGCATGTCACTGCTATCACGAGTTGGTTATGAGCTTTCTGTCTCTTAGCAGAAGCAACAGCATAATGCTAGACTAGGTGGACATGGTCTGATTCGAGAAGGAAATGCTTATGTTTTCAATAACCAGACTGATTCTATGTTTTTAATAAACATATCTTGGTATTGAATAAATTATTGAACACACAGAATTCTCTATGCTTTGGATGGCTCTAATACTTGCCTAAAAGGTACCAGTGGTATTTTGAAGCTTGCTAGCAATTAAACTATCGAAACAGATACAGTATTGTAACTCACTGAGCTAGATCTTACACAAGTAAAAATAAATGCCGACGCCCGTTTAAAAACGCAAAAACACATACCAAAACTAGACAAACTGGCTGTTAAACTACCTATCTTGTTCCATGTATTCATTAAAAATTCTGCCTTTATCATGATTGGCATAAAGATCAAAGTTTTTTTAAAGAATCATAAATAATAAAATAAGACACACAGTGGAAATATCTGCAGCAATAAGTTACGCAGGTGATAATTTTAGAAGATAAAAATGACTTGAACAGTTTTTTTTTAAATAAAAAGGAATGCAAATTCATAAGAGGTGATGACAGAATTGGCTCTGAAGCTGTTCTTCATTTGAGGAGATTGCAGACTAGGTCTGTTAATATATGCAATTGGCTCAGTACAATACAACTTTTGACTTAATAGTTGCACTGTATGAGTAAATAACAGATAATACTGAAGATGGGAAAAGAGATGCCAAGTGCATGTGTAAAAATCATCAAGGCCTTAAGCAGAGGTTTCACAACATATGGACTCTAATCTATTATCATTTCAGATAATGGATTCCAGTTTGCCTCTGAAAAATTCTGTTCATTCTTTGATAATGTCCTGGAGGGGCATCATCAGCCCCTTTTCATCCAGTAACAAATATTCAGAGTGATTGGATGGTGAGGATCACAAGATAGCTATATTAATGCAGATTACTGAAGTGATTGTCATCTGGCCTGTCTTGGCTTAATCTTTCCTTCCATTGCTCAGCTAGGAGCTAAGATCCTACAGCCCTGGCATGAGGAAATAGCAATATGTGTCTGAGAGAAGAAGCACTGGTCTGACCATCGGTGGTACAGTACAAGCACTGATGATGCTGAAAAAGGAGGAAGATGGCAGAAGTTTGTGAAGGGAAAGGTGCCATATGTTGGGAAGGCAACTAAGAATACAAAGGCAGCAAATAGTGGAGAACAAGGGAAAAAATGGAAATAAAATCGATGAGGGACTGAAGTGTAAAGACAAGAAGAGAAGGAAGAGCTGGGAAATGTGGGAGTTTATGGAGAATTGGTCAGAAATCATTATTCATATCAGGAATATGACTGTTCTCTGCTGCTCCCAAATTCATCCACTAGATCTGAGAGGAGACTCTGCAAGCTCAATTAGTGCAACCCATGGATTTCAAATTCTGCACCAAAAAAAGGCCTACTGATGAACACGAATTCATATGCACCCTGACTTAATTAAAACTAACCAAACATAGGAGTGAGCACTAACTAATATGGTGATAGTATTTCAGGTGGAACCTGATGATCAACATCTGTCCTTGCCTCTGGCTGTGCTGGGTTCTACTGTTCTAATGTGACGATGATTCCTACTCTTGTGACTGAAGCTACAGGACCACTGTCCCACTGGAGTCAGATGCAACATAGTCATGAGTTGTGTTGAAATATGGATGGAATAAGTGAGTAATTACCATGTCCATAAGTTTGCTTTAAATGTCTTGACAATGTTCAAAACGTAGTGGTGGTGGTGGGCCAAAAGCTGGTCCAGAACAGTCTTGCCTGGACTCTGACAATGAAATTACTGGTTGCTGCTTTTGCAACTCAGGGAACAACGACCACCACCAAACATTGCACTAGAACTTATCCCTGGCAGTCTCAGGGTGTTGTAATCCGGTGGCATCGGTATTCTGTATTGGCCTTGCTGTGCTTACCAAAATGTGATTTAAAAAAAAAAAATCTGCTTTCTTATATTCTTCCTGGTCTTTTTTAAACTGTATTCTATTTCATTCTTGTATTATAAGCCACCCAGAGTAATTTGGAGACCGGCAGCGCCTGAATCCAACAAATTAAATTAATTATTGCCTCAGTCCTCAAGCCCTGTGCTTTTTGTTCTTGTTCTGCTTGTAAGTTCAGCTGCATGGCTAGTAAAAAAAGAACCACAGAGAGACATGCTGTAATAGGTTCAGTGCCCAAACGCCAAGTAAATCTGAAGCCCTGGGAGACCGGAGGCCTCAGTCCTGCGTTAAGTGGCCACCTGATCTGACTTAGCTCCCTATGCCCAATATCTTGTACTTACTTAGGAGAAAGTAGCAAAACTTGATAAGGAACGAGGTCATCATCAGTCTTAGAAATGTATTAGAAGCACTTGCTATATATTTAGTCTTTCTTCCAAGGTAAGAGTGCCATGTACTTCTTACTTCTGCTGGGGGCAAGGAAACTGCAGGCTTGCAGGACTGATTCTGATTTTTAGTAGAAGCCTGAGTCCTCCCAACCAAAGCCTGGTAATAAACAGCAATTCAGGAGCAGAGCCTGCTGTTTACCATGTTCCATGAGCTAAACATTGGGCTTTAATTCTGTCCATTTAGGATTTCCCAGGAAACAGGCACAATTGTTTAAATTAGGCATTAGGCCAGTGAATATTACTATTTTACAGATGAGGAACATTGAGGCTAAGAGATACTGAGTTTACACCAAACCAGCCATACCAAGCGTTGTCTTACCTTGTAACTTGACTCACTCTCATTCAGCTGTTGAGAGTAGAGGTCCTTGGAGTTTTACTGATTTATGCATTTACTAAACTCTGAGCAGCTTACAATAGAATAGAGTTAAAATTCATAATAAAATCCCTCAGTGATAAATTACAAACAATCTGATGTGATATTATTTGGGATACTGTAGCGTGTTCTTATGCATCCCAAAGAGCCAGGTTTTTGGAAACATAATGGGGGTGGGGGTGGGGGGCTGGTCCTTATATTATATCCAGGTCACTGAAAATATTCAACTACAGGGTCCCTGAGATGGCATTCCCTTGGTGGTAAGACTCTCAGCAAGAGAGTAAGATGACCTTGCAGAAATATGCAAGCTCTGCTGCCAAGGCGACAAGGGGTAAAACACATTTTAAGTCCAGAACATCCAGATAACATCCAGAATCAGCTCAGCCAGACCCATCCCTAATTCACTGACCTGTAAGAAGGAGGAGGAGGTCCAGCACAATCAGACTTGCAAGAATCTGTTATTACAGCCAATCTCAAGAAAAGGAGTGTTAGCCTTCTGGTGGAGTTGAGTTCCTGGTCTGGTCTACTTAGTGGAGCTGTCCCTTCCTGATCTTATAGGCATGGTGTTTCAACCTGGAGAACACAGCCTCAGAGATACTCAGGCTCTGAGCCACATAGGGCTTTAAAGGTGACAACCAGCACCTTGAATTGCACCTGGAAGGTACCTGGCCACCAAAGTAGCTCTCCAGCAACAGTGCCACATGGGTCCCCTTGGTGAATGCAGCATGCTGAACCAGCTGAGGCTTTCAAGCAGCCTTCAAGGTCAGCCTCATGCCCAGCAAATTGCAAAAACTGAGCCACAAAGCGACAAAGGTGTGATCAGTCTGTGATCTATCAGTCATTCTGAATATATTTTCTGTCTGTTCTTTATTATGCAACATGCTGAATTTAATATTCAGTATACAGACATTATTGTGTTTCCTGGCATAGCAATCCATGCAGAAAAGTCATGTTCACAGGTAAAGATATGTCAGCAAGAGACAGCCTGCCAGGGTCTTTGAATGAGATTGGATGTTGGTCTCCCTTTACAAAGTCAAGCTGCACTGCATTCCATGGCAAGGTTGTTAAGCTTCTCAGTGGGACGACAGACACAAAAGCTTGGGTGCGCCTACCCGTGCAACTCAATGCTTGGTATTTGTTTGTATTTTTTCCTTCTTGAGGATAAATAGGTGGAAATTTTCCCCTAATTTGATCTTTTCATCCCCTTAGTATGTGGGTGGTTTGAAGCCAGGCCAAGTTGTACCAAGAGTGTTGTACATGAAAACAGTCTGAACATGGCAAAACATGTCTAAAGCTGCTGAGTTGGTCTGGGAAAGCTGGCTGTGGTTGCAAGCAGGAGCAAAACAGGTAGAACTGTCCTGGGAGACCCAGAGTGAAATTGATTTGGTATGCCTGCCATTGGAAGTAATTATGCAAAAAAGTTTGCATTCTGCCTGGCCAATTTCTAGCCTGGCCCATTGGTACACCAGAGACTTCTTCTGCAGAAAGTTGCTTCTTCAGCCTTGTGAGAGGCTTCCGCTTCAACCCTTCAGCGCCTCTCCTTCGTTTTGCTAAAGAATGAAGGCAATTTAACCTCTATGTAACAAGCCAGCTTGCAATCGCCTGTCTGTGTTCAGACCTGTCTTTTTCTTTAACTGACTTTGGCTAGTGAACAGTAGATGTGGCCTTGTGCTGTGATCAATATAGAGCCTCTCAGTTTATTTTTAAATTTATTCTTGCACTCATGCCCATAAATGATAAAGAAGGAAGACGAGGAAAAAATTTATGTTGGAAAAAATGAATATGGATCCCCTTTTCTAGACTGGATTGGGGGGGGGCAATGAAGGGAAGAAAAAGAACGATTATATTAATCTCTGATTTGCTGGTAAAGTAGTTAAGCCAGGACTGTGTTGTGAACATTGTTCCTGTCTCCACATGGCCTCTGTCTTCACTTTTGCCCCAACGGTGACTGAGTTCATCTTCTTGGATGTGGAGGAGAAGAATGAGAATATTTCCAGGGACCCTCAAAGGAGCCTTCACTCAACTGGAAGCACATCGGAAGTTAAAAGCAACTCATTCCAGCTCTTGGTTATTCTTGAGGTGTGCTCTTAGAAGATGCCTCGTGCCTTATGTTCTGGACAGGATAAAAAGAGCAGCAAGTCTGAGAATAAAGAATTCAAGACATAAATACATTATTTATGCTGTGTTTTTATAGGGATCATTTTATGTTATGAGATGTATTTTTTTGTAACAACATTCTTTAATAAGTCTATGATAATAAAAACCTGTATAAATATTATGTCTCCCATAAATCAATTCATTGCAGGTTTACTCATAAGTGAGCCTCATGAACCTCAAAGGAGCTTCCAGTCTAGTGAATATGGTTAGGATTGCAGTTTAATTTCAGGATGGGGGATATCTTCCTCACCCTCTTTCTACCACATAAATCCTACCAGTAATGAAAGAGCAGTATTCAAGTTAATGAATTCAGGGGGTAATTGCAGGATGAAAAGTTTTGCTTACCATCAGTCTTAGATTCCTGACATCTTGAAAATCTTAGTTTGATGTCTAGTTTAGTCCTCAGCCCTCCAGGTTCCTGAAGCTCAATTTTCAAAGTCCTTCCTAGTTAGAAGAAAGCTACCCGTTTAATGTCTTCTTCTTCTTGGGGAAATGTCTAAAGCAGACCCAAGATGTCAGGATGAATGAGAGGGGGCCTTATCCAAAGTATAATGTGCTATTTGAAATGGTCTGATGAAATCTTATTTTCTCCACTGGGATAAGATGCAATAAGAAGAAGGGTCTGTGGGTGGAAGTACCTTCTACCCCTTTATGCGCTTAAGAAGACGTGGGTGCAGGAGAGGGAGGCATTATGTGGAGCAGTTGGGTGCAAATTCCATATTGCCTGATTCCAGTTGCTGCAAAACTCCCTTCCTTCCAAAAGCTGCCATTCACTTCTGGAGGAAAAGATGAAAACTCCTTTGACTGCTGCTGCTGCTGCTGCTGCTGCTGCTGACTATGAGCACTCAGCCATGCAATTTTTTGGCAAAGTGGATTGCCACTGTCTTCTTCCAGGATGTTTTTTTGACTTTCCAGTCAGGCCTAGAGCTCAGGGGCGTCTTAGAAGCTTCCAGTCAAATCCTAGTCAGACCTGAGCTTGCTTTGCTTTCACACTCACACAAAGGTGCCCAGGTTTTATCACCTGCTGAGACTCATTCTAGGGGAGGAGCTTCCTTTATTATCAAGAGCATCTCTCTTCCTTCCTTCCTTCCTTCCTTCCTTCCTTCCTTCCTTCCTTCCTTCCTTCCTTCCTTCCTTCCTTCCTTCCTTCCTTCCTTCCTTCTCTTTTCAGGTGCTTTTGCAGCCCTTCCAGGGGCTTAGAACTGCTTTGATAAAGATGCTCATAGTCAAACACTATTACCTCTAAGCCACAGCAATTGGCAGTCCTAACCAACATTGGCTGATCTCTGAAAAGCAGGACAGGACACATTAGGACCTCACTTGGGCAAGTCTAATGGCACTGTGGGACCCCGAGATTATCTCCTGGAATCCCACCCAGGTGTGCGAAGGGCCTGGGGCCTCTTGAACCAGTTTCCGTATGCTGAAAGACTTACTGGGGTGGCGAGGAGCACTCGGTTGTCTCAAGGTAAGGAGCTAGTGGTTACCCGTCTCGGCCATTCACATATCGTTCTCATTTATCACCTTTCTTATCGGTTCAGGCAATTATCTAACAAGAGTAGACAAACCAGGAAATGATAAGGCAGCTAACATGTTTGCCATTCTCAAAACCAGCTCTGTGAATGAACTTTTCCTTCCTCTTCTGCACATGCCTGTTTATGCATGAGTCATAATATCCACAATCCAGCCTTCCGACCAAGTTCTCTTACGACATCTTTTGCTTCGTTTTTATTCCTGAGTCTTTCATTTATGCAGACATTGTGTGTGTGTGTGTGTGTGTGTGTGTGTGTGTTTGTGTTTCTCTCAGAAGGTCAAATGGCTATGCCCAATTCTGGTCTAGCTTTCCACAGTTGTCCTCCTCAGACAGCCACTCCAAAGACAGGTGGTCCTCTTGGGTTTCTAGCCCTTTCCTTTCATTTTAAGGCAATGTTTACAAAGGTAAGTGTAAGGAAAAATACACAGGCAAGCTTCCTAGCCTGGTCCTTCTTTCAGATGTTCTGGTCAGTGAGCGCTAGGCCCAGAGATGGTTTGCAAGCACCTGCTATTCCTTTCCCCCGCCCCCCCCCCCAAAGGCAGGGAAATGTTTTTTCTCAGCTAACTTTATTCCATGTCAAATTGTTGTGATGGTAAGATGGAAACCCCTTGGAAAAAGGATGGGTGACATGGACATACTTACTAATTGATAGATTTGAAATATTCACATGTTGCCTTTGCAAGCTTGCAAGTGACAGGCCAGAAGAGACAGAGGAAAATGTGGGAAGGTTCAGAACCAATATTCTCCCCCTCCTTCCTTCCTTCCTTCCTTCCTTCCTTCCTTCCTTCCTTCCTTCCTTCCTTCCTTCCTTCCTTCCTTCCTTCCTTCCTCCCTCCCTCCCTCCCTCCCTCCCTCCCTCCCTCCTTCCTTCCTTCCTTCCTCCCTCCTTCCTTCCTTCCTTCCTTCCTTCCTTCCTTCCTTCCTTCCTTCCTTCCTTCCTCATAGTCTTTCTCTAGCTTACTCAATGAACTAATGGTTGCCAAAATGGCTTACAATTTGCACTGAAAACTACTTTATAGTGTTTGAGATGCTCCCATTATTTCTTCACATGGTAGGCCACAGATCAGTGACTTAGAGGAGGTGCTTCTGTACAGAGTGTAAAAAGAACCATCCAGATCCTATTCCATGGCAGTACAAGAGTTCTTGTTATTTTAGAAGGGATCAATGTGATACAGCGGATGTTTCTGGAAAATCCTGTGCACACATTTCAGGTCACATGGGATTTTCCTTTGGACTCATACAATGATAGAAAGTTAACTTGAAACGGAAGAAAGATTGTGAGTGTCTGAAGCTCCCCACCTTTATCCAAACCCAGTTTAACTGTCTGTCTAGGGAGGGGATTAGAGTACACACTGGATTTCCAATCATAATGGAAGCTTTAGACTCTGTTTCTCAGATCCCTGTGAGGCTCTGAATGTTGTTTAAATGTCATTTTTGACAATAACTCAATAGTGATGATGTAACTGATTTTCTGATAATCATATATTTAGATCATCCGGTTTACTGTACATATTGGCTGTTAATAGCTTCAGAAAAGTTACCCAATTTGCAGAAAGTCGATTTCAGCTCTCACTGGCTAAAAACACTTCAAAAGTAGTTAGACATTTGACTTACTTTGTTCTAGGTGTTTATTACACTCACCTGTTAATCAAGTTGCAATAAAACTTCTGAAATCAATTCACAATCTTCTGTGTTCCAAAACTACCCCACCAAAAGACAGGTCTTGAAGAGTCTTGGACTTTGATGAGCATGGAGAGGAAAATGATAGAAGTAATGTTCTTTTTGATCAAGTGGCTTAGGTGGACTGTTTAAATGCCATACCTTATTTTAAAAAGCAACCCTAACCCTCACCCTCACCCTAACCACCCAGAGACACTCTGCAGTGAGATGGGTGGTGACAAATTTGAAATATAAATAAAATAAATAAATGTTTTGATTGCATTTCTTTTTTTAAAAAATGTTATTAGCAAATGAGCTACCAGTACTATTATTACTATTACTATTGCCATTGTTATTTAATCAATGGGTCTCCATGAAAGAGATGAAGTTATCTTAGTGGCCTTGTCTCTTAAGCGTGGCACTTGTTTCAGCCTTGTGGGTTTACAGCTGTGTGATGCTGTTCAATATCATGTTCAGAAGTTGGTTCTGCTCCAGAATATGTGGTTGTAAGACGGAATCCTAAGTATCTGGAAAAGCACAAAACAGTAGTGTTTACTTACTGAGAGATAGAAATCAGTGACATAAGCATGAGAACTGGAAATATTCCTTATCCAGTGAGACCAGTGCAAGTTGGTTCTTGCAAGACTTTCCCACCTAAACCTTTGTAATTATGCTGCTCTCAGATAGAAACATTGTATCATTTGGACAAATCTCATCAACCCAATAATTAATCCAGCAGTACTTCCAAGTAAACCTCTCCAATCAGTGAAGAGCCCTGGTTGTGGTCTACATATTTCTGGTGCACATAGGAAGTAGCCTATGAAAAAGACTCCGCCGGGTGGCTTTCTTGATGATCCAATTGGTGGCAAGTATTAATGAGAAATAATCATTAATATATGCCCTCTTAGAATACTCTGCGCAACCAATAGATCTGGCAGAACTTCCAGAACATTACAGAAGGAAGATTAAGTCATCAGTGAGAAAACTAATCATCAGTATCAGGGTGGAGTTTCCACTACAAATTGCTGTAAAGCAATTAAGCTTCGGCTACTGTCCAAATAGAGTCAACCTTTCCAAGCCCAGGACCAAGGGCTCCAGCCAAGGAAGAGGACATTTTTGACAGAAACCTTTTTGTCTTTTGCCAGACTGAAGTGACCCTCTTCAGGCAGAGAGCAAGCTTTATGGGTCCTTCAAAAACCCACAGCGTTATTTAAAATTAAGTGAGGCCAACAATAAAATATGGTGTTGGCAACAGTGACAGAAGATACCTTTCTGTCCTAAACTCCTACATGGCTGGCATTTCCCTGATCCCAACAGATCTTTAGCTCTGCCCATGTGGTGTTCGTGGTTTAGGACTTTCCTCCGAGCAACCCCTATTCCATTTCCAGATCCCTTGTATTGCAACAGTCCCATCTTGGCTGCCCTGCTGAATTCACTATCACAGCAAGTCACACTTTAAATCTGTTTCCAGAAGGGTCCTGCTTTTGTGGCTGATTTAATGTAAGGGTACCGCTAGCAGCAAGTTTGTCTTAGAGGAAATATTTTTTTCAACACTTTTTCTTCCTCTGTAGGCAAACGAAAGTATACATCTTGATGCTGCTCAGAAATATGGAACACAAAAGATGTATTTAGGCAACCATTTTCTCCTAACATGTTGTGCAAGGATTCCACACTTCAGAACCAAATCAGGGTGACTTCTTCAGAAAGGAAGGTCCTTGTTGAGGATTCTGGGAGTTGAAGGCCACACAACTGGCAGTAGCCAGTTTGGAAAACAGTTGTCTTGAATCTGGGCAGGAAGTGATTAGAAATATATCTCTGTGCTGTCATCTTTTATTTTTTCTCTTCAATAGATCTGAGTAATATGATTTAGTCATTTTGCATGCTCAGACTAACATGCATAAACATTTCTCAGAAGAGTTTTCTACTTCCCTAGACAATTTGTAAAAACTGAATTTCATACCCAGACTTAAACTTTCTTAGTGAAATGTAGACCTCCATCTTCATTACATCCAGACTTAAGTGTGCCATCAATTTTCATAAGACTTTATTTTTAATTTTCAATGTTGAATTAGAAATTACAATAGTATGTAACAAGTTGGATTATGCTATGTTGCTTGATATTTACTGTGACAGTAATAGGTTTTATGCAGTCAAGCAAATTACTGAAAAAAACATCCACCTTGCCAAACGCCTGAACTGTGTAATGTTCTTCCCTTCGGCTTGTGCATCTTCATCTCCTTTTATACTTTTCCTTTACTGCCTTTACTGCTCTTGGGCTCTCTGTCCACACTGCTACTTGTAGTCCAGTGGGAAGGTGTGACTCCTGTTAAATGCATCCTCTTTGACTTAGCATCTTGTGCATTACAAAGATACGGCCAGAGCTGGTGGAAATCAAAGAGGAAGTCCAAGAACCACAAGGGCAAATTAAAACTACAGCATCAGACTGTGGGAAAAGCTGCACCATTTTGTTTCTTGCAACAGCCAAGGAGATGCCTCTAGGGAGCTCCCGGGCAGAGGAGGGAGAGGTGCCCTTCTTTGGCATTGTTTGATGGCTGCCCCCAACCCATAAAGAACATTGATCTTAGAATTGTGGTTGATTGATCAATTATGTGCCATCAAGTCATTTTCGACTCATAATGGCCACATAGATAGATTTTCCCAATGGTGATCTATCCCTAACCTGTTCTTTCAAGTTTCCCAGTGGTGCACTCAGTGCCACTGTAACTGAGTCCATCCGCCTCGCTGCTGGTCGTCCTCTTCTCTTTCCTTTCACCTTTCCCAGCATTACAGCCTTTCCCAGAGAGCTGAATCTTCACAAAATGTGTCTGAAATAGGCTAATTTGAGCCTGGTCATTTGTGCCTTGAGTGAAAACTCTGATTTCTTCGATGACCCATTTGTTTGATTCTTGGCTGTCCACAGTATTCTCAGGTATCTCTTCTAAAACCAAAGTTCAAAGGTGTACTCTTCCTATCCTGCTTCTTTGAAGTCCAACTTTCACTTCCGTAGAATGTCACAAGGAATACCACAGCTTGCAAGATTTTGATCTTTGTGGGTATAGACACATCATGGCATTTGCATATCTTTTCCAAGGCCTTCATGGCTGCTCTACCAAGTGCTAGTCTGTGGCATGTTTCTTGACTGCTGTTCCTTTACTATTGATGGTTGATCCTAAAAGGCAGACGCTCTCCACCACTTCAATGTCTTCATTGTCAGTTCTAAAGCTGGTTGTTCCACCTGTTGTCATTAGTTTGGTCTTCTTTATATTTAATTTAGTCCCATTTTTTTTACTGTGCCCCTTGACTTTTATTGCTAGAGCTTGCAGATCCTTTGCATTTTCAACTATCAATGTAGTGTCATCAGCATAGTGCAGGTTATTGATGTTTCTTCCTCCAGTTTTAAAACTACGCTCATCTTCTTCCAGTCCAGCTTCCCTTAATATATATACAGCATGTAGGCTGAATAAGGGGAGAATATGCAGCCTCGTCGCCCTCCTTTGCCAACTTAGAGCCAGTCTGTTTCACCAAGTTCTGTCCATACTGTGTGTTCCTGACCTATATATAAGTTTCTCATGAGGACAATGAGATGTTCTGGGATTCCCATTTTTCTGAGCATCTTCCATAGCCTGGTGTTGAGTGACATAATCAAAGGCTTTTCTATAATCGATGAAGCACATACTGATTTCTTTTTGATATTCTTTGGCTTTCTCAATTAAGAAGCATGCATTAGCAATAATGTCTCATGTTCCTCAGCCTTTTCTAAAGCCAGCTTGAACATCTGACATCTCTCTTTGCAGGTAGGGCTCTAATCTGCATTGAATGATCCTAAACATTATTTTGCTAGCATGAAAAATTAAGGATATTGTACAATAATTTGCACACTTTGTTAAATGTCCTTTTTTGGTATCAGAATGTAGGTTGACCTCTTCCAATAGATTGGCCACTGTGTCCTTCTCCACATTTGCTGGAATAGTTTGGTTAGAACCTTGACTGATTCTTCTTCTGTTGTTTGCCATATTTAAGTGGGTCTTGCATCAGTTTCTATAGCCTTCCAACTTGGTAATGACTGGAGTGCTGATCTAACTTCATCTTCTAGGATTAGAGGTTCTTGTAAGGAAGGAATATCTTCTAAGATATCTTGGATGTTGACATCTCTATTGGATAGTGGTTCAGTATACTCCTTCCATCTTCCTTTGATCTCCTTTGAATTATGGGACCATAGGATTTTAGAGTGGGAAGGGTCCACCTGTGCTCAGTGCAGGAATCCCAGTCAAAGCATCCCTGAGAGACACCTGGGGAGCCCCTCCTGGACAGATCCATTGATGGGGTACCCATCACCTCTCAATATCCACTCTCCAAAAGCAGCCAGAAATAACCACTCTGTCTGCCTCCTTTGAGTCATAATACCACCAATTGTAGTTCACAGGGTGGTTCTCCATCTTGAAGCTCTCTTCAATGGTTTTCCTGTGGTAAGAAGAAAGTGGGGGGAAGCAATGGGGCAAGCTCCTCTGAATGAATGGGGCAGAGAATTTGCAGAGAAAGCCTCCCCTAGAGCACCCTGGCTTTGCCAAAAATAAAAGATCACAAAACACAGGAAGGAAGCACTTTCCATGCCAGTCGATGGAAATCTGAAATGAAGCAAGAGTTCCTTCTTGCCCTAATCGATACCCCTTCATTCCATAAGAAATTCCTCCTTATCTTCCCAACAAAAATACACAAGTTTGGGGTACAATCCTGCTTGTTTATGAATCATTCTCATGGTGTGTGGTGGAATTTTCACATTAATAAGTGCATTTTAAGATTGGATCCTTAGGATGAAATCCTTCTGAACGTCTCCGTTTAGCACAGCACGTATTAGCATGAACAAATTAAAGCCACAAATCTTTGGGAATATCTCAGCTGAATTTTTAGGGGCAAACTATCTGTTGATACTTTATTTTATCACCCAGTGAGCTGTTGTATGCATTTGGCAGCTAAGGCTGCTTTTGCGTTAAGAAAAAAATTACATTAATATTGACTTGATTGCCTGATAAAAGCTATGCTACAAAAGAATATTGCAAAACCTCAGAGGTTTGGCATGTTTTTCTATGTGGGTGGAAAACTGTGTGGTAGCCAAGCAAGAATGAATCATGAGGCTCTAACATAAAGAAAAAAACACTAAAAGATAAAGTTTTTTAAAAGATGACAGCTAAAATAACAAAGCTTGTAGGTCTTTGCAGGCAGATGCAATGCACAGAGACTGATATGTAATAGCGCAAGATGAGAAAGACGTGTCTTTAGTAATCCTGTACCCTTTCTTTCCTGGTATTGCGGAAGGTGATCTGAAATGGCTTTACTTTTTACACCCAAGAATAGTTCCTGTGTGTTATTAAAGCCCCCTAAATCAACAGCTGCAAATGTGACAGGAACAGGCTTTCCCCATTCACATCTCTTGGGACCGCAGTTAAGATTAATCCATCTGGAGGACATTAAGCTGGGAGAGGCTGCCTGAGGAGCCACCTGGAAAACACTGTTGAAACCTTGCACGTTTGAATGTGCTTTCAGAAGAGGTAGAGTGGTGGAGGAGGGGGCGGGCCTAGCAGCTGAATGAGCAGGACGTTCAAGGGAAGACCTGGGATGGTTTGGTGAATGGGGAAGGCCAGAGACACCCAAGGCACTTGTTCCATGTCCCACGTTTCAGCTGGGATGGGTTTGCCTCTTTGCCTACCTGGCTACAGGTGAAGATGACTGAGCCCGAGATGGAAGGTAATGCTGGTTATGGAGTTCTAGTAGCCAAAAGATCTGGCACCAGTGTTTATCTTTTGATATCTTCAGAGATAAGGCTGACTGTTACCCAACTACCTGCCTGCCCTGTCTCTGCTTTCCAAGAGGAACAAGCCTGCTCAGGTCTTATAAGCTTTCCTCTGTGGACTGCAACTCTTCTTCCCAGCACCATTTGAGTCTGGCCCGGCCTGCTTCAGTGGGGCCTCCCCTCCAAAGCCCAGCCTGGAGGACCAGCCATGCCAGTAGCACAAGAAACCTTGGTAGAACTTGGAAAACTCGTACCTGGTGAGTGCTTGAATGAGCAGGAAATCCAAGATCGTAGCAAAACTGGGAAGTTGGGGGGAGGGGGAGACTCTGGAAAAAGACAAAGGCACACCACCTCCACGTTGTTGCAAAAATGAGCCCCTGAAATGAGCAGGAGTTGAGCATGGCTGGAAAGAAGGATTGTTTCATGTCTCAGTACATAATTCAGGAGATGCATCCAAAGATCCACTGCACTGCAGGATGTGTTGTGATGACTGTTTCTAAGATTCCCAGTTTCTCCTTTCTGGTTCCAAGAGAGCCAGAGAGGAGTAGGTTAGGGAAAGCTGCTAATAAAAGTTCTGAAGCATTTAGTTGTGTGGGACTCAGTTTATTTGTCTGGAGCCTACCCTCTTTGGGTACCTGTCCAAAGAATGCCAGCTTGGTACGACTTTGAAGCAACTTTTCCTGCTTTTCCTGTTCCACGTGAAAGAACTGGGGACTTAACAGCTTCTCCACAGCAACTCCTCCACCCCCCCCCCCCCGCTGCCTTTAGCATGAGTACATTCAGTTCTTTTGAACTAAGCATAAAAGAAATAATTGAACAATTAAGCGTTTTTGTTTTTTGAGAGCATGGGCATTAGGATAAATGAGGCCAAACTGTCAGTGAGTAAGTTTAGAGGAAAGATCAGAACATTTCCAAGCATCAGAAGAATGAAATCTAGGCCATTCTGCCTAGAGGAACTGAGGGAGCAAAGGAATGAGCTCCATGGGTTGGTTAAATGCATTGTAAAGGTAATCAGTTCTTTGAGTTTCTAGCCAGCTCCTGGCAGCCGCGTGGCAGGAGCCTGCTGTTGCCTTGTCTCTGAAGGTTGGACTTGCCTTCTACTTGACCCCCCTGGGCTTCCCTGATGCCCTGGGGGTCCATCCTTATGCAAGCACTGGCTAAGTCTGACCCTGTTCCTGTGGCTTTCTGGGATCAGCCAAGGTAGATCATCGCTAGACCTAAATCAGTTGGGGACACTCTTCTTCGAGCTAATTGAGAGAGACAGGAGATAACATACATAATTAAAAACACTAATGATGTATTGTCTCTGTATTCCTTGGAAGAAATACAAGAACATCCCTTGCTTTCATGTTCAAAGTCAAAGCAATTGTCATGTTTTGTACATGTAAGACAATTCTTCTTAGAGCAAATTGGCTAGAACTTTAGTGCTGACACCACCTTAACCCTGCAGGGTGTGCTCGGATGAGTTTATTTGACTTACTCTGGGTTTTTCAGGAATCAACTGTTAATCTTACAAACACCTCTAAACTGTTGCTGTTTTGTCCCATCTAGTATCTTGCAGCATGACCTGGAAGCTATCAATGGGGAGCGTGTGCTGAGTTTCTACAGCGCTCTTTTGGGCTCGGCCAGCCTGCTAAAAGAGGGATGTTGAGATGTGCACAAGTGCAAAACTCTGAAAACAGAAAAACGCGAGCGTGAATAAAGTCATCACATGTGATATATTATATAGATTTGGGTACTACATATTTTTAATCTTCACGTCATCTTCATATATCCCAGCTTTCTCAACCTTGCATTCTTCCAGAGGTTCCCTCAGATGTCAGGTTTGAGACAACGGGACTATCTGTGGCCGAGTTCAGTGAGAGACTTCAGGCTTGCGGAATTACTCTCTTCCTTTAGTCAAACCACAGGGCCATGGACTGGAGGTGGATGCAAAATGGTGTCTTAAAGACCCAACTTGTTATCCCATTCACCTGGTTAATCCATTTGGATCATCTGCACCAACAATCTGGTTTGGCGCTAAAAGTGACAATCACTGAGGTCGTTGCTAAGTCAGTCATTTGACAAAACATCAATAAATCTTGATCTGCCTTCCGCCCACTCCTGAACCTTCTCTCAATTTTCCATTGATTAATTACCACTTGATCCTGGGTGAGATATATTTAACATTTAGATCAGCGGTACTAATTCAGAATTGACAGGAATATACTGTGCTGTCCATGCCATCATCAATCTATCTGCCCAACCTGCATTCTGTAAGACGCACTGCCCCGTTCAGTCAAGTCCACATTTGGCACTTAGGAATTCAGCATCAAGGCAGGAGAATTTCCCCCCAACTCCTCCTCCTGAACAGCTGTAAACTGCTTGTTCACTTCTCTGTCAACAAGTAACACTCTGCTTTTTTCATAGCCATGACAATAGCATTGGCCATAATTGCATTATAAGAAATATTTTCTCAGAAAGGGACCAAAGTCATCCTCATTCTTCACTTAATAAAGAACATATAGCCAAAGAAAAGATGATGTGTGTGTGTCCTGGGATCACAAGATTACTGAAAAGTACTTTTTTTTCTCAAGCTTCAACTTTGCAATGAATGTAAAATAGTGATTAATTTTGAAAAACAGCATTTGAAGACAATTTTAATTTATATAGTAATCTCTCTTTTACTGCCACTCCCAGATGAATTATACATGTCACTGCTATAACACATGAATAAAAATCAGATGAGGGGAGTTGAGTGTAATTTAACAATTCCTGCGTTCACCCGAAGGCTGATTCAAAATAACATCTTCATCTCTGGGCAACTGTACCATCAAGTTACAATTTGCACAGTTAGCACCCACAGAAGGGAGTGTAGGCTACAGGACAGACCTTTGTAACATCTTGAATAATGTGTTTGTTTGCGCCCTGTTGCGCTGCAGGGAGGTGGTGGAAACGGTCTTTTGAAATGCAAGAGAACAGTAAAAATATGAATTTCAAGCAGACTCAGCTGCTGTGAAATGAGTTGGGTTCAAGCGTAATTAAATTCTGTATACAGCATTAAAAACTGCATCCTTTGAACTTGATTTTTCCCCATCAGGTTACTCCTGATTTATATCCTAGGTACATTAACCTTTTCTTCTGGAGTCTTGTAAGATCCTCATCCACCCCCCTCTGCAGCATTTCCTCATATTCTAGCCCTGTGTAGACAATGAGATACCTCTGCAACGGGATGCATTTTCATAACTGAGAAATAAGAATTTCATGGGTGGCACGACAAATCACTGTGGTAGGAAGTTTTGGCTGTTACGTTGTTAAGGGAAGAGGTGACACCTAATTGTACAATGGAGAGGTGCTGCTACTGCCAGAAAGACACCCATTTCCAGAACATCTTGCTCAGTGCAGACAGAGAGAGGTGGGATGAAAAATGTCTGCAGAGTTTCAAACTGGATCAGTCGAATTGATACTTATTTGATGAGCCACTTCAAGGGAGACAACATGGGATTGATCAGTTAGATTAACTGCATTGAAATATTTTAATCACTTAAAGAGATACCCTGGATTATGTAGTTTTAATGTGATCCTTAGAAAAACTGCTGTCTGCAAGCCTGCTTCCCTCCTGTTCATTGTGGTGAGGAGAAATGTGTTTTCCAAAATAGGGCCTCCGTGTGTCACGGCAGAAAGTTACCTCAGATAATAATATGTTCCCCACTGGAATAATTGGAAGGGAGGACAACTGTCTCTGACTCTTCAACAGCTATCCACTAATTGGGAAAAATTATTATTACAGTGGAGACTGTTACCTGACGCCTCCCTCGTCTGTTCCTTGGATAACAATCACCCACTCGCTTTCCAGCTGAAGCTCTCCTTCTCCGTACAGCCAACTTCTGACTGCTCCAGGTTCCCAGGTAGCTCCTCCAGCAACGGCCCCAAGTCACGAGCAGAGTTCCCTAGAACTGACACGTGGCCTTCAGAGGGGTAGCAGAACCATTCCCAAAGGCCCAAAATCTCACCAGGGAGGACGGGACGTGCATCAAAATGTTCCAGGACACCTTGTGGCATTTCTGCTCATATCCCTCTTCCTTCCACATCGGCATTCCCTTGTTTCTGAGTGTGCTCTGAGAGTGGAAGGTGGGGGGCTCTTACAACTGTCGTTTTCCTTGTGACTTGTTGTACTGCTATAAAACTGGGCTTCTGCTAAGCATGCCCACTCCTCAAAGTTGACACAGACATGCCATCTTGGCTACCTAACATACATTATTTGAATAGAGATTATTGTTAGGGTGTGTTGTACAGTACCTTTTTTTCAGAACTGCTGCTTTGAACCATACTTAAATTTATGCAAGGAGTTTTCTAAGATTTGTTTAATTTGGTTATATTCCATGATGGTCCTTAGAAAAACACTCGAAATGGAAAAAGTCTAGAGAGTGTTTGTTAATTGATACCAAGGTTTGCATTGTTAGCTCTCTTTTCTAATATAATAGGCAGAATTTTATAGTTTTATTTTATGCTAGGGTTTGATTTTGTGTAAACTATCAAGAGTCCACATGGAGTTGGCCGTATACAAGCATTATAATACACAAATAAATAAATACAACCCCTAGTTGTGCCATTACACGGACACGTACACGTATGCACCCAGACCTTATGTCTTCCAGAATCTACAGGGACTATTTCCATTTGCATCACCCAAAAGTGTAAATAGGTTTGTTCTGAATGCTTTTCAGCCAACATTTTTAATGTGGGGAAACAAATGGGGTGAGAATATATACCAAAGCAAGGCCCCTCCAAAAGGTTTTGCTCCCTTGTCAGCCAATACCTTGGGGAAAAGGTAGTTAAATACTGTAAATAAACTCCCAGATCTGGGTTGCAAATATCCACATCACCACAAGATGGCAACAAAGAGATAAAGAAAAATATACTGACACCTAGTGGTGGTGTGGAGGTTTGCAGCACAGATCTGATACCCCTAAGATAAACACTGGTTGGTTTTAAAGAATTACTCTAAAAATTACTGAATTAGTTTATGCAAAAAACCTCCACAAAGTGAAAAACTGCTTTTCAATAGTCAGTTTTTTCTGTTGGCAGTTCCACACTCAATCCGTGCATCTTTCGCCTGCAGTTGTTGGATGCTAAGCCCCCACAGCTCTCACACACGCATACACCAGTTAAGCAGTCTTCAGACATTTTTAATAAATCTCTTAAAATCTAAGGAATGTTCAGCAAATCAATATTCTCCAAATGTCTGCTATTTTCTATGGGTTCACCCTCATGACACTAATATTTCTGATATTTCTCACTGAGCCTCTTAAAATCTGAAGAATGACTATAAAATGTCTGAAATTTACCATGTATACCTGAACCTCTCCCTGTACCACAACATGTTATTTTTAGGACTTGGCTCCTTAATCTCTCTCTTTTTTAGTGAGAAATGAAACAAAAATGTGCTCTTTCTCTGATGGAGTACAGACTCTGAAGACTGATGGTGTTTCTGGAAATGGAACAGCCCCTCGTACAAGAGCCTTTTACAGCTCCTTTTCCTTACCTCACAAACGAACATGTTCTTGCAACTACTCTAGAGGTTTTGCAATCTTCATTCAGTTTGTGGCAAGAGATGAAGAGAACAGAGGGACAAATGTAACGAGAAAGGGGAGTCTCGCCAGGTAGATTCCATGTGTCCTCACATTTGCCTAATACAAAGGCAGGCTCTAGGACAGAGCAGAGCAGAGCAGAGCAGAGCAGAGCAGTCAATCAATCAATCAATCAATCAATCAATCAATCAATCAGTCAGTCAGTCAGTCAGTCAGTCAGTCAGTCAGTCAGGCATTGCTCTTGCCAATTAAAGCGATTAAAAAGTAATGAAAATAACTGATGGAAAATTCTGCTATCTGAGACTCTAGTGAGACCCAGCATCGCTCTAAGCAGACCACACTTAGCTGAACAGTCTGGGCCAATAAATCCAGTTCAAATCACTTGCTTACCTATGATTTTTTAAAAATTATGGTTGATAGAACAAACCCCCACCAGTTCAGTTTACAGAACCAAATGGTCCCCAGATGGTCTAGGTGTTCTCTGGGCCCAGACAAAGTCTAAGTCTGTGTAAGGCATTCCTAATCTTAAAGATGAAAACCACGCATGCCTGCTACTTAGAGGAGTAAGTTTGTCCAACATGCTTAATCAAGACCTGGTAACAGTAGACCAATGACCATCCGTTAAGTGTGATTTGCTTTACACTTGAGTGTTTTCTGGCTTTATGTGTTAGGTGTGCAAATGTAGCCTGCTTGGGATGTTATGGGCAGATGTATTGTGTAAAATGGATTAATTCAGTACCCACCTTAGGCATGTTATGTGAATGGAGTCATTGAGTTAAGGGTGGTTTACTGAATATAGAACTGAGTTCTTGACTAAGTACTTTAGAAGCCATTAATCCCTATCCAGCATTTAGGATGGATTCTCTTATAGCCTGTAGCAAAATGGCCCCAGGAGACAGTGCCCACAGATGAGAGGGAAGGGCATATGCCCACACTGGGCTAAAGTAGCCAATAGGTGCCAGGCTGATCCAGCTGAGGGGTCACTAGACTATGACACTGATCAAATGGTTGGTGAATTATGTCCCACTGCTGTGGTTGGTTCCTTGCCTCAAAGGAGAATATAACTTGAGTTGATGAAGACGATAGGTTGCCTTCGATATTGTGAGAACACAGGGCACAAAAGAATGTACATGCTGGGCATGTACAAACTGTGGTTGGGAAGAGGACAACATAAGTTAACTGGGACTTGGCAGAGTACAACAAGATGGATGGGACAGAAGATCTCCTGCTCTTTATGAAAGGGGCTGAGGGCAGCAAGGCAGCTCTGATTCTGGCCTTCCTTAGTGTAACTATCCTGGAGAGTCTTCTGGTCCTCTAAGGCCTCAAGAGAACAAGGAATCAGGAGCAATGAGGTTCCCCTGGGGATTTTTAAGCCCTTCCCTTCAGAATACAATTTAGAATTTGAAATGATCTGCTGTAGTAATATTTTTCATTCAAGGTAGCCCAACCTATCTATTAAAATATAGCAGCAAGGGTTCCTTAGGTTTCCCAGATTATCAAATTACTAGGCTATTGCTTTCAATGTTTTCTTCCTCTTATTTTTTCCTAACCAACTTGGCAAATGACTAGTCCTTGAAATCCAAAAGCTTACCATGAAGTTGCCAATTTCAGCTGACCTAGTAAAGATAATGCCTCCACAGATTTTGTTTCCATGGCCAACATCTGCTACTCTGGGTTTTCCTGGGGGAAAAAAAAGCGTTAACAGGGCACTGTGGTGCAAACCATGATAAATATATGACGCTCTGAAGACCTTTCTTCTGCTTAAATCGGGTTAAACAATCGGACAAACACTCTTTCTGTCTAGCTGCTAATAAACACAGAGGGTTTCTTTTCAAAAGATTCCTGTTCCAGCACCTTCAGATTGGTCAGCATTCATTAAGGTAAAGTCACAATTTAAGTGAGACCCATCTGAGTGACCAAGTCCATTTTTGCAGACTAAGAGTAAACATTTCTCAAGGGCTAAAAATCAATACATTGTATGATTTATACCACAGGATAATGTGTCAACATACCCTCTACTTAAAAAGATTCTTGTTTATGAAGATTGTTGGATACACACATTGATTGTCTTATGATTAAACAACTGCTGCAGGCAATGTAAGTTTAATTAAACATTGGCTTTAATAGTATACTTTGCGGCTAGAAAGGATAAACCTGCAAGTTGCTTAGAAGCCTATGTTTTTATGTTTTCGCGCAGACAATAATGACCAAATAATGTGAAGAACATGAAATATAGACAATGTTATTTTTCTATTCCCCATTCCTGATAATTAAAAAATTATGCAAGTCTAATTTACATATTCTAATGAGACAAATTTTCTCTTCATGTTGGCATGTGCCACAGGAGTAGGAGAAAAGTACATGCCGCTGCATGTAAATAGAACATAAAATATAATTATCTCTTCTTAACAGTGTGAGCTAAAGTTGATATGAATAAAATATAGTCATTAGCATTAACTGACTTTAGAACAGCCCATAATTAAATGAGAAATTTCAAATGTAAGTTTCAGTTTGGTAGATTGGCAAATGTTATTTTTTTCATGTAGACTCATGAAAATACTAAGAACTCACATTTGGTGACAGTCCAGTACATATGTTATAGTCACATTCCAGCCAAATTTGTGCACCTTTAATCTTTTTGATCTTGCAGGATAGGATTTAAATAAAGACTTAATTCTCCTTTATTGAAATCAAGAGTACTTTAAAGTGCTCAACTTCAATTGGATTGTTCCCACTCTTGATTTAAAAAAAAAGAAAAGTAGTGGCGTGATTGCCGCCACTGTTCTGTATTTAAATAGGCTGATGTAGACATAATATTTCTAGACAGAGATTGAATGTTTCCCTCCCACAAAAATGTCTCCTTCTTTTCCTTTAGCTATAATTTGAAAACTAGCTTCAAAGGATACAAATCCTGCTCTGAAGCTAACCATGATTAACCAGATAGTAGTGTAGCTATAAGGCAAAATCCACATCTCATGACTAAAAATTCACTTACATAATGGGAATGTATTTTCTTGTGTTTTCTTTTCTTTGCCTAAGTGGGTGGCAGTATCTGGCCAAAGGTAGTGGCCTCAAAAGGCTAAGCAAGATCATGACTGAATAGTACTTAGATGGGAGTCTCTAGCAAATCCTAGGGCCCTAGGTTAGACTAGGAAGTTGAAAAGAGATCCTGGAAAAAGGCCATATTGTTGTCAAGGAAATTGCATGGACGTGTCTCCAGAGTGTCCATGAGTTGAACTCACCTTTACCTCTTCTCTCCCTTCTGGGCCCCCAAAGCAAGTACTTTGTCTGTGGGAAGGTCCCACAACCCTTTAGATTTTGTAGATGGCTTATAGGCTTTGAGCAAGGATCATTCCATCCTGATTTCACTGACCTTCACTGCTGTAACCCACTAAAAATGACTCAGAGGTTTGACAGGTTAATGGGGAAAAAAGGGTGAGGAACAATTTGCTGGGAGAAAGGAAACAGGAGAACGGAAAGATGTGTTCAAATCCTTAACATGGGAAAAAATGGAAAAGAGTTTATCTTACGGTCCATTTAATCTGACCAGTGGAAAAAATCTTACATGGACTGAAAGACACTTACAAAAAAACAGAAAAGTGGGAGAACATCCAGAATCACCTGTTATTTTGTATGGCCAAGTTTTACTGCATAGAAAACTGTCATCTTCACTGTCAGAAACTGTGCTCCATTTTAAGGCCTGAAAAGTAGCGTGTCCAAATCCAGTTTCAAGAAGCAGGAGCCCAAAAAATAAGAATAGGGAACTTGGAGTCACTGAGCTGACACCTGCCCTGGTCTTCCCCGTGAGGGCTAGAGAAGCACATGAGCAATGGCTTCCCGATTCTCATCTATATGTATAAACAAGCAGGCCTACTTTGTGCAAATCTGGGCCTTCTTTTGACTTTGTTTAGGGAGCCACCCTTCAGTCACCTGAACTTCAGATTCCAGTACTCAGATCTTCAGTGGAAACAAAAATAGTGTCGTTTTTAAAGCTCATACTTCAAGCAGGCTAATTTTTTTTTCCTTTTATTTCTTCTTCCCATTCTGGCAGCACTGGAGAAGTTGTTGGAAAGTGGAAATATTTGTAAATAGAGTGAATTCACCTATGAATCTTTTTCCAAGTATGATTAAAAAAAAAAAATCCTTTGGGATCTTCAGATATCAGGGCTTTTTCCAGTTGATGGTCCAGAATCTGAAGAAGTTGGGCTGGGCTGTTACCTGCCCTTGAAGCCCCCAGGGCTGACTCCGTGGAGGTTGAACTCCTTTCAGACCTGAGGGTCTGGTCATGCAATGGCTTGGCAGCCCTTAAATGGCCTTTCTATTTCTGTTCATGCAAATCTACAAGCCTTAGAAATGTTCTATTAGAAATGTTCCATTCGTCTGGCCTTAAGCTAGTAATCACCTCCACACCTTGAAACATAAATTTCCATAAAGCATGTGTTTGCTTTTGTATAAGTGTTGATTTAAAAATGAATTGTAAAAATGTTAATAGAGATCTAATACTTATTTTTGTAGAAGCAGAATGATCTTTGCCAGATGGTTGATAAGCCATCTCCTTATGTTTCTTTTTCTTTGAACAGGGATTAGTCAGAGCAACCCTCCTGAGGTTGTCTATCTTCAGAGGATATTCTCTGATAGCCCTCCAACTAAGGTTGGGGCTCCATAAAGCACAACACATGACTTCCATCTACGTGGCTCCAGTTTACATCCCAATTCTTTGCAGACGAAAAGGAGAGCAATGACTGATACAGAAATGGAAGAAAGCATTGTATTCTTCTGTCAAAATAAGGATCAAAGATGTGCGTTATAAATATATAAAGACTTGCTTCCCTCTGGAATTCATTTCTGGTTGGTTTCCACAACATTTTGCTTGACAATCTGTTGGTTTAGACAATGCTGTTTTCAGAGATTCAGTATAGCAAGATAAATATTGTTTCTTCTCAAGAAAATCAAGGGTCCTTCATGGAGGACATCAGTCATGGTAGATAAGCTCCTCTAAATGGCTGTTTGGCCACCATGCATTGACAGTCTCCCACTGCCACTGGACTTGTCTAGGTTGCCTTCGGTTCCCATGAGGCAACTGTGAAACTGAATTGCCCCTGTCCCATAGAAAGTGACTGTGAACCTATATAAGGTGCTCCAGCGTTTTGTGGAGCTCACTATCACTCCCCAGCACATGGGAATTTAATTGTAAACTAATTATGTATAAAATGAATTCAAATTATGCTGTGCATAATTCTTTGACATATATTTCAGGAAGCCAATAATAGCCAGGTAAGATCGGACAACTACAAACACCTGGACAAAGCTGCCAAGAAGTTTCTAGACAGCAGTCTTCATCACAGTGGGGCAAACATAGCAATTTAAGACACATAACTCAGGGCAAACTTTTCTTTTACATCAGCTGTGAACTTTCCCACCCAGCTCACTTGCCCTACCAGCCATTATCATACATCTCCAATTAGAGAGAACTGGAAAGAGAAGGTCAAAGATGGTTGAGCTGTAGCTTTAAAGATATCTTCTGGCATAACTAGTAGGTAGAGAATTATAATTGCCCTAATTTTGGAAGGAGTGGTAGTATGGAAATGGATGGTAGAAGGGAGTAATTCTGTGGATCTTTGCTGGAGAGAGGAACTGGAAGAAGACACCATGTGAAATTTGATGAGGACAGCAAATAGTCTCAGAGGAGGAGAGAAGGAAGAAAATCCACTGAGTTTGCAGGGAGGCAGAAGATATAGGGTTGGATCCCAAATGTTGGCATTAATAAACAAACAAGAACTTTAGTAGACAAACAATGAACAAAATGAAAGGTGACTGATAATGCAGACACTCTAAATTATGTTGTTTGGGATGATAGTGGATTAATGCAGGAGCTTCAGAAACTGTGAGAGACAATGTTAGAAGCATTGCTGAATATCATGCTTTTACTCTCTTGCCCTAGGTCAACTGATTCTAACTTCTTTCTATCCCATTTAAAAATTCTCAAAGAGATGGAGCAATTTCCTTTTTACCTTCTTTGATTTGAGACCCCCTAGAAATGTACACAGTCATCTAAATCTGGTCCTCGTGATATATATTCAGTTAGAGAAAGATACCTTTATTATAATCAATGACCAAATTAGAACACAATTTTATGGCAGAAGAACAGAATTCAAAAGGAAAAGCAAACTAGGATAGTGAGATTGCAAAAATCAAAAGTGACTGGAGATGGAAAGGCTAATCTTCTGGTTGCCCCCTATTTATTTATTTATTTTCTGCCCATCTCACCAGAGCAACTCTGGGCAGCGTGCAACAATCAGATAGAAAGACAGATACAAACATTAGAAGAAATATTAAAAAGCCACATTAGTAAATGCCATAAAAAACAAAAATGCAAACCACAAGGGCAGGGAGAATAAAAATGGCCACCTCAGCAATGGCCATCTAAGCAAGTCTCCAGTTCCCTGGGAGAACCTTTTGACCTTCATATTCTGTTCCTGACCTTTCCATTACATCAAAGCACACAGGAAAGTTAATGTGACTTCCAAGTCCATAACAGTCAAGCACAGAAAATAAGTCACAATTGACAAAAGCAATCTGAGGAAGTATGGACAACCATACTTGAATGAAATGAATGAAAAGCCGCTGCAAAAATGGCAATTTGTAGAGTAGAGCTTGGATCATCTGTTGAGAGTTCTGATACTTGGTGGCTTTGTAGACCATCTTTTCTCCAGCTGCTCCTCTTGAGGTCCTAGTCAAACCTTGGCCATAAGTGTTCTCTATGTGTTCGGTTGAGAGGTTTGCTGAAAGCACAGGGAGGGCTCTTGGCTTCCAGTTAGAGAGCACATCTGAAGGATGGATCCAAAAGGCATCAGGATGCTGAGATTTACTGATTCATTTTGATCCAGCAGTTCAGATAAGAGGCTATTAACTACAGTGGAAGATTGGATTATAAAATTAACCGAATTTGCAGAAATGGCAAAGCTGACCAGTTTGGTCAGAGAAAAAAATGACAGACTTTTTTGAAAGACTGGAAACCTTCTATGGACTTCTTGTTGAAAGAAGAAAAAAATCCCAGATTGATGATTTCAGGATTTGGGGATCAAAAATTAGACAAAGAGTTGGGGAAAAGTTTAAGATGATAATTACTTGACAGAAAGAAGGGTGGAAGGCACAATTGTACATTTTTTTCTTTCTTGTTTCTCTATTTCTTGTTTTCTATATTTGTTATTGTTTGTTTTGCATATCTTACTACAGTGAAAAATTCTAATAATAGATAGATAGATACGTAGATAGAGATAGAGATAGATAAAGATAAGAAGCTATTAACAGAATCAGTATTGGGGCATGCCTTCTAGGTACAGAACTATGCAACCGAGTCCTGTCTAAGTGATGTCTGGCTGGTTTTTCTCCTTCTAGTCTGTCAGCAACGGTGGGCCAAGAACTCATTCAGCCTCTCTTCTCTTCAGAGATCCAGTTCTTATTGAAGAGAGTGGCAAGGTAGAACCCAGTTTTCCCCAACCAGGGTCACCGTTCAGTACGTTGGCAATACAACTCCTAGAACTCCCAAACTACACAAGTGCTGGGGATCTGGAAAGATAAAATCCCAAGGAGACCTCTGGAGGCCCCCCAGTTCAAGAAGACTGGAGTAACGAAAGAGCTCACCTAACCTGCAGTCAGATTCGGTATGGCAACCACACTACCCCATTGCCTATCGGGGCAGTGACCCAGTCTTTTCAGTGTAATAAGAAGAGATAAAGATAGGCCCGGTGAGATGCGTTCTAAAATTTCAGGATATTTTTAAAATTATTATTAGTTTTTGTTTTGGATTCTGCTGAAGACTCAAGAGACCAAAGGAAGTATTTTCATTATATTTATTATTCAAGATGGGCTGACATCTGTTTCCAGTTTGTAGTGATTATTGACACATCTGCTTGCTTGGCTCCGGGAACTGTAAGTTGCTGTTTGTGGCATTATTTTCTGGATCAACTTTTCAGACCACCCGGAAAATCCTTCAGATGAGAAGGTAGTGATATTTGTAGCACGATTACCTTTTGGCATCGACTAACAATAGTCCTAATGGGGATTCTGTCATCTGGTGCGTTATAAATTACAGCAATACGTTTCTTTGACACCTAGAGGAAGAATGAGGGTCTGCAGCCAACAGATTTATGATCTGACAAAAATGGATTGAAGTGGACTGATAAAGACTTCAAGTAGGCACTAGAAATCGAAACGGTGGTTAAATATTTGGCTTAACCGGTCCAGGTCTCTAGGCTGAAGCAAACCCCAAGATTGATTGACTGCTGATTATGCAGGCAAGGTAGGCCTTAAGTGGGAAGCCACGCAAAGGCCGTCAGATTCAAGAGTACAGCCGAGGTCTCTTTTGGGGGTATGTTTTTTGGTAGGCCCCCCCAGTGTTTTTGGCAGTGCCTCTGAAAATCCACACCTGCTCCTTTTTCTCACTCTGGTTTCTCTCCATTCTATCTTATTTTTTCCTTTCTATCTATCTTCTAGCTTATGATCTGTTCTTACATCATCCTGGAGTCACACATAATGGTGCTCTCTGCCAATGTCCCCCTCCTCGAAAATGGCTTTGATGAGCTGCCCTGGGGATGATCTTTGAAACTCCCCTCCCCAAAGGCAGAGCTGGCTTTGCTTCAGGGATATTAGTGCAGAGACAAATGTGTTTGGCCCTTTAGGGTGGGATCCAGGGATCTGGTTATGTGAACAGAAAGGAGGGGGGCAATGATGTGAATGGCCAGCAAGCAGACCGCACAGGTGTGCTGGTGGCATCTTGCTATGAGCAAGGCCAGGAGGGACCTAGCCACAAAAATCCCTCCCAGTTGCCAGTAAGCGCTCTGTGCAGCCTTAGTCCTGGCGCAGTATTATTTGCAGGGTCCAGATGCAAAACTCACACAGCCTGAATTAATTTCTTTAAGCTGCAGTATATTATCAAGTGAATGTAATTCTTCTCTTCCCCTTCAGTGATTCTGCTGTTTTAATTTCTGCTATTATTTTTAATGTACTATGTTGTTTTCCTTGTATTTCTCCCTGGTATATCTGGCTGGTCGATGACTGCAAATAACACTACAACTTCATAATTGGTAACATTAGAATACAATCTGACTAATTATAATTCTGATGTGGGTCATTCTAATATTCATTTTCGGGGACTTGAAAAGAGAAACTGCAATTTTAGTTGGTTCCAAATATTGTTTTATTAACTTCATTTGTATGCCTTCATTTGGAGCGTTCCTCTTCCTGACCCCACAGAATTTGCAAGATGATACAATATAAAACTTAGGAGAAACACTAATTAAAAGATCTTTTTGTTTTGTAATTCTATCCATCTGTATTGAAATAGGAAATACAAGCTAAAAGAGAAAAGGAACTAGAATAAAATAGTAATGGAAGGACTAAGGAAGAAATATCATTTTCCTCTCCCAGCCGTTTGCAGAATAAGGTGGCTTATTCTAGCCCCCCCCCCCCCCCCCCCCGCCCAGACACTGTGCCTTTTATAAGGTAAGAAATGTGCCACAAAATGTTAAGCATTCCTCAGAGGGAAGTAATTCACCTTCCCAGTTTGATGCCCCACGTTGAATTCCGATTTCCATCCCTCCTCTTTGGCCAAGGCCCGAGAAGGACCCCAGGTGGGGTCTGCAGCCCTGGAGACTGGCAGTAACTGCGCAGATCTGCTTCTTTGCATTGCTCCTGCTCCTGCTCCTGCTCCTGCTCCTGCTCCTGCTCCTGCTCCTGCTCCGTTTCAACCACTCTTCCCCAGGCCCTCAGAATAAGGCCTCATGGTTTACGTCTTAAAACTTCAAAGCAAAGCAAACCTGACAATATGCACCATATGCCATTGGGGGGGAGGGGCACAAAATCACAATAGGACAAAAATACTCTGTTGTGACAACATGATGAGGCAGCAGATTATAACATAAGAGTAGCAGTGACATGGCAAAGTATAACAAATGAGACGATCCTTCCCCCGGCCCCCACAACTGAGATTTTTGCCAAGTGCCATGGGGGACACAGCGGCCTTGCCCTTCGTGAGGAGCTCTTAATCTGTTGGGCTACAGCTTGAGGTAGCTGGTCCATGCCAGGGTTGGCATCTTCCTCTGGAAGAACTCAGACTCAGGGCTGGAGAACCTGAAGATGGTGGACGTGAAGCAGCGTCTCCCATATGGAATAAGCCTTGCATTTCGCCTTCTTCTCATGCCATTGCAAGGGCTGGACAGCCGCCATTTTCACTGAGATTTGTGCCCTGAGTGCTGTGCTACCTTATATGTGACTGCACTCCATCTGAATATCCTCAGCTTCTCCCAGATACTATTTTCTAATTCTCAAAATTTGCTGCTGGGCATGCCGGGAGGTGTGTGTGTGTGTGGAGGATGACAGGAAGGTCTTCTTTATCCACTTGGTTGGACAACAAATGTCTGTGAAAAAACAGAGGCAGACTGTAGGCATTCACCTCTGCCTGGCTGGGCTTTAGTGATACCTCCTCCTGGAATGGGTGGGGCTAGATAAAATGGCATTAATTTCATTTATTTAATTTGAATTAATATAGTTAAGATGATTACACTCCAATCATATCTCTAATAATTTTCTTCTTCCATCCTATTAAATATTCAAGTCCCAGAACAGCTTTTGGAGATCTCTAGAGACCTCTGCCCGATTTTTCAGAGGCCTCCTGCAACCACAGGGCCTATCTTAACATGTCTGTGCTCTAAAGTGAACTTTTAAAATGTCCTTTTGTTTTCTGAGAGTTTGTTAATTATGAATGTATTGCTTAATACATTCTCGGCAAACTATTACGTAACACATTTTCTATAATACTGTTACCTAGTTTGAAGGGATGTATGGCTTTTGAATAGAAATCTGCCTACTTGGCAGGGTTGACAGATGTTAATAAGCAGAGAGAAACTGAGGTTTGGCATAAGAAAGGCAGGCCACTCTGGTTCATGAAACAGCTGGGTTCCACTGAACAGGAAATGGTTTCATTGGAAGACTGCAGAATAACCTTACAAGTGCTCAACCACATCTTAAAGATATTTGCATTTCAAGTACATATCTCTTTGTTAAATTCTCACAGTGTAAAAATATTAGTGTGGATAATATCCAGCTCAATGGGGAAGATTCTCACAAACAAACCTGAATGGACAAAATAGTCCGCATCTATTTTTGCATCAGCTGCAATAGTCTCTGAAATATATACCAGGAAATGGCACACAGACTTGCCAGATAAATCCCAGGCCTCACAATTTTCTGGTTTGACCAGCAGAAGCTCTTGGGGTCTTAGGCCTGGGATGAGAAATCACTGGCGTCCAGCCCCCAAACTTGATTTTGTAGACTCTCAGAACCTGCTCCAGTTGTGGCCCTGAAGAATGCCGCTAGTGTTCCCGTCTACAGAGGGAGAGTTAGAAAGAGTCAGTGTAATCCCCCCTCAGGGGATTAGCTTGCTGAGTGTGCCTGGAGAGGGGGTTGGCAGAACTCTGATTGAAAGGGTCATGACAGTGAGTAAAATTTGGGAAGGACAGTGTGGCTGAACCCTGAGCAAAGGAGGCATGATAAACTGGAGAGGCTTGAATTATGAAATGTGTTGTGCAAATATGGAGTTGACGGTTGTGAACATGATGATTAGCTGCCCACTCCAGTAGACAATGGAGCAATAGATAATGGAAGTAAAGCATGTGTAAGAAGTAATGGACTGTAGGAAATACCCCAGTACTGGGTATGGAGTAAGACAAGGAACTATGATATCCTCTTGGTTGGAAAGTTCATAGAGGTGTTTTGGTTGAGGATGTGAACGTGTATCTATTTTAGTATGCAGAGTGTGTTGCTGGCTAAGAATCTGAATGATTTGCAGCAAATGTTGATGGAACAAGGAACACGGGTCTGAAACAAAAATGTTTAAAAAACCAAGACTTGTTTCATATGGAAAATGGAGTGAACAATAGCAGATTATACATAAATGACAAAAAGCTAGACCAACTAGATGAACTTGTGTATATTGGCAGAATGTTTATTAAAGATGGGAAAATGGATGGAGAGATTTTAAGTCATGTAAATCCTGGCAGAAAGGTAATGGTTAATATGTGGTCTATTGTGTTGAATGAAAATAACTGCGCATAGGAGTGTTTCTGCCCACTGTCTTGTATGGAAGTGCGAGCTGGGTTTGTCTGGAGAAACATAAACATAAACTGAATGTGGTGGGTATGGGGTACTTAAGAAATGTGCATGGTGAAAGAAGAAAAGATAGGTAAAGAATGAATGGGTGATGGAGGAATGTGGATGGAATAGGAGGAAGTGCTTTCAGATGATCTGGTCATAGAGAATGAATCAGTGCTGAATCATAGAAGGAATGTATGAAAGAAGAGTGAATGAGTCAAGAGGAAGGCTGAGAAATAGATGGAGCAGTTGTGATCCTGAAAAAATGAGAGCAGGTCATGTATGAAGCCATGTATGGATATGGAGGAGATGGTTCCCAAGCATGGAATGGTTTGGAGAAGTGTCTGCTGCAGCTGGTAAACCAGATTAGCTTTCTTTATTTTATCTCATGTCTTTAATCTTTTCTTTTTTTACCCTTGACTATTTCTTATTCCTTCTCTGTGCCTTGCATAATTTTGCTTACCCCAAAAGAGAATCATGTGTGGGGTAGTCATGTATATATGCTGTTCTAAAATCAATTCAGCAGAAATATTAACCAAAAAATCCGTATAAAAATAATCGAAAAGCCATACAAGTGCTTAGAAAAGGAAATGGAATATTAATTGAAAATCTAACATTCTGTGCAACATCAGTCATAAAGACTTTGTTCTGACTCACATCAGTACACTCTGTGGTTCAACGTCTGAATCGATCTTCTAGGTCAACCTTTCACTGAGGCAGGCTCTGTCCAGGCAGATTTTCAAGAGATACAGCTTTTCCAGTCACTTGAGAGAAATAGCCCTGATGAAATCAAACTTCATGTGTTTGTACAAGGCATGGAGCTTCTCACAGCCACACCCCAAAGAGGAGACTGCTCCAAGCAGCTCCGTATCCAAACTCTAGCAATGTGTGCTATGCTACATGGTGCAAAGCCACTCCGATTATCCAGGCACATTCTTTGGTCTCCTTGCTTCAGGCCTTTAAGGCAGAATTAACACGTGTGCACATGTGTGCTTGGTCTGGGAAGTAACAAGACCTCCACTTCCTACTTTCCCCTTCCTCATTATACTTGCTTTTCCTAAAGAGGAATCAAGTCCCAATAAGCCCAGCTCAAAGAGAAACAGTCTGGTAGACAAGGTGAGCATCAGTGTTGGAATACTACGTAGGTTGGCCACCGAACCTTATTAGGCCATGCCGGGGAGCCATCGAAATCCTGCGAGTGCTTGGCAGAAGCCCCAGGAGCACTCTCTGCAGGCAGTGTGGCTACCCTGAAGCAAGAGCAATGGCGCATCGACCATAGTTGCAAAGAAATGAGCCAAAGTCAATATGCCTGTGCTTGATAAAGGAAACCAAGCTTATATAATAGATGTCAAATTCTTGAAGACACCTGGAAATCTGGGGAGTTCTTTGTTTTCCATATTGCTTAAAGTTCATGCTCGCTAGCATGAAAATATATATTTTTTTCTTTCAGTGAGCATATAATGGTATACAGTGACTGGTGCACAGGTCCTCTGCTGTTCCTTCCAACCATCCATCCATCCATCCATCCATCCATCCTACTCCAGCAGGAAGGGTGAGAGGCAGGAACGTCCACAGGATATGGTCAAGAAGGTCAAGATGGTGGCCATGATGGTGCAATGGTAGATCCGCTTGATTTGAATACGTGTTGCTAGTGCAACACATGTAAAAATCAGCTGGTGCTTTGATTGTGCTGCTTTGGCCCCCATCGCGTCTTCCTTTAGCGCAACTTGCAGATGCCCCTGTGAGAGGCTGGCTCAGCTCCTCGGATGGCGGAATATCTTTTCAGCTCTTGCTGTCTGGTCGCAGCATGCAGCCCCATGCTAATTTTCTCTCTCTCTTTCTCTCCGCCGTACCACACTCACAAACCTATGATTTGTGATAGGAATGCCACTCGGATTGCTTGCAATGTAAGCAGCTGGAGATACGTCAAATATCTTTGGCACATGTGATACTGCAGCTCACTAAAACCATCACCCTAAAAATAAAGTAACAAGTGAACCACGGTGGGAATTAACAGTATAGTACATGCATAGAATATGCAATCTCTTACCTCAGACTTCTTTTAATAAAGCCCAGTCTATAATTACACCCCAAACAACAACAGCAAAACAAACAAACAAACAAACAAACAAACATCTCCTTTTGAAACCCTTGTGGCAGAATCCCTTTCAAAGTTTTTTTTTTTTTTTAATTGGTTGGACTCCAGAGAAATATTTGTAGAATTTACAGCGTCGCTAGGAATGTTACCTCATCCGAGAAGCTCATTGATTTATACTTGTTACACGAGTGAACATTAAAATGAAGCCACTGTATCGGTCCAATTAGAATTCAGTTCCCAAACAGCCATGTAAATCAGCGATTCCCCAGATGAACACCCCGCAGAACAGAGCGGTTGCAATGCCTTGAAAATGAATTCAGCCCATCTTGCTATGAGTCTCTGTGTTATATTTCATCGAGTTCCTGGCCTGAAATGGATCAAGGGACAATCCTAGTCCAGTCCCCACTGAGGCCAATGAGACTCATGACGAGACAAAGGCTGTAGATCCACTGGGAGGGTGGGCACCTAGCTGGTTTGTTTTCTGAAGGGGCACCATTTCCCAACAAGCGTTCTCAGACCCGGGCATCGAATACAGAGAAAATGTAAGATCATAAACATATCATCACAAAGCTGAACAGCAATATTTATTTATTTAGCAAATTTATGTGGCTGCCCAGCTTAAGCAAATAACTCTGGGTGGTTCACAATCCAGAGCAATATAAAACAGCTTAAATACAAATACAAAGAAATATAATAAACAGAGAATGCGAAGTACAAATTATGCCGACATAATCCCGTTAGACGTATTCATCAATATCGGCCTCCGCTACAACCCAGCCTTAACGCCTGTGGGAAAAGCCAGATTTTTACAGCTTTCTGGGAGGCCAACAGGGTTGGGCCATCAGAATCTCCAGGAGAGCCGCCACCACACAGAAGGCCCATTTCCTGGGCCTGGCAAGGTTTCACCAAGGGGGTCCAAAGCATGCCCACCCTGCCAGATCTGGTGGGACAGGTAACCTGTAGGACTTTAACGGCAATAACCAGCACCTTGAATTGCGCCGGGAAGAAAATTGGAAGCCAGCGCACCTCACACAGCAGAGGTGTTCCATGATCAAATGCCAGGGCACCCAAGATTGCAAATGTCTCTGTCTGGGGCTGCCCTTGAAGAGTATATTACAGTAATCCAGAGGGGAATCACTTTGGTGTGAGTGACTGTGAGCAGAACCTCCCGATCCAGGAATGGGCACAACTGGCGCACAAGATGGATCTGTGCAAAGGCCTTGCTAGCCACAACTGTCACCTGCTTCTCAAGCAGGAGTTGTGAGTCCAGAAGGACTGCCCAGATTGCACACCAACTCCCTCTGGGGAAGTGCAACCCCATCTAGAGGTATTGATGGAACAGATCTAGAACCAGGGGACCTAAAACTCCAGAGACACTCTGCTTGGCTAGGGTTGCAAGTTGCAGTTACCTAGATATTGTTTAAATATAAAGAAAAAAATCCATCTGTGCAATAGTGGAACAGTCTACCTACAGAAGTAGTGTCTTCTCCATATCCGGGGGTTTTCAGAAGATTAAGGATGGCTTAATTGGGTTTCTGGCACAGGGCAGAGGGTTGGATCGATGGCCTTGTGCTACCTCATGAGACTATGAAAACAGTTTAAGCTTACCTCCACTGTGGGTTGGGGATAAGATGAAGACAATCCGGACAATCAGTCTGTTGGTTGACATCCTGCTGAGGTTAAGGAGGTGTAAGGATGAGCCATTATTTTCAGGTGGGTGAGGGCAGAATTCCAACTCAACATTCCTTGCCATCAAGTGATTTCCATCTCTCTTTGCAAAGCTCTGGTGTTCTCTACCACTATTCCGGTGAATGGCGTTGGAATTTAATTAATAGGAATGTTGACTTTCATCCACGGTACCGATAGGGTTGTGCAAAACTTCAGTCTGGAGATTCTAGTTACCTCCCACCGCCCGCCCGGAAAATCAAACCTTGGATATGATTGCATGTCAGATCAAATTGTGTACCTTTGTATTGTTTTGAAGATTCTGTGGACACGCATAGATGCACCTTTAATGGATTTTTCAAATCAAATCAATTCAGGAGTTCAGACTGAGCTGTAAATCCAAATTGATTTGACAAGATATCCTTTACCTTGTAAAAGAATAAATAAGTAAGGTCTGGATCCACAATTCGTCTATCTTGGAGGAGACTGTAGAAATCCATGAGACATAAGCTGGGCCCTGCTATACAGTATACGCACTTTAAGGACCAACCTGTTTTTACATAACCCCTCTCTGCATTATTGTTAGGAAAGTGTCAAGTTTTAAGAGGAAGCCCTCGCTAAGAGTGTTCTCTTTCAGAGGAACTTTGATTGAAGACCTATTTTTGGCCACAAGGAAAGAAAGAAAAAAAAATTACTTAACCTCACTTGAATGAGAGGAGATTAAAGGTTAAAAGCTTTAAAGAGCTGAAAATGCATTAGCACTGGAACAGTAAATATAGTCTGCAGAGATATGGACAAATTAGCAAAACAAATGTTAGAGAAGAAAATGCACTTTAAAGTGTGTTGGAATCTCTACCCATATCCCCCACTGCAATGCACATTTACATGTTATGTTCCATGCTCCATCCTTTTAAATCTCTGCATCTCTTAAGTATTATTGGGGGGGGGGGCTTCCTTTGAAATTGCACAGGTGAGAGAGACCTTCCCACTTAGGGGAAGGAAGGAAGCAGGCAGACGGACACTTCTCAAGTTCAGAAAACCTCCTGGTGGGGACCAACTGAACTCCGAAGAACGTTAATCGGAAAAGGGAGCTTTCCTCATAACAAAGAACATTGGATCATAATATTTGTCCTCTTGTTTGGTCTTTCAACTTATCCTGGGTGTGGATCCAAAAAGGAACGATGCTCTTCTAACTTAGCTTATCAAAATATTTTGCCCAAAATTGTTGTTGCTGGAAACGTGTCTGTTTTCAAAAAAACATCCTCCATTTCGTTTATATTTGAGGGAATGGGTGAAACACAACCCTGCCAAATTACTTAAATGCCAAGTCACTTGATCTTCTAGTTCCCTATGTTCATTTGAGCCTTCTTCTGTCGGGGATGTCCATCTTGAAAAGCAATGCTCTGGCTGCTTTCAGGGCGAGAACGCAAGGAGGGCCTGGAGTTAACCTGAACTCCTGGGGATTTCCCAGATACTGATTTGTCACTGGCTTCCTCCAAGTCCAAGAATGACTTTCTTCGCAGCCTTGGGATTCCCTGCTGGTGTCCCATCCAAGAACTAACCAAGCCTGACTCTTCTTCCTTTTCAACCACAGACAAGGCCAGTCAGGAGTGTCTGCAGTCACAATGGTGGCCATGACAATGCGATCCAAGCTCTGCGTGTTCTCACTGTGGGGCACATCCTGACTTTTTTGACCATGTCCTGCTGGCTAAGATTTAGGGGGAGGGGAGGGACCACTGCCTCTTTCACACTGCACTGAGAATTGTCATGCGACTATGATATCCTCAGAGGAAAGCCTGATTGTTTTGCTAGGGCTGTAAATCCATGGCTATGGGGAAGAAGCGGTCTGGTCAGTTTCCCTTCCTCTGGGATCAGAGGCAGGCCCCAACGGGGGGAGCAGGGCTCCAGAAACTCCTGCTTCCCCACCGGCCTCCATGGCTGGTGACTTCTGACGTGAAGAAATGTTCAGCTTGCCAGCTCTGGTCAGGCGCATTTGGATCCAAAGGATCTGAATCCTTTCAGCCATCGTCCTCCAGGGATAGCTGCGCAATTATGCGATGCAGAACAAGTATGTCTTCCTTCTCTAAGCATTTCTCCTCAAAGTCAATGCTTTCAGCTCCTCAGAGTCCCCTTGCCGGTATCGGTCAAACTAGGCAAGATACATCCTACCAAACATTCGGCCTGCAATATCGTCAGCTGGGCAGTAAGCCTGGGGTAGGTAGGAAGTGATAGAAAGAGCCAGAAAACCATGTCAGAATCCTCTCCTGCTCCCAAATTAGATTGCTAGGATCAAGAAATCTTGCATAAAGAGGAGTGTAAATTTGTCTGAAAGCCCTTGTACAGTATTGGTACTGAAAACCAGTGCTCAGAGCCACCGTGTTTCTCAGTTTTATGGCCAGATCTAGTTCACTTCCTGAGCTCTGCTTTTGGTGGGACTGATCCAAGGACACCTAGTTTCTCCTGTTTAAGGTTCTTTGCCTGGCATCCTGACCTGGACAAGCAACACCTAGTCTAGGGTTGTCCACAGGAGGTGGCCAAAAAGGTCAAGATGGCAGTTGTGATGGTGTGATCAAAGCTCCCCCCCCCCTCATTTTTTACTTTTTGGACCATACCTTGGGGACACCCCTGACATCGTCTTTGTAATATGGCAGATTCAGTGCCTGTCAGAGGAAGCGACTTTGTTCTGGGCTTTTATATACTCTTTTAGAAGAATGACTGCCCCCTTGTCAAGCCCCAAAGAGGAAGATTAATCTCTGAGCTGATAGCTTTGCCCCATCACCAATGGGTGCTGATGTTCTCCAGGAAGGTATAGTTTCCACCCATCATGGGAATACCCCAGTGAATTTACTTTTGAATAGGCTTGTGTAAGATTATGCTTTTAGCTAAAAGTCCAAGAAGTCCCCAAATCCTAAAGCGTTCACTGCAGAACAGCTCTCAGAATTCCCAGCCTGCAGGGTTAGCAATCATCTTGGATGGAGTTTGTGGTGCCACAAAGGTTGGGGAAAACTATACGGGAATCTCCTCACAAGAACCTACTTTGGATTGCTCTGCACGTCTGTGCCTTCTGCTCTTCCAGACCCCATTGCAGAAGAAACATCTACAATTATGAGATAATTTTAAAGAAACGTTTCAGACTGACAGAGCAGTTTATACCAAATATTTCAGAGAGGTAAGTGATGCCTTTTTTGCAGCCTGCTTGCAAATCCAAACCTGGCGTTGGGAGGTGGTGGTTTGTCAAGGTCCAGAAATATAGAATAGAACACCAGGAAAAAAAAAAAGAATTAAAAGAAAAAAAACTTGCTTGTCATTGTTTTCAGTGGCTTTGAAAAAGTTTCAAACCTAGAGACAAATGCGTTGAGATCTGTTAGCCCTGAGATCCTCTCTGTTCACAAACAAGATATCTCTAGATCTCAGACCCTGGAGCCGTTCAGAGGAGGAAGAGGACTGTTGTCTGCCAGATGCCTTCTCCTTGGCTTCCTGGTGGATTTGGCAGGGTGCTCTTGGGAAGAGGGCACGTGGGCCTTTGATGCGGCCTGTGGGACTCTGATGTCCAGAGGCCCTGGCGGAGAAACCCAGTAAAATGGAGATTTAGAAAAAGCCTTGTCTCACTTCTCACCTCCCCAAACACCTTTGGATTGCATTTTGGTCCTGGATTTCTCAGCTCTTCTCCTTGGACGTCCTAGCAAAGACTTGAATTGTCACAGAGTTGAGATCTCCATGAAAGAAAGAAAATTAAGTAGGAGAGAGATGTCAGGCAAGATCTAGTTCAGAACAATGATCCTGCACTTGCCATCTTAACTGTTTTCTTGTCTTCAATTAGGAAATGACACGTAAATAGTAAGTGGGCATTCAAATTTTCAGGAAGAGGTGATGCCTGACTCTGTTCACGTAGAGCTTCACTGAAACCCACAATTTGACCAGAAGTGCCTAAATTTTGTATGTTCTGTACTTTGCTACAGATGATGGTAGGAACAGGATTGGAAGTCACCCAACATCTTTTGCTACTTGCCTTCCAGCTTCAAGAAGTGCGCACTGAGGAGGAAGCAGGGTAGTTGATTCCAAAGGTTTTTGGGGGAAAGATTCTAGTAATTTTTGCATGTTTCTGCTTGAGTGTATATATTTCAAAATCAAATTCGGAGAATGGTGAAGAAAAGCAATAGAATGATCTTTGTCAGAGTCTCTGTTTCAGTGACAGTCTTTAGCTATTCTCAGGTTTTCGGTAATGTCTTTATACATTGTACAGAGAAGGGTTATTGATGACTTTGAATGTTATCAGTGCTTGCTTTATTGAAATGAGGCTCTTTAATTTTTTCCCCCTACGTGTTATCTACTTGGAGAATACACAAACAGTAAGGTGGTTATTTTAACAACGTCTGAACTTACTTTGAACTTTTATTTTTATTAGAGCTCTTTACTGAGGAATTTGGGAGGGAGAGCATGGGGAAAAGGCTATTTGTTTAAATTTTGATTGAGAACAAAGTCTTAACACTTGGACATCCCTCCCAAAGTTGCTATCCAGCATTAAAAAAAGAAGAATAATTATGGGTGTTGGTAAAACGTTTTCTCAAGCAAGCCAGTTCTTTTTACAAACACTGGTAGCCATTCCACACAATGTTGGGAAGCAACTGGAATTGTGAAGAATGAACCTTTCAGTTGGGCAAATCATAGTAGGTTGTGTCCAGATCAGAGTGAAGCCAGGAACAAAGCAGGAACCCCATTCCAAGCTCTCTGCTCTTGACCCAGGTAGATTGCCACCGGACACCAAGAGAACAACAGACAGACAGAGGAGGAACTGGAAAACAAAGCTCTTGCTCACCCAGGCCATCTCCTCAGCCCGGGGGCTTCCCAAGCTACGTTTCACTGGGCTCACCTAGCCCGCGAAGCAATAAAAGGTGGGTGACCAAGCCGCGCAATGGCTCAGTGTGATGCTGTAAACCCATCCTCGGCAACCTGCCGGCCGAGCAAGTCCCATTTCTGCAGACGGGAGGAACGTGCACTTCTCCAGGTTTGGGGGACCCACCACGCCTCCCATGTGCAGCCAGCCAGGCCAGTGACCCAGGTTAACATCTGTTGCTGCAGCTGACTAGGGGGGCTGAAGGATAGCAAGTTTTTCGCAAGAAGGGAACACTTTCCTTTTTAAAATACACTCATCCTACTTTGCAGAAAAATGTTCCAGTGACGTGACAACATCACGTCCGAAAGGGAATTTAATAAAAGTAAAGACCTCCTCCAGTCAAGCTTGGCTGCAGGTGACGGTCTATATCTACCCACTGATTTCTTGGCAAGGGGCTGCTGCTGCCTCTGTCGATGATCTTGCTTTCTACAACTCAGGCTAGTCTCTAGCCCTGGGATGTCCTGGTGGTCTCCCATCCAAGGAGAAGCCAGGTCTAACCCTGATCCAGAGATCAGCTCAGATAGGCTAGTGCTGCCGCTGTTAAACCACTGGGGAATTAAACACACTGAATTCATTTTTAATTCTGTATTTGCTTTGTAAGCAAATTAAGACACACACATACAGTACAATCAGACATAACTGACCCAAGCCAACGTTTGATTGCGGAGATGCAAGTGAGAGGGTGCCTCTAGATCCATTTCTCAACACTTTAACTAGCTAAGACCCTGCCTGCAGCTGCTCTGGGGGGAGGCATCCCCAGGAAGGGCTGGCCTGCAGGAGGCCACCTGTTCAGGGAGGGTCTCTACCTTTCCGCCGTTCAGGCTGCAGTGCCAGCTCTCTCTCGGATCAGGGCTAGCGGCCTATGAGACTGTCTGAGCAAGAGCTAAGGGGACTCGACCTCTGAACTGAAGAGAGCAAATGCTGGCGAGGTGGTCATAAAGGAAGAGAAGCAAGAGCTAAGATGGGAAGAAAGGCCACAGCAGGGTAGGCGTTATATGAGATCGGTGAAACTTCTGTTGCATCGCAGTGTGGAGTTCTAGGGCTGCCGGCCTTCTGTCCGTTTGACTGCAGAGACAACAGCGTGGAGTGGGTGTTACGAGCACGCATCTTTGGCTCTTGTTATTCTCATACATTATTAGCAGGAATGAAAAGAGAAACTTCTCATTAAAGTAATGCACCGCACAAGGACTTGTCTCTACTTGTGGGTGCCTGCTACACCAACACACAGAATGCAGCTGCTGTGCTTAAACTCAGCGTACACAAGAAAGCTGACCTCTTCCCCCCGCCCGGCCCCCTGGATTAGGCCTTTCTCCTGAGTAGGGGACTAGAGCCTAGGACTGCCCGGTAGCACCCTGGCTGTTTCTTCTAATAATCAAATGCATTGACAGTTGAGACTGTAGAATCGCTCATTATACTTTATTATTACCCGTGCTGTTATTTCAGTAAACTTATTGACAGGCCACCTTTCTAAGATCAACAAGGATCATTAGCGGAAAAAAAGGGTTTGTGAAAGCTGTCAAAGAAAGATCATCAGGTTGAAATGAGTACCTTTCTTAGATATTTACGGCAATGCGTGTTTATCCAATGGACAGAGGGAGTTCTCTCTGGATTTCTAAAGAGTCGATATGCACCCTTTGGAAGCATGCTGGAATTTTAAAATGTTAGCTGGAGTTCGCACTGTTGTTTGGGCTGCCATCTGGAGGAGAAATGAACAGGGAGAAACAGAAGAAGGAGAAAGAGAAGGAAGAAAAGAGGAAATGAATCGAGAGCCCAGATGACACTGTGTTGGCGTGCAAGTTGGAGAGGGAGAAGATGTTTCTCCCTCTTGGCCCCGCAATGCAGGAGGGAATGGAAAAGTTCCTTCTGTGCCACTTAGAAGTGATTAATCAGTTAGATTGAATGATTGCAAAGCTTTTGATTAAAGCAATTCTTCACTGATTGTAGAGCAGATGTTTAATATTTTTAAAAAACTGGCTGAGGTTGACGCTGTTTCAGAAGAGAGATCCCCTTCTATGAGAGAGGCGGTGGGAAAGCCTCTTCTCTGATGAGGCCTCCTTGGGCCTCCACACATTTGCATCATGCAAAGCGAAGCTTAAATGCTACCGCTTGAGATGTTTCAATCCACGGTCAATCAAGCAGGAGCAACATTTGAGGTCTTCTACGAAAGAGGTCTTGGGGATGTAATAGCCCTGACAGGCTTATAATGGTTTGATCAAACTCTTTCTTGTGATCTGTACAGACTGCCAGTTTAGGGGGTGCTCAACAAATATGTTTATTATTTTTCTTTTTACTGTCCTTGCTTCATTCTGAATTTAAATACAAGTATGCATGGAAGGACTCCTGACAAGCTTTTTCTGACAAATGCCCCATCGAAGGTGCACCAACCCCTGAAGTCAAACTTCAGTGGTGTGGAATTGGCAACCTGCGAAGTCTTTGGTGCCGCTAATTCCCATCCTTGTTATGTGTGAGTCGGGCTTAGAGCAACGGGAGGAATGGCTCAGCCTTTGGCCATGGCTAACTTAGTCCAGATCAAACCCAAGGAATGCACCTCGGAGAAGAGATTGCATTTATTTTATTTGTTCTGAGATTTGGTTGCTTTATCACGGGCCCGAGCATAGTTTATAATCATCAACAAGTGACGTGCTTGCATACGTTTGCAAGAACAAAGCGTTCCTCGAGTGTTTCCATTAAAGAAGCACTCATAGGGAGCAGTGAGGGAGGGGAAACGGGGGGGCAACAGCCATTTTGCATTATTACAAGAGTTTCAGAGACCATTCAGACAAAATGTGTGCTTCATTCTTCTGCCTCCTACATTTGTCTGCCTCCCGGCAACAAATATTATCATTTGGACATTCTTAGAGGCTGGAAAAGAAAAGAGAAATTTTGATTGTAATACTTTTAGAAATGTCTGTTCGCCCATGTATTTCCCCGTTAATTTGTATGTAACCCTATAACGGCTCCCTTATTAATTTTATCCCCTCCTGTTTTGTGTGCTTTTATAGTTTTTTTTATTTGTAATTGTTTTTATGTATTTATTCTTTTTAATTCTTGTACGCTGCCCAGAGTCACTTTGTGTGAGATGGGCGGCTATATAAATATGATAAATAAATAAAATAAATAAATAATGCCTCCTTCCTTCCTTCCTTCCTTCCTTCCTTCCTTCCTTCCTTCCTTCCTTCCTTCCTTCCTTCCTTCCTTCCTTCCTTCCTCGTTATCTGAAAACAGAAAAGTTTATTAAAATACAATATATGGGAGTGGAATGTTTTTTATGATTACATGCACAGTTTTGTTGAAAAGCAAAATCTTATTGTTCGGGTCAGACCTCCCTCCCCCCATTAAAATTAATAAAACAGAACTATGGAAAGTATTCTAAGAGAAAATCATCTCCCATTCTAAAGTTGTGTATCTTGGAAAACTATGCTCATAATCAAATCTTCTGTTTTGTTTATGCAAAAAATATTTAACATGAGGCATCCTGTGGGGTTTCTTTGATTTTCATAGCTCTTTTGGAGACAGAATGCAAAGTGGAGAGTTAACATAAACAACTACTGTAATGTGTGCGGACATCTTTAAAACATTAATTTTTGATGTTTTTAATAAATACTTTGTACTTTAGAACTATGCAGCTGCTATAAACCTTCTAACCTGATTGTGAAAAGTTCTCTCCTTGTTTAGTAGCACAGATCAGAAAAACAGGGGTCGGGTTCTTCCAGGGTTTCAGTCTCACTACCGAGGTGAAATTCAGCGGCAAAAAGGTAGCCCATCTTCTAAGGCTGCGTCCCACTTGCCCTCCCGCCTGCCATAAATATGGTCTGGCAACCTCTTTTTTGCCTTCATCCGATCCACAGCTCGGGAGTGGGACACGCTTCAGTCATCCTCGGCTGCGCTGTTGTTAAAGCAGTATCCTGACACCACACAAAGAGAGTCGTACAAAGTGGTTGGGCTTTGTCACCCGTTCCACCAAAGTTGGAGGATTGGCAGTGATTGAGTACAGAGGCAAGAGAGGAAGGAGAGAGATCAGCCACGAGAGGAGTTTTTGGACTTCTCAAGGAAGGGTGGAGAGCACTGTAACGTGGTGGTAACACCAACGGCTCTGCGCCATGTTAGGAATTGAAGCGGTTGGGCGGTGCTTCTCCATCAGATCTATTTATCTGTTTGGCAACCTCTTTCGGCTGACTTGGAACAGCTCTCATCGCAGGTGGATGGTGGTCATCCGGCTTCCTACAAAATACACTTGTTTTCTACGTGTAGGAAAGTGTGCTGGTGGGACACTGAATTGTGCCAGTCTCTCACTGAAGCCCAGTTTAGGTTTTACCAATAAAAAACAGGCCAAATTCATGTCAAGCAGAGAAGTTTTAAAATATACAGATGGGCATGTAGAATTTAATACAGGTGAAAGGAAGTGATGGTTCAGAGTTGTTTCACCTCCAACATACCATCCAGACATGTCAGAGCAAAGACAACTATCACTTGTCTCAAAAGATACTGCTTTGCTTCCAAAACATTTTATTTCAGCATCCCCTAATCTAATCCCCTAACTGGAAGAAGGAGAAGGAGAAGAAGGAGAAGAAGGAGAAGAAGGAGAAGAAGGAGAAGAAGGAGAGGGAGAGGGAGAGGGAGAGGGAGAGGGAGAAGGAGAAGGAGAAGGAGAAGGAGAAGAGAAGGAGAAGGAGAAGGAGAAGGAGAAGGAGAAGGAGACAAAGCAATAGAAAATGAAGACGCTAAAGTGCCCTGGGACTTCAGAATCCAAACAGACAAGCACCTGCCACACGCACCCCAGACTTAACCATTGTTGATAAGAAAGACAAAAAGTCTGGATAGTGGATGCTGCAATACCTGGAGACAGCGGAATGGAAGAGAAAGAACTGGAGAAAATTTTTAAAAAGTACAAAGACCTGCAAATAGAAGTAGAGCAACTGTGGCAAAAGAAAGCAAAGATAGTACCAACAGTAATAGGCTCCTTGGGCGGAATCCCAAAACATCTGGAGCACCACTTGAAGACCTTCAGCATTGACAAAATCTCCATCAGTCAGTTGCAGAAGGCAGCTTCACTTGGAACAGCTTCCATCCTGCGACGATCCCTTTAACCCCATCCAACAACAACATCTGCCTATCCCAGGTCCTTGGGAAGGACTTGATAGGTGGATAAAAATGCCAGATCCAGTCTAAACAACTGACTGACTATGTGACCAACAATAATATAAATAATAATATAAATGCTGCTCTTGTGGCATGTCTTACTATGGACATTTCAGTTTCATTTAGGCTGGAATTTTCTTGTTTTAGGAAGTCAATTGTAACTTGTTTAAATATTTCTTCCCTTTCACTGAGTAAAGTGCATTTCGAAATCTCCTGTTTTGCTTGGGGAAAAAATGGAGTGGGGAAGGACTCGATAGGTGGATAAAAATGCCAAATCCAGTCTGAACAACTGGCCGACTGTGCAACCAACCATAATAATGTCCAGGTTTGGGAAAAGTTGTTTCCTGCAGTCTGTTGATCCCTTTGGTTTATCCAAGGGTCAGGTTTGTAAAGAGTGAGTGAAATCTGTACCCTGGGAAACAATTTAAATGGGGAGCTTTGTGGCGCTGCTCACCTGCCAGCAGCGTACCGACAAGTAGGTGTTTACAGAAACCCCCTGAGGCAAGAAGAGCCACAACGGAGGGGTGGCACAACCCCTTTGGCCCCGGCGCCCCAGCAGTGGCACAGGCTCTTGGGTACTGGCCTGGCTGAAGGCGTTTGGCCGAGCGATTCGCCTGCGCTGCTGGCGGGGAGGCATCTTCCTCACATCTGCCGGGAGCAGAGGGGCAGCTGTGTCCCCACCCAGTTTGGCCTTCCCACAGAGAAGAACAGCCAGAGGGTTCTGCTCCCACCTCTCTTTCCCAACCGTCCAGCCTCTGCTTCCCAAAATGGCTTCCTTGTTTTGCCTCATAGCAGGGCCTTTCAGCCACTGGTAAATCACAGCTGGATTGCAGATTAAAACTGGCTCTTTCTTCACTGTATGTCCAGATGTCGGTCTCTTTGTATTATATCAATCAAATCCATACTTTTCCTGCTCTCGGAAGGACATGGAACTGCACTAAACATTCTTTAGGCTAATGTGAAAGGTGATTAATAAATAATCAACATCAAGGTTTTTCTGTTTTCTCTTGGGAAATGCACATATGTCCGCAACTGTCAGCTTTCATTTGAAACTGTTCTTCTCTGCAACAGCCAATCCGACACTGGTTTCCAAATCAAACTGTGGTAATAAATCAATACTTTCCCTTAAAGAGAGAGAGAATGTGAAATTTCCAATTTTAGCTACGATTGAATATCTGCCAAGTTTTTTGGCAGCTGCTGAAAAACAAATGTGAGTTTTTTCCAAGCACGATTCTCACAGAGTTCTCTTTAGTAAGATTTATTGAGAAGGATAGGTGGGTTTCAGGAATTCCAGCAACTGAACAGTTTCCCACTTAGAACCAATAAATCCCTGTGTATATTTGGTGGAGACTTTTTTATTTTCTTTCTAACAGCTCTGCAGGGTCAGGTGAGGAAGAAGAAGGCCCCTTCGGTGTTAATGGTGATTCTTTCCATAATGGACTCTTGATCAGTTGGGAATCATCCGTTACATCACCTTTAGTTCAGACATATCCAGGAATACTTAAGCTATGGCTCTGTAGTGATGGGCAAAGCCAAGGAATGGGGACCGGGGACTCTGTTGCTCTCTAAATGTTGCTGAAGCGCATCTCCCAACTGCCTTAACTCAAGTGAGGGACGCTGAGAGCTGTGGTTTCATAATATCTGGAGGCTTCAGGTGGCCCAGCCCTTGTCCGGACAATCAAGCATCCACCATTGAAGCTGCTCATAAGATGGAGATGCAAGGAGTTCTCTTTGCAGAACAGATGTGTAATCTGAGAGAAAAAAAATGGAAAGATGGGTTGTATTTTGAGTGTGCATCATGATGCCTTAAAAAGAAACACTTTCTCTTTGTTTATTTATTTAGTGGCTTTTAACCCTTGCCTTTCCACTACCATCTATCTCTGTGATGCAGACTCCAACCAGCTTCATTTCAGCAAGATGCCTGCATCATCAGGGATATGTAACCTCTCTCCTTTTGGGAGAGGCAGTTGGACTTCCACCTGAATGCCAGGGAGGAGACAAGGCCATGGAAGAATTTTCAGCACTACAGAATGAAGTTTGGATCCAGAAAACTCTGGCTGTTTAAATTAGATGCAGGAGGCTGGCCCTGGGTTGCACCCAGGACTGAGAGTTCCACCAGGACTCCCCAGATGTTGATTGTCATTATGTTTAGTCCTGATCTCCATAAAAGTGGAAGTACCTCTGGGCACACAGAATACAGTTGGCTGACTGGTACAAAGAATAGATTTCATATTACACCTTTTGATATTTGACTCTAAAATGCACTTTCATCCCTGTGTGCCCACGAGACAACATCTCTTGGAAGAGGATTCATTGTTTCCAACATCAAGAGAGCAGCATCATCAGCTGAAATGTTTTTCCAGGTTCTGGAAAGAAGAAGCACATTTCTCTTGTTCTGCATCTAACCTAAATTGCCAAACCCTGTATAATAATGAGGAGTGCTATTTATGGAGTGCTTTCTGCACTTGAAAAAGTACATTTCCAATTGGTAGGATGGCTCGTACCTTCTTTCAAGGTGTGAATTATCTCCAAATTACAGGTTTAGTTCCTGAGGCAGGACAGGTTTAAAGGGTCTGCCTAAGGCTATGTTCAGGAACATGAGTCAAAAAATGTTTCAACTTCCGTTGAAGTGGTTGGACCAGATTTTAAAATGTGTTAGCATTGTAGCTGAGAACACAAAACCTGCTGGCATCTTCTCATGTCCTATTCTTGAGCTGGATAAATGAAGCTAGTTCTAATTCCCTGAGACTGATACTTACACGAAAGCTCAACATCCGTTCCCTTAGACATGTGGCATCACAGAACCCAACAGAGTTAAAGCCAGATGTTTTCAGCGTTGTGTCAGCCAAGAGAGAGGCCGCTGTCCTGCAGAGACTTCTTGGTGTGGCTGGGAGCGGAGGGATACACTTTTGCAGGGGCTGTCGTGCCCAGCAATGTTTTGCCCTGAGGCAGACAGCATGGGCCATCAGGGCTTTGCTGTGAAGGCAGGAAATGGAAAGTTTTTGAGAGAGGATTTAGGGCCATTGTGAGAGAGCCGTAGCAGAGTAGGCACTTGGGTTATTCTATGCACAGCTGGTGGGACATGCTGTCCCAGGGCATCTCAGAAGAAGACATAGGAGTGAAGGTACACAGAAAGCCAATCTGGCTCTTTTGCTGCTCACCACTAGCCCATCGGTAGATGGGCAGGTCCTGAGGGCACTGACTGCTGCCCCACCAGCTGTGACAGTGGGGGAGGCAAGGCCGCCTTCTGCAACCCCCACCATTTGAAAGGGTTTATATCTACCCTGGAAAAAATGAGCAAGCAAAACCAGATGCGGCTCTTTCACTGGTTCACGCCATAAGGAAGTGGCAGCAATTTGGCTAATTATTGCTGGCTGTTGGAAATGTTTGGAGATGGCATAGAACTTCCAGAGAAATGATGCCATTCTGCAGCTGATTCCCTCCCATGTCCTGGCAATGTATTTTGGTCACCTTGTCTATATTCATTAAAGCTTTTCTCACTGATGGTAAATGCAATAAAACTGGAACTGAGCTTTTTGGCAGTGGCTACCGAAGACCTGAAATGCATTTGTTAAGATGCTTTTCTTGTAGGACTGATGTAAAATGAGGAGCATAAACACTGTGAAGGATAGAGATGTGGCTACTATAAGTTCTGTGGACCAGGTCACAACATTTATCTACGTGCAACAGATCTGCATGAAACATTTGATGTGCGTGGGTATGTATCTGTGTATGTAAGTTGTATATCTAATTTGGAAGCTGTCACATGAAATTATTTGTAGATAACCCAATGAAAGATAAAAATACTAGCTTAAAGAAAGAATATAAAACTTTATGAAACAAATGTTTCATATGCAACAAATTGTTTGCATTGCTTCAGGTGGAACTCGTTAAGGAGCCATATAATTCTCAATTTAGACTGAAGCAAAATATCCAGGCAACTGTTCTGTCTCTTTGCCTGAAATGATAATCTGCCGACGCTCCTCTGTCTTCATGGGTCTCTTCCCGCTGAGTCTTCCTGTCCGAGACGCCCCGAGATTGTTACCCCTTCCTGAGATGGGGCTGCTCTGGAAGACACTGTGAATTGGACCAGTCCTGCCAGAGCTTTTCTAATGCTTAAAAATCCACTCCTGATTTGCTTAGTACTTCTCCCTAGTGGCATCTGGAAAGATTGAGGCTCAGCGTTAATGCTGAACTTAGTGTTTTCTTGCCTGATGTTGCTTGCTCAACAACTGTGGAGGAGTTTATGAAACCTCAATACCAGGTGTAGATCTTCTCTAGAATGGGCACCGGCAGGATACATCCATACATATTGTACATACAGTACACAGGGGTGTGTGTGTGTGTGTGTGTGTGTGTGTAATTATTGAATAGGAATATTCAGAGACTTTTGCTGAAGAGCTGAGCTATGAGGTTTGCTGAGAAATTCCAGCTGAGAAACCCAGTTTGTGACATTACAATTCAACTGAATTTGGCAAAAACGTAGCCTTCTAATTTCTACCCAGTAATCTACATCATAAGATCATAAACTGGAAAAATACCTCTTAGGTTTATAGACTGCTGAAGTCAGAGGATAATTGTGATAGAAACTTCGGGTCGTTATTTGCTGCCATACTCTGGGTATCTACTTACGAGTGGATTGCCTACAGACGTAGAGTTCGTATGGACAAGTATAATGAAATATGGGACTCCTTTATACAAAATACAATAGGTTAAAAAAAACCCATCATAGTCAGATAAATGTATTAGAAATATATACATACTTGAATAATACTAGCATTAGGTTAGATAATATATAGACTTGTAATTGTTTATTGTTGTAATGACGTGTTAACATGTTTTTTTCCCCTTTGTTGTATTTCTTTCACTTTTTTGTTAAAGCACTATTTAGGTGTTTTCTTCTTCTTTTTTTTTCTCCTCTCCTTGACAATGTCGTTTTCTCTATCATTGTTGTCTTTGTATTTTGTTCCTTTTCTTTCCTTTTTGTGATTCATTAAAAAGCAATTTATTTTTTTTTTAAATATTCTGTTTATGAGAAGATTTTGTTGAGATGAATATGGTTTCATTTACTTTTGGAAACAATCAGAGAAAACAAAATCCCTCTTAGTGGAAAAGACCAGTATGTTACGCACATCTAATGATTAACATCAGCGTTGTTTTTTTAAAGAACAGTCCAGCACCGAGGGACCTGGGGGCCGTTGCAGACCACCTTCTTGAGAAAGCCAGTGGGCCAGATGACACAGCAAAGCCCCCTCCTCTTTCGCGATCGCAAGAGACAGTTAAGAGGATTGCGTGGCGTAAGACATTGTTCCAGGGACCGGCTGTTGCCTCAAGAGCCACCTAGCACGATAACTCAAGTGTGGCCACCTCTTGCCTCAGCTGCCCTTGCGTTGTTTCCCCCATCGTCTTGCTCTTTAACTGCAAAGGAGTAGGGCATGACAGCAAATTTTCCCACCTCTAGTTCTTTCCTGTACCCTCAGTTGCGTACTCCTGGCACCCCTGGGCTGGAAGGCCTGTTTTATTTTACTTGGATTACACAGAGCTCTGAAGGGAGAAGTCTTGAGGGGGTCCGCCAAGGCACCATAGCCTGGCGCTTACCTTTGGCCATTCCAAAATGATACGCTTTCAACTTGTACACAATCCTCAGTCGTATATCTATCTTGTGGCTTCTCCCTCTAAACAACGGCAAGTTCTTTCACTCTTACAGGTTAATTTAAATAAATAAATAAATAAATAAATAAATAAATAAATAAATGCAATCAAGCCATGCAGCTGTGCAAAACAACAGCAACCAAATTATTCCAAACAATTCTAAGATATAGGACAGAATGTTAACTTCTGGAGAGCAGGAAAACCAAAACAGGGTAGCTGGAAAATAGATTGGAAAAAATGCCTGGATGAATCAGAAAAGTTGATCTACTGCTGGCGAAGTGGGCACAACAGCACACTTATGCTTCTAAGGAGGTGGAATCTTATAGCCACAATTTGTTCCGTGAATCATCCGATAAGAGCGACACGCATAAACACGCGAAGGTTTGATAGCTGCCATCTTGACTTTTTCGACCATGCCCTGCGGATACCCTTGTGCCTAGTCCAAGGAATGGATGAGGAATAGCAAAGAGGAGGAGGAGGAGGAGGAGGATAGCTCTTTAAAGTTTCGTGAGATTAAAAAAATAAGACGAAGGGGAAAGAACCCTGTGAGCTCAACTAAGGTGAGGCAAGATGTCATTATGTTTGAGTTATCATACTAGGTGGCTTCTGAAGTATGGATCTCTCTCAAATCAGGGTTTCTGAACAGGAGGCCAAACAGTTACAGCTGTTCCAGGTGATGTGGAAAAATAGCAACTTTCAGACATGTCGCCCAGTATATGTTGATTCCTAGATGCGTCCTGAAAGGATGAGTTTGTGCCCACTGAAGTCTAGGCAAGGGAGAAGAAGCTGCTTATCACCAAGGCCGGCTTCCTAAGGCCAAACAAGGTGAAAACACCCTGGGCTGAAAGTGAGGCCGTAAGGGATCAATCACCTCTTTCGAGTTCGATTGGAAAACAAGAAAGCAGATCCTGAGGGCATATGTGCAAATGACTTTCACAATCACACATCAACAGCTTACCAGAAGCAAAATAAAGGGAAGATTCAGACATGTTTGCTTTCTGAAGAAGATAATGAAGACTGTGGTAGGCTATAGAGGGGGAAGTAAAGCCCACCACAGCAATCGACACTCCTCCCACAGATTTCAAGTTAAAGTGGAGAGATTGTAAGAAAAAATAGATTTTGTTCCCCAAATTATACTGAATGCAGTCCCCATGTCTCTTCTGATAGGTAACAACCTGAACTGAATTACCCAATGAAATTAAGATTCAGTCACTATGTTTACTGGAGCACCCATCAACAAAACAAGTATCTTTGTGTCATCTTGGTCAAAAGAAGGCATCTCCTTCCCCTGAATTCCTTCCAGCATGTCTCTTTTGTTGTAAAACTTCCACTGTCAACTTCTCCTAGACAGGCCAGCATTCTTGTGAAGTCACAAGACTTGGAGATGATTTACCAAAGGTTAGCGACTATTTTGAGCAACCAGCACAGGAAGAAGACGAAGTTAGCCTCAGTTACCTTTCTCGACCTCGGGCCCTCCCAGTAGTAGGAATCTTCCACAGGATCCACATCTGAGAAATGCTCTTCAAATGTTATCAGGATCAACATGGTTGGAGAAAGTGTGGTCAAATGGCCAATGTATGGGATGCTTCCAAACACATTTTGCTCTAAGCAAGGACCTTGTCGGTAGTGATGTTTAGAAGTTGATGGTGGTAGTAGTACTTAGGTGGCCAGAGAGGAATCTGTTTGTTGTCCAGTTTTTTTATGCGTAAGAATAACTTTGAATTTACCCAGAAAGAAGATGATTCTGAATTTCAGATGGTTCCATGAAAGGAAGATCAGACAGATAAAAATTATGTAATTCCAGTCAATTGTGTGATGGTGTCGTAAGGTGTATCCTCGACCCTATACAGACCCATGGCCACAAGGTTTCTAAATAAAATACATTTTGTCGGATCAACAATAATTGTTGAAAAGAAATGGTTGGAAAAAATGAGCTGGTTAAAATAAATTCAAATTAATCTCCTAAAAAACACGTCCTCTCTAATTTATTTAATATATTTATATGTTGTGGGCTGTCCCACACTTCCTCCCAAGAAATTAAAGGCCTCTCTCTCCCCCCTTTTATCTTTACAATAACCCTGTGAGGTCAAGCTGAGAAAGGGAGGGACAAGGTTGATCATGTGAACAGGGTTCATGTTGATTATAGTCTAACCCTCCAGAGGCTATGCCAGACTAGGTCTCAGTAAAGATAAACCCAATATCCTTGAAGAGCTTTTTCACACACTTCTGTATAAGCCTGTGCTGGTCATGATCTCATGTGTAAAGAGGTCACAATGATAGCTTTTATTATGGCATTTAAATGGAATGCAGGGCAAATTAATTTGCATCTGAGAATATCCCAGGCATTCTTCAAAATAATCCCTTCCTCTGCCTATATAAAATTATTATACATTTGTAAACATAGACTGATATTCATAAACCTCTTTTGGTAACTGTTAAATGCCAGGCAAGTTAATACTCAGGCAGTGGGACAGCTGTTCACATATGCCTTCAAGTAAGGCTTCGATTGCCCTGGAGAAAAGAATGAACAATGTTCACACATGCTGGTTTGCTATTGGGTGACTGCAACGTTTCTTAGGTGAGTCGCCCACCACTGCAGCAAGAACGTCATCAACCAGTCTCACTTCAGCCATGGCAGTTTTTGCACATTATTCTTAACATCTAACTTGTAGAGCATCAGTGCAACTTATGCAGGAAGCCACGATACATCAGTTCAGATCTAGGCCAATAGTGTCTTCCCTTTGTGAAAGCAGCTCTTCATATCAGAAGGGAGCCTTGGCCACGTTGGGCTTGAAGGCTTTTTCATGCCAAGTGTGTATTTCCTAGGATGTAGATCTTCCACTTGGTAGTCCTGGTGAGGGAATTTAGTCTCCTACTTTGCTGGAAGCACCTGAACACAGCTCGGACAGCTGGGCCATGGAGGCTGCTCTTGCACTGATATGGAAGGCAAAGATGACCTTCCGATCCTTCCACTCCTGAGATTCTGTTCTGAATTTCCCTGGAAACAGAGAACAACAGGTCTGTCTAAACTTAGCTGTAGACCACAATCCAACTTCCATCCTAATTCATCATTTATCATCCTAGCCCTGGATAGAAAACCTAAATACTTTCTACTAAAAATAGAAAGCCATGTTCAGACAGCCAAATTCCTCTTTTCATGTGACTCTTATGGCACTCTGCTTCATGACCAGCACGACACGCAAAATGCAAATCCTCTTAAACCTGGACACCGTTTCCAAAGCAGCAACACTCTAGCTTTTACAGGGAGACCAGGGACAGCTGAAGGACAAACAAACATTTTCCTTAAAAGTAGAACCTAAACTATGTTTGCTCTTCATAGTCCAAACCGTGTGGTCTGCTGCCCAAGCACAACTAGAGTTTAAATCATGGCCTTGATTCAATCCTTCCCTGCTGAGTTCTTTTCCTCTAAAACAGCTTCTCCTAATTCTGGGTTTGCTAAATGTCTTGAGCTTCAACTCCCATAATCTTCAGCCAGTGTAGCCAACTGCCGGCTGAGAATTATGGAAGTTAAAGTCTAGTCCAGGTGGCAGGAAGCAGTCAGGTTGGGGCAGCTGTCTTTAAAGCTGCCACAGGGAGTTGGAAGTCAACCCCCCACCCCCACCCCCCACCCCCACATTCAGCTGGCCATTGTCATTCCTTGACTGCCCTTCCCAACTCTGCCTAGTTCCCAGCCTGAGAGATGAAACAGGCAGGGAACCAACCCCTCACACTTGGGAAGGTGTCACTTCTGCAGCACACCCCGCTCAAGGGTTTCCATGACACTGGGTTCTCCTCACTGCTCACTGAGAATTAAGAAGGGAGAAGCTGACTTTTCTATCTCTTCTCTTCAATAAAGTTTCCATGGCTCTATACAAAGGATGAGTTTGTCCCTTAAGAAACTGAAGTGCAGCCGATGCAGCTCATAAAGTCATAAGCACAAAAGCTAAAATACAACAAGGTCTGGGTAAAATCAGCCATTCAGACTCCACTTACACAGGTAGAGATTTGGGAATGTAGCCAGGATGTTCCTGAGGACGAATGCAAAGCCCCGTGCGCAGCTCACCCTAAATCCCAGAGGCACTTGCATCTCATCAGAGCTGTGACTTTTTTAAAAAGTTAGGGAAGGGGATAAGCCCAAGCGAGGACGGATCGGATCCCCGCGTTTCTTTCTCGGCACGTTTAAATAGATCTGGCCTTCTGGTATCCAGAGCTCATCCAGTTTTGCTCTGACTGTTTCAGCTTCTGGATTCTTCCTCCGTGGTTTTCAGAAGCTCTGTTTCTTCCAGCCCACCCTTCTAGGTCATGGTGTTGCCCCTCACTTTGGAGCCTAATCCTGAATCCATGAGAGCGAGAAACCTGCTTTTGAAAAGCTACCCTGGAAACCGAATTCAAATGGGATCATCCAGATTTCCTAGAGCCCTCAGGTGCTAAACACAAAGCGCTATGGTAAACCCTAATGGGCCAGGCCTTTCCTTCTCAATTTTTCCTATGCATGATAGGCTGGAGAAGGAATTTTTATGGGCCAAGCGGATGGAAATACCAAGACTGGAGGAAGGTGGAAAGCTTTTGAATACACGCTGAATTGTGTAATGCTAAATTCTTAAGGACAGCATGCAGCCCCCGCCCCCACCCCCATTTACAATTAGTGGTCTAAGTTTGAATGTGACACTTATATTTAAACTGCACTGCCTCTAGGAACATGGAAGGGGGGGGGGGAGTGGGAAGGACCCATCTTGTAGATTTTTGCAAGTCATTTGCTTCCTGCAAAGTGCCTGAGGTCTCCCAGTCTTGGAGGGTTTGGGGAACAGCCCATCACTGTGTGCAGGCTTTGGTGGGAATACGAGAAGCAACGTTGAATGACATCTTGTGCAATAGCATCCTGTGATGGAGCACTTGGATGGAGCAACAATCGTATTTGAAGCCAAAGTCTTAGCGGGAGGGGGACCCCTTCTTGTGCGTGAGAAGCTTGGAGATCCCCTGGGGTCGCTTCATTTCACAGAACTCAAAGCCAGCAGGTAGCTTCTTGCTAAGCAAATCAGGGCATCAGTGCCTGAAGCAAGTGGAGGTGGTGAACAGTGTACTTGAGTTTCAGATGAATGCCTCTGTAAACGATATCAGTTTAATTCGCTCTTGCAGGGTCTGTGACAGGCTCCTTCTGAATCTTCTTGATGTTTTTCTTGGTACCAAGTAAGCTGAGACCTGGATGGAGAACATGGAGACCCTCAAAGGTGGAGAAGTTACTAAAGTTAAATGAATGGTTGAATCTAAAATATTTTCCAGTTCTGAATGCGTTAATTAAACCAACCACAAAACAGAACCACTACACTTGAGTCTTCTGCGAATTCCCAGGTAATTATCATTCAGGAATTATAATGGGGGGACTCAGCATAGCAGATTTCTGTATAAACACTTCACTGCAGATGTTTGTATCCTTTAGTTACCTTTAGCATGATGCAATCAGTCCGGTGCGGTCTTGTGGGCATTTCAAGCCATGTGGAATGACCAGGTTTCTGTGGAAGAGAACTTTTGTATATCTTCAAAGCTTCCACCACCAAAAAATCCTGCAGGGATATTGTGATCTTGAGGTTCTGGAAATAATCAGGTTCTTCAGGTTTTCAGAAATTAGGAAGTCCAATCGGCTTTTAAGAAGCGAGTCAGCTTTTTAATAGCTTCAGTGCTATTGACCTAAAACTGGAGCAAAGGATTTCAGGAGAGTAGTGAGAGTACCGAGAGTAGCTGAGGTCTGGATAGATTCTCTCACCATAAAAGGCAGCATGTGCATTGGGAATAGATGAAGGGACAAGTGAGAGTTCCTAAAAGTGACTCAAGAGAGTGTTCCCCTTTGGAGCGGGAGAGACAGCCTGGGACCCTTCCAACTCCTGTGGAAATACCTGCAGCCCTTCATTCTCCAGCACTTTGAAATCTCACCTACAGTCTAGTGCCTCATGAACATCATGATCTCTAGAGCAACTTGGAAAACTTGACACCAAGCTGGCACCAAGCGGTGTAAATCATCGTTTTGCACTGACAAGAAAAGAGGAGGCTCCTGTCATAAATCACAAGAAGGTGATGGAGGCTGAGATATTGTGGAAGGGCACATTTCTAATATAATTTGCTGAGGCAGATAAGATGGAGAGAAAGATCTGCATGCTGAAAAATGTGCTTTGACTGCTCTTTGCTCTTCCTTCCATATGCTTCAAATAGCTTCCAATTAAAAAAAAATCTAATCACAGTATTCACTACATTCTCTAGCTGATGAAAATTAACAGTTTGTAATGGCATGATCACACGTAGCAAATGTCCTAGGACTGGCTCAGGCAAAAGACACCACAGTCCAGCTGCAGACCAAACCGATCGACTAACATATCCACTTACAAACTGTAACTTTGTGTTTGTGTATATATATGTATGTGTGTGTGTGTGTGTACACACACACACATCTTCTCCTGGAAGAAATTTAAGTGTAGTGATTTACAAAATGTTCTAATCCACACTGTTTCAAATTCGAAATGCCCCATTTCAAGGATAAAATACCTCATTTTGAATGCAAAAGGTCACTCCAAGTCCCAAATGAACTGTTTTGAGTATCGGGAGGGGGCTTCAAGGGTGAGCTGCTCTGCTTCACTTTAAAAATATGCTTAAAACTGCCCATCTTGAGTTTGAATCATCCATTTCACAGTCAAAATGGGGTCTTTCAAATTTGAAATGGACGGATGCAAAACGTTTTGCCCACCCCTGCTCCAAGGCCTTGCTGTTCCACTGGTGTCGCCCTCTTTCCAGCAACATCCTGACTTTCCACCAGAAAGGCAGGTCCTTCCCTGATTGTAATATTATTTCCTGCTTTGGACAGAGGTTTGTAGAAGGCAGCCCAGGCTAAAAACTGACTTCATGAAATGCACGTGATCGTCACTCCAGAGCAGGGTCTCCCCAAATTCTGCTACGTTTGCAGCCATTGCAGGACCAGGCAGAAGCAGATAAAGATGCTCTTGGGCTGACTGGCACAGAGACGGTTGGAAGGACGTCCACAGCTGTGCAGAGTCAGAGGCAAGGTTGCAAAACTGATTTAGTCACAGAAATGTGAAAATCAGACAGAAGGGGTTCCCAGGCAACTAAAGCAGATGAGCAGGAACTCCATAGTTGCTGATTTGGGTTTTCTTATGCATATCTGACAGAGGCCGGAAAGTGGTATTTATCTTTAGTACCTCTCTCAGTGGGTGTGTCTTTATGTATCTGGAGGGTGGCCTGATTCAGGTGATATGAGAGGCCCACAGGACCCCACTTGTAGAGCTCCTCTTTCTGACTCAGATTCCTCCCTCTGAGTAATTGGCAAGGCGGCAAGTGAAACTGGGACTGCTCTTTAGGGAGCTCCATGTGTGTGTGTGAGTGTGTGTGTGTGTGGGGGGGGATTAAAAAAGTCAAGGGGTAGCCAAGACAATGCAGTTGAAGCCCTGCCCCTTTCTTAGGTGTGTTGCGATCTCTAGAGCAACTTGGAATACATGACACCAAGTTGGCACCATAAATCAGAAGAAGGTGACAGAGGCTGAGATATCACGGAAGGGCCTATTTCTAATTGTAGGAGGTGAGGTCCGCCCGTCTCAAGATTAACAGAGCAGCTGGGAGAGTTCCCAATGTTCAAGGTGAGAAGGACCCCCAACCTTAAAGGGAGCTATGGATTAGGCGACGCATCCTTTGTACCTTGCCTTGGCCATTCATCCCAAATCACTTCCACTTTCCCACTTTCTCTGGGTCTCACCTGCCCTGGTTATGGCAAGACAAGAACAATATTAGCCTCCAAACAACTCTCAGGATTGCAGAAATAGATAAAGTCTGTTGAACTCAGGAAGCACTATAGAATTGGGGATGACAATCAATAATCACAAGCTGCATTGCCTGAGACAGTTTTGCCCGACCTCTGAAGAGCAGACACAGCTGTTCAGGTCCTTGGAAACACAGCTTGGGGCAACAAACATTTGAGCAGAAGACACCAGGTCTGCAGCTTACGTCCTCCTGGACTTTAGAAGATCAGCTAGAAGGTGCCTGTTCTGAGATTGTGAGGAGAGGAATGCAGACAAGGCCTGCTGAAAAAAAAAAATCATCATATGGTTCCTTTTGCAACAGGCAAGGTATTTTAATTGAAAGTGTAGAGATCAGGAAACAACTGGAGGCATTTTCACACAGAAAGCCAGTTGACAGATCTGTGGTAGAATTACAGTGCTTTCCAAAATTAGGAAGGAGAAAGATTCATAATTTACTTTGGAACTAGAACCAAAATAAGCACCCATCCTGGGCAAAGTCCACTGAATGTGTAGCAAGAAGGTTGGCTGGTCTACCTCTAAGATTCAACTTCCTTTGCAACTCAGTACAGCAGAGTCACTACTTCGCCATGTTGTTATTCGACCACATACAGTATGTGAACAAGTTACCTCCTGTAATCTAGAAAACTTTTTTTTTCAATAACACGGATCCTGGCCTGCTTGATCACACATAGTGTTTTTGTTTCCTCAGCCACAATATATGAAATAATTATTCAAGTGGTTTTGTTTGCTCAGTCTCCCTTCGTGAAAACAAATGAAAACCAGAAGGTCTATGGCAGTGTTGTCCAAACTTGGCCACTTTAAGATGAGTGGACTTCAACTCCCAGAATTCCCCAGCCAGCCTAACCCTAACCCTAACCCTAACCCTAACCCTAACCCTAACCCTAACCCTAACCCTAACCCTAACCCTAACCCTAACCCTAACCCTAACCCTAACCCATGCTGGCTGGGGAATTCTGGGAGTTGAAGTCCACTCATCTTAAAGTGGCCAAGTTTGGACAACACTGGTCTATGGCTAAAGAGATGCTGTGTTTTGGCCAAAACCTGTCTCACTCAACTTATGGGATGGCAAGATCTTGGGTGAAGGAGAGATGCCTCCTCAGATGGAGGGTCCAGGGGCATCCAGGGGTGTTGGTCAAAAAGTCAAGAAGGTGGACCCGGTTGCATAGTTGAAGCCCCATCTTCTTCTGCATGCATGGTGCATGTGAGACACACAAAAAGGGGTGGGGCTTCGGTCATGCAGACACAGCTACCATCTTGACTTTTTAGCCCCCTGTGGGTGCTCTTGAAGATATCTGTCTTTTCAGATGCAATCTTGAACTAAGCAGAGGATAAACAGCAACAGTAACTGAAATATCCATCAAAGTAAAGGACAGTTTGAAATGGGAAATGGGAGGTGCTTTTCCACTTTGAATCAGAACCATCCAAACTTAATCCATTAACACATTAATTTACATTTTTAATTGGACCTATAACTGGAATTCCTTGGGAAGATTACAAAACAATTTAAACATTAAAACCACAGAGTGCATGAACAGAGATGTCAGAGAAAAACTCAACGTTAAAAATGGTGCTTGAATTGCAACTGACGCTTAGGTTACAGTCCACAGGTAGTTGCACGACTGATGTAGTTCAGCTCGGTGAAAATCTGCCTTTCCTCTGTCAAAATTATAGTTACAAGTAGATTGCAATTGAGCATTTCAGAGCTAAGGTAACACTCACTAGAAATAACTTTGGTCATGAGCAAAGAACTGATTAGGTGGCCCTTCCTTCCTTCCTTCCTTCCTTCCTTCCTTCCTTCCTTCCTTCCTTCCTTCCTTCCTTCCTTCCTTCCTTCCTTCCTTCCTTCCTTCCCTTCTTTAAATGAAGTAGCTGGAGGCCTGCCTATGTATGGCTAAAGACCAGGCGTGGCTTCACATGCTCATTTCTGAGCCTTTTTGGGGTCTGTATACGGTGCTCCTAGTGTACAGAAGCAAATGTGTCATTGCAATAGCACTTCCTATGGGTGTGTACTGCACACACACACCACCCCTGCATTAGCTTGCAACCAGGAGTTGTTTCCTTTCCTCTGCTGGTTCTCATGAAATCTCTCCCACGGTTGTATCTTACTCTGAGACTCTCATATGTTTATCCCGACTACTCAGAGCAAATGCTGAACGATCCTTGGCAGGCGTGTCCACAGGGCACGATCAAGAAAGTCAGGATGGTGGCTGCAAGAGGGTCATCAAAGCTCTGCCTGGGCTTTTGTGTGTGTGAGACTGTCATGGCTGCCATCTTGACCACGGACACCCCTGTGGGGAAGCAAAGCGGGCCTGGTTGGCCGTTTCCTGCATGGAAGGTAGCCTGGAAACTCCACACTGGCTTTTGGTTCCCCCTCCTGCAAATTAAAAAAAAAAAGGCATACAAATTTAGTAAATCCCAAGGCCAAGAAAGACACATGGATCAAACTGCTTCTTGGAGAAATCTGTACTTTGACCTGCCTGACAATGTTGCTTTCAGGTGCCATTTATTGATCTGGGATGTGGTATCCAACCTGATTACGTTAAATCAATGAATAATTAGCCTCATTGTCTCCACTTTCATTTACCAGCACCAGTCTGCTTTTCTCTTTCCTTGTGCTAAAAGTAAGTTATCGTTCAACCTTTTTTTTCAATCAGTGTGTGAGCAGGAAAAAATGCAAGTCTCCTGCAGAGAGTATGAGGAGCATTCCTGCCTGCAATAATGTAATCTTTAATGCTTTTATTAATTTATTTATGTGCACCCTTTTAGAGCAAATCCTAGAAAACAGTAGCCTGTATTTCTACCAGCTGAATGGATTTCTCTCTACTGGACTCTTCCGTTGGGCAGCTCTCGCACAACTTTGTTTGTGAGATGCTCCTGCAGGCATTGGCCAGGCCAAAGACTCAGCTGCCCATCCTTGGACCCAGGGCCAGGGAACGTGCAGCCCTCAGCCCAAGCCTTTGTGTTCCCCAGCCTGAGTTATAATCCACTGCAATCAATCACCTGGATACCTGACAAGAATGACAGCCAGATGGGAAGAGGAGCAAAGAAGGGGGAGGGAGAAAGAGAGAAAAGAGCATCAGAGACAGAAAAAGAGAGAGGAAGACATACAAGATGGAAAGAGAGGGGGGTGAGGAAAAGAGAGAGAAGGTAGTACTAGGGAAGGAAATGGGGGGGAGTAGCTGAGGAAGAAAAAGGGGACCCTCACCATTATTTTCCCTGGCCCTGCACCCTAACCCCAAAGGTGAAAGAATAAGTCCACTGAAACAATTGTTTCTACAGGTTCTGATAAGAATCCACGTCTTATAAACAGCAACCTTTCCCTTCACAAGATTGCACGTGATTTTATTTGGCTGTATGTCCTTCTGCATAAAGAACTTTAAGCGTCCATCCCTTCTACAGTTAGGGTTGCAAGAACGGTGTGAAGAGAGGATGAAAGGATTTGGGATTAACCTACACTTTGGTTCCCTATTCCCTGGATATTTTCTAGAGTGGAAAACCCTCAGCTGCTTCTCATACAGAAGGACAAATCAGAAAATAGAGAACTCCCATTTGAGGGCAACCCTAACTGCAAAGTTGCAGACAAACCAATACAGACCAACATGGGCAGATCAGCCATGACATCTTCTTGACAAGGAAGATGGATTCAAGACTTCTGAAGACTTTAAATTAGAATTTAAGCTCTCTAAATAGGCCTTTTAGCAATATTTTTGACTCAGACTCTGTCTGAGGGCTTAGTCCAAATGTCATGAGAGCATAAACAATTCTTGGGCGCCTGGGCAGCCCACGGCTTTCATACGTGGGCTGCAAAAATCCAGACAGCCACCAAGGAGCAGCAGAGTTCAGATCACCCGCGGATTAATCCTTCTCCATAGAACTGCATCTGTGCGAGCATCTGGAGTTCTTCTTTAGATTTATGACTGCAGGGGAACTCATCCTCCACTCACATGGACCACTGAGCAGCTGTTCGGCTGGAACCTCCTGGATAGAGAGTAGAAGCCAATAGAGATGCTCCAAGGATGGAAGATCTGTTCGGTCCTGCCTGACGGTTACTTTTTCTGACACAAGAAAATAAAGCATTAGAATGTTGCATTACTCCAGTACTGTGTTTATCATTTTATGTTGGGATGCTTGCCTCTGAGCCCGGATATTGAAAGAACCACAACTTTTGGATTCTGTGGGTAACCATGATAGCTAATGCCTGAATCTTCTAGAGCTGAATGTCCTCACTTCCTGCACTTCTTGCATGGAACAATGGGCAAAGACCTCTTAGATTTCAATGTAAAACAGATAGCAACACATGGAAAACTATCTGGAACTGTTTGATAACTTGATCTGTGAGGAATCATCACCATCATCATCATCATCATCATCATCAGGCTGGGACATTTAGGCATTCCAGCTGCTGTGCCTCTGGAGAATGCCAGTTTGGTGAAATCCACACACAAAACTCAAGTCAGAGTTACCTTAATAGAAAGAGCAAGTATGGACTGGATGATATGTTTGTTTTATACAGGTAATTCAAGATCTTATAGAAATGATTAATTATCTCGATGGGAAAGGAATCATACTTTCCTCCCCAGTTTTCTACTTCCTCGGGTATCTGCTCTTCTCATCTCAGCCATTCTAGAAGGTTCTTCCTCCCACACAGTACTTTAAGCTATGCAGTGCTTGTGGGTTTGTTTGCTTTTTCCTCTTCTACTGTGTAGGACAATTAATGTTCTTTACGTGCTGGAATCTCACTCTTCCCTCCTGCAAGGCTTGTGGGATCGGACTTGCGAGGTCACGTGACCCATTCTTGACAAAGGGAGGATCTCTGAAAAAGGCCTCCTCCCTTCCCTGGAGTAAATTCCTGTCTAACTAATCTTGTCTGTACAGGTGTTGACACAAGATGTTCCCAGATGAAAAAGAGGGAAATGACACACGGTAGGTCACGTGGCAGCTGTTGCAACGTGCCACAAGGGCACTTTAGAAAAGGAAGAAGGACGCTGCAGGACAATCCTGGGCAACTTGACTTGACTCGAGACGGAGTCCCTCTGGGGTCAGCGGAACTGACTCCCAGGGTCAGACCGCAAGGAGAGCAGCCTAATTTGGCATACATGAGACCGTAGTTGCTGACTCAGAGATGGTTTGGGCTTCCCTGTAGTAATCTCAGACTCTAGCTGGAAAAGAAACAAATTCCATTATTTGGTATGAATGAGCACAACACGCGCCTCACCCTTTCTGCTAGCCACGCACTCTTTGGGGTTTTGGAAGCGTGCAGCATCTCCAGATACGGCCGGGGGGTTCTATGGCACGGAAACTCAGTGGGGTGGGCTTTCTCAAATGCTGAGAAGTGGCTAGATGGAGAAGTAGAGGGACCCCACTGAGTGGTTGGTTCTGTGATTCAGCCCGCTGAACTTGATCTTCCAGATTATTTCGACAAAGCTTGAAATGAGACTTCCACTTGGCCACTCATCAAGATCCCATTTCTTTATGAAATGGGAGCCAAATACTTAATTGTCTCTCTTTGACAGTTTGATCCTGATGCTTCCTCAGAACTGGATTTGGGAGCAGAAGCCAAACCACATATGGTTAAGATTCTTAGCTGGAATCAGATTCTCAATCTAGTCTGGCAAGAGAAAGGATTTATTTTTGTGATCCCAAAAGTAGCTTTAAAGAACTGTCTCTGCAAAGTTATTTATCTATTTTTGAAAAGTTTCATTACATCTGATTCCCAATTTAACATGCCTTTCAACATGCTAATCCTATAAGGTTTAACTTATTTTAGCTGGAGGATCCTTTTCTCACCCCTTAAAGTCTTTCATACTCTGACATCTTTGGGGACAAATCCAAGCTTACCAAATTTTGCCAACGTCTGTTGTTCACCAACAGCTTGACCTGCAACCTTAGGAGGCCACAAGGTTTATTTCCACATCATGGAAGCTTTACCTGAGGACAGCCAATTGTTCAAAACCGAAGGGCAGCTAGCCTGGAGTCTGTTGCAATGAGCAAGCTGACGATCTTTCAGTTGCAAAACCACTCAGTTTGACATGGGGCAACCCTGTCTGCCACCTTCCAGTACTGGGAACACAGCAGACCCCTTCACCATATTGCCATAGAGCTAAGTGAAGGTGAAGACACTCCGTGTCAAGAACGTCTCCTAATGACCGAGTCCCAATAGTCACCCATCCAAACACTAACCAGAACTAACCCTGGTTAGCTTCTGATATCAAGCCAAGTTAGCTTGATGCTGACCCCTGTTGAGGCGCCAATAGAGTCGCATTCTTCAGTTGGGCTCCTATCATTCTCAGCCTATGCGTCCAACTGGAGGGAACCAGAGTAGAGAGAGCTGACACGCAGCTTCACGTGGATTTGTTTCAGGGCCAAACTCTGGATTATCTCTAGTTCCTAGGCAGCTTCTTTCATGGAGTCCTGATTCAGACTGGATAGCAGGATTTAGGGGAGGACCTTCTCCCAAATCCTTCTTTACTGTCATGATATTCCTGACATTAGAAATGCACTATTGTGCCCCAAAGGTGTCTGCACACACATCAAGCAGTCCTGGGATCGACAGCTCTGTGCCTGAGGCCCATATGCCAGATACTTGCTTTGCATGTCTGGGAACCCTGGAGAGCTGTTGGACATTGGCCAGGATGCCCTTATTTAACCTCCTGGGGAGGGAAGGATGTGCAAGGGCTGTGTGGGAGGAGCCATGTTAGGCAGGTTGATGGGGTCAGAATTGTCCACCTTTTTTTGCCTTCTGGGGTTGTGGGAAGAGGGGTCAGAAAGATATACAAACCTATTCTAGCCATGGTGCTGATTGGTGGCAGGGAGTAGGTGAATTTCAGGGGGACTGCATTTGTGGATAATCAAATCCACAATCTAAGTACTTTTTGATTGCAAACAGTGGTCCGTGATAACATTTGCATAACAAATATGTACTTAGCTAATGCTAACCAATGGAATTCTTAGAGTAGCAAGCTCTGTGAGTATTCTTCCAAGCTCAGACTTGGGTTGCTTTGTGCAGCATAGATAAATTTAAAATAAAGGCAACCTTGAGTAGAGTTTGGCCCCTGATGGTTTTATGGACCCAACCATGCTGACCTTTTGGCCACAGTGGGAGGGGGTTTACCATTGCCTTCTTCCAGGACAACTTTCCAGTTTTCCAGACTAGCCAACCGCTTGGAACATCATGGAGGTCTCCTGTCCAAGTCCTAGTCAGGGCCAATGCTGCTTAGTCTCCAACTCCAGACAAGGTCACCCAGGCACTACCACCTGCTGCAACTTGAAATGTGATTTATAAAGACTTTTCATCTTGATGTCTCCTTGTAGAAACTGCTAAACTGAACTTTAATGTTTAATTCATATTGAATAGCTTGAGAAGTCTAAAGGCTTCTAGCATAGCCTGTGAACTATTATGGCTAAGGGAACAAGCCCTCCAGAACACACTTTATTTTATCATCAGCGATCAAGGATTGCATTCAGGAGGACAACGGAAGTTCTCTGGTTGAAATCTCATCTCAGTGATGAGATACAGAGGTGCCAGCTGACTAGTACATGTGGAGGTGGAACATGCTTCCTCCCTGCTGCCCCCAGCAGCAAATATGATCTTCCAAACCAACCAATGTATAGTGGCTGAACAGAACTTACACGGACTAGTCTTACACCAGAAATTTGGTCACATCAGCTCCAGAATCATTCACCAGGTCACCATACAATCATAAGGACCTACTTAGACCAGCTGTGTGGTTCTCACCAGGTCACCATCAGGACACAGTAGCTTGCCATAGACCAGATGAAATCCTTTGATCAATTAGCCCACCTTTGTTTCTCTGACTGGCAGCTATCCATCCATCCATCCATCCATCCATCCATCCATCCATCCATCCTTAAGACCTTCGTACCACCTCCATTGATTCCTTTAAGTGGAGGTTTGGGGATTGAGTCTTCTGCACACAGATCAGGTGCCAAGCCAAGACCCTTCTCCGGCTTTTGGGGGTCTGGGTTTTTTCTTCTGTCAAGTGCCTAGCTGGGGATGAGTGTCTGCAGCTTGGCAGGGTATTGGTCTGATCCACTGCACGTCAGCATCAATCACTTAAAATGCCACACGAGAGACAAGAGCATTCAAGCACTTCCTTGTATCCTTCGTTTGGCAACCCTGAGGGCAAAATTCTAGGTGAAGCAAATTGCTTGGAGTGCTCCTTTCAGGTTAGCCAAACTGCTGACAAAGTCAGGTTGCCCTCATGTCACCCATCCCCGGGCAGTTTTGGAGAGCAAGAATGTACTGCAGATTCTATCAGGTGAGGAGTTATCTCTCTGCATACTTTGTAACCTTCGTTTAAGGCTACAGATGCCCAGAGGGCTGAAAGGAAAATGTTCCAAAATGAAATTTGATGAAATTCACTGAATTTGTCAATGTTCAGTTCATAGTTCTAAACATCACAGCTGGCCCTGTGTGTGTGTGTGTGTGTGAGAGAGAGAGAGAGAGAGAGAAACTATTTGCATTTTATTCAGGTTTAAATTTAAATCAAGACCGCTTTGTAGCCACGTAAAGTTAGTTCTAATATTTAATTCTAATAATTTAGCTAATTCCTGTAGATGGATCAATTTATCTGAATTGTAGAGTGATGCAAAACCCTTATATTAAAGGAACCTGGATCAAATGACTACGTAAGAATTAAAATGAGAAACTGCACATTTTGTTCAGCATTTGAACTCAGCTGTTTTGTAAAGACTAGCAATATAATCCCATCCTGTCCAATTTAAAAAGGGTAAGCTGCAAATTTTTAAAAGTGGTCTGAATTTCCTCCTCCCTCTACACTGAAAAGACCAGGTTTCAGAAAGTTTGCTTTCTGGGTTCAAGTTGGGAGTAATCAGATCAGCAGGAAATCAAATGGGCCTGAAAGCTTGCAGGCAGAGGGTCCCTCACCTACTTGCATGAGACATTGGAGCACAGAACAGACAATGATGCACAAAACAGATTTAAGGGGAACCCGGATTTTCATTTTTATTACTTCTTCTTCGAAATGGAAACCAAGCATAAATGAGGGGTGCATTGGAAGGAAAAGATGAATTAAGTGTATCAGAAAATGATAGTCCAACAGATCTTCTGCAACAAGAGAGAAGATGAAGTGCGAGCTTTTCTTTTGTCATTGACTGACGTCTTCTGAAGGGGGGAACTGCCAAGGCCCACGGCCATTCCATGCCCTCCGTGCTCAACAGATGAGCCATTCCATCTCTTTTCACTTGCCTCTTACATGCAGGCTGGTTCTCTGCAGCAGCAGAAGACTGCAACGTTTGTGAATCAGCAGTGCTCAGGGCTGGCGAAGCAACTCCAGGCCAACAAATTTGATTTTTTAGGGAGGCAGAGGTATCTCACCACACATCTCAGCATCTCACTGCTATTAAAAATCACCCAACTACTTCTTACTATGGTCCTTCCAGATGGTTCTTCCCTGGATTTTGCAAGTTTGCCTTTCAGCATTCTCTAACCCAGTACCTGCTAAAACTTTTGGACTACAGTGCCCATCATCCCAACTGAAGTTTTGTTACAGTGCTTTGTTACAGTGACTAAAACCCCACACTATGACAACTATGCAAATAACCCTATCCAGATTTATAGCCTGCAAAAGAGTGACTATCTTTATGGCCCATGGGGTGCAGTCGTGTTCTCTATCTACCATCCATATCTTCTCTCTCTCTCTCTCCCTCTCTCTCTCTCTCTCTTCAATGCATCTACCTGTCAGCCTTACCTGGTAGTCCGGACAGGAAACCTGACCAGATGAGCTAAGTCTACCGTATCATAAAGCTACATTAGCAGAATCTTGCAAATCTGAAAGTACATCTCTCCCACCCGTCTCCTTTACAGCCCAAGAAACTAGGGAGGGTCCCTTCTGAACTGCTTGCCCCGCGCACACCCCTGCAGCAGGCCCAGCTGCCTTTTATCTGACCATTCCCTTGGCTGCGTGTCTGTTCCCTGTCTCTCAAGATCATTCCCACATACCATTACATCACTGATCTGTCATCTATCTATATTATCTTTCTATGATCTATTTATCATCATCGTCGTCGTCATCTATCACTCTTTGTTATGCCTTCTCATTGAGGGCACCAGGGGAGTGCTCAGACTCTCTCTGCAAGATTTTGGACATGTTTGCCCTTGGCTGAGGCCCCACGAGAGCACCCTGCAAGGTGGCGGACATGTGGACCTTCCCAGGGAATGAAAAGGGGGAGAGGGTTTAGCTCTCCCAACTTTTGTCTTATGGGCCCTCTTCTGTTTCCTCTTCCTCTTTCCACAGTCACTCCTGTAGAAGCCACCTGTGAACTGAGCATTTAATACATTGTGTCTACTTTGACTCTCCAAGGCAGTCGGTGGTGGAGACCCCGTTACTGGCGTTGAAGCTTTTCCTCACCCAGCATATGAGCTTTGGAAAAATTCCTTGCCCCAGAGGGACCCGCATAGTGCTCTCCTTGGTAGCAGGGGTTCCAAAAGAATACAAAACATCAGAGAGAAATAACAGCTGCTGCTACGATGTCTCCAGAGTGGCCTCTCCCAACTTGATACCTTCCAGATGCACCGGTTTCCAGTGTCCATCACCCCCAGCAAACATGGGTTTTGAAATTCAACACATCTGGAGGGCAACAAGTTGGGGAAGGTTGGCTTAATATGGATTTGGAGGGTCAAACAGGATGTCTTCACATACATAACCTCTCATTGCGTGAATTAGTACCATTTCTGAGCAGGAAGATTAATCTCAGCTCTGGGTTCCACATTCCCTATCATAAACGCAGGTATTAGTTTGAGTAAAAGGGCTGTGCAAGAAACCAACAGTGGCTTTGTCAAGAAAAGTATCCCCTTTCAGCTGATTCACTTCTGTCTGTTGGCCTCAGTATCTGGGGGAAGAATAAATTATCTTTCCATCTTAAAGGGACACGCAGTCACCTGCTTGCACACATTTGCACCCTGTAAACTTTTCACCAAGCCAGACATTTCTGGGTTTTGCATCATTTTTTAATATGATGCAAGAGTGTATCTAATAAATTCCAGTCCTTATTAGGGCCTTGTGAATGAAGTTTTTGACCATCTAGGCAAGATTCCATTTGTCAGGACATGATGTTTAAGTTCTACGTGATCCTCTTAAATACAGTCCATGCCTCTTTGGGCACAACATGCAGCTGGGTGTTGGATCATTTTCTAGAAACTGACGGGAGACTTACAGAGTCGCAAATGTTCTTGCAAAGATTTTGAGGCTTTGAACAGAATTCTCCAGTTTCGTGGCATGTTCTTTTCTTTCCAAATCTGTTTGACGGACCAAATTACACTGGAAAAGAAATACCAGCCGAAGAAGAGTGACCCCCCTCCCCATTTGCCAATGGGATTAAGTGGTCTCTCCAGTGGTGTCATATGTTCTCTGTAAGGGTGACAGCTCAGTTATTAATTCAAACGCTGCCTGATTTTTCTCAAAGAAAAGTGATGCCAATGCCATAGGTTACAGAAGAACCTCAGAAGCAGATTTACTTCTTTTGGTAAAGCAACTTGTCTGGTAGGGAGAAAGCGCTGGGCAAGCAGCTTCTCCCAAACTGGACTCGGTAGAACGAGGCAAAAAGAAGAGCCTTTCAGAGAGGGACAGGTGGCTGTGAAGGTCTCTTTCTTTCGATCACCCCAGGATAGTAGGCTGCTGCAAAGCGGGAACTGCATCACCAACATTATCCTGGCCTCATTGCAGATGCGCAGGTGCCAATGGAAACATAGGAGTGCATTCGATCTCACTGCAGCGGGGAGGATGGCGAGCGGGTGGGCTGCCTTCTCTTGGCTCTCTGGATATTAATGCTGATGGGCCACTTTGAGCCCCTGCAGCTCTCCCTGTCTTCTTAACCTGGATTTGGAGTGTCAAACAGCAAGTCGTCACATACAGGACAGTGGCTAATAGCCCTTCAAACCCTTTTGCTGTCATAAACAGGATACTTGGTCATCCTTCCTGTTGGCAGTGGGTTGGTTGCCCTTGGAAATTTTCTCTTTGGAAGTTAGGAGGGTACAATGATCTGAAAGAAAGCTGCTAAAATATTTTTTAAAATAAAATCTAGGATGATGAAAAGACACATCTCTAAAGAGCTCTTTACTTTCATGTTAGAATGTATTCTAATGTGCCACACATCCATCTCTTCTCTTCTCTTCTCTTCTCTTCTCTTCTCTCCTCTCCTCTCCTCTCCTCTCCTCTCCTCTCCTCTCCTCTCCTCTCCTCTCCTCTCCTCTCCTCTCCTCTCCTCTCCTCTCCTCTCCTCTCCTTTTCTTCTCTCTTTTCTTTTCTTTCTTCTTTCTTTCTTTCTTTTCCTTCCTTCCTTCCTTCCTTTTCTTTCCCTCCCTCTGTCTCTCTCATTCTATTTCACCAGAAGGTTTTACAATCCTGAGGAATGAATTTTCAAAAAGTGGGAAGGAAAGAAGCAGATCCAGACCATCGATTCAGAAAAAAATGAAAACTATGAGGATAACATTAACACATGGAAAAAGCACTGGACACCATTGTGATCCATTAATTAAAAAGTAATAATAATCGGCTCTATTTGCTTGGAAAATAGAAAGGCCTGCTCGTTTATTTATTTTACCTATTATTTTACCTATTTTTTCTTGAGCCTAATGATGGCCTTGCTTGCCTGAGAACGTTGAAATTAGGAGGACCGTGTAACCTGATCGCCCTCGTGTCATCCCCACGCATCTCTGGAACCAGCTCAGTGCTACGGAATTGTGTTTCCTGGATGCCTGAGTAAAATATTTAAAAGCCTCTCCTTTGCCCCACATTCCCCGGTGCCATGATGCTCAGATGGATCATCGCTGCTGGAGCATCGTTCTTCTAAACTGCACGTGGTTGTGAAAAGCTCTTTTTCTCTTTCTGCCAAAGGTCGCATTCCTATTCTCCAAAACAGCCTGTCACTGATGGCTCCGTAAGCACTTGTGCTAAAAAAACGTACCGCAATCATTATGCTATTAAAGCTCAAGAATGCCTAATGCACTTATTAAAGAATAGCTGCAGTTCAAATGCATTCAAGAACATTTCCTATTCAAACCGACAGTTACGAGGGAGATTCAAGTGATGTTAATGCACTCTGTGCTCAAGTGCTCCTCCCACACACACATATTGGCAGAATTGTAAAGTTGCTTGTGATCTTGTAGGTGATCTAGTCTGACCCTTCTGTTCAGGGCAAGACATTTGGAGTTCTGCGTCTCCAGAAGATCGTCAAGCCGCTGCTTGTAGCCGTGCAACACCTTCTCAAGAACCTTTTTCTGCTTGAGAGGAAGATGGTCTCTTCACTTCATGTTATGAATAGAAAGGGATAGTATTAACTATGGTACGTTATTTCAAATCTGATGACTGAATAGGACCCTGTTCTGCACCCAGAGGCCCCAGACTATTTCAGAGGATAAAGCAGATGGTGATGGTACGTACAATCAGGTCCTCCAACACAGTGCTATTAATTCCGTTTGCCCTAATGATAGGATTAGTCCTGAATGATGCAGCTAAATTGTCCTTCTTGGAAGGATCTAGCAAAACGATGAATACACAATACCCATATAAAGGTTTTTTCCAGCCAAAAATACGTTGCCAACCTTTAGGGTTATATTGCATCAGAAGCAACTCTATCAGTAAGAAAGAATGTGAAAAGTATGGCGTGCATTCTCTTGCGTAATCACGGAGAGAACACTTGGTTGCCTTTATGCTTCCACATTCCAGATTTTCTTTAATGCATATTTTGTAGCTTTTAAAGATGCTTCATAAATAGAGCTAGTACACGTGCTTATTTGGTTTGCTGTTTCAGCTGAGGTTACTGAAACTGACAAATACATTCATGCTATTACTTCAATTCTGCAATAATTTGGAATTTAACTGAAAAGAGGAATCTATTATAATCGAGCAAACTTGGTTGCAGACCAAGTTTAATAATCAAGTTAGCAATCAAATTAATTGAGGAAATATAAGCCTTATCTGGTGAACTAGTGTGGTTTCAAAGTATTTCTATATTTTAGCAAAATTATCAGATAGTCATTGAAAGATATTTGCTGCAGCTCTGAGTACTGCCCGCACCATAAGTCTACAGTTCATCAGTATATCAAAGAGGGTTCTTAAAATTAAAAATGAATTGCACGCCTCACCAAATTTAACTAAGCAGGTGGGGTGGGAGGTAGAAAAGACATCTTTAACCTTCCTGTGTTTTCCAACCACTTTGGAAGACACTCTGTCTTTCTTTGCACAGAAAATTAATGAATGGGGAAAATACAGAGTAGCTGCCTAGCGTCCCGGTTAGGTGTCCCAGAAAATATCAATCAAGTTCCTTTGCCTACTGCAATATAAGCAAATCCTATGACAGACTATGATTCTTACCAAGTTGTTAGTGCAGGGTTACCCCCTGTTGACCTTAACTTTGTTCGGAGACATACAAACACCCACAAATGGAAAATTTTATCTTTGTGGTGGTTATGAACACTTAGCGAGTCTCAACAGATTTCATGCAGCCATCCTGAATTGTCTAAATTAGAAATGTTGGTTTATTTAAATCTGAATAAATAACTTTTTGTAAACTATGTCAAAACAAACTACCAGATATCTTTAGAGGATTCTTAAACAAATAACATTCAACTCACTTAAAGAATCCCCTCCAGGTATTATACTAAGACATCTGTTTTCTTCAGTAATATCAACTGCCATGGGAAATAAGTTCAAAGCAAGAAGGGTAACTAACAAAAATGGGTTCTTTTGCCAAGATATAAACTGCAGCCAAATCCTACATTCATAGCTGCAAATAATAATAATAAAGAAATGCAGATGTACGTAGATACATGCATTCCCCTCCCCTTCCCCTCCCCCTCCCCCTTCTCTTGCTCTTGCATACACGTATTATAGCTATTTAATGTTTGGTTCCAAATAGCTGAGGTCCCAGTTTAGCCATAGATTGACTTTAAATTAATGGATCCCTCCTGGTCCCACTGGATTGAGAAGATAGCTTAAGACACCACTTGGATGTTGATTTATCAGTCGTATCTCCCTCCCGCTCTTTCTCCAAGAGGTTCATGGTCCTTTGTAAGGTTCTTCTTCTTACCAGATCTTCTTTTGTAATAAGAAAGTCGTTTGCAAGTCGTTTAGGTTGGAGAATACTGACAAGCAGGAATGTCCAAAGGAGATGGTAAAATAAGTCAAGATGGCAGTCATGACACGCGTAAAAATGAGGGAGCTTCGTTTGCATGGTGCGCTGTGGCCACCCTCTCAATTTTGTTTGGCTGCGGCCTGCAAACACCGCCAGTGACGAGCCCAAGAATACCTCACAATGTTGGTTTTTCTGAGTCTTAGGCTGAACGTAGTCAGCAGATTGGGTTAGCTCAGTTTTGCCCACTTTCAAGCCCTTAAAACTCTGAACAGACTTTCTCCAGCTCTGCTGTTTGGTATCTTTTCCAGTGGAGATAATAGCAATGAAGGATTCTTTCTGCATACCAAAGGAGGTGCACTACGCATATTTTTATTAGGAATTAAACTTGTTATACATTTGTCTCACAGTCTGAGTCTCATTGCGACTATTATCCTGTGGAGTCCTTGGGGTTCTCTGAGCTTGGTTGCTTTCTTGCAGACGTCTCATCACCCATCTAGGTAACATCTTCAGCACTGGAAGGGAGCGGGGTTTGCTCTCTGTTTATATACAGTAGCTTGCCCTGTCAATGTTGGTGAGGGTGTCGGGGGTGACTACATCGGGGTGGAAGTCAAATGTCCCTCCCCATCAGGAATTTCAGATCTCCTGAGACACCACCACGCTCCCTCATTCCTAGGAGGCTGGGGGGAAAAAGGTTCTGAGCTGCAGAAACGTTGCCCTCCGTTTCCACGTAATCCCAAAACATTCCAGACATACCACACCTGCCTTGCTTTTCATGTTGTCCCAGCTGAAAAGACAGAACAAGGCAAATGTCAAGGAAGAGCAGGAGGTGAAGGATGATTGACTGATCGTGAGGGGGGGTTTACCGGCCATCAGAGAGACCAGTTCGTATGCCTTCTTTTTTGTCTGGGCAGGCCTAAAGTGTACTGGATGTCAACTTGGGGGATGGGGGTGGGAGATGCAACGTCTTGCTCTACTTCAGGGAGCGAAATGTCTTACACCAGCTTCACACATTATATTGCCAGCTCAGTCAACCTGAAGCTTTCAAAGGCATCCCTCCTCTAAAGTGCTTAATTTGGGCTGGATCTTGCCTCTAATCCATGCATTCTTTTGATGAAATTCACTCGTGGAAATGGAACATCTTCATTAGCCACTGATTTAGCCCAAGGAGAGACTCTTTTTTAATGGACTTCTGGCTCTTCCATGTGTTTCCTATCGGTGCCCTTTGCCCTGAAAGCTGTTTGTAGACTCCTGGAAAATCACTGCATGTACTATTGTGATACAAAACATTAAAGCTTGCCTATAAACAAATTAAATGATGTCCTACTTTGAGCGTGCAGCTACGTTCAAGATGGAAAAGTTATGATCAAACCGTTCTGCAGGGGATACTTTACAAAAGTCCCATTTCTGGTAAATCCAATTGTATTTCTAGAAGGGTTGGACTAAACCCCCAAGACTACACAGACACAAGGAGGAGTCTATTAACCTTTAGGCTACTGTGGGGATATGAACATGGAGGAAACTCACATGTAGCCCATGTAGCAGAAGAAAACACAAAACCTATCACGTTCAAGGGAAAAGTACCGGGAAAAATCCAAAAACCACTTAAATGGTAAAACTGCAGCTTCAGTCCCAGATATGCAAAAGTGGCAGAGGTCAAGTGGGGTGGGGTGGGGTATCGTAAAACCTCAGAAAGCACATTTGCAGAGATGTATAATTAATCCTGGAAACTAGCAAGCCCTGAGCTAAAAGGCTTTTCCAGGCCCCTGCAAGCAAGGGAAGAGCAGAAGCCAGCCAGCTTGTCTTCCTCCCGGACATTCTCCTTCATTAAAGCTTGTTTCAAATGGCCACCATTTGAAAGCAGATCAGTAGGGCTGCAGCTCCAGGAAACCTTCCTTATATGCAGTGGGACTTTCATCCAAACAGAGGTCCAGCCCCCTTGGTTGTCACATGCGAGAATCCGAAGGAAAGATAGCGAAGAGGTTCCCATCACAAACCTCAGTAGGGACAGAATGAGGACATCCAGACATAATTGATGAACGTCTTGCTTCTCCACCACCCTTCTGCAAGCCAATCAATTATTCCCTGAAAATCCTCTTAGTTTGATTTTAGGAAGCTTCAAGCAACAAGTTGCTGGGATGACACAGCAATGGAGCATAACCTGATGACCCTTTTTCCCTGATTCTAACCACTGTTTGAACTGGTTGCTCCTTCTCTGCAGTGCCTTGGCCCAACTTGGCTGATCTTGGAAAGCCAGACAGTTCAGACGGCTTGCTAAGTAAGTAAAGGTGAGACAACCAGGCACTACCTGGGAAGTTGGAGAAAACAACCACCACCACCACCACCCAAACCTGTGAGAATGCAAGGCAAACTACTTCTGTATTCTTGCTGAGAAAACAACCTGGCTGTGCCCGTGAAGTCAAGTTGAATAAAGCTTAAATCAAAGAAAACATTATCTTTTGTGCTCTGTCCTGAAGTAGAAGAGGGGGTCCTGGCAGAGATTTCTATCAATTTCAGGTCTCATTTAGGACTGTTAAAGGAAAAACAATATTATTGGCCCATATCACTCAGAGCTGCTTGCCCCCTCGGCTCTAGCCTGTTGGCTCTTCCAAGGGGCTCTTTCCCAGCCCTACCCAAGATGCGAAGGCTTCGTAATGTCATATATGTCCTCTACTATAGAGTGTCCCTCTTCTCCTGGCTGCAGACACATCTCCATTACCTTGAACCTTCAGGAAAAAAACGGTTCTTCTCTAGTTACAGCATATTCTCAAATTGTCTGGAGCAGACCTCACATTTTTGAGGATTATCATTCTAGAAGCAAAACCTGTGCATATCTTCAAACCTGTTTAGCCACATGCTTTCTTTGAAAAGCAGACCGCGAGGAAGGGGCAGTCTGATTTTCAACTGAAGGGGCAGTCTGATATGCTTCTCACTTTGTCCCTGCTGGAATCTCAGGCTTCAGAAACTGATACCTGAGTTGGAGGAAAGTGAAATCATTTGTGGAACTGAAGGGGAAGAAAAGTATTAAATGTGTTTAGTTGCAGAGTGGAGAAAAGTATGGCCCACCAACCCTATTTGGGCACAGAGAAATTGCTGTAAGGTGCTGAATATCCTTGAGGAGAGAGACAGAACCTGCTCTCAAATCTACTTTGCTGATTCTTTTCAGTTTTGCCATTTTTTAAAAAAAAATTGCATGATATCGTTGTATATAGCATGCATTTTCCCTAACAGGCTTTGAATACATTTTTCCCAAATAGGCAGAACTGGTGCATATCTTTACCTAATTTCTTCCTTCTCATCCTTAAACACTTCCTCGATGGCCAAAATAAGCAGATCGTGGAGACTTGAGACGTTTTGGGTGGAAAAGGAAATGGTTTGTGTCCCAGACTCTACTCTTGATTTGGATAACATCCATTTCATCACTACACCACTATGTACTATAGTGCTACTATAGGTTTTACCATCAGAAGGGAGGTTTGATCAGGGGGGACAGGAAGGAAGGAAGGAAGGAAGGAAGGAAGGAAGGAAGGAAGGAAGGAAGGACGGACGGACGTTGAGTTTGCACCAATGCTTTAGATATGTACTATATGTCCTTGCAAAAATGATACAGATGATGCATCAGACACAAACTGCACAATGAGTGTTCTTTGTGCAAGGACAGCATGGCACCCCTTCCATGGCATCATGACTTCCCTCCTGTGCACTTGGAAGAGTTGTGCCTCAGAAATGCAGGGACATGTTTCTTCCCAGGCAAAGGGAGTCTTCCACGTGCAACTGATCTCAGTGCTCCCCCTCCCCCTTCCCCTTCCCCAAACATTTTTAGGGACTTTTGCCCAAGCATATATTGCAAGCTAGTCCTACTGGCAAACTATTAATTCTACCAAATCCTGGTTTCCAGCTGAGCAATAGAAAACCCAACCCAAACCCAAGCTATTAAATGTATTTCTTTTAAAAGCTATAAGGTTCTTTGGTTATAAATATAAAGCAAAACTGAAGAAAACAAACAAACATTCTGAACTCTGTTTCTCTTTTAACCCAGCAACAGAAACGAATGCAATCACACTTCACAGGAGCCTTTCATCTGAAGAACTTCAAAGCAGCTTCCAGAACACTGGAACATTACCCTCAAGAAAGCGGCTGCAGGCTAAGAGACTAAACTTATTAAAATGTTCTGCAAGCGCTTTCAAGTGTCAACTCATTCACACAAAGCGTTTGCTAACGTTTTCACAAGGACCTAACAGCACAAGCCTCAAGGATGGTAACTCTTTTGCAGCAAGTAGAGGGAGGACAGTGACATCACCTCTGCTAAATTGCCTTTGGTCTGGCTGGGAGGTAGACTTCTCCAGCTAAAGGACTGTGAACACGGCCTTTTATGTCTCATTCTTGACTTACACAGCCATACCCTTCTCATGCATCTCTGCAGGTTCCTCTTTCGAAACGCTCACGTACTGTACTGCGAAGAAGTCTGTTGGAATTACAGCAGAAGCCAGTGCATGTTTATTCCGGAGTAAACCCTGCAACACCTAATGGGGCTTATTTTCAGGAAGCAGGGGTACAAAAGGACACGTGCCTTCTCTTTTCTGCTGTAGCACCTGCCCTCCGGAACATCCTCCCTCCTGAGATTAGGATGGCCCCAACCCTGCTGACCTTTCAGAAGGCCTTGAAGACCTGGCTATGTGCCCAGGCCTAGGGCCCCGAGTGTGTGAAGGGCCCTGTTTCCTGGCTGTGTTGACACTGACGGATTATAGTATCTCTTGGCTGCTGTTTGTATTTAATTTCTTTTTTGTATTGTGTTTTTATGATTGTTCGCCACCCAGAGTCACTGGTTTGAGATGGGTGGCTATACAAATTGGACGAATGAATGAATACATAAATAAAATTGCAGGATTAGCTTCTACGGTGACCGTTCAGTTTGGCCCAGTCTGCCCTCTTACCACATGATCCACAACCTGCAGCATGGCCCAGCCTGCTTTTCTGGGTTACTTCCAGCTTTCTATTATGCTAACTCAAAATTAATTGTAGTGGTGCTCCTACTGTAAGCAAAGCAAGAAAGAGGTGAACGGGCTAAAAGGGAAGGGGGAAGGAATTGTGAGAAAAAGTGAAGCGAGTTGAAGATACATGTCTTCGTGCCCTGGGAACATGGTGGCTTCGACCATACCTCCACGGGCTCTCCCCTCATGGATCCAATGGACCCTTGATCTCCAGAAGAACAAGGGCCATCTTTTAACAGGTCACCTTTGTCCTTCACCAAGAACTGAATTTACACAGTTTATGGAGAATTCAGTTTTTGTTGTTTAGTTTATTTTTTTAGTTCAGACCATGGATTTCAGAGTGAAACAATTTTTTCAGCTGCCCATCTTTCCTCTACCCCTATTTCTTCTTCCTCCTCCTCCTCCTCCTTGGCCTTCTCCCCGCTTCCCCCTTCCTTCCCCCTTCTTCAGCAGGCAGAAACATTTTGCCCAGGGATTTTCACAAATGCACAGCCGCTCCTGCCAGTTCTGTTTCTGTGCTCACCAAGGGAGCCTCAAAGACAAGTATCATCTGTGACGTCACAGCAGGTCGAAGTGCCACTACCTGTTTTTGGGTGTGGCCACAGTGGGGTTTTTGTGTCCTGTTTTCAGTCGTGTAGGAGAACATTCCTGTTTTAGAAAATTCTGATTGAACTGAAATCATTTTGTTAAAGGAATTCCTAACCACTCTTTTTCTTCCCCCCACCCTATACTGTGGGAGCTCTTTAGAGAAACCTGGGGATGACAACCACGAAGAAAGATACAGACCTTCTGAACTTCCAGCCTAAAGCCAGGCTGGCCTCAGGACTGGAGTGGCTCAGAGGTTTCAAAGGGCGACTTATAATGTGCCTGCATTTGAATAAGAGGTGGATAAAGGGCGGGGCTTCCACATACCCCTCCCGATTCGATAAGCAATTCCAGTGGAAAATTGAGTCATTTCATGAAAGGGATGCTTGATTAAAACAAATGCACACCCACTGTGTTGTGCAAAGCAGTTCAGAGTGCTGGTCTGATTAAATCTGCAATTATAATAATAATTAAGAAAAAATGTTTTCAAAAGGGTTTTTTTTCCCTGCCAAAGGACTCCAGGCATTAAAACAAAAATAATTATAAACAGTAGAGTAATAAAACAGAAATATTAAAGCTGGCAGCCTCCTAAGGTGGAAAATATTGAATGGAGTCCATTGTTTCACAAGTGAGCTTGGAGGTACAAACTGCCCTCTGTGGCATCCATATGAGGTGAGAAGATGGGGAGCGCATTACACTGCTCAGTATCTTTCTTGTTTAGAAATAATTACATGTGAGAGCCCAGTGCTTATGTACGAGGGCGTGAGGTCTGCTGAAAATAGTCTGTATCGGAGCCAATCATGAGGACTAGAACTGAGGACAGATTCTTGCAGATGAGGTCCCACTGCAGATGAACCAGGCCGAGCCCCAGAAGGCTTTAGGAGAAAAATCTCATCTGCGTGGAGTATGCAGGGTGATATAACTGAACAGCAGAAAAATAGGTTAAAATGCCATCATCCCAGTTGCTCCTCAATTCAGGGACACCTGTTATATTGCTCTTGTGGCATCGCCTTTTCCTTCCTTCCTTCCTTCCTTTCTTCCTTCCTTCCTTCCTTCCTTCCTTCCTTCCTTCCTTCCTTCCTTCCTTCCTTCATTGCTATTACAATTTTCTCTGCATATTGTTTTATGTACAACATTCCTCCAGAATGGTTTGCTTGAATTATTGTTAATTATTCCTTCCAACATTACTAGTAATTTATTACATTGTTTGTAATTTACCATGGTTTTGTTTGGAACTTCAGGGAGATGTCAGGTGGGCTGATTCTGCTTTGTTGTTCTGTTCTTGAAATGGTTCAAGTTATTCTCCTATTTCGGGAGTGTCAGATTTTGCTTGTCAACATGAATCAAAGAGCATTATTTCCCTTTTATTTTGCTTATACCGGTACAGTATCTTAAGTCACAAGAGAGGATTTGGATTAAACTATGACACTGGTATTTATTTAAGGCCCCAGCAATAGCAATAAAAGAAGTTAAAAGATTAATTATCAGTCCTGTGGTGCAATTTGTAATCAGCAAAGTAAACACTCCACCCAAAATAATTCTAGTTGTGGTGAGTCTTTGTAAATGGTGTATTATGATTACTTTGAGTTACTCAACAACACTGTTTAGCAAGCTGTTCTTGGTCCTTTGACTAATTTAATATCTGATCTCATCACAGAAGACGCTGAAGGTGATGGTTCTGTACCAAAATCATTAATCAGAGTGTTTTCCCATTTTCTTCTTAGAAGGGAAAGAGATGCTCAAGACAACAACTCTTTAGCACGTTGTCATGTAAGCACAGATGACGTTGGCCTAATCCACTGGCAAAATGACCTCCTGCCCTTCCCCAATCTCTACAGAAGTCCGGCCGTCAGTCAGAACATAAGGATGATGGGAACCTAACTCGCTGGGACAGCTGGCCTAGGTCTACGTGTGGCTTTGAGCCAAACTAAGTTGTTTTTGAGGGTGGAGAGGCACGGGGGGGGGGGGTAGAGATGGCAGCTGGAAGAACATGAGTGGTATTGGATGTACCTGGAGCATCTCTTGTGTAGCCTATGAACATGTGAGGACAGTGGAGTGAAAACGGACTTTCCAAGTAATAGCAAAATGTAGCACAATTAGGTCACAGCACTACTCCAGTTGACCAAGTGGGCAACGCATGACTTGCATACCAGCTTACGTCTTGAGTGTAGATATTTCGTCTCCATAGAATACCCATTCAGAGCAACGATCTCATTAACTTGGTCATGGTCAGCCTCTATTGTTAAGTACATTCATCAGCCTGGGACCAAGAACAATGTCCTTGAAGTGTGTACTGACTCTACATAATTGTTCCAGGTTGAACAGAAGACTCAAAAGTATTCTCTGAAGGGCAATTAAGAGATCTCCAACAGTTCACTGACAGAGTCCATTTCATATTGGATAATGGACATTCTCGTCCCTTCTTGGCTGGGGAGGGGACTCTGTAAGACACCAGCTGCAGCCCTTTCCTTCAAAGGCAGGTTGCTTAGCAGGTGGTCCCAACCTTTCCAGACAGTTTGGCGGATTCTTGGATTATGTCAGAGCCTTTTTCGCTAGTGTCCTCCAAACATTTGATCACTGAGGTCCTTTTTACTAAAATTCATCTTTCTCTTACATTTCAAATGGCTCATGCCAGATGCTTCATTCACTGAACTAGAAAGCCAGGAGCAGAGAATTGTAGTCCTGGATATCTAAAGGTACATGCCCCCCTTCAGCAATAGGTAAGGTGAGGGGCCCTCAGGGTGGGGCCCTGTGCTAAGCAGAGCATCTTCTTTGGGAGTGACTGAGGGTATTTCTGTTTGGGATTTGCAGGCTTAGCTGCTATAAAAGTTTTGGAAAAAAAGGCCATCTTCTGGGGGGCAAACTCCTGGTGGCTGTATGGGCATGTTTGTGAGGCTGTCTTGGCAACAGGGTGGAAGTGATTTTCTTCTGGGATGTTTTTCCAACCTCCCAGTTTATCCTGCAGCTTTGCGATTTCCTGCTGTCCTCCCCTCCAAGGACTCTCCAGGGCAGATCCAGCTTAGCTTTTCAAGGTCAGCTACGTGGTGCTGTTCCATCTTGGAAGACGCTCCCCTTTGATGAGAGATTCTGCATTTCTGAAGCATCAAGGTGGATAACACTGTCAGCTCCCTTGCCTTGAGGAATGGGGCTTCTTCACATCCCCCAGATCTGGCACTTAATTATGAAGTTCCAACTCTCTGACTGTGTTTGTTAGCACAGTTGGTTCAAGTGGAAAAAATGTGTGTGGAGTCGTAGACAACAAAAGAAGACTTCACAAGTAGAGGTCAAAATAACTTGCATTCAGACAAGAGAATATGAACTGAGGAGTCATTGAATTAAGTATGTTTTCTTGGATGCAGCCATCAAAAATCAGGATAAACAAACTATTCCAGAGTCCCCTGAAGACTTTTCTAAGTATTTTCCAACTAGTTTAGTTACTAAGCCTCCCAAGTTCAAAATTAGACTTTACATTGCTACTCGGGAGGTCTGTCAGTGGAGTGTAATGTAAATCTCTCGTTCAAGAAGAAATTAATGGTGCAGGTGGAGAAATAGCAAATCAATTTATTCACCAGCACAATTAACTGATCCTCAGGGTATGAATATTTTAAAACTCTCCCCTTCCCACATTTTTCCCTACTTTAAAAAAGTTTGATTTTTAGTTCAGAAACTGCTGACTATAGTTCTAGACAGGCCAAAATGTGCCAGTTCTTCTGAGGAAAGTGGTGTTGCCGACCCTGAAGCGACTTATGAACCGAGTCATACTGACCACGCGCGTAGTTGTTGAGAAGCCCTTTTGACGAGTGTCAGAGCCAGCGCTGAGCTTTTTCAAATGCTGTTTCCTCACCATCAGAAATCAGAGAGGCACATAAAGGCTGCGGAAGACTGATCATGCCAGGGGACCAAAAAGACAGTCTAGGGCATGGCTGGCAGGGCGGTTGCCATTCTCCTGAAGGGCCTTGACAGTCTCCTAAGCTCCCAATGTCTATTCCACATGCAGTAAAGACAAGCACTTTCTTTGTACATCAAATTGCAGGTTAAATTGGACCCTGGGATGAAGGGTAGATCTAGGTAGAAGCAGTAGCAGATGGAAATTGCTGGAAGCAGGGTTAGGATGATTTTCAGACCTTTAGCCAATAGGGTTGGACAACAGCCTTTCAGGTTCTTATGCCTATGGGGCAATTTATTTGGAATTGGAAAAGTGGGTTCAGAGTTGTGTGACAACCATTGTGTGGGGCAACAGTTGCCCTATCTATTATAGTGATCCTAGTGGACCTTTCCTGCAGCATTTGTCTTAGGTATTTCAGTTATTTATTGAATTACATGCATAATGCCACCAGTGGGCATTTCCTAGCCACTTTTATTTTGAAACTAACTAACTGGGTTTGGAATACTGCAGATTCATGTGTCCTATGTTTCTAAAGGCAGTTTCTGGTGCTCTTTTTTACAGAAATTTTATTAAAAATTACAATTAAAAAGATAAAAACTAATGCAAACTAAAAAAATAAAGGAAAAAAAAGAAAAAAATAGAAAGTGCAGAAAAGAAAAAAAATAGAAAGAAAAATAGAAAAGAAGCAAGAAATAAGAATATGCTAAAGAAAAAGAAAAGAAATATATAAAGAATTGACTTTCCCCTTCCTCACAACAAGTATCAATAATTTTAGTAACTTATCACTTTCTCTTAAAATACAGCAAATGATCCCGTCTTCCCATATCCCATCTTTTATCTATAAACAGATCCGTAAAGTCTTGTTGCTCAGTCCTGATCAGCAAAAGTCCATTAAGGGGTACCAGGGATAATAACATATCTATTTTATCCTTGATCAAATAAACCAACTTTATATTCCTTTCTTCTATTTTTAACAATCTTAAACTTTAATCCCTTCAAATAATGTCGTAGAACTTGATTTCATTTCATTTTTTCTTTGTCGCTTCTCACAAAATTCTTCAAAGCTTTAACAAGCCTCTTTAGTAAATCCAGTACAGGAAAATTATACAGGTCACTCTCTTGGTTTATTGTTTGTATATCCCTTTTAATTATTAAGACATCAGCTGGTTTCTTTTGTATGTCCAGTGTAACATCTTCTTCCATGTCATTCTTGTAGCCTGTCATTTGTAAATCCACTTTCAACTCAGTCTCGACCTTGTCAGATAGAACTTGTTCCTCTTCCATAACATCTTTTAGACTCAGTGTCTCCATAGAGGCAGATGTCTCTGTTGACACTCTTAAAATTAACTTCTGGGTCCATTGTTCAAAAATAACCTTCAAAACATCCAATGTTAAGGTATTTTGCTCCATTCTGTATTAGTAAATCAAATTTAAGTGTTCTTCTCCTTTAATTGTAATCTTTAGTTCCTTCTGGTTTCCTCTGGTGTCCAACCTTCAAAGTCCCATCCTATCATGTGTTTTTTTTTTAAGAATTCAAAACAAAAGCATTTTCCCATGGGTTGGATTCTTAGAATTAATTACAAAACCTTACTTCTGGACCCTTAGTCCATTTGTAACTTTCCAAAATCAAAGTCTAATCACCCCTTTGTTGTTTATTCCAAAAAAAAAAAAAGTCCTTAAACTTATATTTAAAACTTTCACTGAGGATTGAAGGAAATCCAGCTGGTGCTGTAAAACCTGTCAATCCAAAGACTCCTAATAACTGAAAAGCAGCTAACAAGCAATTTACAAAAGTGATTGGAAAAGGAAGTATGTGATCCCGGTGTCCTTTTGAAGGCGCTGACCATGGTTTGAGCAAAAAGATGGCTATTCCCTCATCTCCCAGAACTCTAAATCTGCCAGAGACTGTTGTCTTGCAGTCTCCTTGTGAGGAGCAACTGTAAGGAGCATTTGTGGGTGATCCCAGGTCCTCTTCATGTCCAGAGAGGAATTACGAAGAGCCGGTCTACTCACCAGCTCTTCATTCTGTTGTGGTTGTCAGCTCTGCTTTTAGCAGAGCCGTCTTCAGTTTGCCATTTCTTCCCTGGAAGTTTCTGGTGTTCAATAGTGGGAAGGCCTTTGTCTTGGAGGAGTCATCCTGACCTACTTCTGTGCTATCAGGTAGTGCCATAAAGTTGGAGGCTGGTTGCATAAAATCAGGCAACTCTGTCTTTTATTATGTTTGCTTTCACAATACTCCTGTGTAATCAGGGAAAGTTACTCATATTCAAAGAAACATACAGGATGGGATTGGACCTATAAAAGCATGGACTCAAGGACATGGGTAGGAACACTCCTATAACAAAACATGTTTTCAGGAATAAATACCAAGAGAAGTGGTGCTATATGACTGACCAGGAGACCTTTCTATAGATTACCTCTTGAAATGAATGAAAACTGGGCAAAGCAGCCTTCACCTCTTGCCTTATCCCCTTCATTTCAGTAGGAGATAAGGAAAAAATGAGTGAAGCGCCATCAGTTCAGAATTGGCCCTGGTGGTTGTATGGACCATCTCCTCCCATCTTGATGTGACGTCTAATAAGGTGTAGCTCTTCCAAGGAATTTCAGCTGCCTCTGTGACCCATCCATCCATGCTGTTTTCCACTTCTAGACTGCAGGGGAGAAAATACACACCCATTCTTTACGTATTTTGATATCCCTGGACAGTTATTGATATTACGGTCATGTAACCTGCCATTTTAAAGCACAGGGTGAGCCCTTCCCTGGAAGAAGACTGGAAAAGAGAGGAATTGGTTTTTCATTGGTGTGGGAAATATTTTGGGCTGCGGCGTGGATGGGAGGATGGAGAGGCACCTATTAGAGCTCCACCCAGTCAGCAAGGCCAGTCCTAAACCCAGACTGGTGTTGGTTCTGTCCCGATAAAAGCGACCTGGAGATACAGTGGCTTATGACAGATGTACTAAAGTGGGCTCCTGCGGGAACCAAACTTTCACAAGAAACATGGGGAAGAAAGAGCCATAAAGGTTACAAGGGGAAATGCTTTTGCTGATAAAAGGCAGAGCGGATAACAAGTTACAAAAGCCCCTCAAGGGAGATAACCTTGAGACGCACCTGTATATAAAGATTAAACAACAACCTGTATGGGGCGATTTATAGGGCTTATCAAATGCCAGGTTTCACTATTTACATTTGCAAAACTCAACTTTATTATGGGTTTCTCTTTGTTAATATTCTGTACCATACAGAAACCAAGTTTTGTGAGGGGGCGGGGGGAACACATCAGGGAAGAAAAGTTTATCTAGGAGGTTTTACAAAAGATATTTAATGAAATACTATATGACCTCAGAAGATAAACAAGAAGGGCTTAAAATACAGCTTTCAGGACAATTAGGCCTCTATCTCTCCCTCAACACTTGCACACATGGCTAATACATGCAGACATGCACGCATGCACACACACACACACACCCCTTGTCTGCTCATGACTAACTGAGTCAAAGTCCAACCCATTAGAGTTCAATAAACTTGGTTTTGATGGCTGCCTGGAAGCAAAGGGACATTATTAAATACCTGGCAGGTGGTCATCAGGGGCTGGTGGGCTGTGCTCAGCACTCGTTCAAAAGAAAAAGGAAGACAGATGGGGAGAGAAAGGAAGGGAGGGAGGGAGGGAGGGAGGGAGGGACGGAGGGGAAAAGTTTGATTTCATGATAAGAAAATGTGCCGGTGCTCCATTAAGAAGTAAGAGAAGCAGATTGGTTGTGTGAACTTTTGCCCTTCCATGGTAGCCCAAGGCTAGCTTCACATTTCTATGCCACGTTTGTTCAAAACATTTGAGCCACGAATGATACTGCCTCTGAACTGGAACACTAATGTTGCAAACCTGTGGCAAAAGCCACCGCAGCAGTAGAAGATCATGAGTGGAAGAGAGGGTTGATAGTGCTAAGGAAGGCGCCACTTCTGTGCAAGGGTCTGGAAGCTTGAGGCAAGGCAGTGCCAAGCAGAAGATGGAATTTTAGGCTGAAGTCCACAGCTGATGACTGGGGTAGGCGAAGGGCAGTGTTTTCCAAACTTAATGGGCCAACCTTTTGAAGACTGGATTCAATTGCCAACTGCTACTCCAGGGAGATGGTTAAGTTCAACTCCAGCTTTGTTTCCTACAACAATAACAGCAGCAGCAGCAGAAATACCTCTCACATGCTAACTGCTTTGGACTATTCAGGTTGCATATGAAACCAGAGGACAAGAATTAATTATTGTTTAATCAAATGGCAGATGTAACACTACAGAGAGAGACAACCTTGCCAGAAGGGTCCTGTGTGGGTGTTCACTGGAAAATTTGGACTGAATGGGAAGAGATGCAGCTTGGAATTACAGTCCTGTTGGGAAAAGAGAGATATTAACTCCAGACAAGAGCCTCAGGTGGAACAATTAACATATTGTCAGGAAGGCAGTAAGACATAAGGGGGTTCAGGGACTACTTTACTTTCCCACAAATTAGTAGCCCAGTCAGTGAGGGTCTCCTTACAATCTACATATGGCTTTGCTTTAAGGTTGATTTTGATAAAAGCCAAATGCTTTTCCCCTCAGAAGCTTGTGGGTTTTTTAATGTTATTGTTCTGGTCTTTATTAGAGAAATCATGATCTGAAATGCAAACAAACAGATGGAGAAGCCCACATTGACAATTGGATTTTGCCTATTGTGTGCTCAGTTCTTTGGGCTCTGTGTCAAAGTCAAAGTAGGGTTAGGTTTTGACCATCCCTCCACCCCCATCTCCCCCAGACTATGTGGGTGGCTTTTCCATCAGCTAAATCCCAAAGGCCAATCAGTGGTAGAGTGAAGGATAGATCTTGGCCTAAAGTTCCCCTAATAACCACCCAGAAAAGGACAGAATATGATAGTATTTCTTTTTTGCTGAAAAACAATCACTACATTTTATAGGCAGGGTTAGGCCATAAACAGCGGGGAACTGACTGGTCCTGAACATAACGATAGCTATTTTATTTTATTTTATTTTATTTTATTTTATTTTATTTTATTTATTTCATTTCATTTCTTTTCTTTTCTTTTTAGTTAGTTTAGTATACATGGCTCCTTTCTGCAAGGAAATGGTATTTATTCCCAAGTAAAACACCAAAAAAGGCCTTCTGTAAAACCATTAAATCCATAGTCAAGCTGAACTTTTAAAAACAATTTGCCATGAGGTTTCATACAGATATACCATTATTCTCTCTGTAGGAGAGTCATCAGAGATGGTCAGGGCTAGTTCACACACATATACACTCAACTATGTTTCTCAGCATACTAATTATTCAGTACTTTGTGACTAGCAGCTGTCTGTCTAAGCCTACTCCTTTGAAAAAGAAGGATCTACAGAGATACCAAGGATGAAAGGTGACACCATCAAGATGCTGTGTGTCAGTTGTCACTTGATGTTGCAGTCCTTAAATGTTGGGAACTGCTGGAAAGCGTTGAAAACAATGCCTTTGTAGATTTCCTTGAACAAGCACTCTTCGTCCTCCTCTGACTGGGTTCTTTCTGGTACTACTAAGCCCTTTTATTCCCAACTAATCTGAAGTCACTGCAGGTCAATCTTTCCCAATCTGCACAATTGCCAGAGCTTCCAGAATTCTCAACAAAGGCCATGCAGGCTGGGGAATTCTGGGAGTTGAAGTCCTCACATCTGGAAGGTTGGGAAAGATTGCTTTCCTCTTTGGTTGTGAATCCCATCCTGTGATTTAAAAGCCATTGTCAGTTTCCCCTGAATGGTTGAAGGTTCACAGTAACGGGGCTATTGTTGGTATTGAGCAGCTTTAGGAAGTCCTGGAAGGCACTGAGTTGAGGAACATCAGGAGCCATGTGTCAGCTAGTTGTGTGTTCCTTAGAAGAAAGAGGGGCAAGAGGAAAAACCATCTCTAATTTAATTAATTCTGTGAGTAGTGATGTCTGACTTGAAAGAAACAGCCATTGTAAGTAAAAACTCAAGAGAGAATACTCATTTAATTAGGCAGCCCAATAATGTTTAACATGATTTACCTTGATTGCCAGTCATCAATATAGGTCACAGATAGATATAGATATAGATATAGGTATAGATATAGATATAGCTATATACACACACACCCTAATTGTGACTAGCATAAGGTGATTTAAACAGGATTAAAGTGTATAGACTCACCTACATGTTGAGACAGTTCCAAGCACAAACTGGTTGGCATGAAGATCTCCCATATTTTCTGTCTTCTATCTTATCCACTAAATGCAACACATTTTCTGAAAGAAAATTTTCTTTTGACCAAGCAGGTGGAGTCTTGGGGAGCAACAGAGCACATATCCTACTTTGACACCTCCTGGAAGACCTTGGGGGAATTTCGATGTCCTGTAGATAGACGAAGCGTAAGGACTTGGGTAAGTCCAGCCCAAAAGTTGTCTCAGGACTATGTGAAGATAAATAAAGGGAGTGAGTGTATTCCTTGGGTACATATTGTTTCTTCCCCTTGAAGGTTCCCCTTTTGCAAAAGTGGGGGCATGGCCTGTCTTTTGTTTATAGTCTGAGACAAACTAAAGCTATCCAAAACCAGCAAACTCTAATTACAGGTAGACAGTGCTTACTGCTAGTGTTGATTAGTCCCATAAAGGATGAGACTAAAGAAAGAGCACCCTTTTCTCTATTAATATGCCTTTAAAAGTATGTGTCAATTGCTTTTCTCTCCACAAGCGACCAACATTTTCTCTTTCAAGAGAAGCATCTTCTACTGTCAGTTGGCTGGTTGTTAAATCCTTGTTTCCATATCGCTGATTTCGCCTGCAGAACAGGAGGTAGGCTGAAAGGAACTGGAAGGAAGGAGAACGAAGCCTGCAAGAGCGGGCTTTCTACTCCAACCTCCTTTATGAAAGAGGCACCAGTTGCCAGGGGCCCTAGAAAGGGAGGGGGTCCCATGGGGGAGGAGAGAGGTGCCAGGTTTGGCTGCCAGGTGACAGCTGGGAAGCAACAAATCAGATTAGGGTGATCCACCTTCTGAAGGAACTTTTTCCAAATCAGAAGGAAGGCACCACAAAGATTACAGTTTTGTCTTTCATTCCGGAAAAGGCAAACTGCATTTTTTTCATACATTCCTAGAGAAAATCAGTTTTAACACTAAACTAACATGAAGAGGGGAAACTCAACCTAATCTGACTCTGCAAAAGATGGAGGTTAGGATTTCTCCCCCTTCCCTAATGCATTGGAAGGTATAGTCCTTCTGCTTCTCCTGTTCATGATTCATTCAATATCTTCATTCACGTTTGTCTTTCTAGCCATTGCTGCCTTCTTGCAAAGGGCACATGGCCTTGTCCTTTCTTGCTGTTGTTGTTCATTGGGCCTAGAAGTTGTTTAGATGCTGAATAAGAAATATATAATTATAGTGGTATCATGGTTATTTTTTGTGGACGATCAGTATACTGCCCACTCATATTTGTGGATAATCATATACTTGACCAACTCATAAATTTTTCCACTGGGGAGATGAAATAATTTGCAAGTAAGTTTGATACTACTTTGAAAACTGTCTTTACTTAAGGGGACTATCTGAGCCTCCCCAGATAAATAGGTGAAATGGCTATGTCAGAAAATGCTTGCCGGTCTTCTTTCCACACTGTGGAGTATGGAAAGTTTAAGCGGGCACTTCCTCTTAGCACCAGAATCTGAGGAGAAGGTCTTGGGGCAGGTAGATGGAGGTCTAGGAGGCCGAGGGGGGAACCATGAGAAGGAAACGCAGAGTACCTACATCTTAGTTACACTTGGTAGAAGTTGTTTAGAAGGATTACTTTGGTAGGCTTTCAAGATTCTGTCATATTGTCCTACTAGCAATAAAGGTCTCTCCAGAAATTCAAGTGCTTCTTGATTTCTGAGTCTGCCAGCCTTCCAGTTATTGCCCAGTTCGCTCAGCTGGGCCTAATCAAAACCTCTGACCATTTACATCTAATTTCGGTGTTTAACAACAGTGAAAATGGATGAGAAGCTCCACTACGTAATTCCATTGGGGGGCGGGGAGGAGAACCCTTTTAAAAAAACTATTTGTAAAATGCTTTTTGAATTATCCTCTGTAAATAAACCCCCTTCAGAAAATTGCAAGCCTTCCACCGGAATAACTGGTGGGTCAGGAGGTAAATGTTCCATACAAAATGCTTTATTTATCCTTCATGCCTCCATTCAGATATTTATACCAATGCATACATTTAAAAGTTTAAGTTCTATTTCAATTCACAGCTCAAGTCATAGGGAAGTGGAATACATAAGAGCAATGCACCAACAGAATTATGTCTGAGACACCATTAAAACGTTAATACTTGTTCATGAAGTTAATTGTCTGCTGACGGGTCTTGTCTTTAGAGGGAACCCCATTACGATGGTCATTGGGCAAACAAACAAACGAACAAACAAAAAATAAAATTCACCGTTTTACAGTAAAGAAGAGAAAAAGCTCTGAGTATATTTACAATACATACACTGTACATAAATACAAGAACGACACATACGTAATCATTGATAAACTTATAACATAGGCGCTGTTCAGCTGCTATGTAGCATATAACGCGCAGGGAGGAAAGGACTGGGAAATCAAATGCCTTTTTTCGGGGAATGAAAGATGCCTGCTCTTAAAACAGTTTGAAAAATAACAAAGGAAAAGGAAGGAGATACAGTTTTGTTGCTAGTGCTGGCATAGGCAATAATTTGGTGACTATTTTGGGATGGATGGATGGATGGGTGGATTCTCAGGCTGACAGCCCAAATCTGATCAATCATGGGTCTGGATAAAGATCAACAGGCTGCACTGCTGTTTCTATCCTGGGCCACGAGTATCTGCCTTCACGATCTCTCCATCTTGACTTCCTCACCTTCAGATCACTTTACATTTTTGCTGCCTTTGCTGGTGCGAGAAAAGACAGTGGCTCTCCTTAAAGCAAAGATGCCTCTGGACTCTGCCCCCAGCTGCCTTGGCCAGCACGCTGGTGATGGTGGAGAAGGGCAGCTGAAGTTCGCCGGCATCTGCAGTACCACAGGTTGCCCACTCTAAAGGGATAAAGCTCTCATTTCCCTAAAGCACGGGCACAGCAAACGAAAACCTGCGGGTAGGACAGACCTGGGGAGGCTGATTACATCTTACTGGCTCTGCCGCGAAAGCGACACTCAGCCTCTTTTTGAAGTCGCGTGCTGGCAGAAAGCATACACTTTATGGTGCCCCAGGACATCACGAGCTTAATTTAGAACAGTCTGCAAGTGGGCCTGCTCGCAAGAACCGGGTGGAGAAGGGCATCGCGTTCACGCACTACTTTACAGAACTTGATTTATCTATTCAGACACCTTCTGCTGGGTTGTATCTTGTCTAATCAAGAATGGTGCCAGAGAATGTCCTGTGGAATTGGGCTCCAGATGTGCGCACAGATTCTTTTCATTGTCTCACCAGAAGCAGGACAATGTTTGATGAGATTTGGAGGGTCACAGTTTTCATGCAGAAGACTTTGGGGTTGAGATGTCTCAGTGAAACTGGAAAAATTCCTCTCTCAAAGGATGGAGAGACTCAGAGATCAGTCTTCCTCCGTATACATCACCCTCCTGTTTCTTCTGTACTGAGAGGAAAATTAGCAGATAGTCACAAAGGAAATGTGGTGGCCAGGGTGATGTGATCGACACCCCGCCTTTTTCATGCGGACGACCCTGGTCAAAAGCCACCAATAATTCTACCTGTTTTGTGTTCACCTATTTTCCAGTTTCAGTGAAGCCTTATTTGTTAAAACAAATCAGAAGGTAAAAAGGGGGTCACTTTGTATACTTAGTATGCCAGCAAAATTAGGCAAGAAACAAATAGTTTAACAGCTTCTATTTATCATGTGTGGTAATGTTTTTTTTAAAATATGAAATGGTTAAGAGTTGTTCACAATAATTTAAACAGGTTTTTTAAAAAAAATATTCATTGCTTTCTTTCTCTAACACAAAGCTGTTTTAAAAAAAAAAAGACCAGCCCTGTAAAGTTACTTATTCTGACAATTATTTCATTCTACAATATTTTTAGATGATAGAGAAAGGGTTTTTAGTGAGCTGATGAAAGAGAGGTTTTATCTGGCAGTATTTATCAGCTGTCTGCTCCACTGAAATAAATGATTCTTATTCTTGAGTTGGAATTTTTAAAGTTCTATTGAAAGTTTCATCAACTTGAAATCAACAGAACTTATGAAAGTGACCCAAAAGTGAGTGCTCATCCCAAAATAGGTTGGTCATCTGAATGCAGGACAATCTGACTGCATGTCAACTATCAGCTTGTGGGACATGTAAAATGGCCATTGGACAAGAGCTTTTTGTAGGCCATTATTTTTGCTGGAGTGAATGATATGGGTCGTCTACAACTGACTAGGTTAGTCTTCATGACTGGCTGACTTGACAACATTAGAAAAGACTTACTAAGTAGAGCTAGAAGAGAAAGTATTAGAAATGATACACACCAACCATTTAGTATGACCTGATGCTTAGGAGAAACCTTTTCTCTATTTGTTTTTGACTTCCAACTGTATGGACACCCCTTCCATAAAATTGTCACCCAGAAGAAAGCAGAGAAATGGCACTTGGTGATTTGCTGTGTTGCATTTACAGGGGCCCCAGTGTAATCTCCCCTCCCCCTCCCCTCCCCTCGAACACAATCGTATGACAATTCAGCTGCACTTTATTGCTTCGTAGAAAGAATAGGGGTCATCCCCATCTGCTCTATTGTTCATAAACAGGCACTTTTCAAATGACTTCACCTATGTAGATTGTAAGTGTTCCTGAAGAAATTTGTTAGCTGATAATTGCATTACCATTATCATTATTATTATTATTGTTATGGAATACATGCATTTATCTGCTGAGGACCTTCTCTGCAAGTTGAAAGAGTGGCTCTTTCCATGGGATCCTTACCTATAGGATTGTATCCAAGCTGTGCATAATTTCAAAGGATACTCCCTTCCCCTTTTTGAGGAAGAAGAGTACAAGATCCAAGCTTACAAATGAAGCTAGTTTTATCTTTATTTACACGAGCTTGGGAGGTACTTGCTCTGCCTCACAGAAAAAGATCACTCAAAAGGATGTGAACTAGCTCAGAATCCTTTTGGCCTTCAAATCTAAGAGCTTCTTCTGCCCTTGTCAATTTTGCAGATGCAATCTGCTGATTGGTTTACAGAAGAAAACCCAGAAGAATAATGATTATTAAAAAGTCTACCATATTCTACAATAAAAATTGTACAGCCTCAGTACAGCACTATTCCCGATTAACTGATCAAAACCTGTAAGTCTTCACATCAATATGTGGAACAAATTTGATTCTACCTGGTCTCTGAGGTCCATCCACATATACCTGTTTCTAATTACTGCACTGGAGAAGTGCCAGTAGTGTCTGAAGAACAGGATCTTTTGGGTAAGATCACATATCTACTGTGTGGACTGGCCAGCCTCCAGTGGACTTAACTGGAGTACGTGCCTATCATCATCAATTCATACTTTACATCACACCTGCTTTTAGGGTTAAGGAAATGAACGATACTGCTATTTACTGCTAATAATTGGAAGCAGTTCGATGTGAAATGACTTATATTCCTCCATCACCATATCTTTCCATTAATTTTTTTTGATTATCAGCTGAGGTTTATGGGAGCTGAACACTTCCAGAAGGCCAACACTTCAGCCAAAACTGAAGAGCTCTGCCTACTACTTTTGATGGACTTGAATTCACTTCATCAGATGGATGCCACACGCCCTGTGTCCCCTCTCACCTTCCTACCTACAGCTGGAGGTTGATGTGTCCATGTACCTCCCGAGAAGGAAAGCGCATCACACACAGATGATGAAAGGACTCTACATTTTCAAAGCTGGTAATACATTTGCTCACTATGAGATCTTGCTGGTAAAGTTGAAAGGTTGACCTTAGATTTTATTTTTTAAAAGAAATGTCAACCTTAGGTAGAAATGAACTCCCGCAGGATCCAAAAGGCTACATTACACCTAACAACTTGCACAGTGTATCAATAATTTGTTCGAACATGATTTGATCACTACTATCACCACTGTTCTATCCTATTTCCAGTCTAAATATGTTCTAGTTTCAAAGCATTCACCGTGTTTGGAATAACTTTGAGTTCAGGGAAGCGTCATTTCTTCGAATCTGACTTTGTATTTTGATGGGGTGTTTTTTTTCTTTTTTGGTCAGCTTGTGGAAATTAAAACTGACTCTACCGTTGACTGACTCTATCTTAGATAACATGGAACCAAGTCACAAGGATACATGATGCAAGGGGAGTGGGTTTTGACAAACTGGAACAATCTTTCCCATTAAAAAAAACAACAACGTTAACTGTGTCATGAAGGTTTTACACTGCATTTTCTGAGCATATTCTTGGTGATGACAACTAAAACTTTGTTTCAAAACACTTTTCATTTCAATTATTTACATCCTGTGAAAAACTGTGAGCTTGAAAATACTTCTTCACTATCACATATATATTACAGAATATTGTAACTTTTACAAGTATGGTCAAATACTGTACCTTCAATTCAATTTTCTGGATTTTTTTTTTTTTTTTTGTAAAGATGCAGTATCCATATATTTGAAGTTCATACTAAAAAAAATGAACAGGTACTGCAGTGAGTTGATATCAACGTATTGAAAAGTTCCAACGGGCATGACCTATTGAGCAAACTATGCACAGTTACAGATATTTTAATGAAATTGTGAAAATATAGCAGTCTTAAATGTATACATCTTCATCTATAAAACACAGGCAAAGGCATAATACAGTAATACAAGCTGGTTTCCAAATATGGGGAAATTATGCCTAAAGAATAGCTATTTCCAACTTTTTTTTTAAATTCCTGAAAGCCATATTGAATCTTAATTCAGATCACACACAGGCAGATAACTAGCTATGTGCACACGTGAGGGAGACTGGATATTTTCACACAGACTCCCATTCCCAGTTAAGCTTAGAAATCAGAGCATTTGATAGTTCTTCCAGAAAACATGAAAGGGCCAGAGGTATTAACTGATGAACCTATTTCCAACAAAACCAGAAAAGATTCATGATTTGTCTTCCTCAAAGAATCTAGCTGTTATCAAAGACGCCCCCATACAACATAGATTTGCACAAAATATTGCTTCAATCTGATTCTGGGAAGTTGATTGACACGAATATCACCGTACCACTAACCAATTTATGCAAGGAATCTCCCCCCGCCACATGTCAATACACCACCAGTCACTTGATATGAGATTAATTGGATTATTTCATTCAAGTAAACATAATGCATGAAGCAGAGGATAAAGAACACTGCATCTTAATTCTGAGATCGCAATGGGCTGCTTTCAAAGTGCTTGATACTTTTTAAATAAATGAACCAAGAGAGGGAACAAGCTCGGGAGCAGGACACTGCATTGTGCTGGGACCCACCTAGGCTGTAACTTTGCAGCGGCACCTGCAGGATCTCGCTCCTTTCATCAGCATCAGCAGCACATGCTCCTCCTCTTTGGGACAGGCAACTGATGATGCAGGAAAGGGGCGGGCGGGCTTGCATTGCGACGTGGTAAAACGGCGTCCATCAGTCTGGCCTCTCTCGCCTGCCCCCCAGAAGCTAATTCCATAAGATGCTTTCTGCTTGCTCAATGGTGAATGTTTGCCCGATAATGATGGGGTGTCACAGGGAACCTTCACAGAACCTTCACTATGGGTTGAGGCTCCAGGATGCCTAGCAGGGGGCAGGACATGCCATCTGATTCCTTATCCTCCTCTGCACCAGAGACATTGCCCAGATGCTCTGAAGCTCTGTGAGGTGGCTGTTTCCCCCAGAATCAACCGGCCAGCAGGCTGAATTTTCTCTGGCACACAGGAATGAAGGAGGACCAACCGTGACCAATCGTTCCATCTACCTTGAAACAATCTGGGGAACCCACTTCGGTTTGTGGGGTTCAATGTGCAAGCCTCTCATCATCTTTCCTTAATCTGTACAGGTTAAAAAACGGCGGGACTTAAATGCTGTACTTTCTAAAGAGGAGAATGCATTCGTATACAGGAACATTTCCAAACATTCCAAAAGTTGACCTCTGAACCTATGTAATCCAATTTTACATGTGAAGTTTTATGTGAGGTTTTACACATTGTTTTTAATTCCCTTTTAGGCAACATAACCAACTACAGCGTAACAGAAAAAAGAGAGTCCCCCTTTCTGTTTTAACAAACAGATAACCGGAGAAGAGGTGCCTCGGCATCATTTCTTCATTCCTAATGGAATTTTATTCTGATGGCGAGCTACTTTTAACAGTAGTGCTAAAAAAGAAACTCAACACCTCCACACTTCCCTTTGTGAAGGCAATTCACTTGCCTACTAATTAATCTGCCTAAGAGGGATGGTTCTTCCAGAATAACACTGTCTCTATTCGTGGAAAACTTCCAATACTGAAATTTATTGAACCATCAGAATATATCAGTTAATAAAATGGTATAGAGGAGATAACGCTGGCACTAATAAGGTTTACAGAAGAAAACCTTTCTATGTTGCAGCCACAATGAAAGAAAATCCATGAACATTGGAACAACAGCAACTGAATGAGAAAAACAGGCACCTGGAAGGTTCCTTACAATATTGAATGCAACTAATGGATGATTAGTCAAAATAGCTCCCACACCACAGTCCGCCCTCAGAATCAGACATGTACATTTCAAAAAAATACACTATCTATACTGACATCTAAGAGTAGCATCAGAGCTGTTCAATGCTTTGGATTCAATCTCCAGAAAGTGTTGGGGGTTGTGAATGTTACTCCTGCCTGCAACACCTTGAGTCAGCTAGGTGCAGGTGTTTCCAGGTGTGCAACAGTGCAACTTCTGTGCGTTCTGAAGCACCTCTTGGAGGTCGAATCTGAAGCACTGAACAGCCCTACAAAGGTCAGCCTCCTGGTCAGTCCCAGAACCAACCATTCTAGCACCCTGTTTCCAAACGTTCCCTATGCCCAGGTAGGACATGATGAAGATGCCCCCCCACTTCCGCCTTCCAGGTCCCTAAAGCTATACTATGCCTGAGTTTGGAAGATCTATGGCAGCAGCGTGAGAAGGAACCACTTGCAGATTTACCCTCCACAGACTGGTCTTCGCATCCTTTGTCTTTGACACATCCTTGAGGAAGAAAAAGGCAGAGAACTGTGGGGGGGGGAAAAACCCCTCCTTCGCATCTAATTTGTTTAGAAATTGGCAATTGTCAGCTGCACAGCAGGGAGAATGTGAAAGCTGCTAATTATTCTATTGAATTATAGAGTCACAATTAAATTGTGACTCTGTTATTTAATATATGTATTTTTCTCTAAACTGGTCGTGCGACTGTTGCTTTTCAAGGAGCAATAAAACTTGAAAGATCACTTCCTATTAATTATGAGTTAAATTGATTAGGTCAAGATGTGATCTGATGAGATTAATCTATGCAGATGTGAAAACAATCCTTCCTGATTAAATGCTCAGGAAATATCTCTAAATAAAAACAATGCAGTTGAGTTCCCTTCCCATTTCTCTTCTCTGAAAAGAAGAAGGGAGACACAGGGGACTGTTTTATGGTCCACACCATTGTTCTCCTTCTCACGAAGGAGAATGGAAATCTATGTCCCCAGTGAGGAAGTCTCCCACAGGAACAGCCGCCAGGATCCAGCCTCTCTTCCTTAGATATTAGCTCAAAAGACCTCAGCTATAAAAAGGCCGCCAGGCAAATCAACACGGATTTTGGGGAAACAGAACAAAACTCATCTAGGAATTCCCTGCAATCCCTCCTAACTTGATTTGGTCTTGCTAGAGCTATACTGAAGGGTTGGTCAACCTACTAGGCCGTAAGAGCTGGCTTAGAAGGGTTGGGAATGAGCCAGCCAGAAGCGCTCTTGAATTTAAGAGGACGTTAAGCAACAGAAGGAACAGGAGGGACTCGGCTATTCCTGAGTTCAGCTGAGACCCAGCCATCGCGTTGGTAGAAAACGCTCCACGGCATCTGCGGTCTGAATGGCCTCTGTCTGGAGCGGCTACTGCTGGCCGCACGCAGTTATCTCAGAAGGAAGGATGCAGTGGGCCTAGAGGATTCCTTTGATTCTGCTCCTACGTCAGGACATACCACAAACCCCTGGCCGGCTGAGTATCTTAAACACCTCAGGTGTTTCAGTTTGTTGTGACCTCAACATGCTCTAGAGGACCCTAATTCGCAAACTTTTCCAGCCCAAGACAATGAAGCCCTGTGCCAGAGGGGAGTTACAACCAGCTATACGGGGACAGAGGACACCATAACTCCAATGATATTTGCACACATATTACTTACGTGGCGATGTGTGCAGCTTGGGTGAAAGGACTGTGGGCTGGCGTAGGTAGGTCTGTATGTATGTATTTGAACTGTGCTGGGTGTGTGTATGAGTTGGCTACCCATTTTTCCTACGCTATTTCCAAATGCCCAGTTGTATGAACAGATGGTTCCCAGTAGATTCTCGACCATCTTAAGTAACACTTAGAAGCCAGAACTGCCAGTTCACATTAGTTATTTAGACAGAGCGGCCCACAAAATGCTTGCCCCTTTACTGCAGTCTGCCTCATCTGCCATACACAGAGCAAAGAAGCAGCCGCTTCTGGCTTTGATCACCAAAACAGGTGCAAAGGTTGGCGCTTCTTAGGGAGGTTTCAGGAGAAGTACGCCCACTGTTTCACTTCCTTCTAAAATCCTCTGGAATCAGTTCATGCCATCTCTAAAAATGGTTCCCTGACATGCATGGAGGAGCTCTTTGGCTCCATTCACTCCCTATATATTTCTGGAATGCCTGACGGTGGCCATTTGTCTAACCACGTTGGCCTCTACCCAGCCCAACCCAACTTAGTGATGACTAATTCTCACTGGCCTGTACCGTAACTCCACGGAGTTAGTTTAAAATTACTTTTGCCAGACTGAGACTCTTCGTTTTGGAAACAGGAAGTGCTTTCAGGTCTCTTGAAATTCTTTCTCACCACTCTCCTTCATTCTGAAGCATTAAAGTTCCCTTCCAGCCACAGAGGCTGTTAAACTTGGAGGCTACACTCCTAAGCATACACTCCTAAGCACAATCATACCGCTGGAGTCAGCTCAGTGGCAGAATTCACACATACAGACACACGCACAGAGCACATGCGAATTACAGCATCAGCTAACGGACTGACATGTAAGTGTGAGCCATCACAGATCAACTCCCACAGAGCAGAAGGTCCATCATGCCATCTCATGGAGAGGGCTAATCAACGGAGTTACTTGGCATGTGCAGTCGTGAATCAACTGCTGAGCAATCCAGGGATAAGAGATGGCTGTTTGAACATCTGCTACTTCCGGGGAAAGATGCTGAGGATGGATACGTTGGTTTAGAAAGGGTGGGACCAATCTTGGCTCTACTATGTGCCCAGGACTTTTTAATGAACTCTTCCTATTATAGATGAAGCAAATGAATACAGAATGGATAATTTCATACTGAAATATTATGGATGCCTGTTTTATAGACTCTAGCAAAAACAGAAAAAGATTTAGGAAGTTTTTTTAAAAAATCAGTGGCCTCTAAAGTCCAGCATAACAAGAAAGAGGTAAATATGTACAAATACCGCCATCTTTATTGCATAAGTGTGCTGAGAAATCTTTTTCACTTCAAGGAGCTTCATTTTTTTTATCCCTCCTCTTTCCAGTCTGTTCAGCTGGCTTAGGAAATTGTTGATTTTTTTTCAACAATCAGGCAGGGTGACATTCTGCAGTGTTTTAACAGGGGAAAAATTAATAATAATAAAAATAATAATAATAATAAAATAAAAATAAGAAGCAGCAGCAGCAGCAAATGAAGAGAAAGCTCTTGAGGACTTGTTTTTTCCTACAGTTTATGACATCCAGTCTTCATAATAGCAGAAATTCTTCAGGAGAAAAAAGTGTGATGGTTGAGAAAAAAATACAAGCCATAAATATTTTTAAAAGGATGTGGGTTAGAAAATAATGCCCAATCTTGCTGCATTTAGGCTTTATCCCCAGCAAAAGGTGATGCCTTGGGTCTGTGCTGGACAGCTTTAAGGTGGGAGGGAAGATTGTAGCATTCTCGTTCCTGCTTCTTTGTGTCTACGGGACAACCCAGAACGCCCCTTTTGTGCTAACACCATCAAAACAGGATTCAGTCCTGCTGAATGACCTGTAGTTAAAAGAGACCCAGCTCTTGAAGTTGCGCGTGTATATATATATATATATATATATATATATATATATATATATATAGACAAGGTAGCATTTTTCAGACCAACAGGTGCCTTCGGCGGTGCAGTGCCAAGTGATCTGAACGGGAAAAGCTTCGGTCACAGTCTGCACACTTGAACGGCTTCACTCCTGTGTGTTTGCGGTAGTGCCTTGTCAGTTCATCTGAGCGAGCAAATTTCCACGTGCAGCCTTCCCAGGTGCATTTGTATGGTTTCTCTCCTAGGGGAGGGAGCGAAAGAGAGAAAGAGGAATTAATGACTGCGCTGGACTCGAAATGGTGGGTAGGTTGTCCAGAACATCCAGCGCTATCCGAGAACTGCAGGGTTGCATAGAGTTTATTTATTTATTCATTAAGGGACGATATGGCCAGCCATCTTATGAGCCATAACTCTGGATGGCTCACAGCAGCAGTGATAAAAACATAAAAGCAGTGAAATCTAACATCCAACCCCCAAAGTCCCAGCGCCCTAAAACAACACTCTCCAATAGCTAAAATAACCCCATGATCACCAGGCTCCAGCTTCACCCTATCCCAACACCTGGGGTTATAGTTCAACTGCCTTCCAAATTTGGATTTCTGTTGCTACGTCTCTGCCGTCAAGGTCAAAGCCAGTCGTGAACATGAACTGGCTCTGAGGGAGATTTGGCATAGATCCCGCCTACCTACCTACCGCCATCCGACGCTGGAAGAGGACTGCAAGAGATCCATCACAATGGAACTCAACAATTAATTGGCTAATCCCATCAACCCTGACCACTAAGCCTGCTGACTGGGAGGATGAGACTTCCCAGCCAACAGCATCTCGGGATGCTGGCTTGGGTAAGACTTCTCAGCATCAACAGGGAGGGCAGCACTCCCGTATCCTCAGAAAAGCTTCTTTTTTTAATTATTCAGAGGCCTTTTAGAGTCCCCTGTCTTCCCTTTCTTGCCCACCCAGCTTTAAAAGCCAACAAAAGCTGGGCTGACGACTACTCTACAGTCCAGATTTCCTCAAAACAGCAAGATAATAATAATCAAGAGACAGGCTGAGATTTCTATCATTAGCATTGCACAACTGTCCCACAGGGAAATAAGAACAGTTGCTTCCGAGAACACCAGTTTTTGTGGTGAGATCCTGGATTGAAATGACCACAATACATTAATAGTAGCAACAGTGTGGGCTGTGGCCCTGCTGTGGGGTTGTTCTTCTCTCCAATAGCCAAATATGGACAGATGGTTGGAAGATTTTAATACGTATCTGGATGTCCACTGCACTGGGTCCAGGAATTTGGCAGCTGGAAGAAGAACAGGCCTAAACTTCATGACAGATGGCAGACTCTTTTTGACATGTACTATGACATACCCTCACCACAAACAGCTGGCCAGCTATGCCACACAAATGAATCAGGATTTCATATGACTTGGCAGAAGGTCCTTGTGGGAACTTTAGAGGTAACCTAAGGAAGGAGTAATGCAAATCAAGAGGGAAATGCCAGTAGCCCATGTGTTTAGACTAAAATTATTAAATACTTTCAGCCTATATTATTTAATCTGATGCTCACCCATTTGTTTTCAAGTCAGAAAACTAAATAGACAACACACTCAAGCTAAGGAAAAGCTGATAAGAAACAAAGGCCTCAACGTGCCTGTTCTCCTTTCTCTAGTAACCAAAGACCAAAGCTTGGTCAGTAAATAGCAGGGACTGAAATTAAGAGGCAGATAAAATTTCTTTCAACTGAACTTGTCTCCTGGTGACTCCCTGGCCACATCCATACAACCACATCCTGGTGGTTGTTCTCCAGGAACTTGCATTCATATGGATTCTGCCTCTGTGCATTTAGCTCTCAGTCCTTTTACTACTACAGTGACTACCTGTTGGCACACCTACCCATGAGTTTGTTAAAGCATTGTCTGAAAGTGATTCCAAATGCAAATCCTGAATAAATGAAGAAATACGTCTTCTTATCTCTCCTCAGTTCCCTACCTATCAGGTCTACTGAGGGAATCCACACACAAGACATGAGATAACTTGTAAGGTTATTGTAACAGTCAGAGTTACCTCAGGCTGGAGGATCACCTGAACCCACGTTCAGTGGTTGTACGAGCTAGAGTTTATGAGAGATTCAGAATTACAATAAATGGAAAGAGAACCTTGTCTCTGACATTGGCAGGACCGCTAGCCACATTTGGCACATTTCCTTCAGTACATATGGTCTTCTCTTCATTACGTTGACAGAAATCTTGACAATTCAATGAAGAAAAATAGTCCTCATGCTAAGTGGCTTTGGCTTATGAAATGGATTTTTAGACCTTGTGTAACAATTTTGCTAACATCCGAGGGAAGGGTATGGAATATTCTTGGCCTCCACAGATTCCTCCCCATCCTTGCCTAGCAAGTCTACGGTTTTTAGGCTCAAGAAAGGGAAGGCGTAAAACCAGAAAGGGTGGGGTGGGGAACAAACAAATGGTGAGATGAAATAGATGCAGTTTATGATTACAAACACATTGCCCAACACACTTCAGTAGGAAGCTTTGAGAGCACTGCAAGACACAGGATAACCTTTTGCCCCAAGAAAGAATTTACACTGAATAATAATAAAAATTGTACTACATTTAAGGCCAGGGTAGGTGCTTCTGCTTTTTCCCTCTGTTATCATGGCCACAATCCAAAACTTGCTTTACAGTTTCATCACACGGGATCTCGAGCGCTTAACTCTGTGCTGGCTTGTGACTCATCTGTTTATATGTTCCAGAATCAGGAGTTTTCCCTGGCAAACTCTTGGCTCTCCCTGGCAGAACAATCCGTTTCCCATTTCTTTGTTTGCCACTACTGGATTAGGTGCCCTCTGAGCAGAAAGGGGGTGCAAAAAATGAATGAATAATAAAACAATATCAAAATCTTTCCACTGGCAGTAGTAGAGCCCCCCACCCCTCTCCAAAACGGTTGTTTTGCTTAATGGATTAAGTGTTTTTGTTTTTTTTTTGTTGGTTGTAATACTTTTGCGCCGATTTTGCGCCATTTCAATTCTGTTCACTGGTCAAAGCACGGCAACGTATGGAGGCCTCTATGTTCAGTCATTTATAAAATCCCCAGCTTCACAAGACGCCGACTGATGACAGTCGTGTCACATGAGTTGCCTCAAAGGAAGGCATTAGCCACAATGCCAGCCTTTTCCTCTCAGGTCCCAGGCCATCCGAGGGCTGCCATGAGTGTACACCGACCTGACCCCGGGTCAAATCTCTTTCATATTGGATTGGAGGGGGTGGGCCTTCACTCAGATTCTCTGGAATGCCAAACCAGTTTGGGAAACCAGCATTAACAAAAAGGACACGAGTAACTGGGATTCACTGGGTTGGCTGCCCAGAGCGTAAAAGCGCCCAGCACCTGCCTAATATCGGCCACACCGCCTGAGCTATGAAGTTCCGGGCAGTATGGGATAATAAAGGTGAAAATGCGGTAAAGAGAGAGCTCGGCAGCCAGGGTGCAAGCTATAATAAATCATAATTTGCAGGTTTGATTCTAAATCAGTGAAGATCTTAGTCATTTCAGCAGCTATTTTTAATATAAATATTTAACATTTTCCCCAAACAGCCTCCAAACATGCCCACATACTGAACTCCCATTAATTACTGTTGTTAAATGATTTTCACCACACCCACTTTCTTCCCAGAACCCAAGATGGCAGGATTAGACTTGGAGCATGACCTTGGGTCTTAACGAAATTTAATTAATGTGCACAGCCAGCTCAACCACCCCATGGAATCCAACAGGCAAATCTTTCAAGCACTACAGTACACTTCCCTCCACTTGGCGAGTGGGTGCTCTCTTAAAATGCTTATAGGGATGCAGGTGACTAACTGCATTCTGGGTCATGCCCCGAATTCACTCCATTTGGACCATAAAGAGGTTTTATACAGAAAACAGAGCCACGATTCGGGCATGTATACACAGGACTGGGGAGTCTGGGTATCTCTGGAGGGGGCCAAGGAATGGAGCAGCTGCTTCTCACTTCATAGCTGAGAAGCTATCAGAAAGGATCAGACCCGCAACGCTGAGGTTATGCTGGTGGTCAACAGCTAAGGCAATTCAGCTCTTTCCTGCCTACCGCAATACTGTAGACAGCCTTGGGGTACATAGGGAAACCAGTATCACCTTGGGCTAGCCCAGTGTTTCTCAACCTTGGCAACCTGAAGATGCGTGGACTTCAAGTTGCCAAGGTTGAGAAACACTGGGCTAGATGAAGCATTTTGTGACATGGAGGTGATGAAGTGTAAAGATGAAGCCCTTTCCTCAGTGTTTCAAGAGGACACTCTTCTTCCTTTGGCAGAAAATGGGCCTTTGCGCACGGCAGTAGTGAGCAGGGGTGGAGGGTGGGAACGATGTTGTTTTGCAAACTTGCTTTGCTTTGCACAACCTTCAGAGAAGCTAAAAACCACTTCAAAGATTAATATACCATACTACAGACCTTCTCAAGTGGCCAGCAGTCCAAGAAGGAACTGGCTTCCACAGTTTCCACAAGGGTCTTCTAAGGAAGTACCTGCACTGCTAGAAACCCTTTAAGGGGAGCAGAGATGTCAGCAGGCACAAATGCACCAATATTCCTCAAATAAGGGTCTCAAAGAAGGGGAAGGATACAGCTTTTTGCCAGCTTCCCAAGCTATAACTCGTATTGTCCTAACACAGATTTCTAGAAAGGGTTGTCTATTCTACCTGGTTCAAGAGAAGCTCCTATCTACTGGCTTCACTGAGAGATCAGCTTCCCACTACAAGAGTTGAAAAAAATTCAGGTTAATGCCCCTTATCATCTTCTATCTCCAATGCTACTGATGTCTTTAAGCAACTCTAGCAGGCTTTCTGCCAGAGGAATTAAAAATATGAATGAAAAGAAACCTCTAGGATGGCCAATAATGTGGACATTGTTCCCGGATTAATTTTGGTGGAAAGCCAAATGATTTCCCCTTTATTTGGAGAACTGTAATCCATCTTGTAATCATATCAAAAGATTCCCACTAGCCTCTAAGCACAAATAACCAGCATTAACTGCCAAAATGGGCTTTCCAGCTCCAGAGAAGTATTCTTTCCCCGTTCTGACAAACCCAGTTTCAGACTGGTCAATACAGAAGCTGCGCTGAGTGGCCAAAACAATTATTTGAGCTTCAGAATGTTTCCAAAGAATGACTGAGCTCCTTATAAAAAATACCACCCAGAACCCTGGGGCAGGAGTCGGCTGGTGTGACTGCAGAGGTTTGCTGATGGGTTACTTATATGCATGCCAGTGCTGGCCATCACCTGCCATCTCCTCTTGGCATCCGAAGACACACAGGATCCAGATCAGTGCTGGGATGGGGGTTCACACATTCATGTGATCTTTGCATTCCACTCGGTTAAAAACAAAGATGGCATGTAACTAGGTCTTATAAAGGGGCCCACTTTACAGATGCAGAAAACATCTGTACATTGAAAACTTGCACATTGAAAGAATTCCACACAGCAAAATGATGGGCGCACTTCTGTTGGCATAAGGCCACATTTAACATGGGGGAAGGAGGTGTCAGGCAGCTACAAAGTGGTGAGACTGCATCACACGTGGGGGAGCTGAATATCAGGAGTTCTCTTTTAAGACTTCTTTTAAACTAGTAGAGAAGTCTTCAGGTCAAGCTCACAATTACACACAAGTGTGATGCAGGCTTCTTCCAGGATACAGTTTTTTAACCAATTTTCTAGCCAAAAGGCCTGGAATTTGCAGGTCGTTCCCCATCCGAGTATTAACTGGGTAATGCCCTGCTTAGCTTCTGAGATCAGCCACCGTCAACTAGGTCCCAATGATGACATGCTAATTTTAGGGATTACTGTAGAGTTTTCTTGTGTTTCCTATTTCAAAATGGCTATGAGTGTTCAATAATTATAGTCAACACAAATCCTGGGGTCCACAAAAAGGATGACAAGGGTTCGCACTATTTTGATGAAGCTACCACAACTTAGGATAGGAAGAAACTTTGAGTTTACAATTGCACTGCTTCTAGGTATAAATCAATGGCTTAATTAATCACAACTCTATCTGAACATGTGAATTGCATCAAATGCATCTTAAATTACATCAGCTTCATCTTAAAATCATTTCTCAAAACCTGATTCAGTAGATTTTGGGTATGCAAATATGGGAGATGAATGGGCTGAGTCATCCTATCTATTTGCAAAAACTATTGATTTGGGGCCACTTAGTACTACAGAAACAACAAAATATGCAAATACATTCTCTTTAGTACATAGGTATACATTAAGCAAGTGCTGGAAACTCTATGTTCTAAGAACAGGATGGTGTCTTCGTCATCCAGCATTGTCAAACATGGGGCAAAGACTCAGAAGTTGCAACTATGATTTCTTTTCCTTGTTCTATCACTGACTCATAAGAACCCTGAGCAAGTTATGAAATGATACATAATAAATCAGAAAAGTAAAGGAAGAATACTCTGCTATACTCCTGGTGGGAAGGGAGTCACTTTTACCTTCAGAGCAGTTCTCTTCCCAGCATGCCTTTCCTTAGGTTCCTTCCCCTCCTCCATTTCCTCATCCATCAGCTGAAGTTGGCTAACATGACAGAAAATGAGGCACAGATCCACCACAATTATGGCAGAAATGTGGGAGGAGACACTATCCACTGAGCAAGAAGAACTCATTTACTCCTGGAACTTTTGTCTCAAATTTGTGCAATTCTATCTCAGGTGAATCTACAAGTAGGCTTTAAAGTCCCAGATGGGCAGGCATTGGCCACCCTGGTTTTAACTTGGCTGGAAATCAGTTAACCATTTTTAAGGTTATTAGACTGGGATATTACTGGCAATTCATCCTTTTCAAACTCTGGTTGTCCTGCAGTATTTTGATGCTTGCAGATTTTAATGTTGGGCTGTATTTCATGTATCGGGGTGTACTTGGTAAGGCAAAAGTTGCCCAAAGGCCTCTCAGAACAGCCTCTAAACTGCAAACATGCAGCATTTTGTAGCGGTTTGATTCACTTTATTCTGGGAATGGCAGTTTGGTGAAGCAGCTGATAAATTATGTTAGAGGCCCCAACCCAAGAGCTATATTTCTCAAAGTCCCATGGACAGAAGGAGTAGCTACTAAATCAGCTAATGCTGACAGTAAAGATAAAAAGAGCCAGTGCAGGTACAGATACTATGGTATTGCTATGTTCTTACTCCTTACTTGGCTCCTCCAACCCTCCTACTCAATATTGCTGTTTTTGCATTTAGGGGTTCGCGATCAAGGTAGTTCATCCACGAGACCACGTACAATTCACAAGGTACGTCTTACTTGAGAAATAGAAAAGGAAACATGCCCAGAAAATAAAATGCTCGGAATCAACTTCCTTCTCTGCTTGCATAGAGAAAACAAGTTGATGCAAATTCCTTGGATTACACTGCATTGCTTATCCAACCCTATCTACGCCAGTTGATTTTAAATGCAGAGTTGCCAAGCTGGTTACTCGCTCAGGTATTCAGTTGCAGCCTTGTTTCTCAGGCTGAATTGCTCCGATTCCAGATTACACACAGGCACCCTCTCCTGAGAGTCTCCTATTGAGAAAGTCTGGAGGTTTCAATTTAAAGATTACCTGGAAAGCTACTTCTGTTCATCTCATTGATCTCAAGACAATGACGCACTGATGTTTAGCCAGTTAGAATCACTTCCTTCCTGGGGTGGTTATGAGTTAGAACACCTTGACCAAAAGTTAATTTTTACGTGCAAGTCACCCAGGGAACAAGTAAACACAAATGCCTATTCCATTCCCCAGCCACATGAAAAATGATTGAGTCACGATGATGGCTTGAAAAATACAATGGCCAAAGTTATGTGTGGGCAGACACCTCCTTTTCATCTTAAATCTCTTCTAGAGAGTCTCAACCATCCACGGCAGATTTTCAAGGGAGCTATGAGAAATGGGGGGCTGTCCCCACTGTTCTGCTGAAGTAGCCGTTCAGACAGAAGGGGGCTAGTCTTTTGTAAAGAGCTGATGGTCTTAATGAAGGAGACATCGTTCTTGGAGCCTACTCCAGTCTCCGGTCCCCCGGACTTGTAGCTTTCAAAAACGACTGGAGAAAAAACACAACTTCTGTAAGAAAATATTGAAACATCTTTTCTGAAAGGAAGTCAGGTACTACCATTTGAATATTACTATTTCAATAGTTTTGGTAGATATGAATAAAATGATTGGTCCTTACTTTGTGGCAGGAGCAGAAGCAACTAACTTCTCCAGGATGAGCAGTACCTTTTTTTAAATGTTTAAGGGATGAGCTAGACTACAAGTGTTTGCAAGCATAAAGGAAGGACAGTTGCTGTCCACTGTAAGAGCAAGACAGAACCTCTATTTTCTGAAGCGACCCATCCTCCAAGGAGGAAACAGTGTTAATGTCCCTGCCAGGAGCTTCCCAAGAGCTGGTTGTTCCTGGGGTGCCTCCAGCCTCACGGTCCCTTGGCTTAGGGGCAGGGCATTTCTTACCCGCTGAAGCTGGGATGCAAAAAGCGTGCCCACGCAGCCTCCAGCCATGCTCCTTCCTCCTGCAAAATGGACGGTTGCCCTCTAGTGACAGCCAACTACCCTGCAGCCCTTTTCCCTCCGTTCTGCTTAAGAGCGGGCAGGCCCTGGGGCCACCTGGTTTGAGCCTGGAAGTTAAGCAAGGCCAGGCCTGGTGACCGCTTGGATGGGACACCCCAGCCCAGCCCAGGCTAGGCTGGGAAGTCAAAGAAACATCGTGGAGATGGACAAGAGCGATCCAGCTTCACGGGACAGTCAAGAAATCTTGCATGGCTGCGTCCATGTAATCACCCAGAACAGAAATAGACAAGAAAGCATCTTTATGTGGGTGGAAGGTGGTGTTTCTGTGATATAACAGTTTCATATTATTTTGGTAATTTTGTGAGGAAACTGAGCAATCTAAAACTGTAACAATAATAAACATGGAAAGTGGCACCACGCAGCTGCTGGAGCTCTCAAGCTGAGAGGAGCAGCGTACCTCCAGGCTGAAAAATCCTGCATCCAATCTTATGGACTTGCACCTTCCCGGATTGGCTTAACTGAAACTCCCCTGTTTCACCACGGCCTGGCCTGTCTGGGGCTGCTGGGAATTATAGTCCAACACCTGCTCAGCCGGAGGTTCCCCACTCCCGCTACCCGCGTCTATTCTGAAGTCAACCCTTCTGAGAAGGTTCAGTGGATGCAAGAGGCGTTTAGTCTTGCTGTTGGATCTAAGTGAAAATGCAACTCTTCCACAGATGCCCAAATGCTACTTCCCAACACTCTTGCCTACAAGCAGATGACTGGCCCACCAAACTATGGTACAGGACTCACATTTTGGTATGTTTCTCCTACTTTGTGCTATCAAAGCTTGGTGTAAGTTACTGTACAAAGAGCAATAACTTACAAAGCATTGTACACAAACTTACTATCTCATATTAGTAGTTACTTGGTGACTTACTTGCCCAAATTTGAGACATATTTATTGAATGAAATTGCTGCTGGATTTGTGACATTTTGGCTTGAACATCTGCATGTATATAGTATTTGTATAATAACTGAATAGCTGAATTTGTGACTTTTCTTCTGATTAAATATGCTTTATACCTTAATTAAGGAGAAACTGCTGTATATCACTCCAGGCACAAACATCTTTGATGCTCCACAATCGGCTCCATAAGAAGAGAAGAAATAGCTTAAATGTGTCTCTTTTCATGATGTACAAAGTGAGCTGAAATATACATCAGGCAAAGTTCCCACACAGCTGTGGAACCCAGTTTTTAATCTTGCTCTAGGAATGCTTGTGGGCTGCAGTTCTAGAAGTCAAGATATTATGCAATATTTTGGAGAAATCTTACTCTTTGAACATCCTGAAATCATCAGTATTCCTGTGTGCCACACACACAGACATAAACACACACATACGACTATTTGGAAAGCCTGCGATCACCGCTGCAAATCTTTCCCTAACAGCCCAACAGAATCATCCCAGGCTCTCACAGGTACAATACAGGAATCTTTCTCACTGGGCACCACATAATACCTAGAGCAACAATTCTTCACAAGTGGTGTCTTGCAAATTCCTGCCCACTTCGTGACCCCATTTTTATGCCCACACATTAATCAGAAGCCACCTTAGTGAAAGAAATGGAGCCTGTTTGACATAGCTTATTTCCTCCATATAGTCGCTGTGTCTCCTCAGTGGAAACCCCAGTGGAGGGACAATCCCCTGGCCAACGGCGTAGATTGTGGCTCATGGGTCTCAAATCTGGTATAAGCTGTATAGCAAAGGATTTCTGACACAGCCAATGTATGTCTCAACCGCACTATGGGCAGACGGTCACTTTCTTTCATTTCCAGAAATAAACCAAGAATATGTCCTTTCAGAATACAGCCAACTGCGTGTTCAGTTTCTGATCACCAGTTTCTCATTTGCCAAACTGTGAGCAAATGCTCTTGTGGAAACACTTCTTCATTACGGATCCTTATTTTTTGGAATTCTAACTTTTATCCTGTGATGTCAACCATCTATCTGCTGACTAGAACAGGCTGCATATGGCTAATTCATGGAAAATAATTTCCTTGTGTAGCTACTGAAACATTTTTCCTCTTGCAGAAGAAAATCCAAACCGGGCTTTACCTGGGACTGGGGCTAAATGATAGAAAGGACATCCATTGCGCCCCGAGCTGATGCCATCTTTCGGCCTGGCTGAAAGGTTGCTGTGGGACCGACCATGCTGTGGCTCAGATGAATTTGTGGACCTGGCTCTAAAGAAAGGCAGAGAATCTCCAGAATGAAGACCAACCCGAAAGGATTAGCAAGAGAGAATGACGTGTCTCCATTCTGTCAAACCAAGGGATTACCAGGCAAGAGGATTTCTAAAAGCCAGGGTAGACAAAGCATATTAAGAAAACAAAAGGCACTGAATGGCACTGAAAGGTCACAGAACAAGTAGAACTTACTTCTCCTGTCTCTGGTCATGAGTTTTACTTGGACTTCCATCTTTTCAGCAAAAAAGGCCTGAACAAAGACTAATGACAGGTGCCATTTCTTATTCAAATAATATCTGGAGTAACTGTGGAGTCTCAGGAATGCAGAGTTTGAACAGGCTCAGACTAAACAAAATGCCAGCATTCTCCTTTCAAACAGCATCTCAGATGTATGAAAAATGAGATGTGAGTGGCAGGGCCATGGCTGTCAGAGCAGAGGCTTGTTTGGAAGCAACCCAGGGTGACCTTCCTCTGTGGCCCACCTGCAATGTGGGAGTAACAGCAGCCCAGGACTGCCCTAAGGCTGATGGGAAGGGCCGATGCAACGAAGATAACAGTAACACAAAGCACGGGTCATTCTTGCTCAAGGGTCAATTTATGACCCAATTTTACAGTAATAAAGTGGCTGCAGGTTCCCCCTTCTTTAGCTTGTAGACGCTGAGACTCAATTTCCCACTCATGTTCTTTAGCTGTTCTGGAAAGAACTGAGTAACATCACAAGAATACAACAAGGCTGATCCTGCGGTATTTGAAAATTTAAAGTATGCCCTTGACTGAATTTGCCTGAATTCCACACATGTCCTCTGCAGCGCCTGCTGCCATGCCTGAAAAGAGAGGGACTGGGTTCCAGTGACCCACTACAGAGGCCCTTCTCTTACTTCCTTCAGTAGAAGCCACATTCAGCAGCTCTGGACTAGAACGTTATAGAAGTGGCATCGCTATCACTTCCATAGGTTTGCATGGTTCAGGGCCTGGTTCTGTTTTATGCAAAGCTCCTAAGCCAAGTTACAAGCTGTGTGAAGTTACTGATGCAGCTTAAACAGGAGCAGAACCTGTGAACAAAGCTTTCACGTCTGGGTCTCTTTCTCTGAGAGGAGCAACTTTCTGGTTTGGGCTACACATCAAACAGATTATGGCAGGTGCTCCTCTCTTTCTCATGGGAAGAACCAAAACGCAGCCCGCTGGTTCATAGGCCATAATGTGGTTTAGTCAGATCCTTTGCTGCGAAATCCACTGAGATCCTCACTTTTGGGAAATGGACTTCTCGCTGGTGAAACCTTCACTCTTATAGGGTGAAGATGCTACATAAATAAAATTCTCCTCGGGAAGAATACTGCAATGGAACTGCAAAGTTAACCCTAATTGTTCTTTCAAATTCAGGAGTGAAATACAGGGAGTCCCCAGTTTAAGAACAGGTTTTGTTCCCAAGGCCTGTCCTTAAGCCGAATTTGTAGGTGAACCGGAACAGTATTATTGCATAATACTGCATAAGTAGTATTGTGTAGTGAACTTGAACCATTGTGTATTTAACTCGAATTTTGCTACAATAGGCTCCGTCCTCAACTATGGGTCATCCTTAACCCGGGCGTTCTTAACCTGGGGACTCCCTGTAGGAAACTGTCTGAATATGTTTTTCCTATTATAGCTTCCGGCAAGGATGCTTCGCCTCTCCTAGGCTCCACTGCTAGCGAGTGAAAAGTATCTACAGACTAAGAGCAATGAACTCTTTGACCATAACATTTAGCTAAAAGGATCTTACGTGTTATTGGAGTGACCAATTTACTTCTGATTTGCAGCAGTGCATTATTAATACATATTACTGACCAAGGTTTGAACTGGTTCTCTTTCAAGGGAGAAGATTTTCAAGAATTTGGTAAGTTTCTTTGAGTCGTTTAGTCTTTCTCTCCATTTTTCCTTCCTTTCCTGTCCCTTTTTATTTATACGTTAGTTTTTAGCTCGTTAATTGACCTCAAGCTATAATACTTGAAAGGTGCTGACATTTCTGCTTTAGTGGCGTCGTGGGAGGGGTTTGTGCCAAAAAGTCGAAATGGCAGTTGTGACAGTGTGCTTGAGGACACAGCAGCAGGGCCTCCGCGGCTCTGCTGGAACTGCCATCTTGGCTTTCCCGACTCCCCCGTGAGCGCCACTGTCTGCTTACGCTTTCCCTTCTCGCTCCTCATTTAAGGGCACGGTGCTGAAGAAAACATCACTTAGCTCCGGCCAGCCAGCCCGGTGTTTGCATTCCCCAGCACTGGCTCTCTGCTTTGTAAATACGCCCTCGCCTCTGAAGGCGGACATGGCGTTCTCCTCTCCTGCCAGCCACGTCGGGAGGACACGTGAGATCTGCTCCCCAGGTGGGCCCAATGTGGTTGCACCACAAAACAATCCACGCAGACTGGCAAGACAGGGGAAGGACTCTGGGCTAATACTTTCCATGATCAGCTACGTTTCTTGCAGCCTTCATCACGCTGCACTTCCTGCTCCTTTTCTCGACCGAGAAGCGCGTGAGGAGGTTGACGTGGGCTGCCATTGCACAGAGCAGCCAGGGATCAGCGTGGAGACTCCTTGCAGGTGAACCATCTCCAAACACCAAGCTGGGTTCATCCCACAGGAGCTTGAAGACAGCTTCCAGGAACCTCCAAGGTTGACAACCAATTCTACTTTTTAATGTGGAAGAGCAGAAAATAACCATATTAGCTGTATTCTTAACAGTTAATTAAATGTAAATGAAATTTAGCTTTTGTTCAAGACCCAGCCACTACCTCAAGAATCCTCAGTATACAAAGAGGAGCTCTTCCCAATATCAGTGAAAAGACAGGAAGGATCAATAGAGACATACTGTATGCGTGACTCTTCAGGAACACTTTTGCCTAATTTTCCCAAATTACTATTAGGGTAGTCACTTTTAGTAATTAGCAGAAACTAAAACTACACTGACAAAACGTAAGTGGCACTGTTTGTAATAGTTTCTCCTTTCGAAACAAGATCACACACTTTTATTCACATCTCCTCCATAATTGACGTGACACAAACGGGAACATTTGTGACTCACAAGTCCTCACTTCTGGTGGGGTCACCCTCATTTCCAGAAGCTGTTTATTATTAGCATGCGCCCCCTAGTGGGTCCGATGAAAATAACAAAAGCAGGCGCTTCTCAGCCCAAAGCATCTGAACGGAGGTAGACAACGCTAGTCTTCTACAGATGTGTTTGAACAGCAGCATAACTACAGGCTTTGTGAGGTTGGATTGACTCGGGAGAAGCAGATCACTACATCTTAACTGTCTCTGTTAACCTAACCCTTTTCTGGTATAGCAGTATCCTATTACTCATGCCACTAAGTCTTGTCATAGCAGGTGCAACCTTTGTCAGACTTGACTCATCTTAAAAAAGGGTCCCAACTGGTTAGCACTTGGGTGGGAGCCAACCAAGTCATCTCTTGACAAGGAAACTACATGGACATATCCACCTACCAGCACAAGTTAACTAAAGGAAACTTTCCTTTAATTATGTATGACACCCACACCATGTTCCCTCTGATCCTTTTAGCTTGAGATGAGGAATTGAACCTACAATTTTCTGCAAGTGAAGGAAGACAACTTCTAATTAATATGAATCCCACCAGGTTTTCAGAGGTTTGAGGGTTAGAGATGGCTGATGGCACATCAAGTTCCTCATCCATCACGCAACATAGTTCTTGGAAATCACTGCTGGGTAGTTCCAGGGAGAAGCAACTGGTGCTCCTCTGAGACCTTTTCAGGGGAGGCCCTCTGATACGATGAATATATTTGGGACTGTTATTGATTTGACATACGGAAAACATACAGACACTCCTTTGTTACATATCTTGCAGCAACGGCTAACGTGCAACCACAGACTGTATAGAAGAGTAGAATTATGCAACAGAAGTTTCTGCGATCAGATTTTTCCTATTTATCCTTGTATGCAGAACTGTCCTAATTCATTTGTCCCTGGTCCATATCATACCTGTGGGTCACAGAAAAATAACTGACTCACGCCACTCTGGAAAGAAAAATAAAGATAAAAGTAGTTGCCACTAAACCTGAATCCACACCATATATAATGGGAGATATTTTGAACGTCCCAAAAGGCCTGCAAAAATTAGAGGTGAATACATGTCCTTTTCACCATTTAACCTATGGAGCGTTTGCACGTATATGGCCTTTCAGCTCAGCTGTCTTACGTTTTTTAAGACAGTTCATTGGGACCTCATTAAACATTTTGGCCTGCAAAAACGCCCACTGACTCATCCACCAGATTATTATAAACTTTGACTACACGCACTAGACGGAACTTGGGATCCTTATTTAGGCCTCGTTATTGTCTTGCCCCACTCCCTACCTCAAGAAGCTTCTGCCTGCCAACACTTTCTTGTTTTACGAGGCTTAAATAAAAGAGGCAGCTCTCTGAAGTCGTCTTCTAACTATGAGCACCCTGGCCCTCAAGCACAGAGCTACCGATTTTTGACTTAATTGGGTGTAGAAGACTGCAGACTGGGAATCAAACTTTCAAATGCAGGTGATTAAAATAATCTTATCCATCCCATGATTTTTTTCATGAGGGCCTTCTGGTAAAACTGTAAGACTGGCAGTTTTGAGTCCAACTCCAACACCCGCACATCGAATTAAGCTCTTCCAAGCACAGGGGGAGTTGCAGTGGTTAGAACCATTCAGGAGCCAGTCTGGGGGGGGGGGGGAGGCAGGCAATGCATCGAAAGGGCAGTGAAAGTTATGGAAGGCCTTTGTTCCTGCATTGTACTCTAAAGCTGTTAGAACCCAGGGCCTCGGGGACGAGTTGCTTCATGTTGATTCCTTCTCCCTCATGCAGCCATGGGAAGTTCATAACTTTTCTGGTTTTGCAAGAGGGAATGGGGCAAACCACAAGGAGAGACGCAAACAGCTTTCTCACACATTGAGAGCCCGGGGGCTTGCCATTCTTTCCTGGCACAATGTCTCCAGCCCAGATCTTGTCTGAAAGAGACATGGGAATGCAACGTTCGGTCTCTGTGCCAGGTCACCTTGGGGTTCCTGGAACCTTATCAAGGGGACCAGTGAAGAGAAGATGAGCAAGACAGGTTGCCCTCTGTTGCACCATTCGGTGCTGGTGTTTTCTGGCAGATTATCGTCAACATGGGCCCTGATGTAGACAGAGCCCGTGTGAGTGAAGTGATCGCTCAGAAAGCTGCCACAACCCCCTTCCAGTGCAACAGACCAACAGGCTCCTCTTCCGCAGCCCACGGGAAGGCTCAGAGCCCACCAGCGGGAAGGAAAGGGGAGACTCAGAGCTTTGGTGAAAGGGAGGGCACTGCTGGCGAAGGACGCAAGTAGCGACGCCAGGTACGCTTCTGGAAGGGTACAATTTTGCTTGGGCGTCCTGGTTTCCTTCACACACTGTAACAGTGATGCTAAGGAGGCAGATGTGCTGAATGGGAATTGGGCCCCTTCTGGTGGCTTCACAGCAGCATCCTCACGTGGGTACCTAAGACAGCAGACAATGGCGTGAATGGAACAGCCCTCACTTGACTTAATGCAGGAAGTCAGTTTATGCTTTAACAATGTTTTTAATCAGTTAGAGCCCTGAGGTTTCTCTTTCCTCTCAAGAACCATCCTTTCAGGATGGAATAAAAATCCGTCTAAATAGCCAGAGATTTTATCTCAGGGGGATCCTTTTCAGCACCTGGTGGAGCAGACACAGAATTGTCACCCATTTACAACTTTTTTTTCCCTGAGGGATGAACTGGAATGACGTCCTGCTGGAATGTCACCAGAGACCACCATGTGGAACCCTCTGAGGGCAAGTAAATCGTAGGCAATTCACCCAGATTCTTGCCTGGATCGGAGTCATGATCCTGCATCTTGGCTTGACCGGACACTCCCTGTCCCCCACCTTTGCGGAAAAAGTCTGGGACTGAAGAAGAGTTTCCAGCTGTGGGGAAAGCCTCAGTTCTAGGATTACATGGCTGATGGGAATTATCAAGAGAACCGAACTGTATGAAACTCTTCAACCTCGGCGGCTGCAATCACCACTGAATTTGGAGCTGGAAGCATTCCCTAAGGTTAAGTGTGCGGAGAGACAGGTGCCGGACAGGGGGGCCTGCCCGCTGCTCGAGGTGGATCACGCCAACTCTTCTGGAGCTGCTCACCTGTATGCGTCCTCCGATGAGCCTTCAGGTGGGAGCTTTTCGTGTAAACCTTATTGCACCCTTCAAAATCGCACCTGTGGATCCGGCGCTTTCGGGAGTCGGGCGATTCAGACCTTCTCTGACGTCTTGTGCTCTCAATACTAAATGGTGAAATTGAACTGTGAAAGAGAAGGAAATTAGGAAGTTAGACCACTCGTTCCCTCCGCGAAGAGAAAAAAGTGAGATTGGCGGCAACAGACAGAAAGGTTAAAGGAGAAATGCAATCACTGGACACTTTTCATTAACGCTTCGTAACTCCGCCAGAGTCTTCCTCAGCAGGCTCCTCTTCTTCGCATAGCCAAGGCGCCCCTCACTTCTCCGCGGGGGACCTTCTGATTCTAGAACTGGCTCACGTTGACCTACGAAGCCAAAGTAGCCCACAGTCCTTTCTACCGGGAAGCCTCTCAGGGATTGGGGAGGGGGGTGAACTTCTGCTTTTGATGCCAGCCTGGAATGTGGAAAAGACGACGGGGGGGGGGGGGTCTCACGGCAGGACATGATGCCAGGTTGAGTGAATGGGGCCTTCTCAAGAGATGGAGGGCTTTGCAGGCCTCCTGTAAAGGCTGCTCTTTTGGCCTAAGCTTCCTTGACAAGCAATGTCATATTTCAAAATCTGCTCTCTCTGCACACAACAACTATATTCAGAAACTTTAGGTATCCCATTTTGAGGAGAAGGTGTGGGGTTTTTTACAGTTGATCGAGATACAGTATTTTAGAAACTCCGGAAAACAGGAAAAGACGTAACATTTGATTCTATGCCAGGTCACACCCCCGTTCATTTTGTTTCAAGAAATAGATTTTACTCTCTTCTCCCTACGCCTACATCTATTTTAGTCAATCATCACTGAGGTACCCACCTCTATCAAATGAATTTACCCAGCTGGCAAACGTGCTCGGAGAAAAGCACTTCGCGCACGCAAGAGAAATGGACGGCTCTCCTTGGCCGCAAAGCCGCTCCCCACGTCCCCCAAAGACACCCCCCCTTAGGCAGCAGGTCTCTCGGGGGAGACCAAGGGGTCCTCACTGCCCCGCCCCTGCAGCGGCTCCCCTTCGCCCAGGGCCTGCTCAGCACCTATGAGGGAAGGGAGCTGCTGTGCGCCGAGCGGTGTGTGCAAGAGAGCAGAGGGCGCGAGGAGGGACTTTTCCAGGAGTCTTCCTCCCCCTGCACTCTGCCTCCTCCTGGAATCCTCCGTCAACGGTAATTTGGGATGTTGCCGCACTCAACTCCCCAAAGTCCCTTCCGCTTGCTTTCCTGGCAGCTGCCTTCGGAGACGTAGAAAGTGCAAGGTAACCAGGAGAAATGCTACCACAGGCTGAGAACTAAGGAGGAGAGAAGAGGGGGAGATCAGCATCCAGGAACAGCTTTACCTTACTCTTAACAGCCGCCTAGAGCCATTATATGAGACCCAGAAGTCCTGTAAACTAATAAACAAACAGATTTGTTCCTTGCACGACGTAGTCATTTTCTAACTTTGGGCCACTTCTGGGCGGTGATTTATAACCTGGCAAAAGCTACCAGACAAGATAACTGCCATGTGCTTGGCTTTCAAATGCTACTTTAGATAGTGTGGCCTAATAGCGTATAGTACACGGAAGCTGCGATAGTCCGTGATTCCCGTGGTCTTCCTTCAGAGTTTCACCTTTCACAGATCTACCTCACACTTCTCCTTCGTCTCCTTCCACAGAGGCTTGGATCTCAGAGACAATAAGCGCTGTTTCCATAATGTCTCTGAAGGGGTCCGTGACCCAGCCAGAGTTAAGTGCCTTACGGAGCCATCCTACAGCCGCTCACAAGCTCGGCCACCAGATTCCTGAAAAATATGGCCACGCGACACTCACGACCTCGCTTCCAAAATCCTGTCCTGGCTCACTAATCTTCTTCCCGGTTTCTGCCACTTTGGGAGATAATTTTACTCGGCCCAGTGGTGACAACACACTTGTCTACTGCTCCGGAGCACTTGGAAGAGTTGCAGGCCTTTGTCTCCACACTTCTGTTCTCCTCTGTAAAAGAACAAAAATCATCGTATTCTAGCCTTCCCCAGCTCGTGCCCTGCACTCAAATCTGGACTGCAACTCCAGAACAAAGGGCTCCAAATTAAAGATGGAGGGCATGTTCCATGGCCATTTTAATTAGGTGCAGTGATTAGCCCTAATCATCTCAAGCTGAAGATTTTCATCCCTCCACTAGATGGAGAGAAGCCTCTTTGGAACAGCCAGAGGATCGTCTCTCCCTTTCACTTGGCGGCACTTCTTCCCCCCAGTGTTCCTTGCAAGGCTTCCTTTGTCTGGCCGGCGAAACCACCTGATTTCACAGGGTTTGGCCCCTGGAGTTGATACAAACAATGGCCTTCACTGCTTTAAAATCAGCTGTGTGCCTGAAGGGAAAAACAGATCTTATTTAATATATTGTCTTATTTCAAATTGCTTTGTCAAGGTTGATGATAAATAAAATATAATAAAATAAAGTCAGTTAGCTTTCGGAGGGGCAAACAAATAAGGCCTGCTTCCTACACAGCTTTTGTTTTATCACAAAGCAATTTATCTTTGTTTCCACTTAATAACACATAAAACTGTAGCCAAAACTGAATCTTCAGTGCAGAAATTCCACACTTGGTGGCCCAAAAGTGCGTAGGTGGACCATATCTTCCATTGTACAAGAAAGCAAATCCTTTAATTTGAACTACTGTCGAAGGAGACTCTTCTCTCTGGAAGTCTGGTGTTAAATCCAAGTTTGATATGAAGACAGAGAATTTTAAGAACAGAAATGCAGAGTACAAGGCACAGAGACCATCTGGCCACCATCTTCGCTAATAATAAAATTAAGCACAGACTCTGAAATGAGGTATCTGCTCATATGTGTGCGAGGAGAAAAACAGATTTTTGTGCTGCAAAAATCCAGATGCCCAGCAGATGGCAAGAAAAAGAGAGGATTTCCTGTATCTCTTTACTGCCCTCCTGTGGTCATCTGGTTTTGCACAGCTCAGGCCTGGTAGCCCAAGGAAAGCAGTCTTAAACTCTAAGCCCGCGGATGATCACCCACTAGCCCAAAGTGTGCTCTGGAGCCTGGCTTTACGCGTTTCTGGTAAGCTGGAGCAGTGAGCAAAGCTGGATGCAACGACATAAAGGCAGCCAAACAGGAATGGCAAAGCGCTTTGACGTCCTGCAGCAACATGACATCTCATTATTCAGTAATCTATGATTCCACAGAGGAATCAAATGTGCTTACATATATTACTTGTGGTACCAGAGGAAAAAAATGGCTAAAAGAAAATTTATCACTACAACAGGAATTTGGGCACTATATTCACGTAGCATGATGTTCCCCGATTTTGACCTATGGAGTAATCTACACATCTGGTACAAATTTACAGTGATATATGTATCAAAATTGCATAGGACTGAAAGAAAAGCCAGCTCTTTGGGCACAGTCCCATATATCGAGGGTTATAAATTCTCCCAACTAAGGCTGGGCAATTTATTACAATTTCTGGTTTGCCTCCAAGATCATGGAATCGCAAAGCTCCAAATCTCGAAGCATATCATCCATCTTTTCGCCTGGTTTCCTGCAGTGAAGCAGGGATGGAAAATCGCGTGGTTGAGTAATCTGCTCTCCTGCAGTGCAGCAGGGACAGAAAGAGAAGTCGAAGGCTGCCCAGGAACTCCCTCCACCCACCTTTCTCCTTGGAGAAGACCAGCCTCGCTCTTGCTCCAAACTCACGGGAAGGAAATTTCAGGAACCCCCCAGGATTCATAATACACAACGTGCAGGATGTACAATCATCCAGGTGGTAACTGTTTTTTTTTTAATTGTTTTTATGGTTTGATTGGACACTGCCCAGAGTCACGTTTCATGAGACGGGCAGCCATACAAATATGACACATAAACAAACAAACAAACAAACAAATCCCTTCTGTCACCCTAAAAGGACCAAGAAACAAAGCAGAAGGGGAGGAGAGACAGACCCTTGAAAGGACAGACTTACAATAGCCAGTCACCTGTTGACTGGGGGTGACAGTGCAAAGGAAAATTAGTCCCACGTGGCTTTTCTGACCAATTCAGAAGTGTACCCTGTGTGTTGTGATTTCCTTGAAAATTCAACGTACATTATTTTGGGGCCACCCCTCCCACATTCCATCCCAAGGGAAAATGGGTTGACTTGTGACACTCAGAAGCATGTGGCTCTACGCCTCTTCCCCTCCAGCTGGACGGAGAGCCAGGGGCTCTGTGCTCTTCCTGAACGATTCCTGCCATCGGAGGCAGCCCAGGCAGTTGGACTCAGTAGCACTGGGAGGGGTGCAAATTCCTCAGTTATGTATTAAATGTTTGCTTGATTAGCAACAGGAGGATTTGCACACCCTGCAACACCTTCAGCAGTGTGTCTCTGGATCTAAAATAAAATCCACAGTGAACAATGTACAAAGCAAGCAGTTGTGGACTCTTGCGAGAGCCATGGGAAACTTTTGTTATGAAAACTGTGTCCGTATTTTAAACAAAACAAAAATAGCCAAGACCTACCTCATCCCAAAGAGGAAACAGATCAAAAAGTATATAAATACAATAGTTATGCGTGCACCCATGAGTAAAAGAAGAGAAAAATGAGGACAGAAGCTGATTTAAATTAAATATTGCCTACTAACTAGAGGCGAAATTAACAGGTGAGGATGACCTATACTCAGCTAGGTTTAACAAGGCCCCAGACAAACTCAGCTACGAATAAGAACAACTTCAATGAAGAAGCAGCGTGTGAAGGAACCTCAGCCACAGATGCTCCCTGGGTGACTCTGGGCCAGTCCCCTTCTCTTCCTAGCCCACCTCACACATTGATGTTTTGGGGGAAAATGGAGGGGGCAGTGCTAGCTGATGCCCCCTTGAACTCCTAAAGGAAAGACGGGATAGAAATCTAACAGATAAAGAAATAAAATGGAAGCATTTTAGGGCAAGGACTGAGAGATTGGAAAAAAGGTTGACTGGAAAAATGAGGATGGTTGGAAAGATATCAAGAAAGTAGAGAAGCTGCAAATACCCCTTTCATCTTGCTGATTCCACCAAAGTTTTTCAATATTCCAGCTCAGATAAGACACACCAAGATCTGAGAATGGAATGAAATGCAATGAAAAACAAGCTGGGAGCTGCAGAGGCTCAGGTCTGACCACTCCAGCGGAAAGTTTTTTAGATGTAATTGAGAGATGTCCCAAGCCAAGTCCTCTTTCATACATTCATGCACATGGGTCTTGGGAATGTGTCCCAAAGTCTACATATTAGGGCTCTGCTTCAGGTTCAAAGGCCAGGAGGTGCTTTGGAGTTCATGGGAACATCCACATAATTTTGAAGCAAAGGTGTCTTCTCCAAAGATTATGCAGCAGCTTCTTACACTGAAGGGCTGACAGACATTTGTTTGCCTCCCAGGAACAGTTAACTGTGCTTAATTTGTGGTGGTAACATTACTAAACAACACCAGGATTTTGAGTTAACTAGCCTGCACTAAAACATGACATCAATAATTCACCCTTTTTATTTCTCCACCAGAAAAATATAAACAAGGAAGAGGGACCTATTATTGACTTGGCTTCTTACAAGAACAGTGAACTAACTTGATTTAACGTTAAGCCATCTTTAAAGGAGCTTAAGACCTGGATTAGGGAAAGCGTGGTTCAGTCTCATTTGGAGAAGCGTTGAAAGCCTGAGAAAATTTTTTTCTGTCCTTAATTTTCTGGATATATATTTTAAAGAGCAGTAATACTTAAAACTGGTCCTGAATCTCATACTAACAGTCAGGCATGGGTGGTGCTGGGTCCAGGACACTCCTCCCCAGCTACTGAGGGGGTCTGCTTGCCATTAGTACAACGAAAGGGGACAAAGCCAATCGCTGCATTTAAGGGAGGGAGTGCTGTTTTTTCCACACTGGGCCATTGTCTGTTGGACGACTCTGTTAAATAAAACAAAGATAAAACGAGAGCCAGATTTTGGCAGTGTTGGCTCACTCGGCCTTCTCTATAAATCAGTAGGAGCCATTGTGAAACTTTGGTAACATTCAATGACTGAAACTTGAAAAAAATCAGAAAAGCAAAAGGGGGCCAAATCCATTTGCACAAATGGATCCATGCCTTGAATGTGGTTCTGCTTTTAATTCAATCTAAGAAGCAGGCGGGATCCCAGTGAAGGAGAGGCAGGCAGAGGGCAGGCCGGCTGTCCCAAGGCAAGACCAGCAGTTTTCCTGAGTTGGTGTCAAGAAAAGGGGAAAGAGGGGACCAGGAGGAGACCGCAGAGCAAGACGCATGACATCTATCCCCTGCCTGCAAGATCCAACTGGGTTCCCTGATGTCCAGCGGATCTGAAATGGATTCATGGGCATTTCCTGGCATTGTATCTAGTACTCCCTATTCATTTGTTTGGGATATTTCTACATTGCCCAACTCAAAGGTGAGCCTAAATAAAAATAAAGTAAGCTTTCTTGAGTCCTCAACTCTATGAAGCCAAGTCATCTGCGTGGGACGTGTTATTTTACTTCATGTTCTGGAAACTATCCAGCAGGAGAGAAAGTTTTGAGGACCGCTAACAAGAAGCTGTCAATTCCACATTTACTAATTTAAAATCTGAAAGGACTGTGTTTGAGTCACAAAACCCTGTTAAATTTTCTTCCCTGTCCTTACCAACCAGCACATCCGTAATTTCCAGGCTACAAGGTGGCACTTATGAAATCTTGCATTTTCAATGTGAGATGATGACCATGAAGCAGAAAGGCAGGAAAAGGAGGCTAATTGTACTATTAGAGGGTTCCTGTTGCGGTCATCTGCTTCATTCTTGACTGTAGATGGCACCACAGTCTCGGATTTGTCAAGCTACAACCCCATCTTTGCCCTTTGTTCTTTCTTCTGAAGGTAATTCACCCACATTTCCTTTGGTCCCCTCAAGAGGTGGAACGAATGCAAGAACAGGTGTGGGAGAAATAAATTACGGCAGATGCGGTTTTTGGCTAATAGAAATCTAGTTATCAATGCACTGAAGTGACAAGATTTTCCAATGACTATGAAATCAATGAAGAATAAGAGGAGGAAAAGGAGTGCCCTCCTTCCTTCCTTCCTTCCTTCCTTCCTTCCTTCCTTCCTTCGCTCCTTCCCTCGCTCCCTCCCTCCCTCCTTTTCTTTTTTTTTTAAACCTATCAACTTCTTCAGAAAAATTCTTCATCATCTCCACACATAAAGCTCTGTGTCACTTCACAGAGGGTAGTCAAAGAAATCTCAGTCCTAAACAAGGAACAGCAAAGACGAGATATTAAGAGGCTGAGCGTAACTAACAGCAGACTGCACACTGAGCAGTTGTGCAGGGAAAGACGTGGGAAGAGTATTGTGCTCAGGTCTGAAAGGAGCTACATCCCTAGATGGCCAAGAGCTGCCATGACTCTGCCCATACTTCTCAGCAAGCAGGGAACGCCCATGAATGCAGATGAAGGCGACCTGGAGTTGCATTGCAGCCCTGTGAAGAATCAGAACAGGTGTGGGCTGGAGGCTCCCAATGAAGTCTAAAGCAGGCTCAGGGCAGGGAGAGAGAGAGACAATCTGAACGGGCAAATAAGAGAAATTCTAACTAAAGATGGCCATTTTCAGCATGTCTTAATAGGATCTATATGAAATATTTTTAAAAATGACAGGTCAACATAGGTTATCCCTCTTGTAATGGCAGTAAGTAAGCAGTCCAATATGTTATATATTACATACTCTATAATAATGGTATTATTCACACATTAGCTATTATTCAGAGTCAGAACTAAACATTAGCTGGAAAAAGGAATGATTTAACTACTGAGCTGATGCAAGGTTTTAAGAGAGGTGGCTACCTAAAGGTAATTTGTATTAACTGGGCTTTCAGATCTGGACTGCAAACACGGTGGCCACAGTTTACAGGTTTCTATGTCTCTGCCGCTCATTAGTGGTTATTTTTGGTCTCATAGACAAAGTCACAGTTAATATTAGTATTCGCTGATTGCACGTACAAATCACATTTTCCAATACAGGTTATATGATAATATTATCAATTAATTAAAAAAAGGATCATATGAATGCACAGCCCTATGACGCAGAAGAGACTTTGCTCTGTAAGGAAGGAACCAAGCACATCTTCCTTGGGAAGAAGGAAGTCCCAGAAGGAAGTCCCTGCTACAGGGAAGGGCGGTCAATTCAGCCGAGCTGTGAGATGCCTCCCAAGGCGTTCCTTCAGACAGACGGCCTCGTAGCCTTTAGGACTTCATTGATCAAGGCCAACAACTTGAGTTAAGCCTAAAGATGACTGGAAGCCAGAGAAATTATTCTGAGGCCAGTGTAATTTGGTCTACAAATAGCAGTTCTGACAAAGACTGCACTGATGTGGCTCATCCTTAGCCGTACATCTATATACTTTTCCAAAGCGATCCGTACGCAACGTGTGGGTGAAAATTACGGTGGCCACGTCTGATCAACCCAAGGAAGCAAGACAACATTATTTATGGCCACTGCTGCCACATGGCCTTCCAGAGGTTTCTGAGGGAGTACTATTTAATCTACCCAGCTAGAAGGCAGGACTTAGCTAACCCTGGCTGAAAAGCTAAGCAGGGCTGGACCTGGCAATTGATGTGACTCAGTCAGGAGTCACCGTTAGATGAGAAATCATGAATATAGCCTTGCATAAAGCACTCCAAAATTGCAAGTAAACAAATCTTGGTAAGTACATTTAATTACTGTTCAGAGAAGTTCAAGCTGTTTCCATACATGTATGACTTTTTGTGCGTGCGTGTGTGCGTGCGTGCGTGTACTTTAGTATTTGCGATGTTTGTAGAAGACATGTGCACAACTGTATTTTACTATTACTCTCCACAACTTAGCTACTTCAGTATCAACATTTTTGTTATTGATGTAGAAGAAATAAACAATAACGTTGTTTGGAGAGTATTTAACCTTCAGAAGCAACTGCTAATTCAGCATTACGGGGCAAACGGATTTAAACAATCCGGGATTCACCAGGCACCATCACCCACCATAAGAGTCAGGAGCTATCAATATGCTTATTTTGCCATATAATCCCCTGTTCTCTTTTGTATGACAGAAAATCTTTTTTTTAAATAATTTTTTATTAAAGATTTTCACAGAAGTAAAAGATAAACATGAAATGATATAAAGTAAGATTAAAGAAAAGATAAGAAAAGTGTGAGAGGTAGTACCGATAGAAAAAAAAGAAAAGAAAAAGATAGATAAAGAAGCAACTTCCGATCTTCTTTACTGCACTTACAAACCAACTTATTATCTCTCCTCCCTCTTTAAAGTTACATCATCATTCCCTTCTTCTCATATTCAACCATTTTTAATCAGCAAATCCATAAATCACCGGTTCATTTTCTTCCATTTTCAGCAAAAAGTCCATAAGGGGATTCCAATCTTTAATACAAGTACTTGTTGCCTTATCCCTGACCAAACAGGTCAATTCTGCCATTTCCGCCAATTCCATAATCTTTGCAATCCATTCCTCCATTGTGGATATTTTTCCATCTTTGCGCATATAATAATCTCACTGCAGTTTGTATGACAGAAAATCTGAGACATCCAGAATTTAAATTAACCTTTGTAATTGGAAAAGAGAGCTAACAAAGTGCGAGTACGGTAATTATTGAATGAAAACCATACACTGTCGGGTTTTCTACTGCTCCGTAAACGGAGTGTCAGATTCAGGGTTCTGCTCTAAAATGCCACGAACGGAGACCAACAGGGTCAGTGAAAAAGCTCAAGGCCGGGGGCTAAGAAATGGCCCCTCAGGACCTGAGTCGGATGGGTTTCTTTTCTTACCAAGGGAAGAACAGCAGATTAAAATGGTTTCTTGCCAACAGACCCTCCATACTCAGAAACACCTCGATAAATGGATTGTGTTCGTCATACTTGCTAACTCAAGTCTTTTCTACAACATTTCCGACGCATTCTGAGACGAGGCTCACAGGAATAAGACTTTCTTGGTCTGCTGCACCCAGGAAACAGGATCTTAAGACGGAGGCATGATCCCGTAGAACGTTTACAAGAGAAGAAATGGCAACGACAGGACGAAGAAGCCAAAAACCAGAGGAAAGCAGGTATTCCTCGTAAGACTAGCCAGTCAAATGCAAAGATTTGAGCTGTGCGATGCTTTCCCCATATGTTTTGCTGGATTTTGAAGCAAAAGTGGGTGGGGAACCCATGCAAAATTGCTGAGTATGAATAAAAGGTTAGCGATTAAAGCTGAGCTAACATTTCTCAGAACGGATTTTTCTAAAGGAGGAATGGCTCTCCCCGCTCCTCCTCCTTTGTGTTCGCTCCCGTTCAACCCTTGCCACGAAACACAGCCCCGTGCCAATCTCGGACCTCACGGACAATCCAAACGTATCTGCAAAAAGCATCCACCGGCAGACACGCGGCGTCCGCCTCATAGTTTAGGGGCAGCCCCCGGCTCTAAAAACAGAGCAAAAACGGGAGGGAGGTTCTCTTTGTCCTTTGGCCAAACATTATCCACAGTTCTGCTGCCTGAAGACTGGGTGGGGAATTTCATGAGGCCGTTTTCGTTCCGTCTTAAGAATGCAGGTGAGGGGTGGGCTGGCTCTGAATGAACGCGTCCACCCTCCCCGGGAAGAGGGTGGCTTCACCTCTAATTATGCAAGTCGTGTGTCATGACTCCCGCTTGGCTGCACGGATGGGATTATTCCACGAGCAGGAGTTTCAAAAATATGCACCAACCTCAGGCAACCATATTGTAACACAATGCAGAAGAATATAATGTCACGGCACGGTGTAATTACAGAGTAATTCCTGAACACTGCACATCTCCGCAATGTCGCTTGCTTCTTCACAAAGCACAAAGATGTCCTGGGGCCAAAATACTAAGTGAGAGATGGCATGGTGTGAACAAGACAAAAACATGCCGTCTAACCTCAATTCTCAGTGGCCCAAAAGAGAACTAAGGCCAGTTTTCACCTCTCTCGTATTACAACCGGTTCAAGGCGGTGTCTTCCTACTACGGGCATGGCAACCGATCCATTTTCTTTGCGTGGCCTCCTGCACCTTCGAAGCACAGGAGCCAGATGGCTCTCGGGTGGGTCTCCGAGCTACGCTGCTACTAGGGGAGAGGGAAGAAAGAGAGGAAAAACTCAAGTGAGGGTGAAGTTAAACTACATTGGATTAGTAATGAAAATGGGTAATCACTGTAATGAGATAATTCTATTATCTCTGTATTTAAGCAATTTAGTCTTTATTGCCCCTGACCTTTGGTGATTTGAGGAATGTACAATCCTAAAAAGCACACTAGCACGGAGGAATATTTCTGTCTGCTCTCCCGCATTACAGCCGCCTTTTCTGCCTCACTGGATCTAGTTAAGGTTTATTGGTCATGCATGCACCCCACCCATCCTCAAGGGTGATCCACTGTTATTTTATTTATTTCTTACAGTCCTGAACCACCCAACCTCCACGCTTGGTTTGGGAGTGTACAGATCAATTTAAAAGAAGAATAAAATGCAAGATAAGGCCATTCCATAAAGCAGCACACAATAAAACCGAACGAAACCGCAAACAATAAAACGATGCGTTTGAAAATAAAACCAACCCCAATAGCAAAGACAAAGATCTACAAATGCTAAAATAGTTCCAAGCAGGTCCAGGAAAACATAAACATTTTCTTTTGGTGCCAGTAAAAGACACACCAGCCTTTCTACAGAGGCCATCCTGCCAATGTGCCGTCAGTAAAAAAATAGTACCCAGTACAAGCTCTCAGCCGGTGCCCTTACAAAGCTGGTGAGGTGGGGGAGAAGCTACAACTTTTCAGAACAAGGATGTTCAATTCTCCAAACGAGCTACAGCAATAAATTATGCAACTATTCTGGCAACTAATCCGGGACAATGCCAAGTTCTACTATGGGCCATCATCTTGAGAATATTGGGACACCTGCTATTTTGAGGTGCCTTTGTTTTCAGGGAAGGAATCTGGTCCGAGGTGAATGCAGCCTTTGAGAGTCATCAACATGTTATAACCCACTACTCTTTCACCTGCTAATACAGGATAATGGACAGATTACTGAGAACCTGGAGTTCCCCAGGTGGCCTCATTGCCATCGTGTGCTTGCAAGACACCATTCCAAAAGCCACATTTATCTCAGCCTCAGTGCTCAGACTGCAACTTGGGTAATAATATTATCCTGCATGACAGAGTTGCAAATCAAATATGGCAAGCTCGGCCTAGCTGTGCAACTGAGTGCATCTGGATGAACATTTTCTTCCCCGTTTTAGGATCCAGAGTTGGCAATATGAAAAACTCTTCTAACAACTAACTGGAAATCATTTCCCCCCCAATTTCTCTGCTCAGAAAAGTCATTTTCACACTAGAGAAGGGAACCACCACCACCCCAATCCCAGTCACTACCTGACTGGAGGGAAGACTTTCTTTCCAACTCCCTACCCTTCCCTTCCACCAAGAACTTAAAAATAATCTGTGCAGGTTAGATCGGATTGGGTTGACCACGGCATGTGAAGTTTTGGGGAAGTTTTCTGAGAAGCAACATCGCTCATGGTTTCAAAAGGATCCCCGCTCCAAAGACAAAGATTAATTAGGTAGCTTTGAGCATCATTTGGTTAAGCTAAGCAATTGTGTAGATATGACCATGGATATTAAAGACCCTTACTTCTACAGCACACACGAGGCCAGTATCCTCTAAAAGAGCCTTGGCATCTCTGATCAATAGTCACAGCTAGAGGATTCCATTGGACTATCTAAGGCAACACACAAGGGTGAAGAAATGGCACCCATATCAACCCCTCGGGCTTTCACCATTACCATATTCATATTGACCAATGCTGAAAAAATCCAGACTGATTTGCTTTCAGTGGGAGGCAAGAGAGGAACTGTAGTGAGGGGGTGCAGTTAGGGGTGCTCCTAAAGCACATCATGGTTTCCATCCTATATTTCAGATGAAGACTCAGGAAAATTTAAGTGCCACCGAATCAGACAAAATATCCAGCGCTACCATTTTATTTCCAGGGTACGCTATCAAAAGCCTACAGAAAATCTACAAGAGGAGAAAAATGCATTTTCACCCTCCTGTTTATGTTGACAGCTGCATGAGAAATTCATTTGGTTTGCATGTTAAGGCAAACGTACCTACTTTGCATTTCCTAACCCTGCCCTCACAATGAAGCAGTTATATGTCACATCTCTCGAAGCTTTGCAGTGAAAATTCTGCCAAGGACCTGATACATCCCCACTGGGGGCTCTCAAGGCTGGCATTCCCCAACCTGAGCAGGTGCTAGAGGCAGAGAAGGGCAAGGACCAAGGACAGGAGGCTGGCTCTTGGATTCCTTCTTCTGAGGCCAGGCACAAAATGCTTGACGCTAAAGAGGAACCAGAACATTGCAATGGCCCTTAAGACTCTGTCTCAGAGACCGCAGACGAGGGAGAAAAAAGGACACCAAATACAAGTGGTTATACTTGCTCCAGAGTAACAGCGCCACAAAGACAGGAGGAGCCATAGATAGCTTGGAAAACACAGCGGGCAGCGGCTATCTTCTCCTATCACATCAGCTGATGTCTCAATCCACTGAGTATCAACTTATCAGAAGACAGGCAATGGATAATGAATTATTGACACTTGTGAGGAGACCAAAAGATGATTTGGTGGCAAAAATAAGATTTAAAATGGAAAAGTCCTTTAAAAATTGTCTTGCAGTATAGTCTTACCTCAAATATGTATTTGTATCCATACATGCATTATATGAAAATGTAAAAATGCATTAAAATGCATGAAATATCACTTTGGGAAAAATGTATAAAAACTGCACAAAAGTGCATTAGAATAAATGAACACGAAAATGCACTGAAATGTTTCAATGATTTTTAAAAATTGCTTATATAGCAGAAATGAGTTAGAATTAACTTAAGGTTATACAGTAAAAACAAGAAAGTGGGTAAAATCAAACTTGATAGATTTTTATATCAATTTCTTTGTTCCTATTGATTCAATATCCCCCTTGATTTGCTTTGTACAACTTTTTATAAGATGCAAAAATCTAAACGTTGCCATCTTTGCAGCTCCCTTAACTACTTTACTGCTCTTTGCCATCAGCAATACGCTTTTCCCTGCCAGCCAAAAATCACCTAGTGAGTTTCTCGTGGTGGTGAATTTGAGCCCGGAACTTCTTAGCCACTTGTCCACAGCAACCTTCATTATGAAAGTAGTTGTAGGCTTGTTTTCACAGGCATGGGATTTCATGGGAACTATAGAAGCAAGAGGTGGTAACTTATTCATGAGTCCCTTCTAGAACAAACATCAGAACAAAGTGGCAATTCAGCCACTCTGTCTTTTATCACCAACAATGGAGCTGAGAGCAACTAAGTCCACGCTGGCTTCCTTTGCTGGATATTCTTCTTGGGGGCTGCAAATACATTCAGGCTGTTTTGATGATATTCTTCTTGGCGTAGCTTTCATTTCTGGCTGCAATGGACTCCCACAATGATCTTACAGATGTTCACAAACGAAACAAAACAGATTGGCTCCTCAGGAGGAGGAGGAGGAGGAAGAAGAAGAAGGAAGGAAGGAAAGGATGTCCAGAGAAGACTTCCTCTTGGGTAACAAAAGGCAGAGGATAAGCACCTCAGTGAGGACATTGGAGATAATTTCTTTGGGCCAAAGATGGATGTCAGAGAATCTTTGGTGCAGAGCTGTTCATATTTGATTTCTGTTCATCCCAAGAAAAAGATGGGGAACCCCATGACCATTGCTTGCCCCAGTTTAGAATAATTTCTGGCCATCTCTTTCTTTTTGAAAAGATTTCCGTTGCCCAACGGCCCTCTCCATTCCTACTGTCCTTACACATCCCATAACTGTTCTTTATCTCCTCATCAGTTGCACTTCGCTGCTTTTAATAACTGCTTTAATATTTCCACTCAAAATAGTACCTAATTATATATTGCTATTGTCTTCACAACACAAGCTATTTGATACTGATTAACCCGCTGGGATTAATACTTTGCAGCAACTACCTTTAAATGCCTTTTCAAATTAAAACAGTAGCAGTTTATAGAAAGGTTGCAGGGAAGCAACGTCAGATTCTGAACGTCTGCAACTGGCGTTGGATGGCCATCTCTCTATGCATGGGAGGCAGCTTCACCCCTCTAGTTATCCTGGTCAGGCCAGAGGCTGGTACCCCTTGCAGGCCCTGGACGTTCCCCTCAGAATCACTGAGCCTCCAAGCAGAACTCCTGCAAGAGACCTCGCTTTTTGAAACGTTCTTTTGGAGTCTGGAGATGCCTTTTGAGGCGGTGTGAGGATGTGTTGCCTATTCCTGCCCTAGGCAGCCAGTGGTTCTTTCCTCTAGAGGGCTAAGCAGCCCAACTAGATTAGTCCTCTGCTGCAAGGTTGTGGGAGGACTTTGACCACAGACCTTGTCTTGCTACGGAATAGCGAAAGGAATACACCAGGAAGGGTCACTCCAAAGCATTCCTCTCTCTGTTCCCTGGTTTATTAACGAGCCATGAAGCTGCAGAAGAGCTGGAATACAAACAGCAAAAGGCCAATGTTGAATACCTTGGACTTTAGGAACAGTCCAATATTAAGCCTAATGTATAATGGTGAAAAATAGCATTTTCCCACCATTTGCATCTTTGAGACTTGTCTAGCAAACTGCTCCAGAACTCAAGCAAGCTATTCCTTCAGTTATGTTCTAATTGAAAGCCTCATCAGCATATGAGGCTGTATATATTAGATATTCAGAGAATAAATCTTTCCTATCTGTTCCACATAAACCTGCTCAACTTACTGCAATTGAAGCAGATTCTGTGGACATATTTAAATCTCAATCTGGTTGGAGCTGATGGAATGAATTTCAATTGTTGATAAAACTGAGTGATAAAACTTTGGAAAGATAGGGCCAATCAGCTATTTGCTCAGTCCTTGCCATTACTGCTCAAACTTCAAACACTGGCCTCTTGATGAGGTAGTGAACGTATGAATATTCAGAAATGCAGATCAGCTCATTTAATCAGTCACAGAGGTTCATGACTGTCGCAAGATCTTTTATTGCAATATGCTAAGAATAGGCATTATATATTCATGTTTATATGGTTAAATTCTACAGGCTCACTAATTTTTCTGCTCTAAGCAACATATTGCCACCCTACATTATTTGAATCAGACATGGTAGTTGTGGCTGCATTACACTCTCATGATTGGTTACACTATTAAGTTGCCAAGAAATGAGTCGCACACTCTTGAATTACATTACTGCGCTCTTCCCAGGCTAGTCATGAAGAACCTGTTTGACATTCCAAGTGATATTCCATTTCATACACATACCAAATAGTAGGTAGTTTCAGAAACAGGCCTTTCAAATATTTGGATGTTCAAGGTTTTTATATATTACCAAATTGTGGTGAGATCTCTACCTTCTAATCCAAAACAAGACCCAACGACTTAAAAGTCGGTATGGAAATTCAACTCTTGGTATGCCCTTCCTCTCCACAATTCCTAACAAACACAGTGAGGACTCCAGAAGTAGCATATTTTGAGGCTCTCCAAGGTCAAGGTCATTTCTTTTTCTGTATACTCATTTGATCTCAGAGTCTAGAATCTATTAATGAAGATAGAATTGTAAATCTAGTAATGATCGTTCAACAGGCTGACATCAAGATTTAGGGCCTTCTTAGTGAAGAAGCTTCATTTCTGGCATTTCTTACTTAAAATAATGTACTTGCTGATTCCTTTCTAGGTTTCAGAAAGACAAATAAAACATTTCTAAATAAAATATTAATCTAGCAAAATAATATATATATATTTCTACTACCTATCATTTCCCTATTCTTTACAAGTCACTATCCGTTGTTTACCTTCACATAAATTGACATTTCAGATAATGTTGGCGTATCCCTAATCTTAGTTTAGGAATAGAGATTTTGCACTCCTTTAAAAACTAGTTCCGAGAACTGAGCAATTCCTTACTTTTCCTACTTGCCGGTGTCTTTCACATCGGCTTGAAACACAGGACATTCTACAATATACTCACCAACTGTTGTTGCTGTTGTTATATATCAACCTATCTGGTACTAGATTTTGATACAATATTTAATGATGGGTTTTTATATTCGTGCATGGTGAACGTGTAGGAACATTTCTTCATACTAATTGCCAAGTCTGGTCAGAGGCAGATACATTCAACATCTGTTCCCAATTATTTCTTGAGTTGTTACCCTTTGCATTTCCTTGCGATAGTACCAACAGATCTACCTCCAGCTGCTTCTACCCGAACAGAATTTAAAGCAAAAACAAAAACAGAACTCCAAATGGTGTTTCTAATCGCGGGGTTTCAACAGTACTCTCTGAAATGTTACTAAAATTTCCTGTGCAAGCCCAGGATGGAAGTTAAAGCAAATACTTAACAAAGTAATTCAGTTCTGGATCCCCATCCTGAACAGTTATTGACTAAACTCTGTAAAAATTATCTAGCAGTCCCAGGTACCAACCTACAGTATTTCCTCCTCTGCTGTACAAGGCCATTTATATCTTACTTCCTACAATTTTGTTAGGGAGTATTCGATAAAAAAGAATTTTATTTGTGCTTATTATTTGTTGATTGGTTTGATTTCTAAGGCTGCCTAATTGTCGAAGCTTCAGGTTATTTCTCTCTTATACAGGACAATGTTCAGGCGGAGGTCGTTCTGCTAAGGCCTAGAAATTGTGGCTTAGGAACTGGAAACCAAGTTCCCAGCAGCTTTCTGAAGTAGCCATCTTCCCCTTCATTTTGGAGAATTAATACACCTTATTTACGCACTACTTTGGCAGGAGGTATCATGGTTGAAAACCAACTACAACATCTCTAATTCACAAAGATTTTCCTGAGTAATGATTTAATATTCTCTAGTGTTGTCCGTGTAAATTATTTTGCTCTGTTTTAGTATCTGTGGATGACTGCCAGGCCCGTTAATTGCCTAATTAATAACGCTGGCTATTGTCTCTTGCACCTCTTATTCTATGCATGCACATACATAAATGTTAGAAAAATGGATATCGTTATGATAGATGAAAACAGAGGCTATTCCTCTTGACTTGTCATTTTCCTTTCCGCACACAGACTTGCAACCAATGTGCTCACAGCTCTCTTTTTTCCGCTTTACTCCCCACACACTCTCCTCCTTCCCTTGTGTGTGCATGCATACAAACAGCAAAACACAAGTAGTGCAGAACAGAGGATACAATAAGAAACCTTTAAAACTCTCACTGGCTTTACAAGACAGTTTAAATTCAAAAACACTTTAGTGTAACAGAGAAATTGACGACGACACGGTTACTGCATACGCAGCCACGTGGGCCGTGGGAATGTTCAACATGGAGTCCGCCAAGTTGCACTGCAACTGGAAATGACCACGTATAGGAGCTTGGAGCCAAACAACCAGACACGGCCTCACACCTCCAAACCAGGGCCAGCTGCAAAGCAGACAAATTGGGCTGAAAGGAATTGTCTTCCAGCGCAGAACTACTTTTCATAACGTGGTCTGATCGTAAGTCCTCTCTGAAAGTCTTTTCTATCTGTAAGGGGTAATGGGGGAGACGCTGTTCCGCGGGAGCGAATGCCCTTGGTTCCACCTCCTTAAAATTCTGTCCTTGAACAGCTCCGTCGTCCTTCTGCGAGGGATCCCCGTCCACCGCCCTCCTTCTTCCAGGGCTGCCGGGGGTCTGCTGCAGCTGAGCCGTTCTGCGCAGATTTCCTTCCCCATAAGAGGAGAGGGAGGGGGAGGCGTGCTCCTGATGCCAGCCAGCCCCTCTGCTGAACTGGGTCATGCACGCCCAGCCCACTTCCTGCGGTCCTGCTGGGTGAACAATCACCTGTTGGTTTTGGCACCCGCTCAAAGAGGCCCCTCATGGAAATGGCAGGATCTGCTCGAAGGAGAGCGGCTTGGACTCCGGCTAACCCTCGGGGGGGTGAGGGAGTGCAAAACCAGATGAGCCCCTGAAGGCAACAGCCAAGAGGCAGGAACAGGAGAGAGAAACCAATTGCTTCAGAGAAGCAACGAGTCTTCTGCAGAAGTAATCCTGCCAACTGACCAAGCGCCACGGCTGTCCATTATTTCCACACTGTTAATGGGGGGGGGGGGCAGAGAGAGAGGAGAGACTCAGCCTCAACCTTCATTAGCCCCCTCCTCATGCCAACCCTCCCAGTCACCCTTCCAGTGACACACCTGCTTTGCAAACTTTCCTTCCTCCCAGCTGCAGGAATAATTTTTACTGGGGAGAGGACATGTTAAGGATGGTACTACCCACTAAGGATTTAGGATGCCTTCTCTGAGCAGACTGAAGCAGCTTTGCAAACTACCTACTTTGCCCCCTGGGTATGGTATGTTGGACCACAGGAGGGCGTATCTTTGTTAACTGTATACAAAATGGAATTTCGAGGGACTTTTAACTGTTCCCGCTGACAGACTCTTTTTCCACCCAGTCTTCTCCTCCTTCTTTGACCTGGACCAGATGCACATGGGCTGCTCCTCCTAAAGAACTGTCAACAATATTCCTGGAAGGACTCCTGAGGGTTTGTGCCCTTCCATCCAGAAATCCAGCAGGTGCAATTTTTGTGCCTCATCGTAACTCAGAGATGGTTCACTCAACTGAGTCTCAGTGCCCAAGGTTTGGACAGAAGGTTACAAGGTGGTGCAGCCATCTGGATATTAGAGCACAATCTGCTGTTTCTCCTTTCTGCTGAAACTTTGGCTGAATTCTTCTGGCTTTACGGGGAGCAAGCAGCCCGCTTATGAGTGCTTCTTCAATGGTTCCACCTGCCAGAGGGGGCAGCTAATAAACCCAGATGGCTCCATTTATGGATTACCGTGTCAACACACCAGGAACAGTGTGTGCTCGTTGATCTTACTGTTGGTCAACAGTTGCCAACAAGACAGCAAAGGCTTTGTGTATGACATATTCAGGTCTATTATGGGAACAAATGCAATCTGCCTATTGGGCCTGGCCCTCCCTTTTACCATGAATGCTTGCGTTATTCTTTCCCACATAAATTCAATATTCATGCACACTCAGAATCTTGGTAAGATCCTTTGTTATGGATCAGATGTCTAGGAACTTACCTTTGGGCCAGAAAGGATATTCAGTCTCATATGAGATTGTCATTCTGTATCTCCTTTAACAATCCATGGGAGCTCTTCTTAAAGATTTGGGAGAGCAGTCATAGGAAATCCAGGTAGCCCATGGATTATTTACAACATGCAACCTTGATCCAAACAGATTAAGGGTGTATGGCAGCGTCGTTTAAGCTAGTTCTCATCCTGAGGGTACACTATGTTCACACAACAGATGCAAGCCTTTGAGAGTTATGTAGAAGCATGATTATATCAGATACAGCTGACCAAGAAAGGGAGACCTGCTCACCTTTCTTCCTCTGCATCCTGGTCCCCCAACTGGCACAGAAAGGCAACCAACAGCAACCAGCTGGTAATTATCTACTGTGGGGCACTTGAATTCTGAGAGCAAGAACCGCTTCCCTAGGATTTGCTCATTAGCCAAAGGTGCAAAACTGTCCTCATCAGAATTTGTAATGGAATTTTACTAGCTGGCTGGAAAGAGCAATACAGTAATTGGTTCTCCAGCTAGCCATAGGAAAATGCCAAAATTAAATGCCTACTAAAATAATAACCAAACGCCGAAAGTACTTTTCAAAGTAGAAGGTTTTCTTTTCCACCAGCAATGGAATGTTGCCCTCAAGCTGGTTTCCTTCAGCAAATGCACTTCATGAATATTCATGGGATATTCATTCCCAGACCCCAACAGTTAAGTGTCACTTCTTTAAACCTTTGGATTTCTAGCAGAATACTGTGAAATGGCCTTCTCAGATCTGCCAGCACCTCTCCTCACCCTATACTGCATTTGCATGGCTGTTTCCAGCAGCTAGGCAGGTGTCCAGAAGCCGTGGAGGTGGGAGATTCATCTGTCCTCCATGAATTATGCAAAGCTCTGGGATTCTGCAGGAAGCTCAACTGAATTGTCTTTTTTGGGGTTTATACAGTGAGAGAAAGACTGACACAGAACTCCGCCGTCCCCATGTACTCTGCTCAAGCAACATCTAACGTTGTATCAAAAGGAGCAGGAGAGAACAAACGTCAAGCTTTCAGAATCTATGCTGTCTTGTACTAGAACCCCAACATCCATCAATGGGAACCGGATGCAAGATAGAGTCAGTTATCTATTTATTCTGCAAATCATACATTTGGAGGTTATCTGCATGCAGGAAATGCAAAACTGTGTGTTACACAGAGCAGAGATTCTAAATGTGTAATTTAAATCCATAACACCTGGGAATTGCAAGGTCTTGCTGATCTCCTGCACGTCACCCAAAGATGTGTCAGGAGGGCCTGCCTTGTCTCAACCCTGCTGTTCACAGGGTTAGTTCTAGGTTGTGAAGAGTCTTGGGTAAAATACCCAGAGTGGTTCCTCTCTTTTATTGTAACATCCACAACAAGGAATTTACCCGCTAAACTTCACAATACACACATTTCATACCTAACTACCCAGAGAAATTTGGTGGGCAGGAGGAAGGGAGGGAACAATTTGCAATCTGATTTTAGTCAGCAAAGGAAAAAAGCATTTGTGCTTCCATACAATCAGACGGAGCCTTCAGGAGTTACAAAGATTTGTTGTCTAGTACGGGAAATGAAAATTGTCTCTACCCTTATTTCTTTCCTCATCACTGGAAAAAATCACAAAGATTTTGGAGAAAGTGGTGCATGAACAGCACAGGACAATATTTTACATTTAAAAAGGGATGGGTTTTTTAAAAGATAATATGCCTTTGCGAACTCCACCTGATAGGATCTTTCAGAATAAGTGGATTTTAACCACAATGTAAATTACAGCCTGCATGACCTTGGTTCAGTGTAGGTTTAAGTTTCTGGATGGTTATAATAAATGAGTGTTTGTCAAAAATGGCATTATACTTTTAATTTGATTTTAATTATACCTGGAGATGCCAATTATTTGAAAATGTTTGGTCACTTTGACCATTGTGATTTAATTACTGTCTTTTATAATGGCCATCTGGCTGGCCATACACTTGAAACTAGTATGACCAGATCCATCGTGAGGGCAATGGATATGTTGGGGATAAACGTAGACTGAGGTGCAAAATACCAATTACATGCAAAGATATTAACCAAATTTCAGTGGCTTTACTTTTGTCTGAGAAGCACTGGAGTGGGCCACGAGCGTACAGAAGGAGCAGAGGGAAAGGTGATTTTTTTTTTAATCTTCTCCCCAACATAAAGACACCCTAGGGTCATGTTCAGCTGCTGGTGACTGCATTTTCTTGGCACCGCTATAAAGGAGGCCCCCCGCTGCCTCCCTGGGGATTTCGTTCTGACTTCCCCGTCTAGCCAACAGCCTGGGGCTCGAGCGCTGGGCCTGCCTAGCCGCAGAGATGAGCCAAGGTCAGCCCGGGCACTGCTTCCGGCCGAGAGCAGCCCTTGTGAATCTGGATACGGAGCCACGGGGCAGGGCCGCTTGGGGCACAGCTGTGTCGGGCAAGGGAAGGGCTAGGCGCCTCCGCCATTTCTGTGCTCCAAGTCTCTGCCTCCCAGAAAGGTTACTGGGATTTTGTGAGAGAAGCTGGAACAGGCTGCTGCATACCGAGTGATGCCCAGGCTGCTGGTCCCAGCCAATGGTGAATGCCACCTCTCATTCTGAGTGCCACCTCCCTGACAGAGATCGGGACGTATCTGGAGATAATTCCTTGAACTTGCTAAGACCAGCCCTCTTTTCAGTTACCTAGACCCACTCATTAACCAGAGGCAGATAAATGCCCTTCTCTGATGAGTGCAGGAGAAGCGATACACAGCCTCTGATAATGAAATCTGATATACAGTCCTTGATAATGAAATCCTTTTAATCCCTTATTTCAGCAGAATAAGTCGAACACCAGCAGTAAGGATCTGAGATGGTATAATTAATCCTGATCATCTTTTAATGCTTGAAATGAGTCGATTCAGCTCTCTTTCAGCACACAATGACTGCTCTTACTTCGTTGCCCTCTCTCTTCTCTGTCTAGCAACAGATTCTTTCAAATCTTTGGGGAAGAAAATGTTTCAAATCAAGCATGTAAATATGTTTCATTCCTTGATACTTGTTCATGTAGCATCATTACTCCCCAGCATAAAATCAGTAGGCTTTAAACATTAATCACATCAAAAGACAATGTACAGATGCACACAGATGACTTTTTAAATACAGGTAGCCAGTGAGTTACGACCACATTTGGGACCAGAACTTCTGTCGCTAAGTGATGCAGGTGTTAAGTGAGTTGTGCCCAATTTTATGACCTTTTTTTCCACAGTCATTAAGTGAATCATGCAGTCGTTAAGTGAATCGGGCTTCCCTCATCAACTTTGCTTGTCAGAAGTCCTCTGGGAAGGTTGCAAATGATCATGTGACCCCAGGATGCTGCAATCCTTGTAAATACATGCCGGTTGCTAAGCACCCAAATTTTGATCATGTGACTGGGGACGGTCGTAAGTGCAAGGACTGATCCCTGCACCATTATAACTTTGAATGGTAATTAAATGAATGGTCGTAAGTCAAGGACTATTTGTACTAGGCATGGAGATAAACAGTGTTGATAGAAAGGGAAAAAATACATATATTCGATCAGAAGATAATACAGTGTCTTTCACGCCTTTCCTCTGAAGCCTCAAGCTAGTCTCAGCTCCACAAGTATCACCTTTGTGTGGGGTGAGGAAAAGGAGAGAACAGACTTGGATGCTCCAGCAGAGACAAGACTGAATCAAGGCCTGGCCAACGTCAACATTCTTGGAGGCCAATGTGCTTTTAAGAGAATGGGCCAAGAAGAGAGAAGGGCTAAGAAGGAAAAATTGCATTTTAAGAGAGGGGCCAAGAAGCAAAATGCAATTTGTAGACCCGCAAAAGAGTACTTTTCATGCAGATTTACTCAGAAGTAAGGATTACTATATACAATAAGGTTTAGTCCCAAGTTAAGCAGGCATAAGACTGCACAGATTGGTTTGATGAGCTTCCCCAAACATATTTGTTTGTAGGAATTCTGATAGTTCTAATTCCAGAACCTCTGGAGGGTTTAAGAAAGGCCAAAACCCTTTGATCTATTAGTTGTTCACATGATTTTAATAACCTTAGAGAAACTGTAGTTTATAAGTGCCATCTCGGGAAAGACACTGCTCCTCTTCTCCAAGGAGAATATTTGTGTTGCCTAAGAAGAATATTTCTCTTCTCCTTCCTGAACTATCATTTAGTCCTCTGATTTATAGATGCAGATTAACTACTTAACCAATCAATCTGTTAAAACATACACATTCAATTAATCATGGTTTCCATAATCAGCCCAAAGCCCCTTTGTTCTACAATCTAAATCATACAAGACACGTGGCTGGTATATAAAGAGACGATCACACAGGACAGACTTCATGCTTACTCCAGATCTCAGTCTATATAATCTTCCTGAAAAAACATTCTGTGGCCACGTGCCGCCCTGCCTACTGTGGCCTTTTGTCCCTCCTCAGCTGCTCCCTGTAACTCCACACGGCGTTCTTCCTCTTCCTCTTCCCAACCCTACTCTTTCTCTTTTCTTATTGTCTCACTCCTTCCCCATTCCTTCCTGTCCCAGCCAGTCCTTAAGTCCCTTCATACCATGCTGTGTCCCCCCTCCAGTTTACCCCCTTCCTATTCCACTGCCCTCCCAGGCCCATCCCTCCCCCCCCCCTTGGCTCTGAGCTCTGCTCCTGGTCTGCTCGTCCGGGCTCCACCTGTGCCACGCTCCCAGCCACCAACCACACGCCCTCCCTGCCATTTCCTGGCACCTTCTGGGCTGAGTCCAGCAGCAGACACAGTTGATCTATCGGAAGGAACAGACTCAAGGCCACGACAGCTTATGTCACAACATAAGCTTAATTTTTAAGATGCCAGTAGGTTCTTTGTTGCTTCTATAACCGAGCAGTTATAGGCGTTGAGAAATCATTTGCGATATTAAATCCAGAACGGGGAAAATGATACAAATGCCTAAGATTAATCAACAAATTGAAAAGTATGGATATTAAAGGCCCACTGAATTTTAGATTAACTGGCATCACCCCACCGTGGCTGTGACTTCAGACTGGAATTTCTGGGCCCAATATCAATGTGCCAGGCATGGCGAGAAAAAGTACATTAGTTTAGTTTCAACAGCCCTGGCAAAAACAGCCTCTGATTACTACACTCCTCCTTCCACTGGCTCCTGTTCCGGAGGACCTGCTCGCCCGAGCTCCAAAAATGCGGTCTCGGGGCTCGGCGCGGCTTCTTCTCCTTCGTCTCCTACAAAAAGGGGCTGTTTTTTACAAGGAGGGTCTCATAATTACTGGGAGATCACCGGGTTGGACAGTTATTACCAAACGTCGGTGGATACAATCTCACGGGTCAATGACCATAACTACAGGCTTGCGTAATTAAAGGATGAATGAAAACGAAGTAGGGAAAGGGTAAGAGGATGGCTCGAAAGGGTAAGTAAAAAAGAAATCGCCAACGATCTCTCTTTATCTGAGCAGTCAACAAGCAAACAAACGAATACTCTTGACTCTGTAGCAGCAGAGCCACGACCAAGCCCTCAATGGGAGCCTCTAAGCCGAGCAGCGCCCCTGGCCCACGACCGCCTCCCCCCAGGCAAGCCCAAAGCGGCTCCGCAGCTGCCAGTCGGAGAAGCGGCCAAGAAGGCAACGAGGGGCCCCGGTGCCAGCAGAGAGAGCAGCATTCTAGGGGCTGGCACCTGGATTCTGCAGCTGCCAAGCGCGGCCCATCTGGTGACAGGAAGCAAGTGGCCTGGCCAAAGGGGAGCCAGGAGAGCAAAAGAGGAAAGCGGAGTGGCCGCTGGGCGGGGAGAGCCAAAGGCAGAAGGACGCTGAGCTCGGGGACATCGCAGCGTCCCGTGCATCGAACGGCAACACCTTGAATGGGGGCAGCTCAGTGCTCTGCGGTGGCTGGAGCAAGCTGAGCAAACAGAGATAAGGAGCTCACCGATCCCTAATTCCTAACGCACGGAATGGGGACAACTCCTTCACCCAACAGGAACACCTCGTGCTCGAGGACAGAGCTCCGCGAAGGCCACTGCCCGGCTCAGCCTCCCCGGCCAGGTAGAGGAGCCGGGCCACGATGCCCGCTGTGCCCCCAGGTCCCTGCAATATAGAAACTCTACCCACAGGCATAAAATGGAGCACTGAGCCAGCAAGAGAACTGCATACATGAATTCTCGCCTAAACAAAAATGGGGATACAATCTGTGCACAGTCAAAAAAAAAGTCTGCTGGAAAAAAGGCAGCATTGTGAAAAGCCAGGAGAGATTCATCCAGGCTTAATCAGAAGTCCATATAACGCTAGAAGGCAAAATGAATCAACACAAAACTGTAAATCATTGGTTCCAGTGCCGTGGTTAGCAAATTGTTTTCTGCCCTTATTTATTTCCTGTTGTTTCCATGCAGCTTCACCTCAGACTCCTTGGAAGGACACTTGAAACCCAGCAAGACCATCTTTCAAATGGCACAGAGGCAATTCTTCACGGTCTATGCCCACTTAAACTCTTCATCTGACGAATGCCTTTTAGTTATATATTTTGGGACTAATCACCCTGCTATTCTTTCCTCATTAAAAGTGATTACTGCCCTTTAGAGTCATACTTTTCGACGGAGCCTAGTTCTCATTTCAGTACGTTTGGCCCATCCAAGCAACTCACTCCAGGGGCACAGGCCGTTAAGAAAAAAGATGTCAGATCAACGTTTTACAGGAAACAAAACTGTATGCTACTGTTTTATGGACAATGCCGGCAGTTGGATCCCCGCTTTCTTGCCCAAGAAGACCCTGATTCATAACTGTGCCCATCAAGATGGATGGAAATTTCTTGCACAGCAGCTGCCCCCCGTGAGGTCATCCACCAACATTAAACCTGATGAGATACCATAGGATCTGTGGGGGCCAGAATTGCATTCCCCACACCCCGGCTGCTTCTCTTCTTCCGCAAAGAGTCCTCTGCCCTTCCTGCTTGGAAAGAGGGCACCCGTAACTCTGCTTTTCCCAGACTGAGCCTCTCCAGGAAGAATGAAACGGACCGCAGGCTTGGAGATAACATAGACCCTGAAACAGGTAGCAGCAGGAACAACAGACACAGGGCAGCGTGGACTTAGTGACTGTCCATGCCAACTTGTCCTAACAGCCCGTTGTCATTAAAGTGTTAAAAGACTTTTAGGCCATGCGCCAGCCAGGCATCTGCAGCCATCCGAAAGTACCGTCGCCCTTTTTGTGGCTCTAATCTTCCTCCCCAAGATAAAGGACCCTAAGAGGGTTTGACAGATCACGCCCGTGTCTGTGTCTCCTGGCCTTCTTTCTACACGTCAGCACATCATACCAAGTACAAGCGTCATCTCTGATGAACTTGCAGGGCCGAATTTGTAAGAGATGTTTTGGGGGCTTCCAAGGGACTAAAGAGCCTTAAATATAAAGCCTTCTGAAAATGGCCCACAATACCACTGTGTTCCTTGGAGGAGTGGCCAAAAGGAGTAATAAAAATTAAGGCGTTGGCCATTCCATGCAGGCACATTTCTCCACATCAGGTCTCTGCAGCTTTGGTGTGTAACAGCCACAGTCCTGATGTAAACAGGAAGCCTACCATGTTTGTGGGGCCATTTTAGGCTACCCAAAAGTCACGTTTACATTGTCCATCTCTACAGAATGATATATTGGGTGGAGTTAGTACTCCTTCAGAGTGATGGTGGGGGAAGGAGTGTCTGAACGCCATCTCCATATTTAGAATAAAAGACTGAGTGTGGAAACTTAGAGGATGACAGCGAGCCCTTTTTTTATCTGCAAAATCATGACAGAAAGGGAGCTCCTCAGATGGAAATGGATTTAAAACATGACATTCTCTCCCATCCCAGAATCTGCATAAGGACGATAAGAAGCGAAGCCTATCTGGAGCCAAGCTCGACTCTTCGCAACCAGATCAGCCTCGGCCAGCTGCAGCTGCTCCGATGTGTGCGCGGCTCCATTGTTTTCATTCCAGAACAACCCCCATTTCTCTGCCTTACGCGGCTTGAGAATTTTAGGGCAAAATCCATCCCTTTTTGGAACTGGTCCCGCCGCAGACTTAACTGGCTCTCCTTGGCTCAAAGCCAAAGTACTTTAATAAATGACAAAAGCTGAAACCGTGAGTGGTGGAGGGCCAAAGCGTCTCAAGAAATGTCTCATCCCTGCATGTCCCTGTTTTGGGCCCCTTCCTTTGGCCCCTTCCTTTACCACCCCTCAATGGTGTCATTTCAGGGTTTTCAGCAGCAGCAAAGACCCTCCTCTTTGCCTAGGCATTTCCGCCACTTGCACCCCATTTGATTTTTAAGCACCTGCCCTATAAAGGGATAGTAGGTTTTATTTTTTCCTATTATGCTATTTGTTTATTAATTGCATTTTGTTCTTTTCAGTATTTTCTGGGTTTCTGCTTCTTTTCTAACATTATTTTTAGAACCTTTAAATGCTTTAGTAATTTTTGACTCGTTCTTGGCAACTTCAGTTATGGGGTAAATTAGAAATAACTATAAATCACACATGCATACATAAAATCAGCATACGGTGAAGTTAAACACATGATGGGGAGGGGTGATATCTCCTTATCTTCCATTCAGGAAAAAATACAGCCTTTCAACTGACTGTTATATTAGCGTAAGAAACAGCTTAAGGAAACCCCTCCACGGACTGATGCTGCTCCCCCCATCATTTGCAATCAACCCAAGAGGGTTCAGAACCAGCTTCAACCGCATTATCTTTAGGTCTTTTCCTACAACTCCTTGCAAAATAAGCAGGCAGAATGACGTGAGTTTCCAGGAATGCAACAACTCAGTCCAGAATTAAAACCAAACAGACCATATTCACAATGGACCGTGTCTGAGTCAAGAAGACCTCATATCTTGTGGACCAGAACCAGGGCAGTTTGGATTCCACTGTTTTAGTCCTCCAGGGCCAGGTTTAGAGCTGATTTCTTAAGTGCTGCTCAGGTGCTCACAACATCACTGAGGAGAAAAGGCCCAGCTGATCTGCACACTTTCACCACTCAAAGACACTGGAAGGAGCTATTAAAGTGCCTTTTACAGTTTAGCAGGATTTTGCTACATAAGGACCGCAGAACTGATACCTCTCCAATTCACCCGGGAGCTTGACAGAATGCCTGTTTTAGGTCCCAGGGAGATTTTTAAAAAGGAAGAGCTGAATTGTGACCTGTGCTATGTATGGTCCATACCCAAGTTCAAGCAGAAGCACCCAGTGCAGGCACCAGACTTCCTGATTCTCTTAATTCTTTAACGAAACTATCAGGGAAGCTGGCAACTTTGCCTAGAAAGCCCCAGTCCTCAGTATCCTCCAAACCCCATATGGGTTTGTTTCCACCTTGGCCTTGTGTTTAGGTTGCTGGAATAGGTACTTCCTTAATCTCATCCATTGTCCTTCTAAGGGTAAGATGTCTTGTGTTTGCCCCTGTCCATCACGGCAGTCATTTTGTGAGAGAACCTGTGACCTACCCTCAAAAGTCCAGGTAGACCCTGTGGTCTAAAAGGGCTGGGACACCCTGCCTAGATCTTTTGGGGCACGGAGGAAGAAAACGAAGAAGCAACTTGTGCACACGCTGATTTTGCAAAGAGTCCTTTGCTTTCATTTTCAAAACATAGCCCTGCAAGCAGGAAATAAAGCTTAAACAAACCGTTTCTCAGAAATTTCAAACACACAACAGCAACATTATTATAATGCACAATAAAATACTTCATACCTGGAGTTGAAAAAACGAAAAGGGTTAACTGATGACCTGGCACAGCCCCACATGCTCTCTCTGGAAATTGAACACAGAAAATTAGGAATTTTAAGACACCCCCCAAAATTGCAGAGGAGTGTAGACAAAAGGGAGGGAAATGTACGATAACAGTAAACTCACACCCCATGTGGAGGATTTTACTTCCCTACACAGGAAATTCTCCTGTGCAATCATCAGAACAGATCAATCTGATCTGGCAACTAATTCATTATTTCATGAGTGAAGTCCGTCCTGGCAAATTTAAAGCATTTTAGTGGCTAAAGAATAACTACTGACATTTCCCTGTCAATGACACGTCTGACAGTAAAAGCAGCAGCTCTGAACTCAAAGAGGGCAAGTTTGTGAACTTTACATCCCACAGAGGGATTGTGGGGAGGCCCAACCAAAGACATCTGCCATAGGGCACCGTCCCCATCGGCGGACCAGATAAAGTGACTTGGTGTCTTTCCAGTTTCACCCATTTCACCTTCCCTCTTCAGTGCAAGGCTTCAGGAAAGAATTCCTTTGTTTTAAAACTCCATGCCCACTACACATCTGGACTTGGCTTGGAGCTCAGGGGGGTTGAGGCCCCAACATGGAAGCACCTCAGCTTCTCTGGGTCGTCCTCAGCTGGTCTGTGCATCTGCAGAGAGGCTGTTCTGGGAAGGAGGGTGAACTATTTTTTAAAGGGTTGGCAAATGTATGCAGCAATTCACGAATTCACTGTTCGGGCAGTTCTGGGGATAATAGAGAAATAACAAAGCACAGTGAGATGATGTTTTATAAATGATAAGGACATGAAACTAACATTTGGGCCATAACCTGTTGGGTGCAGTAATCAAAATACCAAAATTCTAATATTTTATTTCAGAATTTAAACTTACTGATGCTTTGAAGAAAAATATGCCCAAATTTCAGCAACTGGTATTTTATCCCTGTATTATTACATTAACAATATTGTGTTCTTCTAACTGCATTCGCAGTGAGTCCCTGCAAGAATTATGAGATTAACTGGAGCTGGAATAGAAGATTTGCCCAATTCAATCCAGAAGATCTCCCAGGCCCCTGGGCAGAGCCCAATTGTCACAAGACACCCATTCTCACAATTCCTTGGTGCTAGATTCCCTACCATTTTTTCCTTCATGTTCTTTCATTTATCTATCTTCCTGCATAGCAAAACATCTGGCTCAAGAGCAACCTGCCTGTCAGCAGCACCTCTCAGCCCCTAGAGACCCAGCAGCACTCTTAGGACATGAAACCAGAACTATGGTCTGCTTTCCAGCAGATGGATTTTTTGTGATTGCCCCACCCCACCATAGCACCATTTTGTGAGAGTGCCCATAACATACTCTCAAAGTCTAACAAGGTTCAACTGGCCCTCCAAGAGACTGAGGAAGCCCAAGTTAAAAAAGTGCCTTGCACACTTCTACAGAACAAAATCCTGCCTTCTAATTACACTCAACAGAACCATCCATGGAACCATGAAAACATTATTTTAGTACACAGGAACTCTTACTATACATTAAAATTACGATAGCATAATTATCCTCCCTGCAACATGAGTTCTAATATATTTGGAAAATAAAAGAACTACACATTCAAAATCTGAAGCGAACTTATTTGGGAATAAGTTTCACTGAACTAGGCATGGAAATGCAGTGACTAACCATGATTATTGACAGTGGTCATTTATAAAATAGTTGTTGGAAGCTAATACAGGCATTCTTAAGGTGGGGAATTGTTGCAACTCAGTGTTTCATGAACTATGTATCATGGAGCACCCAAAAAACTTGAAGGTGTTCCCAACCTGCTCCAGGTTCATAATCCATCCCATTTCATTAGCCAAACAAGCACTCACCCCAGGAGCAAAGAGGAGATACAAGCAGACTTCTATGCATGTATCATGGCCAGAAAATTTTCAATTCCTAGGGTCCGTTTCCTAGCAAACCAGCATGCAGTGGCTTTTATAAATGAAGCAAAACACTTCTCCATTATTACCTTGAATTCTTATATGAAAAATGAATTACACATTGATTTTGAGGCTAAAATCATTCCACTTAAAATAAGCAGTTACTGATGCAATAATTTGATTTACACAAAATACCAGTGTTGATTTTCAGGTTGCTTCAAGGTTATTTTACACATTATGCAGTGAGGGGAGCTCCAGCCACTCATACCACCATAACGCTCGCAAACGTTTTGACAATTGCTGTGTGGAGGGGTACACTTAAGCAACTTAACCATAAAATATGAAATGCCCGTGGAGATTGACTGGATGCGGGTGAACAAAGCAAAACTTTACCCAAAGAGCTCCTCCCGATCAGTAGAAAACCCAGCTAGAAAAGGGTGATTCAAAATATGTTGGCGAGAGTTGATTTACCTTGTCGATTCAGGGCTGTTCTTGGATCCTATCATTTCAGAAACAGGCAGGGTGCCTTTTATCAGATCAAGCTACAATGCTGTTTATTGGAGAGTGTCTCAGGATGATACTAGTCTTAAATACAATTTAGGCTGCTGCTGAAGTCCCCTAAAATGTGTCCTGGGAAGCTTCTGTAGCATATCCTAAAGAAGGATCCTCAGATAATGGGATATCCTGTCAAATTCCAATCTTTATTGTTGTTTTTGACCAACTTGAGAAGGTTTCAACAGAGAAATAAGAAATGCTAATACTAAAATCTAAATTAAAAACAATGAGATTAAAATTAATTACATGAATGTTGGAACCATACATCGAATAATGTAACATTCACCCACTCCTAAAGTAAGATTTTTGTTATAGTTTTATCAAAGAGTTAAAGGATGTTTAATACATGGATATAGCCTTTATCTAACCTACTTAATAGAGCAGATCTTAAAGTATTTAGAATGAGAAAGAGAAAAAAGGAAGAAAAACTGTGATATTGTTGTGTTGTTCATCTTTGAAATTTGAATAGTGAGATGTATGATATACAAACAGTCTATTGAAAGGAGACAAGCCAGAAACACAGACTTTGGGGAGGTTAGTCTAGCAAATCTGAACTAGTTCAGTCCAGTCCCCAGGAGTGCAACACCCCACCTCCTGCCTGAGCTGTTCACCTCTGATTGCAAACCAGAAAGGAGGGGAGATTCATCAATTACTTTGCAAGACTGAAATACATGTGGCTTCACATGGCCCAAGTTGGCTCTGGAGCACTGGAAGTGACCCTCTCCGATGGGTTAGACACAACACTAGGCTACTGCTGCACTGCGCTCCCCACCTGCATCAAGGAGCCACTTTCCCGAATTCAACCTCGATACAAGGGACTGTGTGTTGATATGCAGCAGGCTAAGGGTTCAGCCCAACTGGATTCCAATCACTCTCCAATGGGGCTCAAGCAGGACAAAGCAAGAGGCTTAAGGGCACTTTCAGACAATCAGCTTTTCCATCTCCAAACCTTTCTGGGTCCATTTAAAAATACATCCTAACTTGATCTGGGCTATTTCTAATGCAAAATGGGAGACCATGCCTTTGTGTATTGGGGGAGGCTCTTCCTCCATCCATTGCTGCCCCTCTGAACTGGGGAAATCTGGGGAGAGGAAAAGCAGCAGAGGAGTTCCAGAGATTGGCCTGGATGTCTCCCTCACGCTCTCTCCCAGTGGGAGAAACAGCGTTCCCTGTTCAAGTCAAGAAGGAGCAAGAATTGCTCTGCTTTGGGCCTCGGCTCGTGCCAGAGCTGGTGACCTCCAGGTACAAATCAGGCCTTCCCAACCAGCTTCCATAAATGACACTGAGGCAAACACTAGCAACGAGAATGCGGAAAAGTATCTTGTTTTTCTCACTTATTGCACTTTGACCAATGTCTCCACTGGAAAAAAAGAGGAAAAAACATACAAATAAACGACATGGAAACATTTGCTGCAGTAATGTCTGCACTAAGGAAGTAAAAGAGTCTTCTAATGCAGAGAAAGACCACTCCTGGCATAATAATTAGGAGCAAGTGCACTTCACCTTTGCCATACCACACACTTCTCTTTTCATTTACATTTATTTATAGAGAACGTTAAAATACAGCATCTTCCACTGCATGCACTCAAGCAAATGTTCAGAGCAGCCCTTTGCATTTTAACACCTAAATGTGGGATTAACTGTGTGTAGAGAGTAGGTGGACAGTAGAAATACTGTATGCGAGAACTGTTACCTAAGCAAAGAGGGTGAAGCCCTCTTTAAGACCAGCGAAGCAAGGTAGTCTTCGGAAGCAGAATCAGGCCCTTCCTGATTCACTGGGGTATAAGAAGAAGGGGAGGTAAAGCAGAGTCAGACTTGCAAGATTGTGTTATTGGAGCCTATCTCAATAAAATAGGGTTCTACTCTTCCTAGGGACTTGATTTTCTAATCTGGTTGACCTAGTGGGGCTGACAACATGTGAGCAACTGAACAGAGTCAGGAACTTACAACACTTGGAGGGACTAAGGACTGCAGTGTGGTTAGGCCTACATCAAAGCTGGAAGCACATCTATGGTTTGGTGGGCTTTCTTAAACGTTTCACTCTGACAAGCCTAACCTGAAGCAGATGCTAGAGCTTTCACCTGCCTTCTACCTCAGAATGGCCAAAACCATCATCGGTGTTCAAGAAACACAATCGGGAAGCTCACGCAGGCATCAAAAGAGTTGTCCACCTTTATGATGTTTTGGCTTATGATGATGAAGCTGTATATACAGTGCCCTCAAGGATGACAAAGCAGGACACATCAGAGTAAAGCAATGAACCAAAGCAATTACACAGCCTCTAGCTTGTAACTAGCTTGACAGCCATTGCATTTGGTTCCCCTTTATCGTATTTGCTCCACAGTAAAACAACTATGCTTTAAGGTATTTTTAGAAAGGTTCAACTAAATTTGCTACAAGTACAGCCCAAACACTGCACAAAATAAGCCACAGAACAACAACGTTAATATTCATCCAATTAACACATGACATTTACCGTATTAGAGCCAGCTTGATCTAGTGGTTGAGGTACTGGATTAGGAGCAGGGAGACGGCTTCCATTCCTGCCTTTGGCCCGGAAGCCGAGAGAAGAACTTTGGGCCAGACCCCCCTCTCAACCCGGGGAAGAGGAAGAAGGCAGGAATGAGCCATTTCCAAAAACGTTGCCAGGAAAGCTGCAGGAACGTGTCCGTGTAACCACCAGGAGTCAAGCGGGACTTGAAGGCACCCCCCACCTACCCCCATTATTAAGTGAGTGAATCTCCTCTAGTAAGTTGCAATGGCCTTTAGATCGTCGGCTTGTGATTCTAAGACCGGCCAAAAAAACCACTCACTTGGGGGGGTCTGGGAAAAATGTCTGGACAACCCAATAGCAGAAACCTGAAAGGGCAACTCCCATATATTACTATGATATTTTGTAGTGCAATTAACCTTCTGCTTTTTACTGATACTCTTACTTAAGAGAGAGATGTAAGCAAAGGTTCAGGGCAGCCCAGTTCAGTCTACATTTTAACTGCACAAAACGTGTGGTCAAGAGGAGACGGAAGGAAAAAAAGCAGAGCAGTCTGAGACTCGGGCAGAACAACGGAACTGAAGAGAAGTTCTTAATAATGGCCCATCAGGGTAGTCAGTCAAGGAGGCTCGTGGTCCTTGAGAGAGCAAAGTGTTTTGGGCTCTCTTGCTGGAGTGGTCCCTCAAAAACAAAACAGCCCCCCTTCCCCCCCAGGCATAGGTAGGGTTTGGGGGCCTCTCCAGGATCCCTCTCCTGTTGTGGTTGGCTGCAAAATGGTTGCTCCCTAGAAGCCGTGGGGCTCAGCTGACCCCTCCCCCAGGACCCATAGAAGGTAGCAGGAGAATGCTGTGGATGAATTGGTGCACAGCTCTCCTCTGCGAGTGGAGAACCTGCTCGGCCCTTTTGGGCTTACTCTGCCCCGATCCTCCATCCACCTCTGGATTATGAGTGCTCTTCAGTGGACACGCTCCTCCCTTTGTTCCCGGATGAATATTTGCTACCATCAGCATTTTAATGCCTCTGATCATGCACTGAATTAAACACACTTGCAGAAGCAAGAGAGGGTCAGTCATAGTTCAGCAACGTTGCGTGCTGATGCATAAAAATAGTTATTTTTAAACTAGGCAGCAAACATGAAAAAGTGATTCCATGGATGGGAAAGTGGAAGAGGCACAAGGCAGTGCTTGGAGCAACTTTGTTCTATTTAGTTATTTACAGTATTTTGTTGATATCACAACTCCTAGCGGTTTGCCACAATTACAAAGCACAATATTTCAGCTTTCACCACTTTTCTGTGCTTTTCCTGAGCTTCTCCAAGCCCTAAGCTTAGTTGATGTGGATCTTCTCCATCACAGAACATGGTCTATCACAAGGGCTTTCAAACTTTTTTCAAGCTGTAGAACCCCTGATCAAAGCCTTTATTGAAAAATAAAGCCCTGGACCGCCTGATCTAGAGGCAAAGCTCCAGGGACAGAAAACTGGCTGTGTTTAAGGAATTACTATTGTTGTTGTTGTTGTTGTTGTCGTTATTCCTTATGGAAGTCGATCACGTTCTCACAGGACCCTAGGGTTCACGGAACCCAGTTTGAAAATCCTGGTCTCCTACATGCCCTTCACTGATAAGCGCATGGTAGTCCTGGGCTCTGTGCAGCTCTGAATTAGCTGAAATGGCTTTAAGGCAGAAACGCTCCAGGATCTGGCTGTCAAGTTCTCCTTCACCCATAAAGACACATCTTGGAGAAAGGCACCTTCGCACTGTGCAGCAACAGAAAGGCAGGCCAAACTGTCATTGCAGGTGATCCCAGCAAAGGCACCCAGAACTACTTTTAACTTCAGATACCTTTTAGTTTAACTAAGTTTAGTGATGCTTCCACTTTCTTGCACTTCCATTTATTCCTGCAGCATGCTGAGAAGTTGATCTTTCACGGGGCTGATTTTGACAGGACTAAGATGGCCACAAACAAGCAAAAATCCAACCCTCTGCACACTCACAGACTTATCGCACAGAACCCCCAACCCTCATTTGTTTGACTGAACAGGAAGGTGTGTGTGTGTGTGTGTGTGTGTGTGAGCAAGAAACACACTTGCAGGCAAAACTATCCTTCACTGCTTTTAGCAGTTTTTCAAAACCAGATGGATGCTGACCAAGCAAACAGAGATAAAAGGAGCCGGGAATTGGCTAAACAATGGCTAAAGCTATGATTATTTTGCCTGCCTGGAAGACTCACTCTGGCTTGTTCCAGACAACATGGTTTAAAGAAATCAGAGTTCAGCCTTTTGTTCAAAGCAGTACAAAACTTCCCCAATGAATTCTTAATTGTGTAAAGAAAAGCACTGGGAGTTCTTTTCTGCTAATAAAGTGATCTGATGGTAAATTAGTGTGAAGCCTCATCCAAGTATTTATACTATTTATCCAGCAGGAGCTATGGATATCGCTTCAAGCAAATATGGACTTCCTTTGCTGTATCAATCAGTTATTCATAGCAATGCACAGAAAAGTCTTCTCCCCAACATACAAATACCCTTTTAAAAAGCCTCTGTATTCTGGAAGAGTTGCATTTCATTTCCTATAAACAACACAAAACAAATTAAAAAAAATAACAATAAAGAAAGAAGTAAAGTTTTCTGCAAAGCAGAATACAAGATATTTACCAGGAGACACCCTTAAACTGGCCCAGGCCACAGAGATTTGTTTAAAATACAGTAATGTCACCCTAGATTCCTCTGCCATTCGACAGAGCCAGGTGAATCAGATTTTGGCCACCTAGCGAATGGCACAGGACCAGGCGCTCCCATTAGGTGCCAGCCGGCTGGCCACCTTGGCATCGGCCTGAAAACTCAATACTTACTCTTGAACGGCTCTGGCGATTGAGAGGGCTGTGGATCCAGTTTCGTTCACACTATCCAAAGTCACATTGGGCAGGTCATCATCGTCACTGTCGCTTTTAATTTGCCTGGGAGACAGGCCACGTGGGTCCATTTGTGCTGGGAATAAGGAGACACAATTGATTAACAACAGCACAGTGACATTAATACCGCCCCATAACAACACTCAGATGGACCCAGTCCCTGTATTCTGTAAATGCCCTCAATGCATTTCTTATTCTTGTTTAGGTCTCCGCAACAGCTCACAAGTATCAATTAAAAGAACGTACAATTTAAACAATTAAATGTGTGTGTGTCCACAGCCAGAAGTTCTATTCTAGTCCAGTGTTTCTCAGTCTCAGCAGCTTTATGAGCGCGGACCTCGACTCCCAGAATTCCCCAACCACCATCTTTCAAATGTTTCACAGGCTGCCATTTGGGGAGCAGGGAAATGACACCATGGGAATCCACTGTCAGGCATTAATGGAAGAAAATCTGGTGGACCAAATGACCCATATAAGGCCAACGGCTGCCTTAGAACTGCAAGGAACAGTCCGATTGACCTCTGTCCTCCAGAAACAAGCTGAGACGCATCCAGGGAGAGTGGATCCCTAGTGCAAAGCGACTTGCCGATCTGCAGCTGCTGGATTAATGTGCAGATTGGAATGTGATCTGCTCTGGAATATGCCCCCTACAAGATGGTTCTATGAAAGGGATTTTCCTCCCCCGACCCACCAGCTATAGCCAAATGGAGCAACTACACATCACAGCAGCACCTGCGCACCCACAAAATGTGTCGGGAGCAGCACTCTTTTCAACGTACACGATGGCTGAGGTGCTCCCCAGCTGCCCCAATCAACGAGAACGTTTGATCAGCAAATAAATGAGAGTTTTCAGTTCAAAATGTGCCTGCTGTAGGGACCTGTAGAAGACCTCACATCTCACCTAGGTCTTCTCTGTATAAAAATGGATGAATGAGTTTTATTCTGCTCTTTCAGTTTCCTTCTCCTTTTTACTGCACGTTTTTTGATTTGTTTTCAGTTTTGACTAATGTACTTTGTACACTACTTTGAGATGCTTTTGCATATGAGCTAGCATAAAAATGCATTACATACAGTACATACATACATATCCTCTTCACATTTTTGTACTTGTTTTCCTAAAGAGTACTAAAAGAGCCACTTTTATATGAGATGGGTGGCTACATAAATACGATAAACAAACAAACAAACAAACAAACAAACAACTTTGTGCAGGTTTTAAAAACCACAAATGTGTACGCAAGCCGGGTGGAACAAATTTCCAAGGGCAAAGAAAGCTGACATAAAAACAAAGCTGAATCAGTCCACTGAACTCTGCGCACAGGTAAAAAATGAGAGGCTGATCTTTGTAAGGCACAAATACACTGAGATGTTCAGGAGCAACAATGACCAGAATCACTCTCGAGTGGGATTGCTTGAAAAATAGACTGGCCGTTAGTGTGGAAATGTGGCGGTCTGAGAAGACTTTAAGGAGGAGAAGAGAGACCCCTCCCCGGAAGCTGCACAGCACAGGACGGGGGGGGGGGGCGGGGGGCAGCCAGGCTACCTCCCCAGGGGGTCCCACCCAGGACCTGGATGCGGCCCCACAGAACGGCTGCACCCACCCACCCGAGGGGCGACATCTTCTATGGTGCCTCCCAGAAGAGTGAACAGACTTCACTCCTGTGACTGATGTTTTGACAAACCCGCCATCAGACAAAAATGTGCAGTTCCACAGTCATAGCTGCACAGTGCAAATATTCAAGTCACGCAAACGTTATGCGAGTTGTTCTGTAGAAGGACTCAGTAACCACGCAAAGGGTAAATAAGTTCTTCTAGCAGTCGATCACGCATCCCCATTCCTCTCGGCTCTGTCCGTGAACTCTGAGCACAATGTGCTGCTTCCCCATTAGCGTTATCAAACAGCGAGTCCCGAGTACTTTTCTCCCATTTTTAGTAAGTACCTAAACGGCGCAGAATGTGACTCTAAGCAACAAAGCTCGTGCGTCATTCTCGCGGCATGTCACTTCTGCCCTGGAATTAAAACACGACAACAAACAAACAAACTAATAAACAACTGCTGCCTTTTCGCTAGAGCCAACGCCAGCTGTCTGAAAACGCAACGGTTCCTCCCGCACCGTGGCAGGACCAGCCCTGTTCTCGAGCGCATTTGAGGACACCCTACATCTGAACTCCTCTGCGTGGCACGTTCAGAAGGAACTGCTCCCTTGCAAAGATGACATTGCAGGGCCCTTATCCATCAGGTCGGCTTAACTGAAGAAGAGAATAATGTCTAAGATGTACGTGGTGTCCTGCCAGGGAAGCTCGTCTGTACGGAGTAGAAAAATACAACTGATGCACATGAAGAGAGGAAGCAGGAGAAGAATCCACATCACAGATCCTAAAAGATGTCAAATGGGAGACCAGGATTTGGTGAGAAGGGTTTACCTTGGGATTAAAACAGCATAAAGGAGCCTCAACTGTAACTAAAACTCCCTTGGCGTTGTTAAACCTTAATGTTTGCTTTTCTCCCAAAAGCTCTATCTGTGGGTTTCTGTAATTTGAGAACATCAGTTGGTTACCATAAAACTCAGCTCTCGCTTAGAGAGAAAACTTTCAGGCCAAGCCGAGCTTAGAATGTTAAAACATACATTTTAAAGGCAATCTCGTTTTTGTTTTTTTTAAATAGGATTGGTCAGTAATGTCAATTGCCTAAACTAACCTCAAAACAAATCATGGATTTTTAAATTTGTTGGGTTTTTCCCTATATTATATTGTGGAATGTGGTTAGAAACCCATGATTTATAGAAAGATGAGGGCATCAATTTCCAATACTCTGTTAGCAAATTAAAGGCAAAGAACATCCTTCAGTATTAAAGTCTCTTTGCAAACGATACTCCATCAACTTCATCACTTAGCTGTGACTTTAAAATGGCAGCTATATTATCTTGCCCTTTCCGAATTATGCAACTAATTATGCAGTAAGCTTGTTAATGCCGCAGGATTATCATTTCTTGGACATGGATGCTGAATATTAACATTCCTTTGTGCAGAGGGAAAGGGGGAAAAGAAGAAATCTGCCGGAACGTTCTGGCGCTACTGTAAGGTTGCTCCGTGGCAAGGCCTGTATGGAGGGCCTCTAATGGGAGAGAAGACCTGGGTCTGCATGGGTCTCCCAAAGGGAAGGACCCAGTAGATAGCGACACACTCTGGGCCAGCCACTTGCACGCATTCTGCGCGAGAAGAACACGGAGAAGATGGCCCCATTTCCAGCCTTCCTCGCACAGCTTCTTAAAGCGTGAATGCTCCATCTGGCCGGGCATCCGAGATCTGGCAAAATATTCCCATTCTTTGGGGTTGGCTGAAGCGGCCTTTGCGAGCCACATTCCTGGCCACACAGCCTGGGGAAAATGCCTCGTGCTTGCTCGGCCCAAGACTGCCCTTCAGGACCTCTCCCTTAAACTGCCATATTCCTCCTGTGGCTAATGTGCCTTCGCCCCTTTCAGGTCTTCTGCTAACAGGAGTGCCACATGCCCGCTTCTTCGCAAGCCAGCCAGCCAGCCAGCCCTCTTTTTAAATTTAAACACTCTCTCCAGGCAGAAATCCAAAGTCCGTCCCAATGGCCAGGGCTTCAGAGGTCAGCTAGAAAAGCCTGAGCACACATTATCTGGGTGCATCGTTTGGGTGAACTTGGGAGGAAAAAAAAGGAAAAAATCCATCAGTCCTCATTCATTTTTCGGATTTATGTTTGGTCTGTGCCAAATGCTGTAACCTCTCTTACTGATGTCTTATTCTACGGAGCCTCCCCCTTAAGGCCTGAAAAACAGCGGATGCACACGGGGAGGAGCATATATTTTTACAAAAGATGCAGGCCATACGATGTGCCACACATCGATAAACAGCGCTCTCCCCAGAGCATCCTCTTTTTAAGAATTTCAAACATGGCAATCACAAATACCTTCAGGACCAACTCTGATTTTACAGAGTGTGTATAAATATCACCATAAATTCATATGCATCTCTCATGGTTATATCCAAGTATGATATAAATCTAGCTGGTTTCCTCTTTGAAACTCATGATGTTCTCTCTGGGGGAAAAGGACTCGGAGGTGTTTTAGTCTGCTTTAAAATAACGTCTCTTGTTGTCGACTTGAGCAGCGCGACGGGTTTGTTCAACACACAGCCTGCCGGACTGAGCGCGAAATGGCAGGTTTCGCACTGCTGAATTGCTCCCTCCCTGGCTATGATCAAACTGCACGGGGCATTAAAATACACAAAACCTCCTATTTTGTGTAAAATTAAACGTGTGTGGGGTGGGGGGGGCTGATAAGGGGTTGCCAGTTACCGTGCCTGGGGTCTCGTGGCTCCACGCGCCTCACAGAGGGTTCTGCTTCCAAAGGAGGAAGTCCCTGGAAAGTCACCTGGTGAGCAGAGGCGGAAGGACCCTGCTCCCTGCACACGGCTGAAGCAATTATCCTGGACACTTGCCCAAAGACACACACACCACTGAGAAAGCCAGTCAAGCTGCTGTTACGTTGCACTTCATAGTTTCTGCCGTCGTTTTTGAAGACTGAGTTAAATCTCAAGCTGTTAACATGACAAAAGGGACATGTAAAGGAGACAGAGGTTCTTTTTATTCTAACCCATGACCACAGATCTCAGGCCTGGATGAAAGCAGTCAGACAAACTGACCGACCTAAGACTTTAATAGCCAAGCGCCAAATAAACAACCCAACCCAAAACACAATTACTTTATCTTCAATAAAATCCCGAAGTTTGGGCTACTAGCACGTTTTGATCGCAATTCCAGCTAAGGTCCTAGGGGGAGATCCCACAAGCCAGAAAGGTCTCCGATTTCTGTCCACCTGCCCTCCCTCCAGAAATTCCTCAGACAAGGCATATGACAAGCTCCGAATACTGCAGGAGGGGAAACTATCTGCTAAAAAGCCCCACCAAAATGAGTTGCTTGTGGATATGGAAGGAAGTTGTGTCGACGGGGGGTATCTTAGACCTCTGGATTCTAGGCGAACAGATTTCTGGCAGGCCAAAAAAAAAAAAAAAATTATGAATCTGAGCAATTATCGAAATCGCTGTCCAGATGGAAATCATTAGCAGCATTTGCTTATATTAAAATTATTTAAGTAGAAAATTCCAAAGGTAAGCATGAGCTACTCTCTCCATACCTGCTAGTGGGAATGGAAATGGATCTAAAACGCTTATATGGAATTCCTGAGTCTGACGGCTGTGCTCGATGCCGTCGACGGGCATCCGCTGCTTGACCAGCCAGACATGCTACAGATCCTAAGACTTGGATCAGGACCGGTTTTCACGGTAACTGCAAGGGAACGAGTGGAAGCCAATTCTAGTTAAGGATATCTCAGTTCCACTGACTTCAGTGGGAATATTTAATTGCATTTTCCTTCCATCTTCCATACATCACAAGAAGGATATCAACCAGAACGAAAAAGGTAACGAGGAACTGTACCGAGTGACAAAAAACTGCCCACTCAGGAATCAAAGTATAGTCCACATTGGGGTAATACAAGATCTAACATTTAATTATCTCCACCTAAGTAGGATCTGATAAATGTCACTAGCAGTATATTAAAACATCTGGCAAACCCTAACTGTAACATGGGGAAACTATAGCCTGAACAACAATTCCATCAAGTTTCCAAAAGAAGATACATGTGAAACTGTTTGCTAAGAAATTGGTTCCTGTGTGTTATTTGCATCCTTAAATTTGCTCTTCAATATGTCCATAATTGCACACGCACACACATTCAACCCTGTGTTTAAGGGGAGAGTGTAATATGAGTTTTAATTTCCACTTATACTTCTAAAAAAGCAGGGAGCAAGATCAAGTTCTTACATAACATGCCGCAGAAGCTGCAAAGGCTTCTTCGATACAGGCCACAAAAGAGACTCTGGGAAGCCACACGGCATTTCCCCTTTTTATACTCAAGAAAGTCAAGGTGGACCAGCCTTCAGTTTCTTCTTCACCTTTCCTGTTTTTCTGGGCTACGTTCCTGTTTTCCTGGCAGCTGCCACGTAAGCTCTCCAAGGCGAACTCCGAACTCCTCTACGATAATAAAACCGTACAGGCAGAAATTCAGTGGTTTCCACAATTCCTTCCTAGAAATACCCCTGTATTAGAGCCGTTTAAGCTGTTTCAGTCAATGCATGATTTCAGGCTGACCTACTTGACCTTACAGCAAAAGTGAATGGCTACTTCTGTACTAACAACAGTAGCTAGTTTGTCACTGGCGCCAGTGCTGAATGCAGTGCTCGAGGGGCTGAGCGCACGCAACACCTTGTTCATACCTCCAAGCCAGCTTACAAGCAGCAACCAAGCCAGGTCGGGCCCGAGTTGTGACGCAGAAGGCCTTGGACCGCCTGAGGCCGGGGCATCGGACAGACCAGCTGAGTACGATGGTTGGAAGACAACCGTCGTAGGTGTAAATTAGGGATTGTGTGTGCATCTCTGAGGGGCTTTGGAAGGCTGCCTGCATCCCTGGATGCCAGAAAAGTGTGAGAGGCCTGCCTGTTTCTCTGACTGAATATTTTTAACTGATACTGTTTAATTTATTACTTTTATTGTAGCATTTTCTAGTTTTATTGTAGATGAAATGTATTCTTTATTTAAGATATATTTGCATGGAACATGATACAGAAATGTTGTTGTAATATTACTTGTTCTAATATTATTACGTGTTGTATAACGTGCTGTACGCCAGTTATGCCCTTTCCTGGATCAGGAGGCCTTCCGGTCAATCACTCATGGCCTGGTCATCTCCCATATAGACTGTCGCAATGCGCTGTACGTGGGGCTACCCTTGAAGAGTATCCGGAAGCTACAGCTGGTTCAAAATGCAGCCGTGCGGGCAATCTTGGGTGCCCCAGAGATGGCACATTACACTTTTGCTGCAGGAGCTGCACTGGGTGCCAGTCTGCTTCCGGGTCCAGTTCAAGGTGTTGATTATCACCTTTAAAGCCCTACCTGGCATGGGACCGGGTTACCTGAGGGACCATCTCACCTCCGTTATATCAACCTGTCTTACCCAGTCAAGCAGAGACAGTACGCTATGGACCCCGTTGATGAAAGAATGTCGACTGGGGGCGCCCAGAAGGAGAGCCTTCTCTGCCATTGCCCCTGCCCTATGGAATACCCTCCCCCCAGAGGTGAGGCAGGCCCCTACTCTCTTGACCTTCCGGAAGGAGTGAAGACCTGGCTCTAACAACTGGCATAGGGCAAGAAAAAGGGACAACCAACCCTGAGGGTGGATAGCATCTTGAAGATGCTCTTACCATCAGTATCTTGGAAGATATTATTATTTATATATGTATATGGTTTTTATTGCATTTTTATTGTATTTTAATTAATACTTATTCTTGTTTTTATGGTAAACCATCCAGAGTCGCTCCTTAGTGAGATGGGGAATGACCAAATTTGCAATATAAATAAATATAAATACATAATACAAATTTAAACACTTGAGAGACATCCCACTGTCATATGTATATGGGTGAGGTAATTCAGATATGCAATGAGATAAATTAATGAAAACTTGACATCAAAGGAAACGTTTGAACAAAGTTAATTTGCCAGAGTGAGTGGCTGGAAGAATCTTGAATTTTTAATACAACTTTAAAGGTTTGAAAGTTAATTAAAGGGGTTTTTTTGTTTTTTGATTTTTTTAAATGGCTTCCCACGTAGGGAGGTGCTAAGTGACATATTTTGAGCAAGTGAGGGGACCAGGACATCATATCTCATGGACTTCATATGCATAGGTTTTTTTTCTCTCTTACTTTATGATCGGGTCAGGATGATATAGCTATGCCTCTGATTTATTCCGACATGCAGTTCTGTGTTGGCCAACCTGGTGCCAGCAGACAGCCCACAAGCCGAATCACGGGGAATTGTTCTCCCCGCCATCCACAGCCTTGAGAGATTCATTGCCTTCCTTGGGGTGCAGACCTCCTATGAAAAGTCACCGACAGCCTTCTAAAACTCTCCAAACGGTGGCCATTACAGTATCTTACATTTGCCAATTCCATTGTGTGAAGAAGTGCTTTCCTTTCTAGGTCTGGAATCTCTCATAGTTCATCTGTACTGGGTGACCCTGTTTTTCGAGAAAATGAGATAATTTAGTACTTCCTATTTGCTTCCTCTTCGATGTGTGGCCACATTGCCTTTGTGCTTTTTTATTCATCCTGGGGTCCTTTTCTTCTTTGACTTCTTCTTCTGACATGGCGTCCTACTTAGCTCAGTGGTAAGATCTGCCTTCCTGAAGTCCAAGGAAACACTCGGTTTTAATAGCAAGAATTCCAGCATCCACGATGATTTTCTCCTGCCCCTGGAAAGCATCTTCCACATCTCCTTGGTGGGCTAGTTGCTGGCAGACCGCACCAATGATAATACCTTTATTCCTTCTTCCCTTTATTTTAACCTTGATTCTCCCAAGAGTCCCACCAAATTCATCTCCTTGGATTTCTGGGTAGCTGTGGGCATTTTTCCTAACATAGAACAAACTCCTCCGCCACCATTTCCATTGCTTCTGTTTCCTTGTAAGCAGGTTTTCAAGTCAGTCATCATTAGCGCAGACCCCGTCTGAGCTGTTTCCCCCAATGAGCATCACTTCATGCGTGCTTTCACCAAACTGCGCTTGCCAATGCCACGTTCACTGCATTCTCATTGGTTTCAATTCTTTTCTGCCCCCTTTTTGTTTTAACCCCCATAAATGACTTGGCATCATGCTCCCTCCCTTCTAAATCCCAGAATATTTATTAAAATACAATTAAAAAATACAGATCCCTAGCAGGCCCTGCTGTTTATACCTTTCTACATTAGCAACAAGGAAAAAAAAACATATGAACATTTCAAACATTTACCTTTAATCCTCCATAATGGATTGTGCCCATGATATTTATAACATGATATAAATATCAATAACCTACCTTGTGAAATGACACTGAAGTTTCTAATTAAGCTACTAATAAGCGAATTCGGCTGACAGAATATGATGAACTGGCTGTGCATAATTGGATTCCTGTCCTGCTCCAGAGATGTCTGCACACTCTTGATCGGTGTTTTTCCAGCAGTATCCATTCCCTCCTGCTTCTGCTTCTGTGACTAGCCACAGATGTGCTGGAGGCCACAAGAGCCCTGCCGGCATCTCCTATGATAGGTGAGGCCAAATATTTTTGCCAATATCTCTATTCCAGGGATGGAGGGGCATGGGGCAAAAGAGCGCTTTAATCTTGTAAGCACCCATTTCACCCCGGCCCCAAGTGGACGCCCATCTCACACTTCTGGGGTGCAGCCCACCACAGCAATGCCACCCTTGGCAATCAGGATGCATACATGTCCTGGTTCAAGAAGTGATGCTTCATTGTGCTGCTCTTTCTGTGCTATTTCTGGAAATGATCAAATGTTTGCAAAATTTAGGATGAGAACACAAAAGTCAGAGGCCTAAAGCTAAGATGTGACAGGAGGAAATGTTCTGAGACAAAAGAGGAGCTATCCTAAATCACTGTTATTACCCCATCCATTTTCAGCTAACAGACCGCAGATTCAGAGCTCACCTACCCAGTGTGCAAACAGAGATTTCCAGGAAATATTTATGCCTATACACACGATGTAAACTACAAGCCAAATACAGAAACACAAAGAAACATCAAGAAGCCGCTGGGGCCAAATTAAATGTGTTGTGAAACACAAACCTCTGACTGGAGGCTGCGGCCCTGATGCAAACTTCACTTTCTCTAATCTCCATATGTACTGATCATGACCGACTGCTGTTGCCACATTGTGGGGCTCTGCTGCAGTTCCTGGCCCCGTCACTGGCTATTGGACAGGAAAAGCCAAATCCATGTGAAATTAATATTGCTGGGGAGGGTTGTAGGGTTCTAGGGTGTGTAAGTCCTGGGAGGGTTGCTTTGCGCCTGAGCAGACACGTCTTCTGGGCGTGCTTCTCCTCTGAGAAGACCACAGAATGTCTTGAGATGACTGTGCTGAGGGATGCAGCCTCCGATGTTGGAGAAGATTTGGAGAGAGGACTCATACAGCCCCTCTGAATGGAGGATGGAACTGCTAGCTGATATACTTAGCAGAGTCTGGGTTCAAAAACACACTGAACCCTAAACTAACTCACCGCATTTCAGCCTAGCCCGTTGTACCAGCCTAGCTGCTGCAGGCAGCTTATAGTTCAGTGCATTGTACAAACCGAGGCCACTGGGCTAGCTGAGTAAGCCATGCTGGGAACGTCCCCAGGGCCGGAACCAAAAGCCGTTCCAGCCTCAGTTGTTCTATGTGAGGTTAACGCAAAGGTTGCCAGAGTCTCTTTATCGAGAGAGAGCTACGCTCTGGAAATACTCCTCAGACTGGCAGAGGCCGCCCGTCCACTCAGCCTGGTCCTCCACCAGCCCACCTTGCCTCTTCTCTTCCTTCACACCTCCTTTGGGCTTCAGTTCTCCTTCTACAGCAGATGAGATGTGGAAACTGAGGCAGGCTATGCCATGGCTGCATTCCCACCCAGTAACTTTTTAAAAACTGAAGCAGGATTTCAGAGGACAGGTTCATTTCTCCAACTTATCTGCTTTTTAAGAGGAGAACACAAGATAATCAGCGGAAGCTACCAAATGATGGAAGAGTGAAGGCTCCTTAATTTCAGAAGCAAAAGATGGCAGGGCTTCGGCCACTAGGAGTGGAAGAGCCTTTAGGAGACTCTGCACCCATGCCCGTCTGCCCCCTTGGTGGTGAGGAACAGGCCCTCAGGATAAAACGAAACATTAAGCCACACAGCAGGAGTAGGAGCAAGTGGAGGACTCCTGTAAATGGGTTGTGCATACAGTATCTGCACAGTCAGTAGGTGGCAGCAAAGAGAGACAGAACAGGCTTAGCCCTTTGGGCCATCGGGTGGTCACCTAACTCTAACTCTAACCCTAACCTGAACCTGGGGTCCTCAGTCTCTTACGTTCTAGGCCAGCCATAGCCTTTCAGATATTTCTTGTATCCCAGCATTCTTCCCCACTGACCCTTCTAAGTGGGGATTCTGGGAGTTGCAGTATCACAACACCCCTCCCACCCCCTCCTGTAGACTGAGCTTTGGCACTCAAGTTATAAAAAGGCAAATTTCAGCATCAACAGTAGGAAACAAAACGCTATTTTTTCTGTTTTCAGAGAACAAGTATTCTGCTCAGGAACTAATTTCACACACACACACACACACACAGATATATATATATAGATATATATATATACACACACATATACATATATATATATATATATACATACATACATACATACATATAAATAAATAAATAAATAAAATTAAAAGTTTCCCTGTCTTTTTATGCACTGTTCTTCAATCCTCTGGGCATTATTGAAAGTTAAGATAAACAGCTTGGATTTGTATTTGGGCAGTTTGATTAATACTTTGTTGTAAGCACGGGCTCGCAAGTTTTTCAGATACCCAAGAATGCACTAAAGACATCGTGGGCAGGATTTACAGCATATGGGAGACTTTCTATTTCTTGCACTGGGAGAATAATGAAGGGAGAAATTCTATAAAGTGCTTGGGCAATTTTTTTCCCCCTAAATTAATAATGGCAGTATTGGAGGACTAATCAAGATCAAAGCATCAAGAACAAAACTGCAACTACACAATGAGGCAGTTTTAACAGTGAGCACTCATTATCGGTAATATCTTGGAGAGAGTGAGCAGGCTCCATCCACAAAAAGTGGGTTTAAGTCTAACTGCAATGGCTGAATTTCTTAGGAAGATCCAGAGAACATCACTATTTTATTCTCAGGCTAAGTTTCTCATCTGCAGAAAGGGAATAATTAGAGAAAAACCTTTAAATGATACTTTCCTTCATACAGTTCACTACAGAGAAAGCAGCTTTTGCATGTTGTCCTATTTTCGAAGGCAGAAGATCCATCTTGGAACTCTTGGAATCCAGATGTAGAAGGAAGCTGCTTGACCAATTCTTGTGCAACAGCTCCAGATCGTGCCATTGGTCCCATTTATGTAATTATGGAATCCAAAGCAACTTGGGAAGGTGACAGGACATCCACCTCTTGTGAGGCTGCAGTAATATAACCACTGCCCTAGGGAATTCAACAATACCAACAAGTACGAATGACTAATAAAAACAGAAAGAAAGAAAGAAAGAAATCAAACAGCCCAGAATGAAGCTTCATACCACCTGAACAACAATGCTTTTAGCCAAAAAGAATGTATGAGTGGCAAAAAAGCATGGTAAAAATGTATTCTGCAGACCTGGAGACATTTGTTGTCTCCAACTGACCTGAGGAAACAGTCTAAGGACACTCAAAACCATTAAAGGAGAGCTTCTTCCCTTAGTTCTTCAAGCAGCACTCTAAGTAGTTCTGTCTTGTCATGGGTCAGTTTTTAGGCAGGACCTGTGATGGAATGGTTTGATGAAGGCCGCGCTTGGGGAGATAAGCATTTCCTTAGCCCCCAGCAGGAGCGTGGGAAGGTTAAGAAGATGAGGCTGGCACCTCCCTAAGGAATTCACGGTGTTGTGGCTGGCTGGCTTGGGAAGTGTAGATTCAGTCTGGAGAGATTCTGTCTGAGAGGCTGAAGCTAATAAACGCAATAGAATTGTATCTGTACTGTCTCGTGGAGTTCTTTGGGCTGAACCTGACAGGACCTGATCTCTTAGTAAAAATCATTAGAATAAGCTTTAGAAATTAGGTACATTTTTAAGCAAAGTACTCCCAAACCCTGAATTTTACCATTAGCACCACCACTGTGGATCAGATATGATAAATTATAATGAACTTAAGACATCTTAATGCTTAATACATCATTATGGACGTTGCTAACAGCTATCAGGGATGATTAATTCCCACAAACTGCCTTGGCATTACCAAACAGAATGGAAACAAATCTTATCCAGATGCTTTCCTGGTGCAGTTGAAGGTGTTGGTTATCACCTTTAAACCCTAAATGGCATGGAGTCAGGATATTTGCGGGACTGCCGCTCCCTGAGGGTGTCTGACTATCCTACCAGGTCAGAAATGGTAGATGCACTCAAGGTCCCTTCCCTTAAAGGTTGCCATCTGGTGGGACTTCAGAGATGCACCTGTTCCTTGGCTGCCCCAACCTTGAGCCTCCACCCTGAGATCTGAAGGACTATTAGTCTTCTGGAAGGCTGTGAAGACCTGGCTCTTCACCCAGGCATTGCATTAGGATGGATTTCATGTTGAATTGGTGGGAGGTTATACCATTGGGGTTGTGATACATGTTGTTGTTATTTTCGGTTTTATGCAATGTTGTTGTGAGCAGCCTAGGATTGTTATGTATAAGATAGGCAGCCATATAAGTCATGCATGTGTATGCATGTGTGTGTGTGAATTTATATATAATAAATTCCCACACTATAGGTGAATGGGACTCCGTGTATGAAATGAAAATATATTCTGAAACCAAGGGAGGGAGGGAGGGAGGGAGGGAGGGAGGGAGGGAGATGAAAAACAGAGAAAACCAAAAGAAGAAGGATTTTAAAATTTTATTTCAGAAGTATTGGCAAAGGATGGGAAAGAATGACACTGTCCGTCATCACAGTGCTGATACAGGTGCTTAATATCTACTTTCCCTAAGCCGGTAGATATCCCAACCCCTTGGACACAAAGGTAGGTTTTCTTCTCCTTCTGAACTAGCAACCAGTTTCATTTTTAAATTTGGGTATCTCTGTGCATTTTTCTGCTCAGATGGACCTCCTTCTGGCTGTGATGCTGGTGAAACAATCCGCCCGCCTGCATTTTTCTCTTTGTTGATTCAGAAGGCATTGGCAGGGTGATGCTTTCTGGGCAATGTTCCTAGAATTCCTCGGTGCCGGCCAGTTATAATTCAGGTAACATTAGGGGACACCAGTCCATTTACTGGGATGAGGCTCCGGACCCACAAATTGGCAAGGGAAGGGAATCCGTGCTTAGCCACCTACCTAGGCAAAGTCTGATCTGCTCGTAGGCCAGCAAAGCTTCCCTGCCTGGATGTCAGAGCAGAGGGTGTGTTAAATAAGTTAGGAAATCTTTGCCAAAGCTGAGCGTCCAAGATAAAGAAAAAGAGTTCAGCTCATCACTAGCACGGATGATCTTTTATCCAAGAAGTTATCTGAATTAAAAACCTCAATAAATAAGGACTAGAATTCCCTCCATTGTCTTTTAAGAGGCTGTGGTGCAGGATCCTGGAGCCCTGAGGTTCCTGAGAACCTTATAAAGGGCACCTAAATTAAAAGATGAGCTTAGAGTAACCAAGCTACCTTGAAAATGATAGATATTTGTAACCGGAAGAAGAATGCTGGAAAGATTATGGGAGGGACTTTCAGTTTACACTCCTTCTCCCCCTACCCCCAATTTAACCAGCATCTTAATATACATTTTCGGTGCATCTAAACTATGTGTCCAAATTCCTCATAATGCACAAGTCTCTTTGTATTCAAATCAAGATTGGACATTTTCTGGAAGTTAACCAGTTGAAATCCATTATTTTAGCACAGAACAAAAACCTACCAGCAGTTTGCTGGTGAATTTCTTGGTCTAATCCAACTTTTTTTCAAGAAGATGAAGGCAGAATTTCATTGCTAGGCACAGAGGGATAATGCAGAAAAAACGATAAAATTAATGTCCTCTGTAACTCATACTGCCACGAGTCTCTGTGGAGTGTGGCGGATTAAGAACATAATAAACAAACAAACATTTCTTTAAAACGTATGCAAGTAGAGGGAAACTATCCCAGCTAAACCCAGCAAGAGCAGATACTATGCTGAGGTCCAACGAATACATCCTGAGAGACCGGGTGCTTCGGAGACACACAAGCAAAATCTTCTCCTTAAAACTAAAAAAAAAAGAAAAAAAAGTGTGCTCTGTGTAAAAAAATGTAAGTAACTTTTCTTTGTGCCTCAACATGAAGAAAATACACAGGGCCTTCCCTCCCCCCCGCTCTTTTTCCACTGAAGGTCATGATGAATGGTTTGTGCTCTTAGGAAAATGCTTGACAATCACCAATCAACTTTTAAATCAAAAACAGCTTGCTTTCTGAGTGGGGAGGAAAAAAACGCTCAATTTATTCCATAAAACTTTATGTACACAGCAGCGACGGCCATGAACTTAATGGCCATAATACAGTGTCTACAGAGTAATTTTTATTACAATTTATAGCAAGATTACACATACTCCAGTTTTCAGGCCTTTATGGAGATTTTACAGGACTTTGCAGCTTGACAATTTGCTCTTGTGCAGCCTCCGAAAAGCGGGCCTAGCCCCCATGCTTCCATTTTGTTGCTATCCACCTCAGCCTTCTGAGGTTCTGAAGACCATCAATATTCCTCTGTCCAGTCAGGCTGTGCTTGTAGTACTCTGCACCCAAAACATTTCTGTGGATGTTGTGGGTTCCTATCAGCCATAAAGACCCACAGAAAAATGATACCTTACACATAATTCAAACGCACATCTATGGAGACCTTTCCCCCCATAAAGATCTGAAGCCTTTTTTTCATTTTGAGTGGAATACTGCTGAATTCACACTTATTTACAGGAAGCTGAATTCTTGAGAGTGTCAAGACCTAAATCACACCAAGTATCTAATTTATAACTGATTCACTCTAGAACATAAAGCAAAGCCAGAGGGACAAAAAGCAATTACAGCTTTGAGCAGCACACAATATAGGGTCTCAGCGTGCAGATTTTCAGCCAAGACTCTCCCAAAAGTATCTAACAAAACCTGACCCCTTTTTCTGCCTCTAAGGCTGTGCAGATATTGTCTCAGCTAAGGTCGCCCCCAGGTCTCAGAACAGGCCTTTGTGAGTACTTCCGCAGCAACTGAGAGATTTGTAAACATTCTGGGACTTCGCACCATTTGGGCCAATGGGTACTAGAGGTGAACCCACTGCACCCAAACCCTTTACGTCATTACGCTAAGTCTTTAGTCTAAATGAATGACCTGCCTCAAAAGAGTTCCCGATGTATAAATTGCAAATCAAAAGAGCGTGGTTGCTCTGGCTATATTTCTCCTCTCTTCTAGGAAGCCCATATGTGGCATCAAACGAGGGAACGGTAGACAGAAGGCTAGCAGAGTTCTCAGTATAAATTGAGTATCTGCGGACAACAGTCAGAATGCAAATTTTATCCTAAGGAACGTAAAACTCAGAGGTTCTTCTAGACATGAACACTGATTTTTAGGAGGCATGCCTGTGATCAAATTTTTTGCACTTGGGAGGAACTAGGAAAATCCAGACTCAGGTCTTCATTCAGCTCATGGGATGCTGCAGCACCCTGAAATTCTGGACACAAATATTCCACAGCCCCATTATAAAGTCAGGATTATCCATCCACAGGGAATTCAAGCCATCTTCTCACCTTTAGTACCCATAGCTGCCCTTCACAAAGAGGTCCAGGAGCTGAGAAGGAAAATAAATTCTGAAGATTTAGGAATAGATTCATGAAATACACAACTGCCTGTTAGTAGGAGCAAGAACGGCAGTATATAACCACCATCATGGTGAAAATTAATGTGGAAGTGAATGAAAAATCATTTCAAGGTTGTTGGGGATTTTGCCTGACACTCTTAGACCAGATCTAGATCTCCTTCCCCTTTTTTCCTTGGAATGCTGGATTATATAAATATATAGCACGACATTACAGTTTACGTTTCTTTATTCTCTGCTCCTGGATGATGCTCACAGTGGGGAGAAGTAAAGAAATGTATGGAAACATATTCCCATGTCTATATATACTTTATGCACAAGGAAGAAGCAGGATCCAATGCAAAGCTCCTGACTGCGACACATCTGGGATCACACCAACAAAACCAGCATGCCTACAAATGTCTTGCCTCAGGGTTCACCCATTTTGTAAAACATCAGAAATGTCCAGTAAGGTGTCCATCTGATTTTTTTCTAACAGTTCCACATCTGGTGGACATCTAGTGGACTACATACATGTGTAGGTCCTTTCTGGCATTTGTAAAGCAGATAGAGGCCATCAGTTCAGAACTCAACTCCATTCCTCCCTGTTAGTTCAAGAACCCACTAAACCAGCCCAGAAGGCAGCCTTCCAACCCTGCTCTGAAATCCTCCACGGGTCTAGGCAGATGGTTCTACTAATTTACAGCCCTCCTATCAGGAAACTCCTTTTAACATTGAGCTTGATGCCCCTTCCTTTTAATTTCAACCCACTGATGCTTGTCCTGCTCCTGGTTCAAGAGAGAACAGGTCTGTCCCCTCTTGCAAAAAGTGGCCATTTAGATATCTGTAGACTTTTATCATATTCTCCTTCGCTAAGGCTTCTCTTCGGCAATCTAATCATGCCTAGCTCCAACTTATTCATGGCTCTGTTTCCATAACCTTTAATCCTTCGCTGAGCTTGTCCGGCTTATCCAGGTCCCTTTGAAATCCAGTGTCCAGCACTCAGTATTCCAAGCGCAGTTTAACCAGAGCAGGGCACAACACAGCAATGAACTCCTTCCCACGATCTGGAACTAGTGCTCCTGTTAATGTAACTAAAGGCTGCATTGGCTCTGCTTGCTCACGTTCAGCCCGTAGTCCGCATGGACCCCAAGGCCCTTCTCACATGAACTCTTACGCAAAGTCTTCCCAGTCTTCTCCCTATGAGTTGGCTTTTCCTACCCAGATGCAGGACCTTACATTAGTCACCATGTTGGATTTGGCCAAAAGTTAAGATCTGTTGAAGTCATTTTGAATTGTGTTTTTGCTGCTTAATGTATAGGCAATCTGCATAAATTCCCATCTTCAAATCAGATGACTACCCCTTCCCTTCCATCTACCAGGCCATTTTTAAAGATATGAAAGAATACTGCGTCAAAATCAGAACCCCCAGCCCATGGGGCTGGCGGGTGGCAGGAATATTTGAGGCTCCATTCAGAACCATCTACAGGCATGTTTTAAGCAAATGCATATCCAGTCCACTTTAATACACTCATTGACAAGTATATCAAGAGGGACTTTGTCAGATGCTTTAAGCTCAAGATCCAGAGTTCGGTTAATTTTCGGCAGCGATTGCTAAATCACCTTCATTTCTAGTGTTGCCCCCATTAACATGGTCAGGGACATTTTAAAGTCATAAGGAAGACCAGAAAATGTGGAAACTGCCTCCAAACCTGAGATTAACTGTCCATGTCATTCCTGAAACCTTAAACTACGAACTTACTTATCCAGAATCTGCGTCATCTTTATGATTCTTCACATGGAATGTGATTACTTCCAACTCTGACCACTGCTACAGAAGCTCCCCTGTGAGTTATCATGATCAAGCAACCGTTATGAATCTTTCTTACACTGAGAGATAGACAAACATTCGAACAAGCAGCAAAGGCTTTAAAGACAAAGAGGGGCTAGCTTATCTAAGGCAAAATCCTGGGCAACCTCCAGTATCTTCCACCCTGGCTTTGAATGTCTCAGTGGCAGAGCCCACAGGTATCCCACAGCAAGGGCGTGGTGATATCACGATGCAAACGCCACCCTTTTGTACTTGCGTCCCAGCACCCAACACATTTTGCGCTTGGCGTCCCCGCTCTCCCAATGGAGAGCTTAGGCAGAGCACCCGCTAGTGAGAAACCACTGCTAATCACAATATATTTCCTATAAAGACTACATTGTGACCAGGATTTTAGCATTCAAACACTGCACATACATTTTCTCACAACAATTCTTACCAGAAACCCGTAAGATACATCAGTTCTATTAGCCCCACTGTAGCGGTAGGGAAGCCTAAGAATACAGCCCAGGAATTTACCTAAGGGAATTCACAGCAAGGGCGGCATGTGAATTCAGAGAGTGCCACTTGGAAGCTGTGGTACAAATACTCAAGTATTTCAGTTGCCTGGCTCATGAACTAGCCTCTCCAACAACTGGCCCAAGAACAGTTAATACACATTCGTTTTAGCTTGTTTTCAAATCGCGAGTGAGGCAGGTTGTCAAATGGTGTTTAAGAATGATTCAGGAAGCACCCTTCAATCGTGCTCCTTTGGGGGTGTATTTTGTAAGAGACCATCTTACCTTTGACATGACTTCTCCCGTCCTCTAGCAGTGGTACTACTATAGTGTTGTTGACATTCCCTGGTGATCTCACCGCAGTGTAGACCACCGGCACTGACTGCACCACCACTGGAATGCGGTGTACGTGACTCATTTTGTTGGTCTGCAGGTTCATGGGGCTTGAAGGTGGAACCGGGTGGATTATGTGCAAAAATTGTTGCCCTCCGACACCAGAGGCAGATGCCACAAGCGGGCCCGGAGTTAATACTGATGGTGCCGACGCCGCCGACGCCACGGATGTTATTACCGTTGGGGATGAAGCTGGCCGACTAGAAGACGTTGAAGTCGAAGAGGGGGACAATGCTGACGCTGCGATGGATACTGGTGACGATGAAGCAGCAAGAGGGGAGGACCGGGCCTTGTTTATTGACAAGTCCACTGGCTCAGTCTGCGTCTGGAAATGGTCTGTGCACAAGGCCTCTTCTTCCGGATCTGCCTTCATGGTGTTCAGCAAGAGGGGCACGGCTTCCATATCTGGGTAATTATGAACGCTGGGAGACTGTGGAGAGAAAAGAAGGAAAACGGGTCATCCCAGCTGAACAGCCTTCCAGAGGTATCGGAACATTTGGCCACACTGCCGCAACTTACGTATTTTTGCGGACAGAAGATGTGAGCCGTTACTTGTCGACTCTGCTTGTTCCCCGGTACAATAGAAGCAACCAGAAATCTTAAGCCGTTGCTAGTTTATTTTGCAATAGACTTCCTTGTACAGAGAAGTCCCAGTTGGTCTGTAACTGTTACACTGCAGGAAGTATTTTTAAGGCCATGCTATCCTTGTTGCTGCACTGTAGTTTTACAGCCGAGGCCTTGTTACCCAGATCAGTAAAAGCCTCTTACGGCCTCCGCTATTCCACTGAGCATTTGAGTCACTTTATTTTCACCCCTACCTGGTCAGCATATTGAGGCTGAATCGCTCTGTCCTGTTCAGGGTGAGGTCAACTCCTTATTTGATATTACAGCTGGCAAGCGTCAACCCAAGGCAAATGCTTTGCAAGTTGGAAAGAAAGAATTTGGGACCAGGTTTTCATTAGAGAAAAATGCCGTTAAGGCTGCAATCACAAACCACTTAAATCGCCATGTCTTGTCCTCTGCACAGCCCAAAGCCCACAAAAAAATTCAAGAAAAATGAAGGCAGAGATGGAAGACAACGGGGACGGGGGGGGGGGGGTGCCTCTTTAGCTTTCACGTCAGGAATGTAGGAGATCTCCAGATGTCACTGCCTGAAATGAAATGAAGGAGCTGCTCCAACTGTAAAGTACGGGAAGGCAGTAGAGGTAGGCCACAGCATTGTCAGGGAGCTGAAAGCGGTAGGACAAAGGAATTCGTGCTTGTGGGTTGTACTCTTTGTGGGTGTGCGTATTTGCACAGATATACAGACCCGTGCAAACCCCGTAGCATCTCCTGGTTCAGAACAGTTGACCGCGTGTGTTCATGAACTGGAGGAGGACTGGAACTCGGGTCTGCGGAAGCTCAGAAGCAAGGGGACCCCCAGTCCCACACCCACGTTCCGGCACTCTGCTCAGGACCTTCGTTCAACCTCAACTTTCCAGAAGCCACCGAACGTCCGGAAACCAAATCCATTACATAAATTCCAAATACGTTACGTCTTATTTCCTTAGGGTAAAGCAGGGAAGGTATGTAAAAGGAGAGAATGAAACACTTTATCAGGACACTTCCCCTTTCAGTAAGAAATCCAGAGGGGGGGGGGGGAATAAAGAATGATGATACCTATTTCTCTGCCCTCCTGAGTCGAGCAAATTGTCAGGAGAAGAAAAGTGCAGGTTTTATAAATTATCATTATTGGGTCAAAAATGAAGATGAGCACATCAGCTCTATCTGCAACTAGACAGATTTAAGCCTGGCTCCCCAGAGACCCGGCTCCAGTTACTCTTCATGTTGACATATGCTTCTGATGCCCAAATTACTTTGCAGTGCAAATTAGTACTGTCAAACCGGAATATATTACAAATTAAAGGGGAGAAATTTATACTTCCTTTTTTCCTACATAGAAAATAATATCTTAACTTTGAGTATACACATAATTGCATATTACAGGCTTGAAATTTTAATAGGATAAAGCCAAAAGCTGTGAAATGCGGCCATTTTACCAAAATGATTTAGAGTCTCATGAATCGGCTTCAATAAATCAAGCTCTTTATGACCCAACGAGATACAATATGATTACTTTCAAAGGAAAGCAGAGATGAAAGGCTGAAAAAGCCGGCTGGTATTCGGCGGGATGACGTGGCTATCTAAGGGCCCGCTGGCGTGCCGCTTTCCAGGAAGACGATGCTTCCGCTCGCCAGAGGTCCCTTCTGTGTGTTGCATCTCCTCGGGGAAACCCCATCATGAGAAAAACAGATTACAGATACGTTCTTACATGGCGCAAATTAAGCTGATGCCGCCAGTGGACGCTGTGCCAATCCCTCACAATTCGGCACGTAAGCCTTGCAGTGGTATGTCCTGTGTCTCCACTCAAACCTCAGCAGGCGCTCCCGGGACGTTCAGACGTTGCTATCCCAGCACCCAGAAGCCATATGTCTCCAAACCGCGTCTTAAATCAGGCATCCAATAAAGAACGCCTGCGCTTCAATGTGACTTGTATGATTTATTAGCTAATTATAAATTGGATTTGCCTCCCCGGCACTTGTACGTAACCATAGAGTACTAAGCCAAATATCCTCTAATCTGCTATTGTCTGTTGAATTAGCGCAGTTTTAAAGTATATATATATAATAATGAATGCTGATCTGTTGCTGCTTCTTGGTGAATTTGTAAAATTATTATTATTTGTCCTTGGGTCATTTCCATCTGCATTGCTGTAGCAAATGACCTTGGCTTTGTTGACTGGCCTCCATAACGCTATCCTCCCAAATGCCGCCCCACGGTCTCATCCTTCTGTGGGCTGGCTCAGGGAGCCAAGACGGAAGGCAGAAGGAGAGCCTGAAGAAGGAGATGAGGAGGGGATCATCCCAGCACCCAGGAAAGATGATCCTGGGAGTAGACAGGACAGCAAGGAGCTATGCTTCCCTGTCACAAGCAAGCGCAACATTATACGTTTCACCCTCACAGCCAAGAAGCCTGGTTCTGCAAGCGGGTCCTTAGTGGCTGGCAATTAATACAAAATGACACTTTAATATCGTTTCATTCTCTAAGAAAGGGAGTTGCAATTTTAATCCATTCAGTCTGCAGTTTTGTCAACTAATGTTTTAGTGGATTAATTGACAGGATAATTTAAGTCATCAAGGGCAACTTTAAATTAGAGAACTGAGAGACAATGGTAACTCAATTTATTAAAGCTATTACTGCATTCTGTTGTGATTTTATAACACAGATTATTTTTCTTTAATAAATAAATGATGGCTTCTCTTTGTACTGAAATAATAAATTTATCTCACTCTGCAGTCAATGCCTTACCAAATATGTTATTATCATAATGTTTTGGTAAGATGCAAAAATATGTAAATTGAAACCCTATAAAAATATAAAAAGATGGATATATTTGAACAAATTTTAATTGATTAACCATCTGCTTATAGCCAATTAATGAACATTTTTTGCCCCCCATAGAATGAAGTCTTAAAGAAATCCCAAAGCTGTTACATAAAAATTCATCTTACACTCAGTTCTGACTTTCAAGAATCTTATATTGAGGTATACCTAGAATCGTAATCTATACAACATTGTTGATTGGGCAAATATTGATGAAACGCTCAAAGTCTGACCTTTTAAACCACCAGTTCAGTTCTTTCCCACAGCACAGAATGACAGCCACAGAGGGATATATTTGTCACCGCAATAGAGAAACCACCACATGTGAGCTGTCCCGCTTTCTCTCTCTTCCAAAGACATGGAATAGATCTTCTGAAGGGAATGCCAGGCCTGCTGAACAGCTTGTACATCAACATGACAACAGTCCTGTCCCCAGGTCTTCTTGGAAGTCATCTTGAAATTCATGTGAAGTTCACTAAGGCTCCTGACTGAAAAGTTATCAGCAACACTAGATTTTATCTTAATAGAAACTGTTCCCGAATGAACCTCGCCAAAGAAATTGCTAGCTTCAAACTGTGATCCAGGAATAAGGGGGCCTACCAGATATTTTCAGGGAAGTGTCAGGGTTGATCTAAATGACAGGCACTTGATTGCTCTTCCACCAGGCATCCACTGTTCTAGGTATGAGATCCCAAGAACGGCACCTATGTGGGTCCCTATCAGGCTTCTGGCTTCACTTGGCTTTTCATATGAAAAATAAAGCAAAAATAAACAGAATGCTGCAAAGTAACGATCAGCCTCCAGCATTATATTTACTTCTTCAGGAAAATGCTCTGAGAGAAGAAGACCAACTGGAAGCAATTCTCTTGAAATAGTGCAAAACATTTATATGCATCCCAGTGAATGACATATCTTTGCACCATTCAAAATGGGAGCATCCTGCATTCATGCAAAGCACAGGAATCCACGCCAAGTGTGTGACGGGCCTTCCATAACCTGTGAGTTTTGCACACACATGTATCCCCGTGAGTTCCATTCACCTAAACCCCATAAAATATGCAGGGAGCCTCTTCTAGCACAAAGGCACATCGGCTAAATTATTAATGTTTGCGAGCCTAATCAGTGGGGAGGGAAGGTTGTAAGTCGAGGCCCTCCCCAACGTAACACACAACAACTAGGCCAATTAGACCTGTGTTGAACTCTGCCTCATCCCCAAACACCCTCAGAACAGGTTACAGTGTAGAACGAGCAAAGAAGCCACACCATAAAAACAGAAGATATACACAACTGATACCTAATGTGCCCAACACATTCTCTAGATTCTACCAGCACAGGAATATCCAAGATCAGTATAGACACGAAACAACAGGATGGATAGCACCTGGCATTTAGAAAAGATAACAACGGCGGTGATGCCAGACAAATTAGGATACTGCTACACAAAAGGTTTTCTCACTGGTGGCTACCCAACTGATCTCAAGAGAGAGGAAGAGAGATTGAGACTGAACTGTTGAGCAGGTACAGTCAGGCATTCATGTATCTGGGCCTCAAGATCAACCAAGTTCAGCCAGGTGCTACCATCTAGAGACGCCCTTCACAAACACTGTCCTTGTCCCTGTTCCCCTCCACATGAGTATATCCAAACGTATTTCACATGGCTAATATAAAGAAGAATCAGCCTTGAGAGATGCTGTTGCTGCTGCTGCTGCTTGCTAAGCCTACTTGGGAATTTAGGACATCTGAGGAATTCCCAAATAGACTTAGCAACAGCAGCCTCTCTTGAGGCTAATTTTCTCTACCTGAGAATAAACTCTAAAACTGGGCATAAGAGAATATTCTACTCTGATTATTAACGGGCAGCAATTGGCTGTTTGCTTAAGATTATCTGAAACGCTGGGCTGCCATCAGGGAGACATGAGAATAGATCTGTCATGAAGAACTTTCCCAAATCTTTAGCATCACACATATCTCATGTAGGAGTTAAGCTAAGAGCCCAAGTTTTCAAGGTAGAGATGTCAGTTATGTCAACGCCCAACAACAACTCAACTGCAAAGCCATGAAGTACAAAGCAATGAAATGGGTGCAATGTGGACACAGTGGGAAGCAGCAGCAATGCGTTTATGCTATTGCTACAGATATTTTCATTTGGGATTTTCTGTAAGCCATCATGATTCTGTTTGGATCTGGCAACATACAATTAAATCAATAAACAAGCAAACACCTCGCTGTGGGTATAAGAGAGAATGGCACCCTCACACTAAAGGAGACATCAAGGGATTCAAGAGTCTTCAGTCTACTCTGCAATGAAGTTTCTTATTTGATCACAATATGCCGAGGGAGAGAGATTTTTTCTGGTTGAAGTTCAAGCCATGGGTGGAGTTGTGGGACTGAGATTTACTCCCCACTCCTGGTCTGGGTAGCATGACATCTGACGTGGCCCTCAGTGCCCCAAATGCAAGGCAAAGCCCACAACAACCCAAAGTTTCCTTACCCCTGCCTTTAATATCTGATGGTCAGGAAGAGAATGCTGCTTAGGTTAGTAGTAGCCTTAGCTGAACTGCAAATTTTTCCTGGGATAAGTTCAAAGGAAGAATGTATTTCCAGGAAAGCACATTGGGATCATGACCTTCAGGTGCTGAGTATGTGCACATCAGTTGTTTGTGTGGGTCCACAGTGCAACTAGAAGGCACTGAGTTTTGAACTACAGCCTCAGATATTAGTTCTGTTTGCATGGAAGACATTCCTAATGAAGCACCAAGGTAGACAGACTTGAGGGTCATGTAAAATGAAATGCAAAGTTCATATAGCATCCATGAAATGTAATATAACGCATCTGTGCCTAGAAAATCATGCATTCAGACAACACACAAACCACCCTTTCAGGAAATATGTTAATAAATCCAGCAATGATTAACTTTTTTTTTTGCTTTACTTGAGATCATTCTGGTTTTGGAAAAGTTTGTCAAGCAATAAACATTTATCCAGAACAACAGAAATATGCTGACTCAGTCTTTGCCCACTCTAAGAGCGCAGCAGCAACTTTGCAGGATGATTCATTTCTTTTTGTCCCTACCAAATGGGATGGACATGTTCAACCTGCAGGAGAAAGGACACTTTTTGCAGGTAAGTTGGGTGGCCGGGCAACTGGCATCCTGCTTTCAAGGTCAGGACGAGTCTGCCCTGGAAATGGCTACACCAACAGCAGATAGATGCTTTTGTAATTCTTCTACCTACACATTAATGCTTGTAAACATGCTGCTTTTACAGACAATGAAACAAGCATAATGGCAAGAGGACTTAAAATGATTCAACAATATTACGCCAGCAATCCTGACTCAAGCCTCTTTCAGTGTCTCTTTCAGCATCTTTATCTATTTAGCTGACTTATTAACTGCATCTGTATCCCTCCTTTTCCTGGGAATCAAGCTCCAAAAAACACGGGAAGGGGTCTTCCTTCCTTTTGTTCTGTAAGCTGTTGCTGAGGGGGAAGGACTGATCCAAAATCACCCACCAAGTCCCATGCCTTAACCACAACATTATCCTGACTCTGACTATGTTTGTGACCAGGAGACATTCACACATGCCTGTGACAAGCACGGTCTCTACGAGCATAAAGACTTTTGAGCCAGTGGTGATTAAGCATCCGGAGGTGCTTAAATCAAGCTCACAAACCAGCAAAGAGGGTCTGACTTATACAGATGGCAACCATTGGCCCACATGAAATCCACTAAACTGTTCAATTAAATTAAAAAAGATCTAGAATTCTGCCAACAGAACATTGTGGACTTGAACTGCCGTGTTCTGCTGAATTTCACTGAACTTCAAATGTTATTTTGCAAATAAAATATGGTTGCCCAGTAAAGAGTAATCTGGGCCCCTTGGAAGGGAAGTGGAAAACCTGAGTGGCTGAATTTCTGCTTAGGTTTCTTCAGCTTGAGGATCTGACCTCCTCCGTCATGCCCTCCGGTGAACTGAACTAGAGGCGTATCTGTGCTAAGCCAAGACACGTCCCCACCCATGGAAACCCAGGCCTCATGACAACAGGAAGTCCATGGAATGGCCACCCAGGAATTTCAAAACCCAATGGCTTCGGTTACCGCTTGCTGCATATCTCCCAAGGGTTAAAGCCACGTGCTTTGGACAAAATGTAATATTTTCCTGTTACAAATATACTTCTCCAAGCCTCATCATTCTGTTCTTCAATGAACTGGGCACAAATGCATCATTTCTTTCTGAGCAGCCTTTGGCACTGAAAGCATTTGGGTCTTCTGCGCCAAGGAATCGAAGTAGGGGAGCCTCATTATCCTCTCTGATCAGATGAACTCTGTGTTTATTCCAGATAGCACAGAGTACTGAATCTGGTTAAAAGGGAACAAAATGATTAATAGGGAAAAAAGGGATTTATCCCCTGTTGTTGTCAACTCTGGATCTGCAGGTTTGAGAGAAGCTGTATTTCACAGAGGAGAATGTTTCTGAACACTGATCTGCTTTCTCTTTATATACAGTACATGAAGACGGAACTCTCCTGCTAGATTTGAAAAGAAGCATATTGTCTAACCCCTGGTACTACTAAGTCAAAAGGAACCATTCCACAAAAGCCAGAGATTATTCATTCCAGAAATGTTCACGGCCATGAACATTTGCTGATTGTATAATGAAGCCAATTTTGTTTCCAATTCACATTAAACCAAGTCACACATCTCAGCCACAGCTCCAGTGACATTTTAGCTTGATCTTTTACATCTTCAACAATGTCAGCGCAGGCATCCGACACACTTCAAGACAGTTAATGGGTCACCAAAGTTCTACTGATTTGGCATGTTGTTTGTAGGGACAAATGAGCTCTTCTTCAAGGTCATGTTCTCCCTCTACCTCCTCCACAGATGCGCTCACATACCAGCAGTGATTTTCAATGCACCTCGACCGAAAAACTTCCGCCTCAATCTGCCTTTCGAAAGGAGATGCTCACTTTTTACTCGGGTTCTTTCCACCTCATCAGAACAGACTCAGACACGTTCCGACAACACTGGGAACAATGTGGTGTTGCATATACAGTGGTACCTCGGTTCACGAACACTTCTGTTCACGAACAATTCGGTTCACGAACAGCTCCGGTCGCAAAACTTTGCCTCCGTTCGCGAACGCCGGATCGGGTTACGAACGGGATCCACGGCCATTTTCCCTGCCGTGACACGTGGTCGCGGCTTCCTGTAGTGAGGGGGACTCTCCCTCCAAGCAGTAATCGCCTCCCCACCCGCCTTCCTGTCCTCCACGCCGGGAGTCGCGTCGAGCAAAGTTAGCTTTCTCTCTCTTCGTACTGTACTTTGTGTCATATTTTTGCGGTTTAAAAAAAAAAAACATATGGTTCAGAACAGATTAACCGTAATTACATTGAACCTTATGGGGAAATTTGATTCGGTTCACGACCAATTCGGTTCGCGACCAGAGTTGCGGAACGAATTCAGTTCGTGAACCGAGGTACCACTGTACTCTAGCAACGATGTAGGAGTCTACTTACTGCTTTAGACCCCTGTGGGACAATTTATTGCATCTCCACCAGTTTAATCAGATAAAAGTTTTTTAAAAAATGTCATTACGCAGATTTTGAGATGCACCAGTGAGAATGAACAATGAAAAGGAGAAGAACTCCGCTACCGTTCTCCGTAAACGTCATACAGGCCATAAGTGTGCATGCAGTGTGGTTGGCCTGGTCCTGCACTTCTGGAGCCCAAAGGAGTTGGTTTTGGGAAATGTGATTCCCTTGGGAACTTTTCTGCCACACCCAGCGACCAGTGTGGGCGGTCTAGGTAGACAACCATGGCAGACTTTCCAACATGCTAAACGGAAACATGCCCAGGGCCTTCTGAATCAAACAGTACTAAAAAGAAGCAAAACGTCCTCAAACTATAGCAATAACATTAAAAAGGCAACAGAAGCACAACCGTGAGCTTAAGGAGGTAGAAAAATTGCTAACACTCAAAATATATAAGAAGGGAAGCCCTGCTGGAGACAGTGATTGTCCAAAGTGTATCTCTGGGCAGTGACCCTCTTCTGATGACTCTCCCAATGACATGTGTGATACCTGGGCAGCGTGGCCCTCAGGTCCCAGACGACGTTGGAGAACGCCCCAGTCAAGCCCACTTCCGGAGGCTGGAGGACAGCAGCGAGAGGACCTCCACAACCTCCAATGTCCTAAGCAGAGGAATCACCACTTCCATGAGTCTTGCCACAAATTCCTCTGAGGCACATAACATTTTCTGTGTTTATCTACAGTGAGGGAGACTGGCAGAAAAAGCATTTCTTACCCGGAATCTATAAAACGCAAGAAACATCTAGGCATATACATCACGTTGGTGCAATAGTCTAAATAAATAAATAAATAAATAAATAAATAAAATGCTTATGAACATGGTAGATTGTAGTTAATTTATACTTTCCATTTATTTTTATTTATTTAGTGTTTTATACAGTATATTTCAGTGATGCTGAACCATATTTACAAAACTAAGCAAAGTAACTTAAAACGAGTTAGAAAGATATATATTTGACAGTGTTGTTTTTTTTCCTAAGCACTCCGAATTCTTTGGCAAGGAAAACTAAAGTTCCACACTCTTTAAATTATTCAAATTAAGCAAATTTGCACCTTCTATCATGCACAATTTATCCTGATTTCGCGAACCACTAAAGAGCAAGGCCGCTGTAAAAATGTCCCAACAGCTCCATTTCAGTCACATCCTGGCTTCTGAAATTTCAGCAAGCATCGCAGTCAGTCACTCAGTAAATTATATCTAAAAGCTAGAAAATAGCTTGAAAAACCAAAACACAATGAAAAGAATGATACTTTTCTGGAATTTGAATTCTATAGCCAGGGCCAATCTACTGCATTATAGAATCAAGGCAGACATTATAGCCCTTAACTATCATAAAGTCAAGTTGAGCAATATGGAAGGCAAGCTGCTGGTGTAGCCAATATATGTCAGAAATGAGATGATCTGGGTCCCAAATTAACAAATGTTTGGTCCTGTGACAGAGCCTGGCAGAGAAACTTGAGGGCAAAAGTTGTCTTTCTTGCCTACTTCTGGGCTAAATATTAGAGGTCTCTGAAGGCATAAGGCCAGTGTCTTCACTCTGGTGTACAAGAACCCCTGGAGAAGAGGTCCTGAAGATCTGAGGACTATGGATGGAACAGGGAGGAGGAAGAAGTAGGTTCAGACAGAAATCAGTCAAAGATGTCAGGAGCTACACATGGTCTGTTGCGGGGGTCATGTGTGGGTGGCAGCCTCCATTTTCTGTGTTGAATAGTAGGTGTACAACAGCTGTTGGTTGTATATTCCAGGAAACTCTCTCTCTCTCTCTCTCTCTCTCTCTCTGGAGATCCCACACAGAAGAGATCAACCTAAGCATTTATAATTTTATGCAGCTGGCTTGATGGCACCAGAAGACTTTCCAGCAAAACTGTTATCAACATGAAAGACCAGTCGTGGCTCACCTCAGGTGAAACCTTCTGAGTCCAGCGCACGAGGGGCCGGGCGATGTCTTGGCAGTGCCTGTTTTCCTTTCCGGCCCTTCTGCCTCCAGGTACGTAAAAGAGATGTACTTCCAGTGCAGCATTTGCCTGGCTTGTCACCTCTGGAAACCTACTGAAGCTGATCAGTAGAATTTACGGTGCTGAGATGAGAGGTCGCCTCAGCACTGCTGTTACAGTATTCCTTTGTAAAGCAACCATGTCAGTTTTTAAATTAGAATAAACCTCCATTATAAGCGCTATTTTTATTTTTCAGTTTCTCCATTTATCAAACGTAAGGTATATTTTTTCTCTCCCTCCCTTAAAAGCCTGGTCTCTCGCCTTCTAGGATTCCTTATATAAAATACACCAGTATTCCATTTCCCCCCAAATCCTTGAAATCCAGCACAGATTAACTGAAGTAATCAATATTCTAGTGTGCCATTTAAATTCCCCGAAAAGAGACGGCTGCGTTTAGCAATTCACTTTGTCTTGCAGCTAGAAAGATTAGGCCATCCAAATCTACTGTATTCCCTAGAAAACTCGAGCAGAAATTCAGAGGTAATAGGGATAAATTTTACCTGATGTTCACAGAAATCAACCTTAGCTTTCTAAAATGAGCACTGCAGTCACTCTATGCTTAAACAAGATACAAGGGTATGAAGAAACTTGGAATCTTCTGTGGATATTTAAGCATAATTTGAAAGTAATACATTTGCAATCACCTGATTATTTTGCTTAATCAGAAATAAAATTTGGAACCTCAGAGGCAACTGAGAAATACAACTTTCTTTAGTCATCATGATGGAAGCGAAGTACAAGCCTCAAATCATTTGTTGATTAACACTGGGAGATACATGTCAAATACGGATGTGATTGACTTATATGCGTACTTAGCAGGTATCTCCCAGTGCTAATTTGTATGACATTCACATTACTTTAGGTTAAAATTCACTCTACAGGAGCATCAACCTAGAGAGTCAACATCATAGTGGGGTAAGGTATGAATGGGGTGTTTAAGAAAATTTTTACCTCAAACTCTGTTAAGTGCAAGATTAAGCCATGAATCACCTAAAATTTGGGGCTCACAGATCCATACGACAAGGTATCTTCTGTCGGTGGTTTTGAAAACGATTGCGTCAATTAAAAAAAAAAGATTGCTTTTGCGATTCCCAGAATACACTGTAACATTGAACTTTGACACCTCAATAATTATCAAAAAATGCCCCAAACTATTGTCATATATGATCTGGAACTGATTCAATAAGAAAACCAATTTAAAAAGGGCCATCGCTATATGGCCGATCCATCAAAATACCAATCCTCAGATATCTCGAGGTCTACTATGGAATGCAGTGCAGTGGTAATGTCTACACATCTGCAGGAAGAAGACCTTTGCAGCTCTTCTGTTTATCTTATGAATTAGCAGCCCAGCTAATATACTTCTGATGTATCTCTTTGGGTTATAAAAACTTGGTAATGTTTATTGCAAAAACACAGCACAAGAAAAAAACTTCCAACATACCTTTTTAGTTTAATTACTATTTATATTCATTCATAGTGGTAAAACAAAACAACTACATCAGAAAATGACCTTACAGTGCTTTGCTCTTGGCATACAGTAGAACAGCAGTCCTAAATTGGGGGGGGGGGGGGGGTTGAGGAGTGATAATCTCAGATTTACTACCTCGGCTCCAGTCCTGTCTGCCGCATCAGCCAAGGCTGAAGATGGGGACAGTGGTTTTTCTCCGTAGGTGAACAACAACGGGCTTGTTATATTGAAAAGGGACCTTCTTAAGCTTGCTACCATCTGGAGTAGTTGGCGGGCCTCTTCCAGAGGAGATGAGCAGGATCTAATCTCGAGGACCCTAAATCTGCCCTGCCTGCCTTCAGAAGACCTGCTGTAGCAAGCAAGCGCCACTCCTGGAAGCGTGACTGGCGGCAGATTCCAGCCAACGAAGAACTACCTGGGCACTCGGTTCAAGGAGTTCCCTGAGTTATCCAAACGGCCTGCAGTGCTGCCTCCTCCTGCACACGATGCCCCACCTCCCGGTCTTCAGTGGAAAACCTCTGGGATGTTTTGCCATGAATAATCTAGCACTGACAACAAACACTTCTTTTTCTGCAGCAGAAGAGGCTTCCTACCGTTTCGGACAAGGTTTAAAAACATATTTATTTACCCAGGCCTTTTAATGTTATTGTTTTAGTGTGTGCTTTATATCTCTTATGTTCTTAATGTTGTTTTTATGGATGTTTTTATCGTTTCTTCGTAAGCCTCTCAAAGCCGTTAAGGGGATGGGTGGCATATAAAATTTCTCAACAAATAAATAAATGATGAGCTGTGTAAATATATTGCTACCTGATCTGCCTCTGTGACCTCAACCTTGGCTAAAGATATAATGATGGAATAGCGGAAGGCATTTCTGGGCTCTCTTGTGCTTCGCAAGAATACAGGGAGGTGTTCCGCTTTGAGTTCTTCCACACGAGAAGGAAACCGGGCACGGGGGCTGAATTTGTGGCTGGTGCACAGCACGTCCTCTGCTACAGCCCCACAATAGGGGGTGTGAGAGATGACTCAAATTCCAGACACCCCATTTTGAGCTCAACATCCTCCACTTTGTGTGTGAAACTCTTGCTTTGAACGAGGAGCAGGTTGTCTTGAAGACCTTAAGCCTGAACGACTTCTGAGATGATCCAATGAGCCCTTTTTGCTCTTGGAAGAAGCTGCTGCATGCTCAAAAGCGGTAGAGCATTAAATTTTAGAATATGTTAGCCAAAGAACAGACAGGGACTGGGAGGATGTCTGTGCCAGTAGAATGAGAGATGCCTGTTGACTTTGTCCAAAATCAGTCCCCGGCGCCACTGCTCCTGAAGAGCGAGGCATCTACTTTGCCTGTAGCCTACAAAGTCCAAGCCTCCTTTGAGGTGAGCTTGGCCTCTGGGGATGATGTGGACATACCCATTCTGTTCCTTGGAAGTGGTCTGTCACTGCCTTCCTTGGGGATGTTTAGCCTACAGCCCTGGGATTCCACAATGGTGCTCACTCCAGTACAAACCAGGGCTGATACTGCTCAGCCTTTTCTGAGATCAGCCATGACCACTTGGTGACCATCTGCTGCAAGGAATCTGTGTGAAATGAAAGAGGTAGAAATTGCTACTTAACACTGAGCATTTTCACACCTGGTTCTTGATCTGATAGTTGGCCTTTCCCGCCTTGCCTTTGTGTGCCTAGTTTGGCCATCCAGACTCTGTATGTCTGGACATCTTCTTGTTAAACTTTCCTCCTCCCTCCCTCCCTCCCTCTTGCTTGCTTGCTTGCAAGTGTGCCAAGCTTTCCAAGTCACACATTAGTTATTTTTATGCAAAATATGTTTTTTAGATGTTGCTTAATGCAACACTGGTTGAGTAGCATGAATGGAAGAATAGCATGCAAGGAAGACTGGAAGGTTTCATTCACTAATCTCTCCTTTTTCGTCTTTCTAAGTTTTTATACCTAAAGCAAAGCAATTTGGTTTACAGCTACAATCAAATCATGCCTAAAAAAAAAACTTTAAAAAATCGCTGTTTCACACGAATATCCATTTTAAAAATGCAGACAGTGACAAGCTATTTGTCACCTTGAATTAGCAAGACCAGATATCTATAGTCCCTTACAGGTCACACTTCATTACCACATGATACTTGGTCAGCACCTGGAGAACAAATTAACTTTTCCATTTCCTTTTGTATTCTTTTTGGTGTAACAATTTCAATAAAAGACTCTTTAATCATCAAAGAAATGAAACAACAAGGCTGATCACTTATTTAAAGAGGAACCTTTATGGCTTCTTGTTAAGAGCCACCAGCTGTTAAGAGAAAAATTTCTGCAGAGACTCTGCACTGACAGCCTTCTACGTCTACGTACCTCCTGCAATAAGAAAGTATGCTGGGACATGTTAAAGTGGATGCCGACAAGTCAATGAGAAATATGGATTCTTTGACTTCAGTGGCTAATTATCTTGACTGAGTGCAATAGTGTTTCCAGTTTATTTTGAAATTATTTGTGCATTCGGATTGTTTTTTAGGGGTGGGGTGTCTAATGACAGCCAAGAATCACCTTAAATGAAAATGACACTTGCTTATAATACTGTTTTCCAGAACATTGATGACAAGAGACTTTCAGTGTGGCTTACAATTTGCCAGGCCTTTGATGAAAAAATTGGTCTCTGCTGCTAATCAAAGCCTCCAACACAACCCCCAGCAGGCATAATTCTGCCCCTCTTTGTTTCAGGAAAATCTTGACAACAGCAGAATGGTTTCCCCCATTCCTTTCTTCTCTGACAATTAACGAGGGAAAGGTTATTCTGCATGACTCCCCTAAAGATTTTGGCATTAATTAGGGAAAGACCACACACATCCATGGTCAAATGGTGCCCCCAATTTGTACCTTTGCTAGTTTCCCACACAGGAAAAAGGCTTCTTCCTCTACTGGCCTTGTACACTGCAACTTTTCTTCCTCCTCAAGGGAGCAATCTTTCATTCTAACCTAATCCAAATTTAATACAATGCAAGCAGTCTGAGCACTTCAGCTATAAAATAACTGCAAAAAGGCAATGGGAGTTAAAGATTTAAATCAATTTTCATTCTCACCTTTCAATGAGGAAGAAACTCAATATACAAAAGGAACAGAATTAAGGAATATACAGATCACAAATGACAGCAATCTATATGACAATCCAATTGCTCTGAGATACCATCTCGTTTAATATATCTGCTTTACCCAATTCGCTGCCCTGAACCTCTCAAAACTTCAACTTGCAAGATTTCTGGACATCAGAGATACCTGGGAGTTGAAACCCAAGATATTCAGAGGACACCAGATGGAAGAAATCCAATATTTGGAGATAAGATCTACCACCTTCCAAACATTCAGGGACGTTATTTGGGGAAGGAACACACCAAAGTTTCATGGTTTTCTTGTCCAAGTTTGGAACTAGATACCACACAAGAGAAAGGGCAGCAACCACAGAAAACAAGTTTGCCTTGTCTGATTCTTTTATAGCCTATGAAACCTGAGTTACGTTGATAAATTCCTTTCCTTCTCCAAGAGCAACTACAAGGTGGAATTAGGCGAATAGAGTCATTAGACTAGCACATAAATGTCTCAGCACACATGCAAGATCCAAACTTTTAAGACCCATGTTCACATTGGAAGTTTTGAGCCCATGTCATGAAGTTATGCACAAAATGGCTGCCAGGTAAGCATTGCCAGCAAGAAATATCAATTGGCCTGAAAGCAAACTAGAGACTTTCTCCACCCCAGAATATTCTCTGCTACTTTTGTGTGCCTTTTTCTTTTTTCTGGACAGATACATGTCCAAAAAACAAAATCCTGATTATTTTAATTTTCTAATGCATATGCCAGCCAGAAGCATTCTCAGAAATAAAGACTACGTCTAACATGGTCAGTTGGTTTGCAACACACTAACTTCCTACTTCACTTTTTCTAAACTGGAGAATCTTAAAACGTGAAAGTGGAAGATGGCAAGCACTGTGGAAAAGGTCTGTAGGAATTTCAGATGCCAGCTTCTGGAAGACCACTGGATCACAACATCTTTGACACTTTCTCCCAGGATTATCAGTGTCCTAGGAGAGCCATAGTCCTAGCAGAGGAAGCATGCAGTAAATCATAAAAGCCATAAGGACTATCCCTTTTCTTCTCCAGGTTCTGTTTCATGGAAAGGTCAACAGATGCAGTGAGGGCCAAAAGGAAGTCCTATAATGACACAGGAGTCCTGGGAGGATCTGAAAGCTCATGCAGATGCTGACCCAAGCCCTATATTGTTCAAGGACAGGTTCATGCTTACTTAGCTGATACCGACATGGAGAAGAAAATGACGTTCAAGAAAGGGCTCAGGATCTGGAACTCTTCCCACTTGTACAACTCTTTAGCACGTGCACTTTTCCTCAGAGAGAAAAATGTGAGTGGTGCCACATCTCATATTCCACTGAGAGTCCCACACAGCCTTCCTATATAACAAGGAACCTGTTTCCCAGAGCTCTAACTGAAAATGTGCTTATTCATTTAAAAGGCTACATACAACACACATACAAGAGGTGCATACAATATTTTTATTTGGTTGGAAATCAGATTTAAAAAATCCAATATTCTAGATTCAATTTTTTTCATCTACCAGCGGATTTATAACAGAACTATACAGATGCCTAAATCAACGGTCTAGGCAGATGCATTTGAAGGAAAGTACAGCGCTAAGGTTAAATTCAGATAAGGGCTTAGAGTTTAGTGTTGTAGCATATAAGGAGAACGGGTCCTCTGAGGGTATCTTCTGCATCCCGTAACGTGCAGTGGCACTCCCAGAAGTTGTTGGGAGTCGGACTGAAAATGTGGGTTGGCGATTAATTAGTGCAGTTTCATTAAGGCCCTTACCTGCACTGTAAATATTTTCAAATTACTTCCCCTGTTTTTCCATCAATAAAAATGTATCCTCACTTGCTTCAAAAAAGGTCCACGCTGATCTGAACGCTCTGCTTCTCTACCTAGTCTGAGATAAACTGCTTTTCATTAAAGTACAAGCATTGTTTCGAATATTATTTATTTAGTTATTGTAAATAATAAATTTGTAATTTCTAGAGTTTTCCAGGTGGTATAGAATACTTTAAAAGTATGAAGGTAAAGGACAAAAGAGTCGGTTTTAAAGCAATTGCTCTCGAGATAATCAAGAAAGCCGGAACATGAAGGGGTCCGAGGCCCTCAGAGGGCAGAAGACAAGCAGGCGTGGTGGGGCCACAGGAAGAAGCGGAGCACAAGAAGATGAGGAGAGCAGAGGAGAGGATTTTCCCAACAAGAGCGGATGGGATGACTGGCAGCTTGGGGACTCGGGAGGAAGTCAGAAAGCATGGATCCTCGGTCATGGCAGAAAATGGCTTTCCTTGCACCCTGCTTGATTGGGCGAGTTCCAGGACTGCCCCGACCTTGCCTCTTGTCCTTGCTCGTAACAGATGGTGCATTAGAGACACTTTGTTCCTGTCACCTTGCCAGCTTCAGCGCGGCAGCTGTTAGAAGGCCCCGGACTGGCCATTCCACTCCCGAAAGGCCTATTGTGACGCTCAGATGGGCTGTTCTGACTTCCGAAATTCCTGCCTGGAAACGGGGCACACCTCTGGACGTTTCCATCCCCACGAAGAAGGGGAGGAAGTGGAGGGAGGCTGAAGAGGAGGCAAAATGGCAGAAGGAAAAGGGGAAGAAAAGGAAGTTGGGCCAATGGCAGGAGCAGCAGGCTAGAAGAGGCCGGGGCTGACGGACGGGGAAGGAGAGGCGAGGCAGAAACAGGGCGGCCCTAGGAAGGAGAGAGACTGGGCTGCAGAGACGAGGCATCGTTCCTTGTCCAGGCCCTGGGGCTGCAGCCAACCCAGCAGGGATGCAGTCAGAAAAATCGGGAGATGTCAGGGGCAGCAGGCAACTTCCTTCAGCAGCATCCTGCCCCAAACAGCTCCGCAGTTTGAGGCACTCACGGTAAGGACACAGATCCCCAAACTGCACAGCCTTTGTAACTCTGCGCAAAGTTTGAGTTACGTGATTTCAAACTCATCCCAATTAAATACCTTACAAGGATCAAAGGTACCTGAAAAAGAACAGATTGCTCGGAAGGAAACAGAAACTGGATTCCTGTCACCATGGCCACTCGGAAATGGCGAGGACACATTTTTCAAGCACTATTACGACAGTGCTTTGATACTTGCACTATTAAAAGAACATCATTCTTTTAAAAACTGGAATTGCAGAAGAGGGAAGCCTGGACAATCAATTCAGAAACAGACTGTTCCAAAAAGAGGTCACCTAATCCAATCCTAATTTGCAGATCTTTTCATGTAAACTATTTTGCAGTCTTAAAAGATGTCAACATGAGTATTACATTCATTTGCCTCTCCATGTTTGTCCATGATTTTCAAAGGAATAGATTAAGGTTTCACTGAAGGTCACACATCACATCTCCCCATTCAAGGTTCTTCATATTCTGCTTCAGCTATAGGAACCTACTTTTATGTTCCCTCTCAGGCATGCATGAAATGTTTTGAATTTGATTTGATTTCAAAGCATCCCAGTCTGAATGAAAAACAGACCAACTGAAGCACAAAACAAGCCATTTCAACCATTTTAGAAGGGCTTTGAGCTTGAAACATTTTCAGTGTGGAACACTCTTCCCCCTTAAAGGTCAAAATACTTAAAACAGACAATTTTACGCTCTAAACAGCAGTGTGTTTTGAACCAGAAATCTTGAATTTGAAACGTTTACACATCTCAATTCTCTGTACATTCACTTTGCAGATCAACTTAAGACTCACCCTGGAAGAGAAGAATAAACAAGCCCATTTTTAGACAATAATTAAGAGCTTGAAGACAGCGTTTCCAGGTATTCTCTTAAACAGGGCAGGTAAAATGATGGCTGGCGACATTGTAATTCTTCACAGTCACTTCAGATGGTCTCCAAAGAAATCAAAGAATTAAATTGCTGCAGAGGACACACCCAAAGCAGACCCTATCCTGACTTGAAAGGAAAACTCCTTTCCCAGCTCCAAATAATGTTCTTTTCAGAATGGAGGGTTGTCTTAGGAATTTTTTTTTTTAATTTTTTAATCCCACCTTTATTATTTTCATAAGTAACTCAAGGCGGCGAACAGACCTAATACTCCTTCCTCATCCTGTTTTCCCCACAACAACCACCTTGTGAGGTGAGTTGGGCTGAGAGAGGGGGACCGGCCCAAAGTCCCCCAGCCAGCTTTCATGCCTAAGGCAGGATTAGAACTCACCATCTCCTGCTTCCTAGCCTGGGGCCTTCACCACTGACCAAACTGGCTCTAAATGTCAAGAATACCCCAACAGAGGTGGAGAAGTATTGTGTCTAACACTCCTTTTTGTGGAGGAGGGGTCAGTCAAATTTAAGGAGGGTCTACTGAGAGAATCAGCTCATATTATAATGTACTTTGCGCAAAGGAGGAGGAGCAGCTGTCTTTAGAAGGTAAACTGAGTCAAATTCAAGCCTAAGCCTCCGAAGCTTACTAGTGAGACCTAAAGCCGGAAACAGGTACCCCACTTTCCTCCTGTCCTGCGGTCATGACTGTCATCCTGCAATTTTGGGATGGGGATACAGTGAACTATGAGCTGGTTCCTACTGAAGCACAGGTGGATGGAGGAGGACGCTCTGGGAATGGTTCATGAGAAAACATTGGTGCTTGTGCCTTGCTGACACGTTTGCAGCAGTCTCCTTAGAATGGCACATTAGCTGCCCAAATTCCCTGCCTGAGAATCTGGACTGTGGAAGGCTGAGGTGTGTCCGTGCTCCAGTGTTAAAGGGGCATCAGAAAGTCAGGAATGGTGTCCACTCAGCTGCCGTGGCCAAACTTTCCACCAGGTAAAGCTCTACCAACCAAATATGGATGAGAATTGTTAGCTCTGGCAGACCCTCTTCACGGAGAAAAGAAAAGAAGGCGAAAGAGTGGGGACGAGACAGCCCATCTCTTCTTTGTCTACCTGTCTGATCCTGAAGTCCCAATTACGGAGATGCCCCCTTAGGAAGACTACTTTTCTGCCCGAGCAACAGGTTCCTCCCTAGTCCGCTCTATACAAGTTCCAAAGAAAGAGCTGTTCCCAGTCTCCCCACCCCTTTGAACAACCATTCCCAGCTTCTGTTATCTCAATTAAATTATATCTCGAGCACAACTAGAGGTCTATCCCATCATCTTGATCTCTCCTGAGGAAATTCTGTGGTGCAGTTTGGAGTCGTGTGGCAATTTGATGAGTGACAAGAAGTCATCTGTGTCAGCAACCAGATCACAGCCAAGGTTCCCTTCTCACCTGTTCCCAGCACGACCGAGGGAACTACGAGATGAGGATCTCGCCACAGAGCCAGTTGTAAAACCCTCTATGCCATCCGTAGGGCCAAAACTGACTCCCCAAACAGTAACTGGCAGTCTCCTCCTAGCCTGCTTATTTCATATTCCATTTTATTTCCTCACAATGATGAATCATCATGTGGCATTTTGCATACCACAAATTAAAATTTGTTTTGACAGTTTCACTAAAGGAATCGTGTTGGTGATGCATCCCTTAATTAAAGGAAATACTGAAAAATTATATTTCACCTCCAAAGAACTAGTGGAAGTGACCTCAACTCATTTATCACTCCAAAAGATACATCAGCTTATGTAGCTCCTGAATTTAGATGAGGTTAGTTATTCAGTATTTCTATCCAGGGGAAAAACATAAATAATAACCAAGTCCAAGTCCATATCGGTAAGAGAATAGTATTCATTAATGAAATGTAATATGTTTCACATTAAGGTGGAGTCTTCCTCAAATACATCTCATCTGTTAAAATGATGTCTTTATTGAGGTCTGGTGGAATCCAATTTTAGGTAAAGGAAGCAGTTGCACTCTACGAGGGTGTGTGTGTGTGTGTGTGTGTGTATGTGTGTGTGTGTGTGCTGTATCTATATTTGCAAAATGACTTCAGGCTTCTGCTGCTGATACTGTTGATCTTTTAGGACCGGGCCTCCATAAAAGCAGTGTCATTTAAAGTAGAAACTCACTTCAGGATAATCCCTTCAAATCAGCTCCACCTGTAATCACATCCAAACTCTTTTATCTATAAACTTACCAGGTGAAAAAAAGAGAGAAGAAGCTTGTGCTCATTTGCTTGAAAACTCTTGTGTTCAATAAAACATTTGCAAAGAGCACCAATAAATTCTTTTCTGTGCGGTGACTGGTATTCACTTGCACAGCGCTTCCAGCTCAGCGCACAAGTATCTGGAGTCCCGTAAAACTCCATGGAAATTTATTGCTAACTCTGCTGGAACATGGGAGTTACCCTCCTTGCCAGACGTTTCCCAACTCAAAGGCTCAGCAAGAGAAGGCAAGTTTTGTCATCCCTGTTCCTTCTTCTGCAGCTATTCTCAATACACAAACACATTTCAAAAGCAGGTATTGAGGTGACCACCTTTTTCCAACACACCAATTCAAAGCAAACTCTGGCCGTATTTTGTCCCCTTTCTTTATTATTCAACAGCCCTTTTGAGAAGTTGCTTTACAATAAACCCCAGCTGCTTCTGAAATGGGACGTTGGGAATGTGGAGAGCGTGTTGCAAACACATAGAATGACTGCTGTGGCCAATGGGCCCCAAAGGCCTATTTATCCAAGAACGATCTAGTGAGGATCCTTCCAAGGACACCCCTTCCACACACCAACCCACCCAGTTTCCATCTTTTATTCACTCAAAATGCCTTAGGGTTAGGGTTGCATCCTTGCGAACACATTACACCCCAAGCATGCTGGCTTCTCCAGCCATGGCCTTTGCCCTTTGCCTTCTACCGCCTATCCAGTCTATTCTGGAGGACTCCCCAGCCCTCCAAAACCACTCAGGAGACATGTAGGTAGGGCTTGCAGATCTGGGCTGCAAAAATCTGGATTTGCACAAGTTGGTGGGAAAGAATTAAGAATTTTCTGAATCTCTCTGTTGCCATCTGGTCCTTGGTGAGATTTTTGCAGGCCAGATATTCTAATATAAACTTATGAGACCACAGTCAATCTGTTTCCTCAGCAAGGTTTGGTTGGGATGCAGACCCAAACTCCCGCTGCTATTAAAACTACGTCAGTGAAAGTGTGTTTATTAACTATTTATATCCCCAACTACCATAATCTAATGGGGGGTTCCTGTGAAAGAGGCACTAGGGTTTCCATTGGACTAAGCATGCTGTATGAAATGCATTGTTTAGCCTAAGCCACGCAGGTTGTGGGAAGTGCAAAAGAATATTCTTCAATGTTCAAAAGGAAGATAATCCCAGATTTACAATCTTGTAAGTTCTTTCAGATATGAACGAGATCTCTATTGAGGAAATGAAATGATATAGCAATATTACTCTGTGCAGTCAAGGCTTAATGATGCGTTTAAAAATTGGGATGAATGGTTTTTACATGTAACATAGTTTTGTTGCTGTTTTTTTCTGTTTCCTTCTTCAATTTTTGTTCTGTTTTATTTCTTTTTTATATTAAAGCAATAAAAATTAAGCATTAAAAAATAAAATCAGCTGGTTAATTTCTAGAAAAATGCTCCCATTTTAGATTAGTGGTAATAACTAAATAATAAGAATCACAAAATCTTCCTCAAACAAGAATATGAAGTGAACACAGAACTTCCTTCTCAGTAGAAATCTCTGAAGAATTTTAGAGAAAGACAAAACAGTTTTGTAAAAATGTACTGCAGATCAGTGTGCACACAACTCAGAAATATGATAAAGAAATAGAAGAATCAGACAGTCAAATTTAAATATTAGTGTGCGGGCTGAAGGGAGAATTTGTTTCAAGTACGTCTAGGGAAATGTGAGAAATTTCAAAGGCAGTCTTGTAAGTTTTTGGAAGTCGAGCAAAATTCTCTGAAGAGTTTTCTCTATGCTTAGTTTAAACCAGCAATAAAACACCTCAAGGAAAGCTCTACAAAACAGCACACTCACTATAGGTCCTAAGCCTGCCTGCCCTTGCTGATATTGAATAACAAAAGGACTTACACACCATTGGGCCACTGCCCATGAGTCCCATGGGTTCTGAGCTCCTCCTCCTCCTCCTCTGATCCTGTCACACATGCCACCTTCTCAGTGTCTTCTCTCTCTTCCTTTCCAACATCTCCAGAAGACGTTGGCTTGGCTATGGGAACTCCATAGGCCCAGCACTCAATGGATGCTTCTGTGCTCCTGCTTCAGAGATACTTGAAGCCATAAGCTTGAAAATCAGGGACAGAATTCCTCCCATATGTCTCACCTGCATCCAAAGTATATTCGCCTGGAATGGAGATGAAGGTCTTCTCTTCAGTGGCACCAACGTGATGAACGTCTATTCCCTGTCGATCATCCTCTTTAAAATATATTTTACTGCCACTTGAACATCTGATTCTATTGGCATTTTTTAAAATTCATTTGATTGATCAATGTGTTTGCTATTTGGGCATTTATAGTGTATTTCAACCGTAATAATTGAAGATATTTCTACTTTATTTTTCCATGCCACTGTAGAGGAAAGAGGGAATGGCCATGAAGGATAGGAGGAAGAGCCGCTACAAAGACAACAGTCGGACAAGAGGGGCCTGATCCCAGACCCAGAAAGTAGCATGAGTAAACATCTCAGACAAGACCCTCCCTAGTTCACATGAAGATCAAGGAAAGGAGGGGGGAAGCACCTTCAGACTTGCAAGATTCTGTTACACTAAAAGTAGCCCTGACCTACATGACACTGGTTTCCTAGTCTGGACTACCTTGAATGGCTGACAGGAGCAATTGGCCAACTGTGGTTCATCCTGAAAAGCTAAGCAAGGTTGGATCTGGTGAGTACTTGGACTGGAGACACCAAGATGTTTTTATGACTTTCCAGTCTAAGCTACAGACCTGGAAGTTGCTGGTGATCACCTACTAACCAGATCTGCCCTTGCTTTGCCTTTTGAGTTCAGTTGCGGTAATGTTATAACACCATGTATTTCAGCCTTACCTTCATATAACATGTTTCCTTCCAGACATACTACAGTAAGACATACTACATCAATTGATGGGTGGACTACTTTTACCTTTCTCCATTTTATATTACTGTACTGCTTTCATCAGAAGTTGCAGAAAGGCCCAAGAGAAGCAACAGTGTTCACCCTGCCCTGCTCCAACAGGGTCACCAAGACCAGCTATAAATAGATCCAGAATGCCTGTTGCCCTGGAATGCGATGCTGGCCACGAGCCTGGTTTTGATTTCAACCTCTAGGCCCAGATTAGGTTTCTTCACCAGCAGCCTGATCATGCCCCTGTTAAAGATGTGGCAATACACCCTTAAAAAGCCACTGATAACCTCCTGGGCCTCACCAGAAATCCTCTCTCTGATACAACCTCAAGACAAGAAGCACCAGGATCCAAGAGATCTGCTGAGCATACCTGCATTCCCAACCATGACTAATAGTAACAACCTTTACATTCAAAGTATTCTGTGAACTCTTCACACCAAGCCATCCGTGTGACAACCAAACTCTCTCTCTTTGGACATCCCCCTCAGTCCCAGGAAAAACTCCACTGGGTGATACTGTAAAATGCCAGAGGGACAGAAATGGAAAATTCTTCTTCTTGGCCATACTTGCTGCCGCAGAACAGTGGCTGAATCATAGGCTCTACAGTGGCCTGGATCTTGCACCACTCACATTCAGACAGACCACAACCCTGCACCTAGGATCTGTAGTTAAAGAAACCACCTTGCAGTGACGGGCTCCAAAATGTATTCATTAACCACTTGCATCTTTCAGAGGGAAACATTTCTTCTGGGTTCATATTGTAAGTAGTCACATTTAACATCAAGGCACGAGAGCTGCCTTAGAAGCAAAGCTATTATCACCCCATCCGTCAGTTGTTACTGAGACTTATTTATACAGCTCTGCAAAGTTTGTTTGGACTTCATTGTCCTGAATCATTATTCAACTTTCAGCAGCATCCTTCACCGCTTTCCTGATGGTTGGAATTTCGGACAGAGAAGAGACATGGGTTTTTTTTTAGGAGGAGGAGGAGGAGGAGAATTATTGCCAAAGGAAATCATTTCAGACCCACAAGTAAAAACAGTTTTCATATACAGCATTCTTGACTTATCAGTGCTCATACAGGAATGTCATAGACAGATACAAAAGATTTATATTATCTGCCAAACAAGACATCTTTCAGAAAGCTTTTTTTTTTTTTTTACTGAGACTTTTAAGTGCTGAGACTTAAAGTGTTTAAGTGTTGAGAGGTGACACTGAATTCTCACCTGAATTCCTGGTTCCTGCTCTGGGCCACAGGATTCCCAAACTGAGCCCTGCTGAGAGGCCATGTCTGCTGGGTTCTAGATCTGTTTCAGAAACTGTGCCAGACGCAAAGTCCAGCCCCACTTGCACATCGGCTTAAGGACCAAGATGTCTCAAGTCAGCTCCAACCTTGATGGCCAGGGAAGACTTTCCTTGGCCACAGTATGGAAATGTTTGCCACTGCTTTTTTTCAAGACGCATTTTTGGCCACCTACTCTAATCTACACTGCTAGCTAGGATGAGTCATCTCTCATCCACGTACAAAACAGTTCCGACCCTGCTTAGCTTTCTTGAAATCAGCCAGAGTTGTCTCGAACTGGCCGCCCTAGCTCTGGAGGGAGACCTGCCCGGCCTATCTTCAAAGCTCCTTCTGAGACTTCCACTATGGAACAAGGGAGATGCCAGTTCTGGCAATGAGAGATGCCTCCCGTCCCCCACAGGCTCACATATGCCTGAGAGAAAAGTTCAGAATCAACCCACGAGGCTGCTCCAGATTAGCCAAACCCAAAATGTCCATTTATCCACACATTCCTTATCCCAGTTCTGCTCCAAAGTTTGGAGCAAACAGCATTCTGTGGCTGTAACAAGGCACCAAAGGGAATCCCAGCCCCCCAAAAAACAGCTCCTCACTTCCCCCTCCAAGCATGAAATAAAGACAGAGGCCTGGAGGATAATTTATGTAAGCCACGTAACAAGAAATGTCGATAATGCACAAAAGGGAGGTCTGCCTTTCCCTTCTCTTAGCAGGAATGGGAGGGAAGCATTGTTTATATATGGACCTCCAAAGAAAAGTAAAGTGAAATAGCGGCACTTAAAAGCCTAACAAAAAAGCCCAAAATAAAAATGAACAATACAAACAAGATTATTTAGCCCTTTTATCTGCCACAGGAGGTATCTCCTCATCTGCACTTGACTGGCTTTCTGTGGAGCACGAAGGAGCAATACCCAAGCCACGACTCTCCAGTGCCATTGCTGCAAATTGTGGAAAGCTTTATGAGATGCGCAGGAAAAGTAGATCAGGGGCCTATTAAAGGCGAATGGGGGTATTTCATGGCCGCGTTGCCTCACTTCTTCGTTACCAGGAGCTTCAGGGCAGAAACAAAATCCCGCTATTCATAACACGGCTTTGGGGGACATGAGATGCCTTGAGGCTCAGCACAGTCAACTGCTGTAGCCAACCCAAACGCCAGAAGACGGCAACATTATCAGTGGTCACGGGCATGCTTTTATAAAAGAGGAGGGTCGTGCAGTCACTTTCAGATAACTCTGCGATGGTGGAAATGTACACGTGGAATGCAAGGCATGTTTTTCAAATGAAACATGCCAAGTTTTCTTTACGCCACCAGCAGCTCCAAAGTTTGCCTTCTTTTCCTGCAGCCAACCATGCAGTCTTGGAGGACCTGTGCTGCGGGGGGAGGGGAGCACGCCTTCAGACTCCAAGTCAGCCGTGCTGGGACAAGTAAAACAACTGGTCAGGTTCCAGGGAACGTGCAAGCTTCATCTCTGAGGCCCTCTTTCACGGAGCATAGGCGAGAGGAAGCATGAACGCAAAACCCACATTTGTACCCTCTATGTTATTTCCTTTTGGGACAAGAAATATTAAGCAAATTGCAGAAGAGAGTGAAAAGAAGTGGCCAAAAGAAATGAAGGCCAGGGATAAGAGGAAAGAAAAGGAGACATAGCTAAATCTAGTTTACACCAACACTCTTCACTCTACCTCTCCATAACTTTCTATCCTTGCAAGCCATCTTTGCTTTCACCACATTCATAGACCAATTCATATATGGTCTATTGGTCTTTAAACTTCTCACGGCTTGGTCTTCTCCTCCACGAATACCTTTCCAGGAACCCAATTCCCTCCTGCAGTCCTGCATTCACTTTGGTTAACTTCCCTTTGATAGAAGGGAACAATGATGGCAGATCAAGGACGCAGAATAAAGTATTGGACAAGGTGCCGGCTTCAGAATTCACCATGAGGAGAGACAATAAGTAGAGGCACAAAGCCACCTCTGAACAGTGCAACAAACATTTTGAAGGCTCTGCCCTTCCAGGGCAAGGAAGGGATCAGGAAATATGGATTCTGCTTCTGGCTGCAGAATATGTTATACCACCACTGCAGGGTTGGGCTCTGCTCTTATTTCATCTCCATAATCTCTCCAGACAAGGTTAGAGCTACTGGGAAGGGTCTACTAGCTCCAAGGTTGCTCAAAGAATGCCTCTTCCTCTGAGTTTTAACTATTTAGTTAACTTCACTTACACTGTTGCACGGAAACATGTATCAGTAATATTACACTAATTGTTAAAGAGAAAAAAGACTCTCCCACTTTTCACTTTCTTCACCAACAAGTACTAGATGTTGTTGGAGTGACTGCATCTCCACGTGAAATTGTGGCTATGACTTATTCCTCCTTCTCTCAAAACAGTTAACGAAAGCTTCCCTGAGCACCCTCTACTGTTGCCCTCAAGCTTGCAGATGACAATTTTCAGAGCAAGAGTCGAGAGGACATCCACTGTACCGGATGACATTGAGGGTGACAAGAAATTGGGTGGAGAATTGCGTTTGTGGCAAGCGCATCCACATCGGGAGGGGAAGCCTGTCGGAAGCTTCCCAGCGATTAAGCAAACAGAAATATCCCAGCGGGGTGGAAAAGAACGGGAGGGTCACACTCACCCCTTGCTCTGATTCCAGCAGCTCCGTTTTGACTCTGACTGCAGGCATCCCATCCAGCATTAGCATCCTGTTTTCCAGGGTGTTAATAGCCTTAAAAAGAACAAGAAAAGCAACACTGAGCCCAGGAGAAGGAAAACGATGGCACGTCAAAGGCTCTTAAACACTTCAGTACTTGGTTGGTTCGGCAAGGAAAAGCGGGCCGACTCATCCGTTGGTGAGGTCTGCCCGCGGGCACTTCCGCGCAAGTGTTTTCCACCACTTTGCCACCGGCACTGGGCCCAACTGATCTCGGAACGTCGCCCGTTTTAAAGAATGGGTTCAGTTCATTTCTGACTCTCTCCCTTATTGGAAATGGGAACAAAGTTCGTATTGCCCTTTGACTTACGAAAAAGCAGGAGTCTGTAAAGAAGGCAGCTTTTTTTGGGTGCCTTCGAATCGGCGCTGACTCCTGGCGACTGCCTGGACCGGCCCTGCAGTTTCCTTGGCGAGATTTCAGAAGCAGCTTGCCATTGCCTCCTTCCTAGGGCTGAGAGAGAGGGGCTGGCTGGTCTCCCAGTTTCTAGCCTGGTGCCTTAACCACGGCACCAAAGTGGCTCTTTGCAGCCCCAGGGCTGACCCATTTTCCCTCTGGCAGGACCTCTCGCCTCTCCCCCACCCTACTCCCTGGCAAGAGGTTCAGAGTCCTTTTCCCGAAGTCTTTTCACTTATGCCTCCCCTCTCCGAGCCCAGGACCTCAGCTCTTGGCAGCCACATGCAAGCACAGGGGAAGCGCCCCGTGACGGACTGCCTGGCAGACCGTAGCTTTCCCTTCACAGCCCAGACGGGCGGCCGAGGTTGAGAGAGCCTTTAGCGGAGGCCAGACCTTTTCTACCACTGGCTCCCCCTTGGATCACTGCCTGTCAGGGTCTCCTGGCTCTTTCAGGGATCGGGTTTCGGGTCTGTCTTTGTCTGCTTTCTTCCACAAATACCACACATGGGTATTTGTGGACATAAATTTAAAAAATTAAAAATTGAAAACATTAAGAAATAAAAATGGGGATGTGAGATCTCTGTCCCACAACAAATGGTGGCACCTCAGTGAGCAGACCCTGACTGGATCCCCTTGGTCACCGGGAGCCTGAGTGTCTCGTGGCCTTCTCCACAACTTCTCCAAGTTGTGGGTTCAGCAGAGTTAAGACAATCAGGGCTCAGTTTCATACTGCTTTGTGAGGTGCTGCAAGATGGACGTCTTGAGTATGTTCCCGGAGTATCAACGTTAGCGCTTCTGAGGGCCCAAGTATAAACGTGTTCATTATCATCTCAGAATTACGCAATTCAGACCTATGCAAATGACATGATGGAGAAAGCACTTCAGGCCCGGAATTTGGGTTTAATTTTTATTATGGCTTAAATTTTATGTGTTAGAGGAACAAAGTTTCTAGCCCTCATGCAACCAACAAAGTAGGACCACCAAATGTGCAGTTCTGCTTGCTGAGCCAGAAAAGGCACAGAAACCATTTTCCAGTTGGTTGAAGGCACAGCTTCCAGAACAGAGCTCTCTGGCATAAATTATGCAAATTCGGCTTCTAATATACCCTGGGTGTAAAATCCAGCTTTTCCTGGTGCAGGATTTGGGCTGCTCGAGTGCAGAATTGGAATAACGCACAGTCTCGGGGATGACGCGCAACCCAATAAATAAAAAAACCTGCTGCTTCTTGGGGGGAGCTGAAGCCGCCCTTACAAGAAAAACTTACAAAGGAGGTTACGGGAAAGGGAGCTCGGCTCCCTTTTCTCCCCGAGCCCACCTTCCCCTTCAGAGCCACAGGAACAGGGGCGCCTTCCAACCGCCAGGCGTGCGCAGCCGAGCCGCCCACGCGACAAGAGGGGGAAACGCTGCCGGGCCCAGACGCTCCCCCAGGAGGGCACTGGCTGGCCAGGCCTGCCTCCCTGTCCAAGGGAGTCACCAGCACCAGCAGTCTGGCTGCTCGCCGAGGGTGGAGCAGAATGCGCGGCCAGCGCGGCTCGGCTCTCCTTCCAGCCACGCTCAAAGCCCTTCCTTCGTTCTGCCTCGCAGAGCAACGCCTCCCTTCCCACGAGCCCCCAGAAGCCCAGTCTGCATCTGCTGCAAGGCTGTCACCCCCGACGACGGTGCCATAAATCTCCCCGGGGTGGTGCTGCCGGGCAAGTGACCTCGCCTGGGGGAGTCCAGCCAGCCAGCCATTCTGGCCTGCCTGGGGTTCAGCACCTCGGCAGTTGCAGACGGGGAGCAACGGCCGGACGGCTTGGGCGGGGGGCGGGGGGGCTGCCCTGCCTGGCTGGGAGGCTCTGCTCCGCACGGAGGGTCTCCAGCTGCACTGGTCCCCCGGGCTGCTGGCCTCGCAGGGAAGAAGGACGAGCTGAAGCTGGATCTTGCCCAAACAGGGCCTGCCTCCGAACAGACAAAGGACCGGCAGGTTTAATGAACTGTTGGAATCTGATTAGGGGTTAATGTCCCTTTCAGTGCCTTGCACCAATTTACAACTGATATACTTTAACCATCTCCCCCCTCCCCCCCCCCCCCCCCCCGCTGAACTCGTTATTAAAAAGAAGGAGAAGCCAGGCAGGCAAATCAGGGACTTTGACGTTTTTCAGAGCCATAAATCAGCAGAGCCCAACCAGGTCATGCGCCATTTAGCACATTTACACCTTCTTGCTATTTGGGCCAGTTCTGCCACTGCCCCTCTTCCTTTCTTGAGTGTCCCAAAGCCGACTCCCTCTTTTGCTTCCATGCAGTGAGGAACACTATGGATTTGGACTGAAACGTATTCAAGGTTTTTCACTTTGCTTGCTTGTGGAACTGAAGGGACTGTGCAATGAATTCAACAGGGACGTTCAGAAAGCATGCTTCACCTCTCACCAAACATTAAAGCAGCCACGTCTTTCAGATGGATTACACAGTTGCTTCAAAGGCTGTCCTTGGCCATCTCCACCTGGGTCTGCTTGCTCAGCCACTTGGATCTGCAGCTGGTCCCAGCAGAAATGCTGTCTCTGGAGGTGCACACAGTCCGGGACAGCCTTCAAATCAGCTGGGTGTGCCTTCCGGAGGTAGCTGGATTCATGATTCAAGAAGGGGAATTTCACTTGTGTCAATACACTTTCTGAAGCACCCTGCTGCTCTCAAATGTTCAGTGCCATCATCCGAAGTGGAGGCAACATGTATCTATCAGAGATGAGAGTGCAACTTGGATCTATTTTAATCATGGGACAAATGGGTGATTCAACGGCCAAATGTCACTTCTCATCTCCTGGCAAAGAATGACCAAGATTTGCAATGTGCTACGACCAATTTAAACTGATTAGTGAACTTGGTGCAATCTGCTTGGTGGATAGCTAGTTCTCTGAATGGGAGTAAATTCTGCTTAAAGCTTCTCAGGATAGTTACAAGACAGGGGATAGGGCAGCAACTTAGCCCACCGTGCCTAATCTCAACCACTACGAAGGATCAGATGTGGTTATTCCTTGGACTGGAGACTACTAGGAAATCCCAGGGATGCAGACTTGACTTGAGTACTCAAGAAGCACCTGGAAGAAGAACAGCAACCCTCTTCTGCATATCCCTGAAGTCAACTGGGACCAAGCTCAACTCAAAGAAGAGTCTGTCTTCACTGCAGGGTCAGTCAACCTTTTCCTGTTCAAGGCAGGGCAAAAACTCAATTAGATTAAATCCAGTCATCATACACAGCCTCTACGAATGCTGTCCATCTTTTTTATAACTGTGCCCTTCTGCCTCATTCATCATTACAATTCAGCAGGAATGTTTTTCTATCATCTAAAATCAGCGCAACCCAGGGGGGCCCGGACTAAGCAGGACAGACCTTTGCTTATTTGAGATTTGTTGATTTTAGATGACAGAATCCACAAGTTGGTAATTATGTAAAAAAAGACAATATCCATTCCACCGTTACTGCTGTATCTCCCTTCAGAGGTCTCTGAGGATTTTGACTCCTGAAGAGTCAACATAACTATCCACAGAAAAAATCTCAATCTAATTCCTCTGAATCTGTGTTGCGGAAGTGGTTTAAAGAGGAAGATTGCAGGACTTCACTGGGTAAAGTTAAGGCAAGTGCCGTGGCCCTCAAGATTTCCTCGGAGGCAGAAAGTTCAGCTCCAGCTTCCCGCTGTGGGTCTCTGCTGCCTTGCTACTGAGTCAGGTTGATGAGCCCTTGTCTGCAAGTGAATCCAGCCGTTCTTTGGCTAGAATATCTGTGGGAAACATCACAGGGGCAAGTAAAAAATGGAGTGGATGAGCTTCCAAGAAGCAGAACCCAGGATGTGGGGAGGGAAGGAAGCAGGATAAATGCTTTGGGAAAATAATTCCCTGTCAATGCAGGGTCACAGACAGAAGATCTTAGGAGGGGACAGAAACAAAGGGGCAGCTGGCATGGCCCTAATTATTTGGGGGAGGAGGCCATCCTCTATATTCTTGCTTGCCCCCACTTTTCTCCTTAAGGACCTCAAAAGCTGGTCTTTCGGTTTAGATATTAGCACAGTTTCTGATCCATCAATGTGCAGTTCATCTCGATGCTCCTTCACTTGAAACAAGTCAACCTCAAACCACTCAGGTATCATCACAAGCTACATTCTTTGGAATTCCAGCTTCATATGACTGAGGAAATGCTGGTTCAGATCACTGCCATTGTAACTGTGATTATCAGTTAGATTAATATCTTGTCTTTTCTCCAAGCAGCTTAAATGGGGATGATTTTCCTTCATTTTATCTCCACAACAACAATCCTACTGAGAGGGTGTCCAATCCAAAGTCACCCAGTGGGTTTCATGGCTAAGAAAGGGTGGATTTGAACCTGGGTCTCCTCAGTCCCAGTCTAACAACTTAACCACTGCTTTGGGCTGCTCAAGAGTCTTCCCTGGTTCTTCTTGCCGCAGAGGACTAAAAAACAAACTATGCAAGACATTTCCATGGTTTATTTATCCCACTTCCACTATTTGGAGAATCCAATCAGCAGCCATTAAGCCTTCTCCATGACCACAGGAAGCCATGATGCACCAATACACCCATGGGCTTAATCCAACAAACCATTATTATCCTTTTGGGGTTACAGTTAAAATGAACCACAGTGTCAATAATAATAATAATAATAATAATAATAATAATAATACCACCATCAATCTACATCTGCCTATCCCAGGTCCTTGGGAAAGACTCGACAGATGGGTAAAAATGCCAAATCCAGTCTAAACATCTGGCTGACTGTGCAACCAGCCATAATAATAATATTAAAAATGGAAACAAAAGCTTCAATTCTTCCTGCAGCTACATTAGGACAGGGAAGGGTGAAGGACAAGCACAAGGTTTGCATCATGGTTTATTGTGACATCCAAATGCAACCATTATCCATCCTACCCCAAACGCCAATCATGAAAAAGTGGAAACTGGGTGATGTGGCCAGATACAAATGCAGGGTCCTAGACAAATGCTCAGGCGAAAACTCTCATCATACGCAGGATGGACCTAATATGATTTGGATTCATATTTATTCAGGTTTTTAAAAAGGTATGATTTAAAAAGTGCTTGATGGAAACCAAGCAGGATATTTATACAAACCAAGAAATGCCCTCAAGTACATTAAGATTTTCTGCGAGAGACAGGCTGTTTCTGAAATCTTTACTAACAAATTGTTTGCAAAACCGCCTTAGGTGCATTTTAGCAAGGGTACCTGGCCATACCTACAACCGAGCAGTTATTTAATTATTTAGCAAATTTATATAGCCGCCCATCTCACCAAAAGCGACTCTGGGTGGCGTACAACAATCAGATAAAAAGCAAATATAAAAACCACATGAAAAATATAAAAACCACATTAATAAATATCCTAAAAACCAAGATACAACCCTAGGGGAGGAGAAATAAAAATGGCCCCTCAGCCACGGAGCCATTTAAACAGATCTCCGGTGCCCTGGGAGCCCCAGGCTTGATCCCATCACCAGGTCTTGAGGGCCTTTGGAATAGCAGAAGGGACAGTGCTGATCTTATCTTGGGAGGAAGGATGTTCCATAAGGCGGGATCTGACACAACACCGTTCTGTGAAGGGTAGCTTTCAGCAAACATGTGTGACTTCACTGATCTCATGGGCTCAAAATGACATTGGCTGATCTCTCCCCTATTTATATTCACGTCATGGAGGAGAAGGGAGAAAGAGAGGGAAAAAATCGTCTTCTCTCGAGTCAGACCCTGGGAACTGCCGTTCAGGTGCCACCCTTCCTTGGGCTTTCAGCTGCTCTCCAAGTCTCTCCAGCCAGAGGTCTTTTCAGGGGAGACTGAGTTTTGTACATGCTCTGTCAGTGACCAGACATCTCAGCTGTGTTGGAGTTACAATTCCCAGCAATTCAGCCAGTAGGACCCGAAGGGAAATTCAGGGAATCTGCTTCCAGCACAGTCGGAGACAAGTCTGACCAGGGAAGGTCTGACCCGATGCCCAGGGGAGAGGACATGGATCACAAGGGCAGGAAACATTCAGCCTCACTCCTCCTGGTTTCATTCTGGCTGGCGATGCTCTTCGCACTGGAGATGTTCCTGCCCACGAGGAAGTCTGTCAGTCTTTGGACCTTCAAGCAATTTCTCCCAGTTCTTCTCCTGCGGCTTCAGAGGACGCCTGGCCCCCAGAAAGAGTAGTTCAAACAGAGCACAGACTCCCATAAATCCAGCTCTACATTGGACGATGGCAAAGAACCACCATCATGCCTGCCGTTTCGTGACAGGACCAATAAATCACTGGCTATTAAGAAAAGATTTTGCAGCTTGGACTCCCATCATTTGTCTTTTCAGCTCCTCATTTCAAAAGGCTGAATAAACGCAGTTGCTTATTTCACAGCAACATATGTCTTGCTTTAAATGCAAGTAAGGTTCCTATTCTTGTACAAGAGAAGAAGAGTCTGGCCAAACAATCAGAAGTCGGGCCACTCCCCAGCCACACAGCCACAACTATGGTGGGTTCATGTATGTACGCACACCCGCATACATTACGCTATGGTTGTACTTACTCTTTGACCACAACCGTATGGTACTTCTGGGAACAAATGAGGGGCAGGAGAGGTCACACCCGACCAAAATCCAAAGCCTGCACATGGCTACATCTGAGTTCCATGCGCCAATGTAGCTCTGGATTCCAAAACTACTGTTCTCAAGTGCTGCATTGCACGGAACATTGGATGTATTGGACCCAACTTTTAGCTACTCCAGCATTTGTCTCCCATCGCAGCCATCCAGATGTTTCTGGTAGTCAACAGCAAGGTATCCTGGGGATCCTGCTCTGAGCCTGCAAGCACCATGACTTCTCACGTCAGCAGAACCCCCAACAGCAGGACGTGAAGAAGGGGGTCTCGGAAGGCAGCAGCTGCGGGGTTTTGCCTGAGCTTGGAAGCCAAGCAGGGCAAGCCTAGTTAGTCCTCGGATGGGAGATCACTAAAGAATCCCAAGAGAGTAGGCCGGACTGGAAAGTCAAAAAAACATCCTGGGATGGGCTGTGGCCACCTTACTGCTGGCAAGAAAGTGGCACCGTTATGTCTACGGAGTCACCAGGAGCCAAGCTCCCTTACTGATCTCAAGCTCGCTTGCTTCACGCACGTTAATTAGATCAGAGGGACGATCTCTCGTACAAAGGCTGCCGCGATGGCTCACGCTTGGATTCCCAGCGTTCCGGGCCCTTTGTCCGGATACCTTTGCAATTTGTAGCAAGCGTGTTATTAAAACAATGTACATGCTACACAAACTGAACTGGAATAAACTATGGCTGTTGTGCAGGCTGGAACATTTATCTTTCATCCATTATGCAAATCTCACAAGAGCAGCTAAGCGGCAGTGAACTTAATGCAGTCAATAAGATTAGCCTCTCGTCTAAGTTAATTTTCACTTTAGGGAAACAAAATGAGGCTTTCAATTTTTTAATTTGAAGGATATGTAGCTTGGGTGCGCCTTTGATGGATTCTTCTAGCCCTGAACCAAACGTGTTTGACACAAAAGGAAACTGTCTTTCCCCGAACTTCCTCAGCATATTTAATGTTTGATTACACTGCCTTTTTTCTGGGAGGTTCAGGCGGGGCAAGCGGGGGGCGAGGAATTTTCCCATATTTCACCCACCTGTTCCTTCCCGCGGAGCCCGACCGGGATCAGACCTTTGATCCCTTTGCAAAACCCCAAAAGAGGGCAGGGAATTAATGCGGAATGACAGGAATAAATGGGATATAGTCAGAATGAAGGGATGTAAGAACTAAGATTCCGCCAAGTTACTGTTACTTTTTAACTTTTGTATAAATGACCAGGTATACAAGTTTGTGAGTCAAACGCATCCTTCAGGATGACACAAACAAACAAACAAACAAGAATGGCTACAACCTTTCCAAACAATGTGAATAGGCAACCAACGATAGAGTTATAATACTGAGTTTGTTTTAACTCCAGGTGTGGCTGTGAAGGCTGGACACGAAGCCCAGACGATAGACCTCTACAGACTGTGGACCGAAGGTGGTTACTGAGAGCAGCGTGAATGGCAAGAAGAACCAGTCATGAAATAACGGCCGGCTGTTCTCTTGGGACAATAGCCAGCCAGCAAAACTCACATTTTGGGGGGGGGGGGGGGCATCTGATGAAAGCAGATGAGAAGAAATGCCCAGGCTGAGGGAAAGGGAAGACCCAGATAAAGTGGAAAGGCGGGATCTATGGGAGGGCAGGAATGTCCTTGGAAAAGCAAGCCATTATTACTGGAGGCAAATCAAAAGGGTGTCTGTTCTCCTATTGCCCACCAGAAGTCAAACGCTATGTGAAGGCATCTAGCTAACCTATTTCATTCATATAAAAGGTCAGGATACAGAATACACACCAAGAGGCAGAGTTTCCTCCCTTTCTTACAATACCAAAAGGTAGAACTTTCTGATGAAGCAGAAGGTGGGTGGGATGCTCAGAACAGACGCCAAACTGCAACTCAGTGATTCAGAATCAGGACCAGTTCAGACATCACACAGTTAATTGGTGGGCTCAGCCACTCCAACCTTCTCTGCACAACATCCCCACAATGATGTTGTTTACATCATTGTGGGGACTCCTTCAGACCAATGGTTTTTGAACGGACTCTGTGGCACTTTCTAGATGGCCTTGTCTGATCTCGGAAGGTAACCAGGGTCCGTCCTGGTTAGCACTGGGATGGCATCTGCCTGGGAATCTAAGATGATGGTTAGACTGGGATGTCTAAAGTATCCTGGCAAGCCACTTTCACTCTGCTGCCGAGAAAACAGCATCAGAAACTGTAGCTTATGGGAGTCAGGCTTGTTTCGAGAGCATCTCTGATTCTTGTTATGCCTCATTTTGAGACTCCCCACCCCACTTTTCCTTCAGTTCTGTGCTTCTATTTTCCTCCTTTGTCTTCTTCTCTCAGCCTATCAGTCACCTCGGCCGGCCGGCCGACCTCCTTTGTTCCGCAACGTGATGCGCTTCCTCCAAAGGATCTTCTGGTCCCCTTTCGCTCAAGGCATCCGTCCTCCAGGGCGGGTCGCATGAGCTTGGACTGCTAAACCAGCCACTCATCTTTCTTGGTCGTGGTAAGCAGATCACAGTGATCCCCTGATTTAGAGAACTCCCGTGTGCTATAACTGAGGCTATTTTTTAAAGAGCTTCTGAAAAACTCAGCTTGCGCAATGGCTGGTGCACGGGATATTATGTGGAGCCGAGTGGTTACAGTCCTCCCAGGCCAGTTTTGGACTCTCCACAGTAAGGACTGCTACTCCTATGTCCCTACTCGTTAAGAGCTCCCAGTTACTGAAATTTGCTGTAAGGACAGAAGAATCAGCCTATATCAGAGTTGTTTTGCATGCTTTAAATTCTAAGTCCTTTCTATCCAATTTTCTCAGTTAAAAAAATGCAGAAAGAAAAGATTTTATTTTGTTTTATTTGCACAGCCCCTAATGCACGCAATTTCTACTTATCTTTCCCTGGTGTATATATAACTTCTTAGCATATGCTCATTTTTGTATTTATCTTTCCTTAACATACTAATTTGGTATGCCATATTTCAGCCAAGAGCTACATCAAAGCATTAGGAAAACTGAATAATCCAAAGAATATTTGCCTTCTGATCACCATGTTAGTTTGGGAATTGCACATTAATCTCTTTGTTTCCAGATGCAAACCAAACCAAATTGTGTCCCGTGCTTCCTCTGGGGATTGTTGCTTGTGAGCTGTGGAATGCATCCCCAAGGGAGATCTGCTTAGCCCCTAACTTGTTCATAGTTCAACACCAAAGAAAGGACATTTACGTCGCAGGTCCTCTGACGTGCTGGATGCTTAATTGCCCAGATTAATGTGTTTTAAAACTGGTCTTGGAGTTCCTTTTACTTCCATGGATGTTTTTCAAACTCCTTAGTGTCTGTTCATTTTCCTTTGTGTTTCAAACTGTGTTCATGCTTGCTGTTTGCTATCTGCTGTGGGGGGATGCAGAAGTTGAGTAAATAAAAGAAATGAGCCCAGAAAACGACAAATGTGTTTTCTTGGAAAGCCTACCATTTTACATTCGCTTTAACTTCACGTTCTTAAAGTGAAACTGTACTTCTCATAAAAATCACTAGAAAATAAGCCCCCCCCCCCCAAAAAATCTTTGTTCTTCTACTAGACAGGACAAGACATTTCATTGTGACAAATCCTAGTTTTAATATGACTCAACAGAACTGGCCCAACTGCTGAGAGTCCTAAATCAGTGGGATCCAGCTTTTGTTTCCCAGCACAGCAACTCTTCTATAATCCCATCTATGCAAAGGTGAAACCCAAAATGTGCCTTTATAATTCCATCAAGAGTCGTTAAGGAGGCCACTTTAGTCCCTAAACAAATGTCCACCAGGAAAACTGTCCCCAAAGAGGATGTTTTCATGTCCGGTATCCCCCACTTTCTATAATACCAACTCCAAGTGCATAAAGTTAGAAGTTAATCATAATAAATCCTCTAGTAACTTGATTCCTGCAGGTAAGCCTTAAGTAGCCTAATAGTAGACATTTCAGTGCAGAGAAAGGAGAGAGAGAGAACTTTATGCAGACCACGTCAACTATTCTATTGATACTCTCTTTTTCATTTATTTCCTAATCCAGTAACCACTAGTTTGTGCATCAGAAATGTGCAAACCTCCTTGAACACAGAAGGAGGACAAAAGTTTGCAGGCGTGCAAAACAGAACCTCAGAAAAAACTGGAAAGGAGAAAAACTCCCCAAGCGATTCAGTGACTACCAAAGACCCTGGCCGGATTCCTCTATGAATTTATATCCTGTCTTTCCTCAAGGAGCTTAAGGCAGAGTCAGGGCACCCCCCTCCTCCAATCTTTCCCTACTGACTGCAGAAGCACACAAATCTGAAGACATGTCAGAAAAAAATGGAATTAATGGCTGGGAAAGGCATAAAGGGGAAGCCACACAGAAATGCAAAACACGCATCAATGCAAAAAGGATACAGATGATAATCGCATCATTTTAACTTTTTTCTGATATACCCAGGGAAATTATTTTAAAGTCTTCCCAGGGATGGAAGTGATATTTACCCAGACAAATACATTAAGAAATTGAACATTTTAATGAAACTGAGACTGATTTTTTTAAGGATTCAGTGACGAAAAATATCAAAACAGCCCAAAGGGAATGTTTTTACTGACTATTTTCTACGCCTGTTGTCCCACCCTCCAAAGAAGCTTTTGAAAGTAGGGGCAGGCAAGGTGGTTTCTAGAACATGAATTCCAAGCCTTGGACCAGATGCTCCTCAGACACCATCCTGGCTAGAATGCCGTGACAGCCGGAGGTCCTCCCTTACAGAATATCTACTGCTGATATTCCTTGTTCCCAGGAATTTGTATTGGTTTGTAACTAACTGGGACAAAGCCCCCGAGGATGTGCAATTTAGGGGTCATCCAGCTCCAGATGACTCCTGGGCAACTTACTTCTTAAAAGCAGGATCAATAAAATAAAAGAAGGACAGATCATAAGCAACCCGAAGAAAAGCCATACATAATAAAGAGGAAAACCTATAGGGGCTGGATAACCGCCCTACCCCAAGATCTAGGGGATTTCGTTGACGTTGAACATCATCAGGGTGGGACCCATGGGGACCTCTGGGGAGACGCTGTCCAGAGGGCACCAGAAAAGGCATCCTTTCTAGGTCCGGACAGATGGCGTGGTTTGATCGAAAGGACCTGGAGTGCACCCATTCTGCCCAATCTTTCCAGACTGGCCGGAACTATCGGAGACAGGCAGTCCCTCAAATAACCCAGCCCCACGCCATGCAGGGCCTTACAGGTCATACTCACTGCTGGGTAAAGCCCGGCAGTGACCAACGCAGCTCGCAAAGCAGCGATGGCCCCTGAGCATATGGAGAAACACCCATTACCGCCTGTGCCACGGCATCCTGGACCAGCTACAGTTTCCGAGTTGTCCCCAAGGGCAGCCCGCTCTGACTGCATTGCAGTAGTCCATCTGCACGGAGACTAGAGTGCAAGGGACCGTCTGAAACATGACAGGCACTATCTTAGAACAGGTACTTCCTGCGCAGCAAGAAGAGACGCCACAGCAGTCAGCTCTGCTCCTCCACATTTACCGGAAGTTTGGAAAATAAAACACACTGTACATTCAGTATAAATAGTAATGCAGTCCCAATGGATTATGTTTTATAGAAAAAGAGAGATAGGAAATTGCATTAGCCAGGCATAAATCTTTATTCTGATTATCAACCGAAAAAGCTACTCAATCATCTCACAGCGAAGCTGGTTTGCGATTTGGATAGTCAAGGCCGAAAAGTCCATCCACACGGCACTGCAGTTCCTTTAAAAGCGTGTCCTAGCTGCCCAATTTTCTGGAGCGCATCTCTGCCTTTCTGCGCCTGCCCGTGTGAAAGCCCTGGCTCTGTTCTGTCAGCATTCCTGAGACACGCCCGCCCTTCCCTCCCGATCTCCCGGATCCTGTCCCCTCTCTCCACAGAATCTGGAGCCCACGCAGCACAGGGCTCGCACCCGGCCAGGAGACGCGCTCAGCTCTCCTCCCCACAACGATCTTGGCACCGAGTGCGTTTGACAGCAGAACAGCCGGATTTAGAATACAAATTGGTGCATTTAAAAAAAGCTTCAGGAGGAGAGAGAATTTAGAGGGGAAGCAAAGAAAACAGGTGGATAAGCGAAAACAACAGCTGGAAATTGAATCAAGACCAAAAACCTTCTACAAATATTGCTCCATTTCCTACACCAATGTTCTTTCCCAAGGGAAACTGTTCATCCTAAACTTTCAGGAGAAGCAAAGAGCCTTTGTCCCCGCTCAGAGTTCAGAACGAAAAGGCTGGGGCTGAGGGTCCTGAAGGTTTCGGAGATTAGAAACTTCCCCCAGTACGGTCAGGACAGTCGTCGGAAAGCAGCACACCTTCCTCGGGACAGGGCAGGCGCCCTGGCCTTTCCCGCCGGCCTCTGCCCTCAGGGAGCCTCTCCACCCTGCCTGCGACTCCTTCCGGGGATGGGGAATTCCGGGGGGCATCTCCCGGCGGGGACCGGGGACCAGGCAGCCCTGCACCTGCCCCCAAGGGGCAGAGGGGGGATTGTTCGTTAACCAGACTGAAAGAACCAGCTGGGGCTTGGGCTTCTAGGGTAATGCCACGGGATGGCTGAGCCTTGGAAGCATCATGGAAACAACGGCCTGCGTTCCTCCCCATTCCCCCTTTTTTGGCATCATCTGTGGTGCTTCAGAATTTCCATTTCATAAGGCAGATTTTCTTTGGCACACGAGGCAGCCTCGAGCGTCTTCACTCCCCCCTCCTCCTGATTTGGAAAGGCACTTGGGACCAGAGATGCTACCAGCTCAGGCCTCCACCAACCTCCCCACTGGTCCCCTCAGCCAAGTTTCCAGCAGAAAGCATGAGAAACATCTGCATTTTCATGGCATGACAGAGCCTCGCTGGGGAGGGGAGCCAGAGAGGGCCAGGCTGCAAAGACCCCGTAAAATGACATGAACGTTGCATTTACAAAACTCCGTGGAGCGTCTCACAAAGGCAACGCTCTCTGACCTATAATTGCTTCCGGATCTTTACTTTCCCCCCACGGAGTTCTCCAGCGGCACTCACACCCACACGTGCCCAAACATATATGCATACCCACACCTTGTCTGTCGTGATTCTCACAAGGCTCTGTCAACTAGCGCCTGGCAATTCTTTTGTTTACACCAGTTCACAGGGTTGCACAATTACGACTGAGGCTCACCTCTTTCAGGTTCTTTCAGAATTACTATTCCACACACACACTTGCACACCTACTTCCTGTAACTCACTCATCACTGCAATCCTTGTTTAACTTAAAACCGAACCGACTTTATATCCTAACACAAAGCTTGCCTATGAAGCTTCTTCCATCAAGGTGATAACACACAGAGAAAGTGCCTTTGCAGCCTTTCAACGCAATGCTTGGTGGCAACTTTCATTTGTTTCCTACGAATCTGGGCTGTGCTTCACAGGGCCATTATGCTGTCTCTACCGACAAATCTAGCCTCATCTGGTTCATGAATTTCTACCCAGCCTTCTCCTTCTTAACTAGGTTGCACCTAGGAAAGGCACTGAAAGAGATGGAGAGGTTCAGTCCAGCTTCAAAACAGAATTCCTGAAACACACAGACTTTAGTTTTGTGCTCAGAAGGCTCAGCTTCAGCAGTTTCAAGTGTGTTTTCTACGGCTGGTGGCATTAAATGCTAGAAGTTCAGGTTCGGTTCTCCAAGCAAAGCTGTCAGAACCGCTGAGTCTTGGGAATGCTTGAAATGGCCAAGGGTACGTAAAACGTTTCACACACCTTTACTTTTAATTCCATACAGATGTGAGCATGTATTAGGAAGAATGCACTGTTATTCGTTCCACTTACACCACCTCTACATCTACAGTCAACACTTGACATTATTTTTTTAAGAGTAAATTTGAGAATACTAAGACTTCGGTGCCAGTCATCCCGCTCAGCAATGGCACCCTGGCTGGCGAGGACAGGGCTGCAGGGCGGCCCATCTGGAGTGGGGGGCAGGAGCGGCTGACCCACGGAGGATAAGCTTTAAGCCATCCCCTTCCAGTGCCTCAGTGAGGCAGAATTCACATTCGGCTTTATGGAGTTTCAGTGACTACACTGGCTAAAATAAAAAGGAAGCGTCACCACATGCAACCTGTTCTTAACAAAATTCTCTCCAAAGACTTCAGATATTTTACTTCCTTTTGGAAACTGGTGGCAAACTGTCCAGCCAACCTTCGACAACATCCCATTAGGGGGTTCCGAGTGGTGCCAGAAAAGATATTCAGGGGAAAGTGATTTCCTTCAAGTCCAGCTTAATTCCTGGTGACCTCATTGTTGTTGTTGTTCAGTCGTTAAGTCGTGTCCGACTCTTCGTGACCCCATGAACCATATTGCGCCAGGCCTTCCTATCTTTCACTGCCTCCCTGAGTTTGCTCAATTTTATGCTCATTGCTTCAGTGATGCTATCTAGCCATCTCATCCTCTGCCGTCCTCTTCTCCTTTTGCCTTCAATCTTTCCCAGCATCAGGGTCTTTTCCAAAGAGTCCTCTCTTCGCATTAGGTGACCAAAGTATCTGAGCTTGAGCTTCATTATCAATCCTTCCAATGAGCAATCAGGGTTGATTTCCTTTAAGATTGACTGGTTTGACCTCCCAGCAGTCCAGGGGACTCTTAAGAGCCTTCTCCAGCACCACAGTTCAAAGGCATCAATTCTTCGGCGCTCAGCCTTCTTTATGGTCCAGCTCTCACAGCCATACATTACTACTGGAAAAACCATAGCTTTGACTATGCGGATCTTTGTCGGCAAGGTGACGTCTCTGCTTTTTAATATGCTATCTAGGTTTGCCGGTGACCTCATAGCCACGGTCATACAGTTCTCCTGGCAACAATCTGCCATATTTTTCCAGGTTAATTTTTTACTCCCCAGTCTGGCCTGCAACCCTGGGATTTCCTGATGGTTTTGCCCTCCAGTACAAACCAGGTCCACCGCTCCTAAGGATGCTGAGAACAGCCAAGATCAACTGAGTTCCAGATCAAGAAGGTGCTCGTTGTCCATTGAGGGGGAGGGAGTAATCTCTCTCTCTCTCTCTCTCTCTCTCTCTGTTACACACACACACACACACACACACACACACAAATGTAGCTACTTCATATGTAGAAACCTAACAGAGGGAAAATCCAAGCAAATCATGTCCAAAAAAAAAAAGATACACAGCTACAAAATCAAATACCGATCCAAGAGAAGTTTTTGAATGCATGGGCTGCAAAGCACAGCAAGATCTTACAAAATTCCTATCGGGGGCTCACATTTGACGAAAACTGCATTTTACATTCTAGGCAAGTTCGTCCTAACTTCCCCAGCTAGAAAGCTTCTCTAAGAGGAACCCTTATTTTTGGAATACTTTATTTGGCAACAAATGTGTATTCTTGATGTTCAGTGGGTCATAAGTCAGAAGAGATGAAATGTGCCATTCAGGGCCATTCAGTTTCTAAAAAATCTGGAAACAGCCTTTGGGAAAATAAGGGGCACCAAAAGAATTGGGAGAGAAAGAATAAAAATGTTTATGGCAAATGTTTATCTTTAGCTCCAGAAATTGGCATCAGTTCTCCCTGATGTCACTTTGATTAAGGCATTCAAAAGTGACTCTGAAGATAATCAAAACTGTGTTAAACTGGCCTCGAAGCTTTCCCTGAGCTACAGTTAAAAAGAGAACGTTGGCCCACGTGCAAAGCAGATTTAAATGAGAAATAAAATACAGACCAGTTAACTTATTGCTTGCTCCCAAATATCAATCATTCGCATGGGTTACTTCGTTTAAATAAGCGGTCATCTTCAAGTGACTCACTGCCTAGGACAAGAATGGAAAACGGAATGGTTCAGCTGGCTGAAACCCGAAGGAAGAAAACTAAGGAAATCTGAGCCTGATGCCAAGGCGCCACGTACAGAGGCAGGCTAGGCTGCCCAGGTGAGAGCCCCTTTGCTCGCGGGTCAGAAGGACCTCAATTTCTGGTCCCTTCACTGAGAATTCTTAATGAAAGGACTCCTTTATCTTCCCCTCCCTGCACTTCTAGGTCCTCCAGCAGGAACGCCAAGGACAAAGGAGACGAATTCGATTGCAGCCCTGACTCAGGATCTCAAGAGCCCCTGCGTGAAACGTTGCTTCTGCTGCAGCAGGACAACTAGCAGCCTCTGAAATCCTGGGGATGTGTACTTAGGCCCAGTGGCATGGAAAGGTCTGGGCACCCCTGCCCCAGTGGCACATTTCAATGAGTCCCTGAGTGACGCCACCTCTACGTGGAACCACATGCAACACAACACCTTCTTGCAGACGTGCATCTATTTACGTGCAGTCCTTTGCAGATTCAGCATTAGAAAACAGTCATGGTCATCTATCCACTGAAAGGAATTCTGAGAGGAAATTTTGTTTCATAAAACTGAGCAGGTGCAAGGGGGAAGCAGGACGTTTTTTGGCATTAACTGTGAACTGTCTTCCCCTCTGGTCCAGGCAGCCTTATTCAAAAAGCTGTGGATCTAGAATATCCTACAGGACTACCTGAAACGCCTTTTCCAAAAGAGGAGAAGTCAAATCTAAACCATCAATGGCTCTAGACCGGTTCCAGAGTAGGCCAGCAGCTTTCAGCTGAAGCGGTGGAAGTGGGATGGGAAGAGAGCCGTCTCAGCTCTGACAAGCTCCATCCTCATCCAGCCTTCTACCGCCTAGCCCAGACGCCAAGGGTACTGGTTGTTTCCTGGATTCTCCCACCACCACCCCTGAGGAGAAGAGGTGCCTCCGAAAGGAATGGACTCTTGATGCTGTTCCTCCTCCACTGATTCACTCCTCCTTCACAGTTCACTGATCCTATAAATCTCTTAGAAATATATATGCACTTGAATAATATTTGTATGAGATAAGCACATATAGAATTGTAACTGCTTATTGTTATAATGATATATGAACACTGTTTTTCTCTTTGTTGTATTTTTTCCACTTTATTTTGTAATCAAAAATTTAAAAAACAAATTAAAAAAAAGTTTACTGATCCTAGCAACATCACAGAAACAATGGGTTGTTTGTGGGGCTTCACATTAAATGCAGAGTTTTCAGCTAAGCGCACGGATACTCTATGCACGCTAAGATGACCTATTCACTCAAGGCCATCTCTGAGATGCAGGAGGGGGTCACATGGGAGAAGGTCATTTCAGCAACTTTACCTACTCTCTGAATCACCCTGTTGTCCTCAGCCTCCTCTAGATAATTGGCTTAGTTCTCAGTCTTTCGTAACTGTTTCCACAAGAACAGAGGCTACCAGAGACTCTGACTTTTTAAAAGCACTGATCTACTGAATTTTCTGAAATCATGTTTCTGTTGTTTTTAGGAACAAGTTTGTGCTAAGGATTTTTTAGATCATTATAAGCTATGTTAAATATCAAAGTAAGAGGGAAATGGATTAACAGTATTTTGAACTAAAAAAAAAACTCATTAATTTAGACAGGCAGGGAAATACCGCTTTGGGGTGTGTCACATCCAGTTTTTTGGATTGCTGGTAATTGTCGTTGTTGCATTATTTGCTTTTAAAATGTTTAAGTAAACAGACAGTAAAACTTTTCCAAAACCCCACATCCATGCTCAAAACAGCCCTTCTTTTGCAAGATGCCCTCCCTCCCTTCTCATCTGTGTTGTGATCTGGAGAGAGTAACAAAAAAGGACTTCTTTGCCCTGTTTATCATCTTCCACCACGCCACAAGCAGAACAAGCCCCGCCTTTGACTCGCACCTGCTGTCTGGGCGAGAAGTTAGATCTCAACCCAGAAGAGAAGTAGCCGGGAAGCCCCACAAGCAGTTGTGGGCCCTCGGACATCCCTGACGAGCTACTGCAGTCTGAAACTTTTTGAGGGTTAGCAATGTCTGAGCAAACCTCTTTATTACAATATTATTATTTACTTTTCACTGAAGACCACAGGGCTGTTTCTATTTCAGATCAGGTGAACAGGAAATGATAATGAGGTTTATCCGTTTTTCTAGATTCAGAAAGGGGATATATCAGGGGAATAAGCACTACTGACACACACACACTTCTCTTACGTACTTGGTTCAAGTGTGTCCTTCCAAAAGTACCATAAAAGAGTAATATTTACTACTACTTTAGCATTCCTTGTGCCTCAGTAAGATGCTGAAAGCTTGTTCTGAACTATCTTTTATGGTTATCTTTATCAAGTTTCAACTTTTACTGAAAGGTTAGTATTGCTGCAATATTTATTTATAGCCAGAAAGATCGGATGGCCATCTTAAATTTGCTTCTCTTTTGCCTCTGAATTCACCTACGCACACAGCGTTCCATTAGTCCGTCTCCCACCTTCCATTACGCCACGAAACGAACACCAGCCGTGGCTCCACTCTGTGACCCTTCCGAGCCATCTCCTTTGAACTCTTGCCCTACTCCCAGGGAGGCGTCCAGTCGCTAGCAGCGCTGAGAAGATCCAGGGCCAGCAAAAGACACTTCCTGCAACAGAAAAGGGCCCAAGGCAAAGCACCCAACTTTTGTTTTTCAAGCGGTAGCACCAAAATTAGGTGCTTCGGGGGCTCTAATCACCTGTTGTTGTTGTTCAGTCGTTAAGCCGTGTCCGACTCTTCGTGACCCCATGAACCATATTGCGCCAGGCCTTCCTATCTTTCACTGCCTCCCTGAGTTTGCTCAATTTCATGCTCATCTAATCACCTAGACTTAAACAATAGCCAAGAATGATTTTTAAAAAATATATATATTTTCTGTCATCAGAAATCAAAATACCTTGGGTCCAAAAGCCGCTTCTTGAAATTATTGGTGGGTCTCTTCCCCACTCCATTTTTTCCCCAAGCAAAACAGGAGATTTTGAAATGCACTTTACTCAGTGAAAGGGAAGAAATATTTAAACAAGTTACAATTGACTTCCTAAAACAAGAAAATTCCAGCCTAAATGAAACTGAAATGTCCATAGTAAGACATGCCACAAGAGCAGCATTTATATTATTATTTATATTATTGTTGGTCACATAGTCAGTCAGTTGTTTAGACTGGATTTGGCATTTTTATCCACCTATCAAGTCCTTCCCAAGGACCTGGGATAGGCAGATGTTGTTGTTGGATGGGGTTAAAGGGATCGTCGCAGGATGGAAGCTGTTCCAAGTGAAGCTGCCTTCTGCAACTGACTGATGGAGATTTTGTCAATGCTGAAGGTCTTCAAGTGGTGCTCCAGATGTTTTGGGATTCCGCCCAAGGAGCCTATTACTGTTGGTACTATCTTTGCTTTCTTTTGCCACAGTTGCTCTACTTCTATTTGCAGGTCTTTGTACTTTTTAAAAATTTTCTCCAGTTCTTTCTCTTCCATTCCGCTGTCTCCAGGTATTGCAGCATCCACTATCCAGACTTTTTGTCTTTCTTATCAACAATGGTTAAGTCTGGGGTGCGTGTGGCAGGTGCTTGTCTGTTTGGATTCTGAAGTCCCAGGGCACTTTAGCGTCTTCATTTTCTATTGCTTTGTCTGTATTACTAGATGATGATGATGATGATGATGATGATGATGATGATTTTGAGAGAAAAAAATTGGCAAAGGAAGGCACCTGTGATCCAGCGAACAGATCTAGGCAGCAGTTGCCCCAGCACATGCAGTGTGTGACCTGCATCCCTGATCTACAGCTATGTTCCTCTTAGAGGTTAGTTTTTTGAGGTTTTGGGTACAGGAAGCCACCTGTCTCCAACTGCCAGTGTGGTTTTCTATGCCCTAGAATGGGTGGGGGATCATCTCCAACAACCTGTTTTGGGATGACTAGGCAAAGCCTGCAAAGTTAATTCAAAAAGGTGCCTAACTAGAAGTTGAGGGAAATGCAGAGACAGGCTTGCACAAGGCTGTGCCACGCCCTGAACACATACATGATTAAATGGGATGCTCGGGGTCTCCTCCTTGGGGCCGCACTGCTTACTCTAAACAGGTAGATGTGCAGTGAGAGGCCCTTTTTGACTCCACAAATTGTAGGACCAATTGCTATATGGAAAGAGAAATTGGTGTACCACTGATGGTTGAGCAGACCCATTGGATCATTTGAAGGACAGTTCCCTAGAATAATCAAGCTAGTGCTTGCCAGATGTTTGGGATGATCTTATCCTACAGACCATGTTGGGTAGGGCCAGAAAAATGTACCTGGTCAAGATGGTGAGAGGGGAGCCTGGTGGGAAATACTCCACATTTTAGCAGCAAACGTATATGCTGCAAATGCAAATTACTAGGAATGGGTGATAGGAGCCACCAGAAGTTCTCTGAAAGGGTATCCAAAGCAACCTGTTTGGGGGATCACCGTGTTCGTCGATGGAACCTTTTACAACCTGAGGTTGGGATGGGTGAGACCTTGCGCAGAGCCCTTTTCGTAGGCTCACTGTTTTGGGAAGGGCAGGACGACAGAAACGACTTGCACGGCTCGGCAATTTCTCCCTCCCTCCTTTTCCCAAGCTCTTCCTTTGCTGGAGACCGAACGGTGACCTTCTGCCACTGAGATACGAGATAAACATATTAAAAAAATATCTGGTACCCTTTTGCCTTTCAGATTTTGCAGCTAGGAGCTGCTCTAGGCAAAGAAGCTTTCGTAAACTAAAAGAGGAGGTTGCAGTCCTTTTTTCCCCCAATCTGTCATCAATAATTTTTAATTAACATCAACTTACCCAGGCAGCTGAATCAGTTTTAAAAAAAGGCGTAGTAAAACTTCTTTGTAAGCCTGATTTTAAAAATTACCTGTCAATGTTCAGCCATGCTGGGAGATCCTACTAAAGGCATGTTTTAAAACTTCTAAAAGGCGTGTGCTTCAGGCAGTTTCCAGAAGGCCTTCCTCCACCTCACAGCATCCAATTTAGAAGCAAGTGCAAGAGCTAACCTGTCCCTTTAGCTGTTTCCAAATAAGAGCACACAGAAGCTCCTGGATGCAAATGTCACATCCTCCACTAAAGCTATTTTCTGACATGAGGAAACACCACTGCTAATCCTGGTCATCTACAGTTTCCGGACACAGCTCAAGAGCGGGGCTGGGACACTGAGGTCATCTAGGTGGGTGTGACTGGTTCAGAAAAGCTGCATTCCCCATCCCTCCTCTCTTCCCTCAAGAAAGGAATCCGGGGGTGGCAGCCTTCCAATCCTTGGGACGACAGGTGAGTGTGGAGGCCCACATACCAGGGCAAGAGTGAGGAAGAAGGGTTACGGACTTCAGTGAGGTATCTTTATTGCTTGTCTGCAATAAGCACAGAATCTTGGAAACCGTGAGAGGAATGTCCTCCCTCGTTTATGGTGGGTTAATTAAGGCGGAGTGTCCTTGACCAATCTGAGACTCTTCTCCCCGGATTTCTCTCTGAGTTATGAAATAAGTTGCCAACTGACTCACTTTCTGTCTCTCGACTGTTTAGGTCTAATCTCCCTTGCATCCTCACAGTCTCTCACAGTTAGCAATATTATGGTGAATGTCACAGAAAACTTTCAATCCAAACAAGACAATCCAACTCGTATCCGATTCTCTGTAGGACAGACAAAGTCCAAAGGAGCCAGGACCCCCCAAAGAAAGACGTAACAGATTCACATGGGGTGTCCTGAAACAGCATCTCAGCAGCTCTATACATCACAACACAACACCCAGGTGTCAGGCCCAAACAACAGGTGACCGTGCTTGAAGACTGCTTCTTGGTTTGAAAACCAGAAGCAGAAGCCACGGATAGAATTCCAGGTGATGCCCCCAGGCCATATGATGGTGCTCAGCAGAGACTGACTCCAATTTCCACAGCTTGTACAGAGGGAATCTTCAGCCTATAAATTAGGGGAGTTGAGATCGCCCATATTGCAGCACACAGAATTCAGACTCCTAACGTTATTAACCCTGTGCTTTCCTAGGGAACAGTTGAAGTGCAGGAGAGGGACTGATTCTTCCATCCATACATCAAAATGGTTATCAGACAGGAAACAGGGTGGCAACGTTGCTTCTGATTTTTAATAACAGGATTGAGAAATGGGTGAACAGGCTTCTGAGTGGAGATCCCAGCAAAACAGGAGAACCCTGCTTGGTTCTCTGGGAGGTCGAGGTGATATGAGTGGCGGGTTTCCCCATAAACCCCCTGTATAAAGGGCTGTTTTGACAGTCCCCAAGAGATCTAACCAGCTCCATGGCTGAGCGGATGGTCAGTTCTGATCCCCCTTGATTTGCCTCCTTGTTCCAGTAACCACTCTGGAGGCAGGAAGGCAGAGGTGGGACAGATGATTTTGCAAGAAAGATCTTTAGGGGATGCCTGAAAGAAATTGAACAGAAATTTGAAATACTCATGTGGATATAGTTGGGGATCATCAACAAAAGGCCACACGTTCAAAAAAACTGCAACCAGACTAAATGAAATAATTTCTAATAATGGATGAAGAGCAACAATGACAAGAGTCTTCCTTATTACTGAAGAACCTCCAGCTTTCCTGACCTTTAGTTTGGGGCCATAATTCACTCCTAAACAAATCCCTTGTTTCTGCGCCAAACTACCACGCAGTCTTCAGTCTAGTGTCACAGTCATAGTCACAGGTTTATTTACCTACGCATTTTAAAACGGTACATAAAGCTTCACTGCTGTTGTTTGTTTTTGCTATTATTGTTTTTTTTTAATATATTCAGGCTATTGGGTCTTTTTTTTTATTATTTGTGAATATTGTACACTTTCCTAAAACCTTATTCAATGAAAGGTAGCATTGAAATCTTTCAAATAAATACTGCATTATTTCATTTCTTTATACTTTTTCAAAGGATTCACTTAATGTCAACTAATCTCTTTCATTAAGCTGGGATTAAAAAGAAGTCTGAAAAATGCAAACCATGATATATATGTGAAGAAAGAAAAAAATGAATGGACAGAAGAAAGGGAAGAGCTATTTCGAGAGGCCCAGAAAAACAGAGACGGGAAATGGATATGCAAGCAATGTAATTTATCCCTCCCCAGCTGTGACGCTGTTGCTACCCAGGAAGAAAAAAAGAGTGAATATTTGCACAAGGGAACCCTGGGCACCAGTCTACGGTTTTTGTTTTTGATAAGAAATGTTGGACAGGCTCAGGAGAAAGTTTCCACCGTGTTTTCCCTTTGCAAAGCTCGGTTGCGTAGCATGCCAGAATTCACTGACTACAGTTTTCTGGGCATCTCTTCTGAATGCCTGACTAAAGCCATACAGATTCCTCCAGAGTATATGGTATAACTCCACTGTGTAATTTCTGTGGAGCCCTTCAGATTAACCAAAGCTATTGCACAATTAAAGACTTCGGTTTTGCATAATGTGAATTATAGCCATAAATCCTGAAGGCTCCCTTATGGATTTAACAAGCATCACTTTTTTCCCCCTACTGTATATTAGACTGCTTTCTGAAAAGCATCTCCTGTTGACCCATTTGGAGCAGCCCAAATTTTCATGTGCTGGCACTTCTGTTCTGAAAAGCCTTTGGTAGACCCATCTGAAGTGCTCTGGACAAGTGGCTCTCTGACATAGCACCAAGGACCTCATCTCAACGCTGGACAACCCTCAGGGCGTCCGCTTGACCTCTGTACCATTCAGAAATCTTCTGCCTAACTAGCCCAGCATACACAGGCATTTGATCGCCATCTGGACAATATTCCCTTTTCTCCTACTCTTCCCAGGCTTTTTTTTTTGGGGGGGGGGGGATGAGAAATAATGTCAGGAAGGTTAGTTCCACACAACTATTTGCTGTGATTGTGAGGATGGCCCTCTTTCTTTGCTGGCCAACTCAGGCAGATGAAAAGAGAGAAGTTATGCTGAATTCCTGGTAAATGACAAAAAAATGGCTGGCAGACTTTAATCAATACCTGGCTCTTAAGTTACAGAGTCCATAGAAAAAAATACAAGGTAAGAAAACAGTTGTCTTCTTCTGCTGCACCTTGTACACACCAGGATCTGTAGTCTTGAAGCCCACCTACCTCTGGAGCTCCATCTTGCCTCCTTTTCTGCGACTCTGTATTACTGTATTATTGTGCATTACTTAAGATAGTTTTCTACCCTTGTTCATTTATAGCATTCTTCAGAGAAAGAGCTTCTAGAGCAGCTTCCCCAAGATAAATAAAAAATAAGTAAGTCCCTGCTTGTAGACTTCTGGCATACTGTAAAAGGATATGAAGAAAAGAGTTAAGCAAACTCCAGGACCAGTTCTAAATTTGTCCGGGAGTTCCTTGAATGATCAACTGAATGGAAACAACCCAAGGATAGGATTTCAGTAATATTTCACCCAACCTGATGGAGCAGCTCATGCTAAATCTCTCCTTCACCTGCAACCCAGAAGAATGGTTCCCTCCAAATCACACTTGGAAGAAGGAAGCAGCCAGTGGGCCTGAATGCTACCTTGGACCTCAGCTACGTAACCAGGGACTCCATAGGTGGTGTTCATTTGCATTTATTTAATCATGTCTACAGATATACCAAATATGATATCAGTCTCAGCCAATGGCAGGACCTTGTCTGGGCTCAGAAGCTAAGCAGGATCAGGCCTAGTTAATACTTGGATGAGAGACCACCAGAGAATTCCAGGGTTCTGGTCCTAGTTTGGGAAGGTGAAAGACACCCCAGAAGATGGCACTGGAAACCCACTTCTGTTCTGTTGCTAAGAAAACAACGTGGGCATCTCCATGGAGTCGCAAGGAGTCCAGCGAACCTTGAGGGAGACTTTACTTTTAAAGGTAATATTACAAAGATCACGTTGCCTCAGTTGTTGGATGTGCAAAGAAAACAGTAGGCTCTGCTCTTAAAATGATCCGATTTCGCCCCACTTTTTCTTCCAAGTCTATTATATGACACTTGGTGACTCACCCTGAAGAACAGCAGGCGAACGGTTCCATGGCATACCCAATCACCCAACAGCGAGGCCATTTTTAATTGTATGGCACAGCCAGTTTAAGACATGCTTCAACCTTTTTCTACCTTAAAAAAACACCAGACTCAGGAGTCTTGGAACTGCGGCTGAAAACAAATTCAGAGCACAGATTTGGAAGGAAGAAGTGAGTAAGCAAAGTGGAGGGGATCTTAATATTTTCTCCCCTCTGCTCCAAGATGCTCCCCACACCCCTGGAAACCAGCCTGCGATACTGAGGCCTACAGGGAGGGACACAGCCACAAGGTCAACTTGGAGCAAAAAGATGCAGAGAAAAGGAACCCTCTCCTGATTTATCTCCCCAAGTTCCACTCCCAAAACTTTCTGTTACACTCAGATTGAGGTTGCCTGTGCCTGGTGTCCATGTCCAGTCAAACATGCCAGCTTGTTTAGATCCCATCGCTTTTGCTATGCTTGCAAACCCTCTTCATTTACTTCTCTATCTCATGCAGGGAAAAAGGACGATCTTTTCACCACCTAGCTTATTGCTAACACTCATTACTGAGTGTCAGTCATCATTATTGTTGGCATTATTAAAAATACAGAGTAAGTCACAGAGACTATTTAAAAGCAAAAATGGATTAAGTGTATCAATGATCAGACAATTATAGAACATCAACCAATAAAAATTCATTCAACTTGCAAACTGTGGGAATGTAAATGAAATTCATTATTTTGTGCCATAGGTAATTAACAGGCCAGGAGTCCAGTAGTAAGACCTTAAACTTGGGCTAATTACATGAACAATTGTGGTAAAATAAATATCAATTTTCCCCAATTCATTTTGAAATAGGAACATCCAGGAATGATGAAACTGATACTGGTGCTGATGATTATTTTATAGGGTTTTAAAGGGTATTAGGAAAGCTTCAGCAGTTCAGCATTTATAGATTTCTGCTTTTGCTTGGAAATCAATGGCAAAGGTCAGAAATACAGAAAGTTAATTAAGATTATACCACATGAACATAATCTATAGGCTGGAAGTCCACCGCTTAATCCTTGCAGCTGGAAAATCATAAAACCGCAAAGGGTTTCAAATGTTTAAAAAGATCGTTTTCCTTCCTGGGGTATCAAGTTTCCCAACCAAGCCCGCCTGGTGTATGCATCTGTCCACGCCAGTGCTTTAAGAAACGAAGCCTTAGGCAAGGTGGTCAGGGCGGCAGTGCCGCGCAGCGCCTGAGATTCAGTTGCCAAACTGGGCACAGGAGCACCTCTCTGCCATCCATTAAGGTAGGAGCGCCTTTTCAAAAGGCAGATTCCGTTACTTTCAAGATGCACCCGCCTGAATTAGTTGCAGAGGGGTGAGGCAGCCCAGGGGCCCCAAAGCCCCTTTTGGCAATGGAAGCTGGAGGCTGGCCAGCTCCAATGGAGATAGCATTTCTTCACCGTTCGCAGCACTTTGCTTTCAGAGAGTCATTTGATCTTAGCCACAGCTGATCACCTTCCCGGTGGATGGAGAGAAATGTCAACATAGTCCAGGTAAAAGAAGAACAGGCCTAACATTGATTCCACCACATACTGAACCTACTACAATCAACCATAATTCCACGGACTGTGCCATGATAAATGTGCATGAGGCAGCTGGATGAGGTCATCTAACTACTTGGATTAAAATGTCCCTATTTACTTCTTCTCAGAAACTTAATTTGATTGGATGAGAGATAATAAACTGAAACTCAAAGCTTTCTATGCTTAAGGCAGAGATACTGCTGGTGCCTGAATGACCCAGATCCTGTTTCAACTTCTCCATGAAAGAGAACTAGGTAACCTGTTGTTCACCAGGTGCTTTGCATTACAACTCCCATGGAAAGCTACCATCCCAAAGGCATGAAACACCTTTCATCAGCTATAGTCTCTTTAACAGATGTGCCCTGACCAAAATTATCTACATTCCTAAAACATCCCATTTGGGTTAGATGGTTTGCAAAGTTTCTGATTTGAGTCTTTGAAGTGCTGTACCGTCGTAACACAGACTGATGTTATCACCTTGATTGCCTTAAAAGCTAAGCTTTAATGAAATATTTCTTCTGAGCCCTTCAGATTACCCATCTTTTAGAGCAAAAAGGGAGGTCTTTTCATCACTGGAATGCATCTTCTGAATTTCCATCCATCCAGACCTAGTTCTGATGGGCTTTTGGTCTCAGGTGAAAATCTAGATAAGCACACTACTTTCAGTGCTCTCTAACAGATCCACTGTATGTGGTCTAAGGCCTGATTTAATATTTTAGTTCTTCACAAGCTCATCCTGGTATGATATAATGTTTTCTACTATTCTAGATCTAATGGGAGCGTTTATTCTTTCTTACTTACTTACTTACTTACTTACTTACTTATTTATTTATTGGACTTGTCCCCGCCCATCTCCCCACAATGGGGGACTCTGGGCAGCTTTTAAAAGGTTTCTAGATGCTCTGATGCCCTTTGGCTTGAAAAATAGATTACACCCACTGCAAATAAATACTGGGATATAAGTATAATTCAGTGTGATTTAATTGCTGACCAGAGATGTTTCAGATCATGCTGAGAAGTTTCTACAGAACCTAGCAGGGCCTACTGGGGAGTTAAACCCATTTGCTATCCTCATGCCTAAGAAAGCAATACAAGTCTTTTAAAAACACATCTATAGGAAACAAGACACCAATACAAACATTTAATAACAGATTAGCAGTGAAGTAAAACTTTAAAATGCTCTAGTGAACTGAGAAGTCTAAGCCAAATAGGAAACAGCAAACTGAAGCAATGACTGATGGGCATCATAGAAAAGGAAAAAAACAGAAGAAAGAAGAAAATGCAGCTCCACACCCTGACAATTTATACCTCACAACAGCAAAAAGGAAGAGGCAGGCTTATCTGCAAAATGTAAGACTTGGGGCCATCCATGGGTAAAAAAGACACCAAAATATACAACGTAAAAAAACAAACAAACAAACACCAATTTCTGTTGATAGCTGTCATGTTTGCTATTGCAAAACACCACTAAACTAAAGTAGATCCTGAGTCCATGATGGTACCTTGATTACGCCGCATAGCTGGTGGGATTCGGACAGCAGTTGCCAGCTTGCAAGGCAGCACTTCTAGATTAGAGATTCCAGCTTGCCTAGAACAGCGTGAGCATCCTTGGAGTAAAACTGGGCTTTGGTTGTACTGGTGGCCCACGGGCCCAAATCGATCCAGCATGACCAGTATTGTGTCCTTATAACCAGGCAATGCTGCCTTGTGGCCAGGTACAGCTCAGGTTGGAAAGCTGGTCTTCCCTTTCTCTGCATTATGAAAAGGCGTTATGTGAGGGATTTGACCATGATGGGCACCAACAGGCCTATCTGGTGACAGCCCAGCATATGGAAGACTGCAGACCAGGAGAAAAGGGAAGCTGGTTGTACATTTGATGTATCAGAACAAAATGAAGGTGGTCTAATCTTGCAAAGTTGACAATACACTCATGGACATAAAGGTATGGGTAGGCATGCATTCTCCTAAATTGCTTTGTTTCAGGGATTTTTGTCCCTGTTTAAAATTCTGTATTTTTTAGTATTTGTCTCCTTTTATCTGATGATGGTCATCACTTGACCTTTAACCTAGTCTGATCGATCTAGTCTGGTCAACCTCCAGGCATCGCTTAGAACACCTTCATTTACCCCTTCGGTCCCTTCTTCATGATGCCCAAGAAAGCCCAAGTTACAGAGCTGAAATTCAGTGGTCTGATTCTTCATTATTTTTAACAAATAACCAGGAAACTAGGTGCATTAACCCGTTGCTAACCTTAACACCCCAAAATAGGGAGGGGAGCACCTCACCCCTCTACTGGCAACATTGCCAGGCCCTCAAAGGGTCCATCCAGAATCAGTCATGGAAGACCTGCTGGAATGTGGATGCTCCCTGGTCCAAGCCAGACTAGTAACCACAGTTGAAAGAGGGACTGTCAAGGGCAAAGCTTCTTTGGAGAATTGTCTGAACAAGGCCTGTAAGGTCAAGATTCCTGCAAGCAGAAGAGTCAAGCTTTAAGGCTGGTGCAGCCAGGAACCCAAGACTTCACCATGTGTAAACCACGTAGATGAACTCATTGGGACCGCCACACATGGTTTCCACGGTTCTAGGAAATTCTGGTTCAGAAAACAATGCTCAACTTCCTTGATAAATTCTGGCATCTGCAAAGTGCCTTTAAGGAATAGGAATGTAACAACTGAACAGCTAGCTGTTCAGTTCAAGGAAATCTCACATTGCCAAACCAATATTAATGTTTCAGCTTTAAGCACAGTTAATGTTATGGGGAGACATTCCTACCATCAGGTAGACAGATGGAGCCTGAGTCTGTTAGAAACAAAACGTCAAACAGTAACTGTGACATGAGTTAGGAGCTTCAAATATTGTCAAAACACTGTACACCAGAAGCCTGGTGGCTCTCAAGAAGAAAGCTTAATGAATATAAACACTTTTGATGATACCTTAATGGCAATGGCAGCTATGCAGAGGGAGGGAGGACCATTCAAGTGAGCAGAGCGCAACCCATCAGGAAGTTCTCCCACCATGCTCCTGGGCAGTTCCCATTAATTTCGGTAGGTTTGTAATTCAAGCTCCAAAGCATTTCAGAACCCGAAAGAACGTCCAAATCCTGCTCTTTGACATCACCTCTAGCTAAAATATATTTTTCCCTCTCGCTAAAATATATAGGCCATTTTTCTCCACTGAACTTTGCACTGTTGCCATTTGAAAGCGAAGGAGGAGGCATGTAAAATAATGCATTATGAAGCATCTCACTGGGGTCCCTTTTTTTTCTAACAACTGTCTCTAAGAAGAAAGGAAATTCCAATTAATTTGGAGGGGAAATGTGGAATGTCTTGATATTAATTGGGGAATTAATGTGATGTGACCCGCCACTTAGGGGATACCCTTTTAATTAATTTTTTCCTTCCTTTCATTTACTATTTTATTTTAGCTTACTTAATTTATACTAATAGCTTTGCTAGTATAATAGTATATTATTAGTATAATATTAGCATAATAACAAGATACTCTGGAGAAGTGAAGGAGAGATTAAAGATATTTAAAAACTTCTGTGCATTTGGGCAATTTTATGGTGGATTGCTGTGTTTGAAAAATTGCTTTATATGCTTTTGCACTATATCCAAAATAAAATTGTGCCCCCCCCACCCCCGATTCACTAGCAAAATGGCCAACTTTTGAGGACACCGTTCCTTACTGTTTCTGGCAAAATTAAGCATGGAAATGGGGTTTATGCTCTGAGCCCCAATGTCTGCTCTGACTCTCTGCAGAGTAGAGGTCAGTCTCCGGAGGCCCCCTTCTAAGAAATCAGCTTGGGGGAAATGTCTGGATCTCCCCAAACACTCAGCTGGGTTGTGGCAATGCTGCTGTTTCTTCTGCACTTACTTCGAGGATCGCCATGTCGGGAGAGAGCCTGGCGGAAGGGCGGGTATCGGTTGAACGATTAGATACGGTAGGTATAAAAATCCATCAGCATCGAGCAGACGCCCATGGGCTGTTCACACACACACACACACACACACACACACACATAGAGTCCACACGTCAGGGCGGGGAGAAACCTCCGTCTCAAACGTGCTGCTTCTGATAATCGCTTCCCTTAACAACAGCTTTCCCACAGGACTGTTACTTGAACTTAGCCGGGCAATGAAGTGATATTGTATATTCAAACGTAAATGAAACTGATAATATTAAATCTATATGGCACGACAGAACAACGCAAGGGGCCCCTCTGAATCATAAATGAGGGCGTGTAACCGTATTGCCGAGATGAGACGCCGCCTGCTCGGGCGCTCACGGGCCCAGACCATGCACATTGCAACAAGTGAGACTTCTGGCTGAGTAAATGTATTTAACAAGGAAGCTAATGATTTAAGGTAATAAAATATACAGTAACAAATTCACGCAGAACAGAGCAAGTATTTTTCACAAACAATGGAAGTGAAGTTTTAAGCTGTAGAGAGACGATCCTCAGGAGCTGAATCTACAGACGTCTCATAAAGTGCAAGTTTACAGAAGCATGACAAATGAGCCGCAATTAAAGTAACACAAAGAAATTAGCACTGACCACTCTAAAGAGTATAAACTGTCACGCCAGGGCTCACGCAGCACCACTGGCAGCGGGTGGGAGTGGCAACTCGGTAAGCAACTACCCATTTATGGAAAATGTACTCGCACAAACAGGCACTGAAGTCATTTCCGCATGAGGATTCTGCACCATTTCAGAAACATCTCTGGAGCCTTTATGATCTGATGTTCGCTGTGTTTGAGATCTCAGCCACTTTGTTTCTGCTGTGGAATACCTAAAACTGCAGTAAAACGGACGTTTTGGGAAGAAGCAGTATCTCTGTCTTCTAGATCTGCTTCCCCATTTGCAAAAACTCCTGTCTTACCGTAACTCCTGGGTCCTGGGCTTCAGGTCCTTGAAGGCGAAAGGCGGCTGGACACATTTTCAGCTCCACCTCAACAGTGACTGCTGAGATTTTGTGTGCATCCTATTGGACAAATAGCACGCAACTTGGAGGAAGATCATGGGAGAGGGGCTGGAGTGAAAGCCATTTTTGTTACTGCAAGATCTTCAGCAGCTTGGTGAGAAACATTTCAAAGTCACCAGGTTGGAAGATGACTGTAAACCCTCTTTTATGGCTTTGGAGATTCCCCCCAAGTTCTGACCCTTTGGCAGCCGAGAAACAAATGACTTGCCACAGAAAGCTTGAGAAAAGAAAGCTGCAAGTACTGAAAATAGTTTCTAAACAACCGTGAAAGATTATAGGCATCTGGGAGAGGACCTGAGGAAGATTCCAAAAGGACGCGAGCAATGCGCAGGGCTACGTCCTCCCTGGCTCTCTGTCTGGAAGTGGGGCTGCAGTGGTCATGGGAGGCCCTAACCGGAGTAGACTTTCTCCTCTCCTCCCATGGAGGACCCGAGGCACACACAGCACTTTCTAAACACGTAGTTGGTGGGTATGGACCACGGGGCGTACCTGGAGGCAAGGCAGCACTGCACACCCCATTTCTCTCCTCTGCATCTGGACACGTGCGAAGGCAGCCCACGTGGGCCCCACCAGCACCAGTATGCCACCAGACGCCCAGCTCAACTGGGAAGCAGCACAAATGCTGTCAATCAAGGAACCATCAACTTCTTTGTTTCCAAAATGAATCTGGGCTTTTGGGGGAAATAAAAATGGTAGATGGCTGCAGCCCAATTTCTTTTCTTTTCTTTTCTTTTTTTTAGTGCGTCCTCTTGCCCAGAAAAGAAAAAAAAAAAGAAAAAAAGACAAAGAGAGACGGGGTGACAAAGGACACTGGGGTCATTGTGATGGCTACTGGGAGTGATGGGGTGCGTCCCACTGCTTTGCCTTGCGGTGAATGGGTGCTTTGTGACTGAACACAGCCATTAGGGCAGACATTTTGTGAGAACACCACAACAATCTCAACCCTCCAAGGTGTCCACTGTCTTCTCCCCCTCAAAAAAAAACAAAAAAAGGGGTAGGGGAGGATCTCCTGCTTTACAACATTATTGAGGCAAAACTATACCTGACACAAAGTTCCATGGCTGCATTTCTCCCACGTGGTTAAGAAAGCACCACCAAGAATAGTCCCTTCTTAGAGGACCCAGAAGAAGTGCATGTCCATTTTGCTCCTCATCCAGTCACTGCAGCCATTTTTCACCATGAGAATCCCGCAGAGAAGGAGATCCACAAAACTGCACTTCATGCCTGAAACAGCAGCAAAGTGATAACGTCCAGGCCAGATAAAGGGTTTATAATGTACATTTCAAGCGTCCAAAGATCATGGGAAAGTCTAGGGCTGGGGTAACAACCCCACGGGCTAATTAGCTGGTTACAGGGAGGAAAAAAACAGCGAAGGGTTGCTTTCATCAGAGAGGCCCTGGAAGATGACGTGGCTGGCATTCCTGGGAACAGTGTAGAGGAATCGCTAAGCCCCAGCAATTAGGAAGACAAAGCCAGCACTCACAGATAAAGCAAGGCCAGGATCAGGTATATTGGGAGGCAAGGACTCTTCCGGTCCTTCTCTTGGGCTTCCTGATTTCACTTTGAAAATGAGAACATAAAATAAGCTTCTGGGACAATCTGAGGATGAAGTTGGGAGCAGCGTGCCACCTAAACTCCCAGGGCCGCCAAGCCAGCAGACTCCCATCCAGAAACAGGTCAAGGTTTTCCTTCCCCTGAATTCTGGTAAAATGTACTCAAAACCTTGCCGAAACAGACCATGAAGCTAATCTGACTTGATGGTTTTTTAAAAAAAATGTCAGACTTTTCATGTTTGCCAGGTTGCGCTGTCTTCTCACGTAAGCTGTTCGCTGGGTGCTATCCCCAGATTTATTCCTTGCAAACAGCTGCTGGCAGCCTCGCCAAAATAAATAAACTGAAACACCTTTGAAAAATAAAAAGGAATCAATATTGCAACAACAAAAGCTGCCGTCTTGATCAGAGGAACTTTAGCTGCTTAAATGTAATTGACTTCCACATTTATTTTCATTACATCTGTTCTTTGAGGAGACAAAACCTACCAGGGCAGCTTACAATCAACCATCGTACGTACAGAAATATTTCTGGAATGCAAACAGCCATTTCTGGGGTCCTTCCCAGAAGACAACAGGGGGAAGGGAAGGGTCTGGTTGAGCAGGCTTCTAAGATGACCGTCAACTGCTGTCTTCTCCTTCTGTATCCACGGCTCCTCCCACAGGGCAGATGGGAGGAGGAAAGGGATGTAGGCAGACGCAGACCTAGTACAGAGACTGCAGCCTTACCGAAAGCTACTGAGTTAGGAAAACTTCCTGAACCCTTTTCCTAATTCCCACAGTCGATCCTCTTAACACAACTGGAGGAGGAGGAGGAAACACTGACTTCAGAATGAATAAACCACCATCTGGATTGGCATACTCCAAAAGGTCAGTTCAGAGAAGGTGCCTCTAACACCTTCTGTCTGAGACGTACACTCCAGAATCGGCTTCAGCGGAGCGCTATAGGTCAGCGGTAAGGAAAAGACTCACTTTTGTGGATTACTCACGACTATTTCATCAGGCTATTTTTACAGCCTGATGCTATAAATGTATTTTATCTACCCAGTTTGCCAAACTCAGCCTCTGCACATTTTGGGGTGTGGACAACCCTCTGCACCTTTCTTGCGCATGTTTTGATAAAGTGAGAAAAGCAAGCTGAATCCTGGCAGTGCCACAAGACAGTCTGGCACAGGCAGTTGCCTTCCTACCCACCTTCTTCAGCAGCTTCATCCCAGGTTGCCTATGCTGGCTTGGATTCTGGGAAGTGTAGCCCAAACGCACATGGAGGGCTTCGGGTTGGGGAGGATACCTAGCCTCTCCCTCCTTACCTCTTGTATCTGTGGCTACCTTCATTCCAAAAATCCTGTGGTCAGGAAGGACGCAGTCTGAGTCAATGGGTACACATACAACTAAACTCTGGCCAAGAGAGTCATATGCACTCGAGAGTGTCTGAACGGGGGGAAACACACAAAGTCCCACGTTAGAAGCAGACAAGTATCTCTGAGTTGGGCACATCTGGGATTCCCACTTTGCTCGGAGTTCTTGCAAGGGTCTTTGCAATCTCCATGACCATCCAACGCAGTTGGTTGATTTCTATTCCATAGCAATCCGAGCCTGAACTGTTGCCTGTAATGCCTCACTTGCCAATGATGACAAAGAACAGCATCACTGCCTACAACAGTTCGTGCCCAGCTTCCGCTTGGGGCGGGTTCTTCGCGTTACTCCTCTACGAAAGGGCTGCCCACCCCAGGGAGAATACACTCTTCTCCTGAACTGGTGATGACCGAGAAGATCCCTTCCAGATCAGTAGATCCCAAGCTGAGCACTGCTGCTGCATCTTCCTCCTCTCCTGCATTGGCAAAGGGGCTTCTTTTACACTCCAAGCTGCCACAAAAATTTTGTTTTGCACAAATCTGCAGCCTGTTCCCTGGTGCTTTCATTGTGACGCATGGTTCTGCTGCTAGAAAGGAAAAAGCCATCAGTTTCCACATGTGAGAAAATGGCTAAATCTAGAATGGATCGAAGCAGTCAGTAAGCTCAAAACTCTTCAGAAAGTAAATTTCACTGATCGACAGCATAAGCTTTGCTCTGCTTTGTTTCAAAAAACCCAGAACCGTAATTTGACTCCGGCCAGCAACAAAAGGTTTTCACTTCTATTTTAAAGAAAAATATAGCCTCTGACATCACCCCAGTCCACCAAGCTGACCTTAACTAAAGTCTGTTGAAACAAACCACATTAAAACCTAAGTTATATAACTGGCTCCTCTCCAAAAACCAACCTGAGATTAACCACAGTTTCACAATCTGGAGCCTAAAATGGTTAACGTGGAATGAAAGTGGGTGTCTCCCTTTCCTCCTTGCTGCAGCACAGGGGGCGGGGGAGAGGAGAGCGAAAGCCTTGCACCCCCTCATCTGCTTGGCATCTGGGCGAGCCAGACCCTGGGCCACCCCACGGCCTCAGCTCCACAAGAGCTGGCCAGAGGCGAGGGCGCTTCATACCGCGCCCGTGCAAGGAGCGGAAGGTCTTGCGGGACTCCACAGGCCGGAGGTGGGCTGCTACACGTCCTCGGGAAGAGAAAGGAACCCTTCTGTGGCTCCCGGACCACTCCCACCCCCAGCCGCTTCTTCACTGTGTCCTTGGCTCTTTCCGACCTCTCCTGCTGAGAAGGGGCCACACCAGCCTCAGCGGGTCCCCATCCTTCGAAAGAAGCCAGGCAGAGGGGCAAAAATCTCTTCCGACAATTTGTGCAGCCAAAGACGCATCCCGAACAGCGACTCCCACCGAATGGTTTGGGCTGACAGATTCCTCTTCGGTGGCCTAAAACTAATTCTGCCTGGTACGACGCAGAGCGGCCAGTTTAACTGGGGAGAAAGATGTCGCGGAGTGGTCAAAACTTTACAAAACCGAGACAAACTTCCGTGCTTTTTGGCAGGGGCTTTTTCAGTGAGAATCTGTCCCTCCCCGGCACTTCCCAGGCGGTTCATCTTTGTGAGAACTGCCCTGGATTCTTTCAGCTTGGTCTGCAGTTGCGGTTGTTCGGCTTCTTGTAAACAAGGCGACTTCCTGTCTCAGGGTTTCCACTGCTGAAACAGGACGAAGCACGGCATTTTCTGCAGGCACGACCTGTAGATGCATTCAAGCTGGGCTTCTGCCTCGTGCTCTTGGGGCCATATTGCACTGGGAACTGGAGAAACAGGGAGAGCAACTTCCAAGGCTGTCCTAAATGCCAGCCAGCCCCTCCTGTTCTCCTGTGCCGTTCTCCAAGGGGAATGGGGAGGGACCCACTTCCCCAGACTTGGCATCTTCCGTAGGAGAAACGCTGGATTGATTTCCTAAACCAGGTGCCCTCTGGATTATTTTGGTCCGCAGCTCCTGGAATATCAAGCCACTGTCCATGTTAACCAGGGATTATGGGTGCTAAGATGCTCTTTTTTTATCAACATCCTAATATGAATTCCTGATGGCTTACTATTCAGCTCCTCAGCAGGTGAGAGCGCCAAGACAAATGTAGCTGAACTTGGAAAATCTAAGCAGGATTGGCCCTGGTTAGAATTTGGATGGGAGACTACCTGGAAATAGCAGGGCTGAGAAGGCAAGAAACAGAAGGCAGCAATGGCAACCTACTTTTGTGCTGTTGCCAGGAAAACAGCACAGAATCTCCCTGAAGCCACCAGGACCTGACCTTGACTCAGAGGAGGTTTTATCTGTATCTACCTACACACACAATTCTCTCATGAAATTATAATTCTTTTAGATAAATGCTACGAAAGGAGGACTGTCTTGTAGATTATAAGCCTTGGGCTAAAACTAGGCCATTTCTGGTGCAAGGGTCACTAGGCAACCTTGACCAGGCCCCTCACTCCCAACCTCACACGTCCCACCTCTAGTAAGACTGATTTCACCCTGAACTTCTCCCCAAGGCACACGTGGCTCCCACCCTCTGAGGGAGCTCAAGTATAGCACAGGGACTGGACCAAGACGACCCCAGAGAGTTGTGATAAGGAAGCGATTTTGATCATGCAGTTACTGCTGCATTTATCATCTGTCTGCAACTCAAATGTTTCACTGCTTTGCATTCTGGCAGGCCAGTTGCACTCACGGCAATCTCCTTAACCAAGTCAGGCATCTAAGAACCAAACAGCTATTTGCTCTTTGCTTGAAAAAAGGGCCCTAATTTGATCACAACCCCAAAAGTCCAGGTCTTGCTTTCTGCTATTTTGATCAAGAGCCCGTCCCCTCGTTCTCATCCTCCCAGCATATCCTTTCTCTGCAGACCCCCTTTTCTTGTTGCAGAGCACAAAGCCGCCTCCACGTTTCTGCTTTTGTCCATATTAGTGACCCAGTTTGCCTGCTGACTGGGAACTGGGGAACTAGTCCCTGTCAAAAACAGATTTTGTCTGCCTTGTTCTTCAGGCGTGCTTGTCCAAGGGCACTGTGTGGCCGTATTAAAATAGAACGAGTTTTCTCCAGCAGCCAGCTGTCCATGCCCTCACCACCTGCTTGGGGGCTGAACAGCTCTTCGCTCCACATGGAGCATCACGCTTTCCCTGCAAGAATGGAAGCTCTCTCCTTCTTAAAGCATCCACCGTCTTAATTTAGATTTCATTCATTAAGCAAGATGTAACCATTTAAATCACCACCATCTTTCTTTTCTGGAGAAGCGGGTTCAGAGCCACAAGACAAGGCTGCTGCTGAAAGGCAAGACTTACAGCAATTGGTTTCACAAACCGCAAGAAGAAAAAGGTAGACAGAGAGACAAGGAACATTCATATGACCTGTAACACCACAATTTTGTTATGGCTGTGGTGTGTTTGCTATGCGCAACTCTAAGAAGTGATGGAACGGCACTTTCTCCTAGGGAAATGCAAAAGAGCTCTTAGTAGCTTGTGGGAAAAGGACCTGCACTAGCCAGGAATGGATATCTCAGAGAGAGAAAGAAAGAGAGGGAGGGAGGGAGGGAGGGAGGGAGAGATATCCCATTTTCTTCCTTAGAATGGGCTAATCTGAGCCCTCCAGCATGGATTCATAGATTTATGGAAGAAAACTGTTCAGAACAGGAAGTGGTTCTTCCTCTGTAGGAGACTGGAAGATTTCTCTGACATTTATAACTAACCCAAGTCCATTGTTCTGGAAGAACCTACACATACGATTCATCTCTATGGTTTACTGGAACAAGCCCATTTCAAACCAAGATTTATCATTTTCAAACCAAGCCGGAATGCATCTTTATCCATCAAGTGAACTGCACACAACAACCAGGCAACATAGTTGAGAAACTAACAAAATGATGGAAATAGCACCATCGCTTGCCTGTCCAGGATTTCTTCCAAGACCATGGAGTACAAAGCCGACGAATCTTTAGATTTTGACAATGTCTTTACAGTATTTTATCTGCCACTTTATCCCCTGCGTTTATTAGCTAATTGAGTAATTTCTCCTGGTTTAACTGTAAGCAAAATCACATTAGATTATACTTGAAATGCCTCCTCACTTTTCCCAAAGGTAACTCTACTGATTACATCTACACATTAGCAATACTTTGGCAGCAGAAATGAGATGCAATTTTCTTGGAAAACTATTCAAAAATCTAAATCCGTTCAGAAATGGTGACGAGATTCCAGCTGTTAAGCAACTGCAGGAATCCTACGGTACCACTTCTTGGAATCTGCAGTGACAGCTACTTGGTTCTAACCATAAATTAAAAGCTCAGTTAGCATCCCCATGGCACTGAAATCATTTGAGAGTGGGGTACCATCTCCCATGAGAATGGATTAGAAATTTCAATGAGGGTTTCCTCCTTAAGAGGTCAGATGGGAAGCAACTAAAGAAATAAGTTTTCTGCTGGTTACAGAATCCTACCTACCCATCCCCAAATGTAGTTGGCGTCAGTCTTGCTCCTGTTGTCTTGGGATATTCTGCTTAGTTTACAGTCATGTGAAAAAGGAAGTACGCCCGCTTTGAGTTCCATGGTTTTACGTATCAGGACATAATAAAAATCATCTGGTCCTTAGCAATTCTCAAAAATAGGTAAATACAACCTCAGATGAACAACACATGACATATCATGTCCATCCTTTATTTTACAAAAAGAAAGCCAAAATGGAGAAGCCATGTGTGAAAAACTAAGTACCCCCTTACTGCTCCCATAGGTATGAAGAGGCTAAGTAGCAGCCAGGTGCTGCTAATCAAATACCCTTGATCAACTGATCATCAGCAAGCGTGACTACCTCTATAAAAGCCGAAGTGTTAGGAGTTGGCTGGTCTCGAGCACTGAGGTGTGTGTTAACACAATGCCAAAGAGTAAAGACATCAGCAACGATCTCAGAGAAGCAATTGTTGCTGCCCATCAATCTGGGAAGGGCTATAAGGCCATCTCCAAACAGTTTAAAGTCCATCACTCTACAGTGAGGAAGATGATTCACAAGTGGAAAACATTCAAGACAGTTGCCAATCTTCCCAAGAGTGGACGTCCCAGCAAATGCACCCCAAGGTCAGACCGTGTAATGCTCAGAGAAATTGCAAAAAATCCAAGAGTGACATCTCAGACTCTACAGGCCTCAGTTAGCATGTTAAATGTTCAAGTTCATGACAGTACAATTAGACAAAGACTGAACAAGTATGGTTTGCTTGGAAGGGTTGCCAGGAGAAAGCCTCTTCTCTCTAAAAAGAACATGGCAGCAGGGCTTAGGCTTGCAAAGTTGCACCTGAACAAATCACAAGACTACTGGAACACTGTCCTTTGGACAGACGAGATCAAAGTGGAGATGTTTGGCCACAATGCACAGCACCACGTTTGGCGAAAACCAAACACAGCATATCAGCACAAACATCTCATACCAACCGTCAAGCACAATGGTGGAGGGTTGATGATTTGGGCTTGTTTGCAGCCACAGGACCTGGGCACCTTGCAGTTGTTGAGTCGACCATGAACTCCTCTGTATACCAAAGTATTCTAGAGTCCAATGTGAGGCCATCTGTCCGACAGCTAAAGCTTGGCCGACATTGGGTCATGCAACAGGACAATGATCCCAAGCACACCAGCACATCTACAACAGAGTGGCTGAACAAGAAAAGAATCAAGGTGTTGCAATGGCCCAGTCAAAGTCCAGACCTCAACCCGACTGAAATGCTGTGGCGGGACCTCAAGAGAGCTGTGCATAAACAAATGCCCGCAAACCTCAATGAACTGAAACGATGTTGTAAAGCAGAGTGGGCCAAAATTCCTCCACAACGGTGTGAGAGACTGATAAAGTCATACAGAAAACGATGACTTCAAGTTATTGCTGCTAAAGGTGGTTCTACAAGCTATTGAATCATCAGGTGTACTTACTTTTTCACACGTGGCTTCTCCATTTTGGCTTTCTTTTTGTAAAATAAAGGATGACCTGGTGTAATATGTCATGTGTTGTTGTTCATCTGAGGTTGTATTTACCTACTGCTAAGGACCAGATGTTTTTCATTATGTCCCGATACGTAAAACCATGGAACTCAAAGAGGGTGTACTTTCTTTTTCACACGTCTATATCTGTTTGCTTTGTATGGTGAGATCTTACACAGCAAAAAACTTCAACTCTTTATTAGTGGTTTGTACTATGCTTCAGATTCAAAGCATTCTGAAATCCAAATACCCTGGTTAAGTCCAAAACAAGGAATTTGAGTGGAAAATAGGTTGTTTGGAAAAGGAAATTTCAAGCTTTCTCGACATTTCAGATGCAAAACATCTCCAAAATGATAGGACTGGTATATTCTGACTGGGCTTGAAATAACTTTCAAATTCAGAATAGGCCATATCAAAACATTTTGCATTATTATTATTATTATTATTATTATTATTATTGGCAATATGTCTTAGTTGCCATATTTTAACATGGCCCACTCCCCCAGTTCCGGGGAGACTTCAGTTCAGACTTCAGTTCCCCTTTCCCCTCCCGCCATCCACAGCACTGTTAACTTTGGAAGTCGGTGAAGTTGCATTTTCCCACTCTGCTGCATTTGCTGCTTTTTTTCGTTTTTTGGAGAAAAAAACTTTGAGAAAAGGGAAGAGAAAGAAGGGGCCTTGATGTTTCCGTTCACCCTTCTGAACATGCCCAGATTTTGAGAACAACACAGCTAATGGGCAAATTATGCTGAAATTAGGGAAGACTGTGCTTCAGCTTCAATCACACAGAAGCTCTCTTGGGGATTCCAGAGTTCATAAACACACATCCGAAAAGCAACATGCATAACCACAAACCATGAATTATGATAGAAAAAGGGCAGTAAATGCTCTAACCATGAAACAAATATTAAAGCAAGCGGACACCGCCGGAAGACTGTGTTATACAACCCATAAAGCTGGGGAAGAAACCAAAAAAGGCCAGGGTCGCCAGCCAGTTTGTCTTGTATGGAATTTGCGCCTCCCCCAGAGGCAGAGATCTGAAAAACAGCATCCCTGTTGTATTACATGCAGCAAAACTGAACAACAAAGCATCCTGTCTGTAGCTAATGTTACCTGAGACTTCAGCTAAAGCTAAAGCATCAGTATTTGCATGCTATTAGCAACCACGTCAAAAACAGATGTGTGTGTGTGTGTGTGTATGCGTGTGTGCGCGCACGTGCAAAGCAGATATAATCACCTTCTTCCTGTGCTTTACTCCATTCATGATTAAAAGGCATTTAGTCTGGACCATCTCCAGGACTTTGCTGTTACTGCACTGCAGAGGCACTGAAGAGTTTTGTCCTTTCGATGACATAATCACCCAAAATCCCTCCGCCACAGCAAGGCTTGGGAAGAGGGAGGAGAAACAAAAAGGAGAGCAGGGGCTCCCACTCCCCACGGCCAGATTCCTTTATTTGTTCCATTATGGACTCTCTGTTCCCGCAGCAGGCTACGAAACGCTCAGAGCTGCAGCTGACTCCCCTGGGCAAAACCCGCCTCTCCCCCTTCGTGTCCCCCTTGCCTTCTCCCCTCCAGGCTCCTGAAGAGCTCTTGCTGCTGCTGCTGCTGCAGTTCAGGTCTCTGAGGTCGCTCCCTTCCCTCTCTCTCTCTGCTGTCTGCAGTCTGCACTCGACCAAGACGATTTCCAAAAAAGCTCCTTAGTCATGATCTTCTAGTGGCAAAGAGGAGGAGGGTCTCCAGCAACTGCATTTGGAGGCAGGAGATCTGGGTTCAAAGCCCCATTTGGCCCAGAAACACGTCAGGTGCTAAACGGCCCACTGCCCACCCTCAGCTGAACGCCTCCCAGATAGAGCTGTAGCTCAGACAGCGATGGGTGCTAAAGCACTAGGAGGAACTCCAGCAGATATTGCCATCCACTGGTGTGCAGGCACTCTGGAGTCCCCTCTGGCAGGCATTCAGTCCTGTTCATGGTGTCTTCATGAGACACTCGGACTGGCAATGCCAATCTCAGGCCCGAAAGGAGAAGCTCGCACATGACCGAGCTTCCTTCTTTCTACTGTAGATACCAACGTTCAAAACGGCTATCTTGGAGCTTTTTCAGCATGCTTGATACAGTCCCTGGTCTAGACAACTCAGCAAGGCCTGGGAAAGTCCAACAAGTCCAGTACAATGTAGTGGCGGGGGGCCGGGCTTAGACTGGGGATGCCCAAATTCAAGTCCACCCACAGCCACGGCCAACCTCCATCGCGTGGGGACGAAATGAAGGGAGATCCTCACGTAAGCCGCCTTGGGCTTCTGAGAAAAGGAGGAATAAACGCAATAAAAAAAGAGCATTTCCTAACAATCGAAGCGCTCCAGAGGTGTTGGATCTCAACTCCCATAATCCCCAGCCAGCACGGTCAATGTGAGAGAAGTCCACCTAATCGCTTCCCACATCGGGCATGACACGGAGCTCCACATTACCACAGCCGGCACCACTTTCGTTAAACTTCCCAGAGCAGCATGAAAGATGCTTTTGCGCTGTTTTGCGACCTTTCCTATCCTGGTGAACTCGGCCGCTCCTGCGGGAAACCCAGTTTTTATTTATGACCAGCTTAACATCCCCCCATCAGCGCTTTCATGAATCGGGTTACTTTTTGTTCTATTATTTGTCAAACGCAAGAGGGAAATAATGTTTACCGGTCCTGAAATTTTTATCTTACCTCGCTATTAGAATGTCCAAGTCACCAAGAAAAGCAGCGTGAGGGATCTGATCTCCGAGCGTCTCCCCCACTACCACATTCACGCTGCCCTACCATTGTCCGTTTAAAACTGTGGAAGCTTTTCCACATCTGATTAACTGCTGTTCTATGGACTCTTAATACTGATCATGTTGAAGTGTCTGCAAACACATTGTGAAAAGGATGATTTGACACTTGCACGACTGCAGTATTCTTCTCAATGTTTTTTTACACGTTCCAGTAGGTGAGGGCTTTGTATCCCCAGCTAATAAGCTACTGAAATAGAAGACAAAGCACCCCAATCTGCTTTTCTTTGTCGCAGTTCCGCGTTTGGCGAACGGACAACATCCGGACGACTGTTTTTCCACCCACAAAGGACCTCAGGTTCACTGAAATTATGAGCGTCCTCACAACGTTCCACGAAAGTGGCCAACTTCACTGGGGAAAAGCAGGAGTCCGGGAGCACCTTCTGCGACCAGCCAATTGTGCCAAAAGGCATAAGCCGCCGATGCCTTTTAACAGAATTTGCTGGTCGGCAAAAGCGCCCTCGGCCCCTCTTGATTTCTGGCTGCCGGAGACTCACACGGGACTCCTCCCGGGTCTCCCACTGAACTGTAGCACTCCTTCTGCGCAGGAGATATATCAAATGCCTTCTGCCAAGGGGTTATGTTAACAGCTCTGAATGTGAGCCGTTAATAAAAATCTCTTACATACTTAAGACTACAGTAACTCCCAATTGGCTTTGCTGAAAGGAATTATTAAAGAGATACCATTAACAGCATTGGATAAGGAAGGATAAAAATGCACTTAATAAGGATCCACGGATAAGTGTGGCCGTGTATTGTTTCTTATTGAGTAATACATCAGAGGCTGCACGGAATGCGTGGGGCACCAGATGGAGGAAATGCCATCTACTCCTGCGCTGTTTCATTTCAGCGACGGAAGGTTTGAGGGATTCTCTTCATAATGGACTTGAAAATCCTCAGTTAAGAGTCCCCCTGATTCAATACTTCTTGCATTTGGAGGGAGCCCTTTCAAACATGGATCCTGACACTTTCAATCATATAGTCTGGCAAGAACTACACCCTGCTCACTTAACGCGAACCACGGGCAGAGATTTCAAGGAGGGGCACCCAGGGGCAGAAAGTACTGCACTACTCAACCTCCTCATTAGCTTGGAAAATGCCCACTTTTCACGACGCATTTCTCCATACCCCTTCAGATTCATGTTTAAAGGGAATGAATCTACAGGTTTCCACAGGCACAATCAGTGGCACCGCCAACCCCAAAATGCAGAGGAACTAAATTACCACCTTCAGAATTCCTCTGATGCTTCAATCACCCTGTCGTTCTGGACTGTCCATGATATCTGGGAATTGGAGGCAGCAGTTTATGGTGGCTCCTACCTAACTGGGCAGGTCCAGTCAAAGGTGGCGGGGTGAGAGGTCAAATCCTTGGATGCTCTTTTAGGGTGTGCTACAGGGCTCAGTATGCTCCCCTTATCAGCCCTCTCAGATAGACCAGACTAAGAAACAGACACTGTGCACAGCTAAAGCTACTTTTATTAGAACAGTTATAGTAACAGCATCTTGCAAGTCTGAATGTACTACCTTTCCTCCCTCTTTAATCTTTGTGAGAATTATGTCTGAGGCATTTTCACAAACTACTTTCTTGGCCTGAGCTCAAGTTTCATTTATCTGATCCTTGCTAGGTAGCAGATCTCCCCTCTGTCCTTCAAGGTGATCCTCTTTATTCACTACCCCCCAAACTTGTTTAACATTGGTATGAAGTCACTGGAAGAGATCACCCATCAGTTCAGGGTGAGCAAACATTAATATGCTGATGATACCCAGCTGTACATCAAACTAAGTGACCCAAATGGCAGGTCTGGGAGACATCCTGACCTGGTGCCTAGATACAGTCACATTCTGGATGGGGAGAAACAAGCTTAGAGTCAACACAAGCAAGATGGAGTGGCTGTTAATTCAGAAGCCTACTGATGCCAGCATTACACCATCTTTGATTCTCAATGCAACTGTCCTCCCCAGAGACAGGAGGCTCAACATCTGGGGGTCCTCTTGGATTCACAGCTCCTGCCAAAGGAGTACGTGGAGGACATGGCTAGATAGGTCTTTGCTCAGCTTCTGCTAGTGTGCCAGCTGCTGCCTGACCTGGAAGGAGTCATTCATATGTTGTCAGCTCTTGTTTAGACTACTGTAATTCATTCTACATAGAGCTGTCCTTGAGGACTACCTGGAAATTCAGTGGGTTCAAAATCTAGCAGCCTGCATGCTTATTGGTCAGTCTTGATACTGCCACAGTACAGTGTTTCAGCAGGATCTACACTGGCTACCACTCCACTTCCAAGTTTAATTCAAGGAGACGGTCCTGGGACCTGGGTATTGAAGAGACCACTTTCCCCTGATCAAATCCACCTCTCCATTCTGGACAGTCGGAGAATACCTGCTCAGGGTCCCCACCTACCAGGAAGAGTGATGGGAGGGAGATTAAAGGCAGGTGCTGTCTGTAGGGGTTGCCATCTATGCAACAGCCTGCACCCCAGGTGAGGACAGCCCCCATTCTCATAGTTTTACAGAATACTGTAAAGAACTAGGTTTTCTGGAAGCCTTTCAGGATTGATTCCTGAGCCATCAAATGTAAGTTTTAGTTTTTGTGATAGCTACATACTGCTTAAATTGTCTGTTTCTGTATTATTTTATTATACGTGTTGTAAACCATCTAGAATCCAGTTGGATTGAGGCAGAGAAAAAATTCATAAATAAAGGAATAAATTCCTAATTCATATGCCCCTCCTTTGCTGGCTGAGAATTACAGAGGCAACACTATCTGGAAAGGCACATTCAAATATTGGGGCATTTTTGGAGCATCTGCAGGCAAAACCCCTGGACGCTGTTTCACAGCAGTCAAAGGCAGTTCTTGCCTATCAAGCCCTGGAGATATACAGAATTAGCATCACAACATTCCCATCTTCATGTTCTGAACATGCTTTACCAAACAGCTGGGATTCCATTGAACTGATGCACCTCGTGTCAATACACTGCAGCCCCTGTGTTTCCCAAGCAACCAAATCAGTGATTCCACATTCACATTAAGCCAGATCTCCTTAATGCCATAGTAAAAAATAAATGAATAACATGCTTGGCTTTGCAACAAAATTCACAATTGAAAAACTGCAATCCTTACTCCCTTCCCTGAGACTGACATTCAAGGACGCTCTAGACACAATTTGATCGCAATACAAAAGAAGATACTTGTATAAAAACTATGCAAAGAGTACCAGCCAGATAACCTTCGCTATTAAGGCTTGCGGATACCAACATGGCAGGCGGGGAAGCCACAAGACACCCACATTTAGGCAAGATGGCCTGGGAGCCCAACGTTTAGGATTTTTTAAAGAAGAAGGAAATCCTTGCTCATTCACGAAATCTTATCAGGTTTCAGTGTTCCACCACCAAACCTTGCAGAGTTCAGTGTTCTCGTCCCAAATCCATGAGGTTTTGGCAGTCCTTAAGAGACCTGTTTTAATTTGGGAGAGAGGGACCGGTGCGGTCACACAAAATCCCGTCTCTGCTAAATGGATCCAGAGCCTCAGGGATAAAAGCTTCCAGGCAGACTTTTAACATGCTAGAAAGGAGCAGCAGATATCCGCAGACCAGGAGTAAGATGTTTCACAGGCTTGTTAAGAGTGAACTGATTTTCAAAGCCCGACATGAGTTCCCTTCAGTAGTGACTGGATTCCACCAGGTGAACGGAAGAGGAGGCAGGAAGTCTGGCTGAAAACTACAACTGGAAAGCCAGTTGTGATAGTTTTCAACTGGCTGGATGGAAATGAGGCAAGGTATCTTTACACACATTAACATAAATAAACAATAAATTCTGTACATCCATAACCCCAGAAAGATGAATGCTACAAACTGTGCAGATTGAACAAAGCTCCATTTTGTCATTATTTGGGGCATTTATTCCGGAATTATGATGACCTTACATAATTTATTCTCTCTTGAGGAGAAAGAAATACCAGACCCACATCTGCAATCAAGAAACACTTTGTTCAGACACCATCGTCAGCATGAATTCCTTGTGCATTTCTAGGGTCAGCTCTGCTCTTGGGCGATCTTTCCCATTGTGCGCAGGGGGATTCGCTTCTGTACCTGAAGTTAGGCTAAGAGCAGTCTTTCCACTTGAAATGCAGAAGCCCCGTGGCAGTCTGTTCTCCCCCAGGCAGAAACGCTCGTCTCACGTCGCCTCCCACGCTTGGGCCTAACGCAGCCTTCCTTCCCAGAGCCCCACCCCAGAGTGCCAGACCGAGAAGCTAGTAGTCCACGGGCCTGTTCAGCACACAAAGAGATGGTCCTTTGAAGGCTCTGCAGCTCTCCTCATGGCAGGTGCTCTGTTGCCCCACAAAAAATGTGGGGGGACAACAGCAAGGTGCACTCTCCTTAATTTTGTTCAGGACGGGGGCAAGGGAGTGCTGACCAATTTCTTTGTTTGCTTTCCTATTGGCCAACTAAAGGAGGAACTTTGGTGATTTCAGTATTTTAAGACCAGTGGATGCAAAGGTTGTTGGTAGTTGAAGATGAGGAAGAACAATGACCATGCGGAAAAACTTTATTCTCCACATACTTTCATACCCATATAAGACTCAGAACCCAGCTCTGACTGTAACAGCAGGACACTGAGCTGCTCTGGAAGATAAATTCTAAATCAAGAAACACCTTCAGCAACCCAACTAAATGAATGTAACCAAGCTCAAGGACCAGTCACAATTGCACAAATTTAGTTATTTTTATTTATTTAAAAGAACTGTACAGCTGGCCATCTTAGAGCACCTCAAAGACTAAAATCCCAGTGCGTTAGTCATTCTACTGGGCTGCCCGAACACCACCCACAGGCTCTCATCGCTCTACCCCACTGCCTGGGGGAAGAGCCAGGTCTTTATGGTTTTCCAGAAGGCTAAAAGGGCGGGGCCCTGCTGGATCACCAGGAGGAGGGCATTCCACAAGGTAAGGGCATTGACTGATTGATTGATTGATTGATTGATTGATTAATCATATTTATAAGGCCAACCAACTCTACACAACACTGGTTGGCAAACAGCAATAAACACAAAGTTTAAAAACAATCAAGAAAAACACAATGGCTAACTTGAAGGCAACAACCCACAACCAAACTCATATACGTAAGACTCCCCTAGCCCAAAGCCTGGGAGAAGAGCCAGGTCTTCAAGGCTTGCTTAAAGGAGGGTAGGATAAAGGCTGTCTGAATCTCTGGCGGGATGCTGCCCTAGAACACAGGCCCTTCGAAGGCACAAGCATGCTCCTGGGATCTTATCAGATGACATGTTTAATGGATGGGACCCAGAGCATGCCCACTCTGATAGAACAGACAGGATGGGCAGAAACCACAGGAGACACCTGGTGCCTCAAACAGCTAGGCTGTATGTCATGTAGGGCTTATGGACAATAGCCACTGCCTTAAATTGCATCCAGAAACTTGCTAGCAGCCAGTGCAGTTCATGAAGCAGAAGCATTTCATGGTTGTGCAACGGAATGCCTGCTACTGCACATGTCACTGCATTATGGAAAACCTCCAGCTTCTGAATGGTCTTCAAGGACAGCCCCATGTAGAATATGTTGCAATAGTCCACACACAAGGTGCCTAAGACATGAGGGAGGAGGGTCTCCCAGTCCAGAAATGAACACAACCGGCACACCAGATGGATCTGTGCAAAGGGTTACTGGCTATAGCTGCCAACTGCTCACAAAATAGGAGCTGGGAATCCAGGAAGATCCCCAAGTTGTGCACCAGGGATAAAAGTTCCCAAAAGCCAGGTGGCCCCCACACCCGTAGCCACTCAGTCATGCTAGAGTTGAACCTGAGTCTGTTCCTTCTCATCCAAATCCTTACAGCCTCCAGATCAGGGCTGAGATATATAAGGGTATAATCTGCATACTGACAATATGATCTCATCCAGCAGCCTCATGTAGATATTAAACAAGACAAGGGAGAGTGTTGAGTCCTGTGGCACCCCACAAATCAGAAGCTTCAGACTTGATATCTCCACAGCTGCTGGAACTGGCTGTGGAGAAAGGACAAAGGAGGAGAACTGCTACAAAGCAGTGGCCCTCTCAATTCCTGCAGGAAATCCAGAATGATACGATGATCAATAATATCAAAAACTGCTGAGAGATCAAGGATGACCAGGACTGTTGCATCACCCCCATTCAGCTATTCCAGACACCCTCAACAAGTGTGATCAATGTCATTTCCATATTAGATCCTAGCCTGAAACCTGACTGAAAAGGGTCTATATAATTTGAAGCCTCCAGAGCCTTCTGAAACTGCAACCTGACCATCTTTTCAGCAACCTTCCCCAGAAATGGGAAGTTGGAGACTGGATGAAAATTATCCAGAATCACTGGATCCAATGATCTCTGCTTGAGAAGAGGAGGTACCGCTTCCTTCTTCAAGGAAGGTGGAACCATCCCCTCCTTCAAAAGTCCCTACTGCAAGGACTCAACTACATGTCACCTCCCAGAAGGCCTTCTCCAACCAGAAAGGGCATAGTTCTAACCACAAAGTGCCTGGGCTACCAGTTCTGCGGACCCTGTCCACTTTGATCAGCAACCTACTTGCATTTTAAGCATTTTGAAGGGCGAAGGACAAAGGCAAGAAAGGCTACCTATTTAATTCAGTGCAAGGCCTTAAACCCAGATTACTTGCTCTTCTAAAGCCTAATAGCCAGGAAGTCAGGAAGTCAGCTGGTGATCAACTGAAAGCATCTCTGAATTCTGATTTGGCCATTGTTTCCAACTGTATAATACAATTCTGAGCTCAGTATTATTACACAAACAAAAAGTGATTTAGGGATGCAAATTGTTTCAAGTTACACAGAAAGAATCCTGGTATTTTGCTGCTTCTTACTAGCACAACAGTGACAAGGCAGGGAAAAGAATGGAACAACTCAGCTTGTCCTCTTTTACAAGGCAACTTTGAGATGGGCTGAACCCCTCCCAGCCAGCAAGAAAAAAGACAAATTTAATTCAAAGGGTCTCCTCTAGCCTCCAACCTCTCAGTGTAGGCCAGGTCTTCTGTAAATAAATAATGTTTGATCTGATAGGCATGGAGAAACTACAGCCATTTGAGTGTTTGGAGAACAACTACCATCAACTGTCACTGGTCATGCTGGGTGGCCTCACTGGAAATTGAAGTTTAAGAATATCTGGAGGTTTCCTATTTTGTTTTTCATTCTACCCTCTTCCACCTTCCTACCACTTCAACTGACTTCATTGAAAACCTACTTTTTAGTTCGCACCTGAGGACATATATGAAGGAAACCCAGTAAGAAACCTGACCTTATTTATTAGTCTATTGGTTTTCTAAGTGATGTGTTGTAGTTATCAGCAAAGAGTTAAACCTTGTCAATGAAAATCAACATTTCCTGATATGCTGGATTGGCATTATGAGTATTAAAGTCCAAAATATATGGCAAACACAAGGTTGGGAAAAGCAGGGCTGCAGCATCAAACAATCTACCTGTACGAATGACAGATTTAACTGCTACAGGTACATCTTAATATCAAAGTATGTGAAATCGAAGATCATACTTTTCAGTGCAAGTAATGCACAGTTTTGGTCAAGAATAATTAAATAATGATAATTCATGATTGAATCAAGCCTAATAGGCAGACAACTTATTTGCACAGCATCTTTGAAGGGAGTCTACAGATACGTCAAGGAACATTCCCTTCTTAGTCTCCACACCTGCCTTGCAGGACAAGATTGCTAGCTTCATGTCCTGCTATTGTTTACATGTTCTGGTCCAACACATTATAAATTGCAGAAGATGCCAAGAACTGCCACGAGCCACTGTACGTGGCAGAAAGGAACCATGCACCCAATGCTTTGGATTCATAAGGAAAAGCAACCTGCAGTAGCTACTTACTTTTTTGCTAATGATAAAGTCTCCTTCAAGTCCAGCTTGACCCCTGGAGACTCCATCCAAGTTGATTTCTTGGCTAAAATATTGAAATGTTTCTTGTTGCCTTCTTTTTAATTTTTTTAACTCTTCCCAATCTAAGTCTACAGTCCCAGTGCTCTTCCATCTGAAGTCTAATCCTGTTTTTCAAGATTAGCCAATGTTGGCCAGGGCTATCCCTTGGTGTGAATTTCCACTAATAAGCTTTCCCAGTTGCTCGTAAAAAGTGCTTGGCAAACATGCCCGCAGGGCACATATTAAGAAGTTACTTTATACTGACTAGTTAACAGTGACAACATGGTTAAGGTATGATTGCCTTCATCAGCTTTCTGGAGACATAATTAACAATGATAAGTAAGAGATAAATCTTAAGTCATTGGCTGGTCCTGTCTTTGAGAAGGAGCAAGGTTATCATTATACCAGCAGCAAAAGAGAAGACTGCCGGGAAGAGAAAAAGAGAATTAAGAGAAGGAAGGAAGGAAGGAAGGAAGGAAGGAAGGAAGGAAGGAAGGAAGGAAGGAAGGAAGGAAGGAAGGAAGGAAGGAAGCAGAAGGATAGAAAAATTTAATGGGTAATGAGTTTTCAGGTTTATGCACAAGGGCTTTCAGCAGTATTTTATGTGAGCAATGCTCCAGACAATCCAAGGAAAGTTCAATTTCCCTAACTCCGGGTTGAAAAGATATTTACAGTTCTGATGATTTATGCTTCCTTCAGGAACTGAGTACGGGCTATTATGTGGATGAGGGGCACAGCTGACACCAACTACATACTTCCCCCAAGCAAACTCCCAAGCTTTGCCCAGGCATAATTGCCTCTTAAAAATACACAGGATCTACATTTATATCCAGTTTCCTAACTAAATATAGCCAAGTGCTCAGCCACCTTTCGCAGCCCTCCCAGCACCCTCCTGACTGGGGGAGACCGGGGGGGGGGCTGTTCATGCCCTCAATCCTTTCTGCGACTACACCAGGGGGCACTCAGAGCTCCTCTGCCTCTCCCATGGGGCTACTCCAGAAAATCCTGTGTTTTCACCATGAAAAGGAAAGTCACAAGAAACAACTAAGCCAGAAGGCTGTGGTGTGTCTCTTAAGGAAACCAGGACAATAATTTCAGCAGATTTTGCCTTGGGCACAAAAGGCTCCAGGCAGTTACCTGCAACCTTTTCTGCCCTTTCGATTTCAGTTCCCATCCCTCTCAGACATTAAAGGCAACAGCAAAGGATTATGGGAGTGTAATGCAAAACATCTGGAAAGTCCCAGTGTTAAATGTTTTATACTCGTTAGAAAAAGGATGCTGGATGGAGTTATAAAAGTTGTTAGGCACACCCACCCAAGACAGACCGACACTGTCACAATAATCTATGCTACATTTCCAGAAAATGTGTATATAATGAAAAGTCATTCCCTTCTTCTCAACATTTTTGTAACTCTGTCTACCTTGGGCTTCATCCAAGTCTCTCCACAAGTCCCTCTGTAGCTGTTTCAGCCACAGAAGAGACGTCCTTAGGATGAATCATAAACAAGACCCGTGGAGGCAGTCCTCTCCCACCCCCCACCAAAGGAAAAACTTGGGGAACTCAGCCCCTTTCCCAGGACTAAGGATGACTCATTGGAAGGAGGTCCCCAGCCCTGCAAAGAGTCAGGGGAGCTTCTCCCAACAAGGAGAACAGCCTTCCGGCATTTGCCACTTACTGCATTCATGTCACAGCCCGCGGGTAGTTCTTTCGGAGCCTGGGAATTACTGCACTCTGCAGCTTTCCAGAGATCCTCCCATCACCCATGAAGCGTCATTACATAAACAAGCACTAACTCGGGGAAGTATCTTGAGATGCTGAGTTACAGTTGGGCTTCTGACAGCAACTGAAATGTATTTCCACTAGAAATGTTCCAGTCCTGGACTCCAAAGTCCTATATATTGACACATCAGAACATGCAAATATGTACAGTACACACAAATCACAGCAAATGTAAATTCATGCTCTGAAAGACAGTTCTGTGTACAGACCCAAGAATTATGTACTAGGAGGAAAATGTCACGTAAGAAAGGAGAAGGTATTAACCTACAGGAGAAAATAAAACATGCAATGCACATATTGATTTTTAAATAAACTTGTATGACTACTTTCTCATATAAGCAGTTATTATTTTAAAATTAATAACCGAAGGTGCCCTTCCATATGTTTTACTGTTTTGGAAATTATTGTCTGAGGCAATAATTCACCCACTGGGTGCCCTCCAGATGTGCAGCAAAGTCAGTTATGAGCCAATCTGACCTTCAGCAGGTTGTGGAAATCTTTGTGAAGTCCATAAAGTAAGTAAATAGCATAAGCAACATTTCAGGAGGCTCTAAATGAGATCTGTGCACAGCCTGAGGAAATTAACTGTACACAGCCTTTCCCAGCTGGGTGCACTCAAGGAGGTTTGCAACTGCAGTTCCCCTTAACTTCCAGCTCCTCACAGAAATGCCGGCTTAAAATTCTAGGTCCCGCAGTCCCAACACAATGTGAAAGTGCCAGTCAAGGTCCTCATCATGGTCAACAATTGGTAAATCAAGGGGTTTGCTCTGTGTGACCAAGTCATATTTTTTAGCCAGGTATTGGAACAATATTTTATTGAAGCTGCAGTCTAGTGTCCTGCTTTAATTAAATATTTTGTTCTATGTCTCTTAGACAAGTTTGCTCAAACTGAGGCACCATTTTGTGAAAATTGTATAGGACATTCTGGAGCATACATGGACATGCTGAAGCTGGGTTATGTTTTCTCTTAGGCAGCCAATCATGTCTGGTGGCTTCATGGATGCCTCCATGCGGTTTTCTGGGCAACAATACCAAAGTACCTTCTTCTGGGATATTGTTTTCAACCTTCTGGTTTATCTATTTATTTATTAAATTTATATGCCACCCATCTCCCCCAGAGGGTGACTCTGGGTGGCTCACAATTAAAATCAAACAGTAAAAACAGTAAAAATAAATATCCATATTAAATTACCTAAAAAATAATACGACATACTATATATACTAAACTACAAATACTATATTGTAGTTCAGTCTACAACTCTGGTCTCTCACCTAACTACAAACCAGATCCAGCCCTACTCAGCTTTATCAATTAGGCCAACTAGGCTACATAACTGCTACCATTTGGGGAGTGACTTAGCTCTTTAAATAAAGTTCCAGAATTCCATTCTCTGTCCTTTGACCTAACATACCAATTTAATGGTTTTAATTTAAATAATATCATTTCTCATTAAATGGCACAACCCCTTTGGACCCAGATCAGGACTTTTTGGGCAAGAACTTTTGTGTGTAATGATGTTCTTTTCACAACTACAGCCGCAAAACCAGGAAATACCTGGAAATGAGCATTTTAATAATCCCAACATTCAAAGGCAAGCAAGAACCCCGTGGCACTGCAACTGGAAAGGGCACGGGCGATCATTGTCTCTGCCACCGCTAACTGATATTCTTGGAGCTGAGAAGAAACCACTGATGAGCTGCTAAAACTATCCTACTTTTACACCGTTTGTTCTGCAGAGTACAAACTTAATCACCCTATATTCCAGAGTTTACTCTACTTTATTGATTCTATATCTTAACATTGAACACACAAATAATTTCAACCCTTTTCTTAATTTGCGCCAGGAATGTAAGAACAATCCATTCTGTTCTACAAAGAACAATGGTATTTTGTAATATTCTACAGTAAGCATAGCAATCCACCTAGGAAACAACTGGAAATTCAGTTAGGCACAGGGAAAATCCACCAAATCAGAAGAGATACGTCAGAGGAAATATATGCACTATAGGAAGGAATGTAAAATAGGTAAGATAACCATCAAGAAGGAATTTCAAATAGCTTTTCATTAACTTTAGAAGCAATACTGCATTTCACAGCACACGCACTTTTTAAAATAAGTTTGAAATTGGTAAGTTACTTTTTCAAAAACACCTTTACGCTACAATTCCCATTTTTGGGGGAAGTCCCAGGAATCAAAGAGTTTTTCAGACGTTTTGCTACGAAATCGGTGTGCCAGCTTGGAGCTGGGCTCCAACTTCGAATCACGGTCCCTTTAAAATGTATACAGTTCATTCTTCCTGACCCTCAACATTCCCATGGGAAGAGGGTATCGTAAAGATGAATTTTCAGAAACCACAAGATCTAAGAGAGATCCTTCCTCCTGTCCCTGTCAAAATGAAGGGAGAGGATTTGCTGGCGTACAAAGATCCAGAAGGGAAAACGTGCGCCTGGCCACCAGTGCTGAAGGACTCCACCGAAAGGAGGAGGTGGTTCCACTACTCAGCTTGCCAATATCACTGGCAAATATTCTTACACTTCAGATCGTAGCAAACCAGAAAATGGACACGAGAGTCCAACATTCTGAATGCTCCCCAGAACTTAATCAGAGGAAAAGTGACCTCCAGGGAAAGATGAACCATCAGGTGAAGAGCATGTTATTTAAAGCGGATGAGAACGGAGGTAAGTTCTCAATGAATTTCAGCGGTCACGACCGATGCCTCTAAGCCAGCACAGACAATGAATTTTTTTCACCCAGTAAAGGGCCACTGAAGCATGTGGTCTTGTCTAGAGGGCATTAAAAGCCATCTACTGTATTTTAAGACTGCTGACGTAATAATTGGGTAAAGCATTGTCTTCATCCTTTCTAAATGTTACCAGAATTCTGGGGCAAGCCGCGCGGAGGGCTGGATTCACAGGGGAAAGGGCGATTGGGAGTGAGAACAGGCATGCAGCTCGCAATGCACGGGAGCCTTAGAGCAGCTGCGGTGTGTCATGGCCTCCCTCTACGGTGGCTGTGCAGTCACAGGGAAAGCAACATTGCCTCACGGCGTTCCTGACACCACGTGCTCCACACCCCGTCCACGTGTGCATGCTCCAAATGCTGCACAACTGTAGGACTTCCTAGGCAGAGTCTCTCTCCGTAACTTAACCTCTTTTAAACTTCAGAAAGCACCAAGAACTCATCTAAAGGCCCTGTAATGTGATAGAAAGTTCCAGCGTCCACAAAACATGATGTGGGGCTCTGTCTTAGTAATGCTGCAATCCGCCCACCTTCAGTGGACATCAACTTTGGATGTTCTGCCACAACCAAACCACCGTGCAGAGCACCTACAAGCGTTCTGATCTGCAAACCCCTGTGCACGTTCTGAAATATTTAGTACAATTCAAACACTACCCAAGCTCTGAACGTTCTTCTCAGAAGCACCTCCAAAACCTCAACTTTTCAACCCTTTTCCTAGTGCAAGAACTAAAGCGAAGAACAGCAGCAGCTGTTATCACACCCTCAAGAAAAACCAGGTGTTTCCCAGGAAACGGCTGAATTGATATTCATGTGATAACATGGGGGAGGAGAGTCTTCAGAATTGGATGTGAACAACCCCTGGATTCTGTTCCCATGTGCTTCATGTTCTCTGGTGGGAAACTGAGTTGAGACCAAAAAGTGCGAAGTATCACACGGGAGCCGCCTGAAGGTTACCCGGTTGACTCCAGGTTACAGAGAGGGCTTTTCCTTTCCTCTCAAGCAAGACGCCAGCAACACTAATTTGTGAAAATGGTAAGACCAGAGGCAACTGTGGGGAATTGCTTTTGAGGAAATGTCCAAGAGTCTCTCCCAGGGCCTAAAACAACCTTTCTCAACCTGCGACCTGCAAACAGGATGCCTGGTAATTCCACGAGCTGTATCCCAAAACGTCCAGCAGGTATGATGTCATAGCATTTGATGCCCCTCATGGACCCAGTTTTCTCCTGGCGACATTTGAAGGCCAAGAATGAGAGGTAACACAGTTACCTATGAGAAAGTCCTATGAGATGAGAAGCAGTATTCACAGAGGAGGTGATGCAACCAAATTGTCCCCTACACACACACACACACACACACACACACACACACAAACCATGCTCTCCAAGCTCTCTACTCTCCCAACTTTTAAAGAAATATTTAGATTTTTAAATAAAGGCAATAATGATGATGATGATGATGATGATGATGATGATGATGACGGCAACGCCGCCTATTCATTTGCCTTGGTTGGGCTGCAGATTGTCTCTGACTGGCCAATACATCACAGCTCATGTCCCATGGTGACCATTGTGTAAGTGCACCCCTTGCATGTTCTCAAACTTCCAGTAGCCCTGGTCCAAAATGGTTCCTACTTTTGGGTTACCATGCTGCCTTAACCACAATCATAGTCATGGCTTAGTTTTTACTGCCATACCTTAACAACAATCCACCATATCATCCAGTCCAGAATCACGGTCAGCAGCCACTAGTCCTCCAGGTAAATGAGGATGCTGGAGGAATCGCAAACACAGTTGTTTGTTCAGCAACATCTCGGCAACTCTCAGACCTTCTTTTACACCCAGCCCAAAGGGCAAAAATCTTCCACAACCTTCCGCCCTTGGATGGTGGCCCCCCTGCTTAGTTTGATAGCAAAGGAAGAATGGCCACTCCGTGAGCACAAACCGGGCTTTGGAAGTGGAGGACAACCAGCCTCTGCCAGGAGCACTTTTTCTGCTGGGTCGTGTGAACCATTCCAAGCCTTTTCCATCATGTCAACCAGGACCGTGGGACAAACCATTCGTCCATGCATCAGGGATGGACACAAGGACTATGACCGTTGTCATCCTGCTAGCCTGAAAGAAGCTGAAGAAATCATGTTTACATAAAGCTGGGACCTTCCTAGAGCATCAGCATCCTCTCTGCAGGGAGAGGCATAATGGGATTTTCCAGCTGGATCTGAATACCCAACATGTGGAAAATCAACCTGTGTCTAATAACTAGGACAGTGTGCATGCTCTCTTTCTGAAAGTTCACTTGAACATATGGGAAGATGTCCGTATGAAATATATCACCCTCAGAACAGGAATTTCCATTCAAGTTCTCGTAATTTTCTAAGAGGTTTGGAAGGGAAAAGGTTTTCATTGGCCAGAGAATGGCACAGAAGGGGCATTCACGCAGTACTAATTCTTACTCCTACTATTATAGTCCATTGCACCATTCCATTTCCCACATCATCTCACCCCGCTCTCTAGGAACCTGTCCTCCTCTCTTGTTCGGAAAATATCATCCCAAATTAAACATTCAGATCTTGGAGATGGGATCTTATAAAAACAATCAGACATAAATACGTATAAGTGAATTTGCTTCATTTATTTATTTTTTGGTCTGATGAACTGGATCTGCTTGGACTAGACCTTGGAGGGAAGAGGGAATCTACAAAGTGACGGTAAAGTTACTGCTCTAGAGAAATGAAAAATGGGCATTCGGACATCATGAGGTCGTCATGAGCTGAGCAGGAAACAGAAAGACAGGTCTATTTCATTACAGCAACTGGAGTAGTTTCTCGAGAGAGGAAGGAGGTTCTGCCCATCTCAGCCACCTTCCATCTATCCTCTCCCACTAATCCTCTCCCAGCCAAGACTTGTATGGTAAGAAAAACAACCAGTTGCTAGTTTAAGAGCCTCCCTTCCATTCCCACTAGAAGCTTCTCCCACACCTCTTTCAAGACCAAAGCAACTCTAGTTGCCAAAACTTTCAACAAGGTTGGGTTAATTATGTTCACTAAAACAATCCCTTTGCCATTACAATTTCTCAAGCCTTCCTCCCGCCTTATTTCTCACCACCACCTGCTCTTTTCACAGTCATAAGGACTCTCTCTCAGATCAGTACGTAGGAAACAAGTTCTACATACAGCACTGAAACTGAGAACAAAACGGTGGTTTCAAAACTAACCAGAATTCAGATTTGCATTAAGATGTCTTTCCGTGCTAGAGAAAGGAAATGTCTCCACGTTAAGAACACCAGCTGATGCACCATCATAAAGGGGCACTTCTTCAAAGATATGGGAAGCCACCTGACAGAATTTACTCTGGCAACGTGCAGTGGCTTAGTGTTCTTTAATTCTACAGTATAAGCCCTTCAGAGGGGATTTTGCCTCCTAATTGGAAAAGTGAGCATAGTTGTAGGTCTCCTTTCTACCACTCACAGAGACTGAGCTGCCAGAAAAAGCCATGAGGTGAAAAGGTCAAGGTTTCACTGCTCTACTAACTTTAATTTTTTGACCACCCACCCGCCCTCAAGAAACGTTCTTTTCTGAGAAAAGTCGTGTCGCGGGTTAGGGCCAGTGCTTTCTTTACACACCAATGGTAGCGCTTTGCAGATTAAGAAGATTAAGCAACAACTTAAGTTAACGCAAAACAACCTCCATCGTGCTTAAACACAAATCCCACAGTTTGCAACTTCAAAAATGTCTGCCTTGGTACGGCTGGATCTGTTTCCGCTCTTCCATCAGCTGCGCAACAGAGCAGTCAAGGCGGTTACTGGTGTACCCCCAGTGCGGGTCAAGCCAAAGACATCTGGATTCTGGCAGATGGTTGTAAAAGCTGCCAGAGTGTGCCTTGGATGGGTTCTACCTGGGGGGACCTACAACTCCTCCACGTTCCAGACCAAATGGCTACTTAGAGGAGGAGTCTGTATTTTAGTTTGGCAGCACAGGACACCGTACTATTACTTCAGCATCAGCACCACCACCTCTTGGGGAGCTGCCTCAAGGGGACCTACTGGGGAAGTCCAGGGTGACCGGGAAGTTGCCACGAAGCCATCCTTCTTTTATTACTGAGAGGAGGACAGCACAGGGGAGCACAAATCAAGGCTCTGTGCTGAAGGCAAAAAGGTGGAACGGTGGGTCCTTCACGCCAGTCCACACCTTCCTAGTCGTAGAGAAGGAGGAGTTTCCAAGGCTCCTAAGACAGATGCGAGGCAGGGGCCAACCCTTGTCCTACCTTCCCTGCTCACCAATGGCTTACACAGTGTGCTGATATCAACATAATGTCTGTAATTTCTTTTCCTGATTTCCTAGGATGGTCCCTAGAATCACAGCCAGGGAATCAAAGTGGGAGGGTTTTGTTCCCCGGAATAAAACGTGTAGTTCTCTCTCGGGCCTGGACAGACTCCTGGGGCAAATGCCTTGATGCTCCTACAGCCTGTTCGATGCGGACCCTCAGCTGAAAAACCGAATCGCCTGAACAAAAGGCAGTCTCCCTGCTAGCAGCCATCGCGGCTGGTTTGCAAGGAACGATGCATCTCTGTGCCAGTCAGAGCACTTGCACAAAAGCAAACGCGCCCGGCTGGCATCCACCCACTCGGTGCAGCCCAGGACAGCCCGTGGGGCAGGCGGCCACCCTCCCCAAGATGCCAGCTTCCAAGCCTAGCAAGCCGAGGTACGTTATGAAATGGAGCCTCTTTCCAGCATGCATTCGGCAGGTTGGCGGGGTTGAGGTTCCTCAGAAAATAGCAGGAAAAGATGCCGAGCTGAGCCTCCCTCTTTGTCGAGGCAGGGCTGTCGGAAAAGCAAATTATGCATTGGGGAAGGTGCGAGCACCGAAGAAAATAGGCATCTTCTTCCGACATCCTCCTTTGCCGTGCGGCAGAAGGAGGGAATGTCAGCCCAACATCAAGAGCACTTTCCTCACGCAGAGCGAGAAGAGAGACTTTTATCTCCCCTGTAAGAAGATGCTGTGATAAAATCAATCTTTCAATACAATATCCTTTCCTCAGGAAAGGAAATTAAAGGAAAAGCTTGCACAAGGGACTTCAGGGGGTCTACAAATGAATAAATAAAATGCAGCGGAAAAGCCCGATTATTCACTTTGCATGCCAGGCCTCAGTCCTCGCCGCGCCCACCCTCCCCCCTCCCTCCCCCCCTTCCTTCCTTCCTTCCCTCCCTCCCTCCCCAGGTTTGGCTGCTTGTCAAGCCTTTCAGAGGAATCGCAGCAGCGGCTCCCTCCCCACCCCACCCCACCGGCTGACCTCCGCCTCTCAGCCATCAGAGGAGCCCCTTTGCCGGAAGAACATCTCCGTCCCCCTCCTCCTTCGACCGCTGCTGCGAGGTCTTTGGAATGACACTTCCTGCCCTACTTCAGGCCAACTGTTTTCACACCGCGCAGGGCAATTAACGGGCGAAGGGACAGCCAGGCCCTTTGCAGAGAGCTCCGGATCTGCCCCTCCTTCCCTTTCCTGCCCCACCTCCAGCTTTTTTCCTCCCCCTACTCAACCCTCAAGTGTCTTTAGAAATTTTCTGCCAGCAGAGCCTTGTGCCTAGATTAGGTATCTTCTTGTTCCTGTGGTAAATATCTATCTACAACTATTCATGGTTCTTAGGAGATGTTTGATCTACCTACTTTACATTTCTGGACACCAGTTGAGCACAACTTATGGCCTCCATGGGCCACCACTAAATTTCCAACATACTTCCTACTACACCCATAATTCTTTCAAGGCTGCTGACAACCCATTTTAACACATAAATAAATAAACAAATAAATAAATTGCAATATATGTCAGCATGCCACGCAGGGGAGGAAGGAGTGCAAAGAGAGTTCAGAGAGACTAAGATAGTTCTCACAGCTGCCTCTGACACAGATAACCCCATCAAAACACTCCCACATGTTGAACCACACCCCAGCACTGGGTGTGGGGGGCGGGGGCGGCGCCCAGGAAGAGAAAAGCAGCCCTCCTGGGGAAAGTTCTCTGTCGTCCCCCTTGAATGGAGGTCCCAAGAAGTAGTCTGGGACTTTCTGCAAGAGAGTGATGAGTCCCAGCACCAGCCAGCCCTCCCCCAAAGCTGCCACCTCCAAACATCCAGTCAGCCCCTGAAAAGAGGGGGCACGTGCTGTGAACATGTTCCTCGTGGATAATCTCAGGTCCACAGGAATATTTGCCACAGCACAGAACAAACATGGCCCCTCCACTTTGCCCAGAAGTCCTCAAGAACTTGAGCAGAACATTGAAAGCCAAGAATGCAAACCACCCTGTTTTCCAAAGAGAGATCTGATCCCAAGGCTACCTTTTCAAGGAGGCCAATGCCTATGTATTATGGGAATTAAGTAAAGACTTGTCCCAAGACACAAGTAATAAATCTTAAACCTAAGGCTGCGTGAACGTCCTCCCAGATCGTTATGGAAAGCGGGACCCGCCTCCGCTGTGGCTGGAGGGCGGCCCTTTGCCAGGGCAGAACGGGGCTGCGCGCCCCGTCATCCCACGACCCTTCCAGCGGCCCCCAGGTCCCTCTCAGCCGGCCAGGAGAGCCGGCCTTCCTATCAGCCGCCGCGCCGCTTCCTCCAGAGAAGCCGCTCTGGCTGCGGCGGCGGCGGCGGCCGCCCAGGCTCTGCAGAAGCCCTCTTGCCTCGAGGAGATGCTCTGCGTGACCTGAGAGCCAATTCGAGCGGCTCAACCTCTCCGTTCCCCACCCAAGAGCAGAAAAGGAAAGTGACATCATTGTGTTTGTGCATGAGGCAGAGGGAGAAGGGCTGCAGCTGAAGCAGTGCGCCCGCCCGCCCGCCCGCTCAGCCGCGGTGGGCTCTCAGATCCTACGAAGAGCTACGGGGAGGGGGAGGGAGCAGGAAGGCTGCCTGACTTGGCCACGGATGACGACAGGATCTTCACCCTTCCTACACGCCCCCCCCCCCCCCTTTTCCAACCAGCTCTCTACTTGGGCAGACTCGAGCCTGCCGCCTCGGGAGGAAGACGTTGCTGAATATTTACCTAAACTCCATGTCTGAGAAGTGCCTCCCTTCTCCCTGCCACCTCCTTACTGACATGGGGGGGCGGTGCATGTGTGCGCACATCGACACCCTTTGCTTGGCTGCTCCTGTTTCATTTCAAGGCTCGGGGCTAGTCAGGAAATGGAGCTCACATACCAGGGCCATATAAAGAAGCCTTGCCGGGAAGAGTTACCTGCCAAGATTCGGGAGAGAAGCAGAAGGGAGCGCCCTGGAAACCGGCCCCGCTGTGCCCCTGCTCGCCACATGACCCTGAAACGGGGCCAATTCGCGTCCTGGCTCTCCGCCAATCCAAACAGCCTTTGGCGCACCGAAGGACCCACCTCGGGGCAGAAAAGCAGCGGGCGCCTCTCCGAGCCTCGCAAAGGGCTGCAAGGATGAAGGGGGGAGGGGGGATACATTCCTGCCAGTAACAGGAGTCTGACCAAAAGGGTCCCACCCTCCAGTTCACACAGCCCAGCGGTGCTTGTCCCACCCAACCCCGAGACCAGCTTCCAGCTCGCAGCCCCGACTTCGGTTCGCGGGGGTTTTAAAGCGTGACGTTCGCTTGATTGGCACGTGTCCGCCGAGGCACCGCATGCCCCAAGCCTGCATGTAAATAAAATGCTTCAGCGGCGGGGGGGGGGGGGTTGGGGGGGACGGGGGGGCGGGAAGCAAGCCGCCTCGATCTTTTTAAGGGGCGTTTGGTGCATTTCTTCTCAACAGCCGCGGGCAAAGCCCACGACGGCGCGCTTATCCAGATTATGCATTCCCCCGGACTTACATATTTAAGAAGCCGATACCGCCAGCTCCTCAATCAGCTGACTGTCGGTAATAATTATGAAAGCGCGCAGAGAGATGCAAGTTTTGTTTGCCAAGGACGTGGATGCTGCGGGAACGAGAAGACCCCGCAAAAGCAGTACATACAAATCAAGCACGCTCTATTTAAGCTTTCGGTTAAGCGCTCGTTTCTCTGCTCTCCGCTCCTCAGCAAAAAAACCCCAAACAAAGTTCACCCGAAGTTCCTGCGCCAAGGAGCCCAGCACTAAAGAGACCCCTCTGCGGGCGAACTTCCCACCGGGACCCGTCTCGGAGCAGCCGCGGCTCTTCCGAACCGGCAGGAGGTTCCGGGCCGCCCCCCGCCCCCCAGCCCCCGTCGGGCCGACCTCCGGCAAACTTCTCCCTTTGTCAACTCCGGCTCAGCCCCCCCGCCAGCGGACAGGAGGAGGGGGCGGGGGCTGGCACAGGCCACTTGCACGGCGAGCGAGGGGGGCAAGTGACAGCGCCGAGTCCCGGGGGCCCGAGCGACCGCCCGCGGGCGCAAGCAGCGCCGTGCAGCCCTGCACCCTCCCGAAAGGCGCCCCAACGCCAACCTGCTGCCTCCGCGGAACCTGAGCGGCCACTTCTGGCGGGCGCGCCAGCGGTCTGCCCCCGGGCATCTCCCGCGCGGACCGGGAACCTGGACGCCCGCGCTGGTCTCGCTGCTGCCGCTGCCGCTGCCGCTGCCGCCGCTGCTGGGCGCGGAGACGCCCCCTTTCCCGCGCCCCCCGCCTCCCATCTCCGTGCCCCAGCGCGCAGTGCGAGCCGGCAACGCGGCGGGACGGCCGGAGGGAGCGCCGGGGCGGGCGCCCTGATCCCGCGGTTGCCGAACCCGAGAAGAAGCTGCAGAGACCGACCTGATCCGCCGCCGCCGCGCAGCCCAAGGACCCTCCGTCCCTCCAGGGTCCCTCTCCGCCCGGACTCACTTCGCCGCCGCCGCCGCCGCCGCCGCCGCCACACACCCGCGCGCCCGCCGCCCGCCAGACACAGACCCGCGCGCGCGTCCCCGCGCCGGGCGCCCTCCGCTCCTGCTCGCTCGCCGCCTCCCCGCCCGCCCGCGCTGGCGCGCGCTCGCTGCGGTTCTCGGGGGCGGGGCGGGCGCGGCGGGGCGGGGCGGCCGGCTGGCTGGCTGGCTGGCTGGCTGGCCGGCCGGCCGGCCGGGGACTGACGGGGGCGGCGCGTCACATGAGCGCTGCCGGGCACAATGCGGCGCCTCGTCCGCGGCTGCGGCCGGAGCCTTCCTGCCCGGGACGCCTCGGGACGGGACGGACGGGACGGGACGAGGCGGCTGCGGCAGAGGCGCGGTGCGGCGCGGCGCTGCCCCTCGCCTGGCCCCGTGGGCGGGCTGCGCAGCGAGGAGGCGCCCGCCCCACAGAGCCCCGCCCGCCCCCCCGCCCGCGCGGGCCCGGATCTCGCTCGGCCGCTCCGAGCAGCGCCCCCAGCCAATCAAGGGGCGGCCGGGGCGCAGGGCAGCCGCGGCGGCGGAGCGGGGCCCGCGGACAAAGGCGCGGCCGGAGCAGCCGGGCGGCGGGGAAAGCCGCGGGCCCGGGGCGCGAAGCGGAGGCTCGCGCGCGTCGGCTCTGCCCGGAGATCGGCGGATGCCGGCGATGCCGCGCGGGCACCGAGCAGGGAGAGGCTCCTCCCCAGGCCCGGCCGCCCCCGCTGCCACCGGGCTCGCGCTGGGATTCCGCGGCGCTGGACCGTGCCCGGGAGGCGCTCGCGGGGCGCGCGGGGGGTCGCCCGGGACCAGCCTGGGCCTGCCCGGGAGGCGCAGGGGCGAGAGGAGCGCCCCCCTGGGCAAGCGCTCCGGGCGTCCGCGAGCCCGGGGCGAGGGGGCCTCGTCTGCCGGCCTGCCGGGCCCCTTGGAAGGCTGCGCGGAGGAGAGGCGTCGCGTCGCGTCGCGTCGCGCGGGGGCATCGGGCACCTGTCCGGGGAGCCCACCCTTTTTCCGCCCCTGGCTCCACCGTCAATTCTTTCCCTTAACATTTTTAGCGGAAATCTGTTTTTCTGTAATTTAAGGCCACTTTGCTCTGGGGCAGTACAGCAAGGCTTTTTACCTTGTTCTCAAGTTTAATCCCAACCAGATATTCCTTGGGAAGGCTTCTCTGGACCTGTAGCAGGATCCTTTTTAAGGTCCGATGCCCAGGGTCGATGCTTCGGCTGGGATCTCTCCAGTCCTCCCTGCCGTTCCACCCATGCATCCTAACCTCCGTTTTCTTTTCAGCAGCCACGATGACACCCTGCTGATTCACAGTCAGCTTGTCACAGCCACGTACCCTTTTAATGCCTCCCGTTATCAAGCCCACGAAGAGCTTTACCTTTCCTCTCTCACATGTCCTCTTATTTTCAGTCCTGTAGCTTTTCAAGATCACGTTGAATCTTGGCAGACCGGTTGGTTTTAGGTCATCTGAAAGACCCCCTGCACCGCCTCATCGAAGCCAGGGGTGGAAGGGCGGAGCAGACCCTTGTCCGCTCCCGGAGGCTTGATGGGAAACCACTGGTGGGCGCTCCTTGGGGGGCTCTCGGGCCAACTCTAGAGCTGGCTAATGCCATGTCATCCTCACACTAGTGGCTTACAGAACTGTCTTCCCAAGACCTCTGGCCCCACCGCCAACCTCTGCTGGTTCGTCTTGATGAACTATTGGGGGGGCCGTGCTGAGATCATCACACAGTATGATGGCATTTGCATGGCTCCTTTGCACGGAGGAGCAGTGTGCTTCTGGAAAAGGCGAGGAGCATTTCTGAAACTTTCAACGTACATGTTCAGCCTGAATGCCCAGGAAATGTCCTCTTGAGCAGCCGTCAGAGCTTTATTTCAAGAGCTTTGTTCCTACTAACCTCACAAACCAAGCTTCTCCTAATGACCTCATCCATCCAGCCCAGACAAGGACTCAACTTTTCTACAGCATAGACACAACAGTAGTACCAACCGTGCCCTAATTTGTGCCTTTCCTCCCCACCAGGATTCAGCCTTCTTATGCTGTAACTTTACTTTCAAGCATTTCCTTGAAAGTAAACCCAGGGCAGGAACTCACTGAGCCCACTGGGGGGGCGGTGGGGGGGTTGAGCCTTAAAGTGCCTGCACACCCAGAGGTGGGATGGAAGTGCGCATAAGTAATAAGGATACACTCAAATTTACAGAAAGGTGTCAGGTGTCATTTCATCCCACGTAAAGGCCTGCTCTGCTTCTGTTCACTTAGGGCTTATGTGGAAAGCTACAGGTTGACCAGGGGTGCCTAAACTTTTGCACCATTGTAGCACTTAGAATTCTAAGTAGGAAAACGTGTGTGTGTGTGAGAGAGAGAGAATAAAAAACTAGCACATTACCAAACGTAAACACTTTATTTAGTGATAGAAATCTAAATTCAGGTTAAATGCCACTGAAATTAGTAAGCCCGGATGTATTGGCCAAAATATACCCCTAGAAAGAAAGTTAGGGAAATTAGATTAGGAAAAGCTGAGTGAAGGACAATGAGGTCTTCTGTAACTTGAATATTAACAGATGCCTTATGGGAAAGGTTTCCCAGACTAACGCCGCAAACGACTTCATCTGCAAGAAGCATTCTCTTGAGGTAGGGTATTTATCTGATCACGAGACCTCTCTCAAGTAAAAGCCCCACCCAGGGCAGGGAGCAGAGAAACCCAAACAGATTTTCAAGGGAGACTGGTATTCAGGACTGATACTCCAGGGTAGACAAGGGTGAGCAGAACCCTACTTGAAGATAAACCACTCGAACGTTATCGGCATCTTGCTGCCCATTTCATTTTATGGGCCTTGGTTGATGCACTGTACGGTGTGCCCAGCTCCCATTGTATTGACCAGGGGCCTGGTGGCTCTTCTTGGCTCTTAATCACACAATTACCCCTCTCAATTACCCCTTGGCTATCTATACACACAGGGGCAGATGCCCCGACGATTAGATGCCTTGGAATCAAGATGCTGGGTCAAGATTCACGGGGATCCCGTGATGTCTTCTTGATCACTATCACTCCTGAGCCCTATCGGTATGAAGGCCATTACCTTAAATCTGGGCCCGTGACACGGAGCTACTTCCTGACCTAAGTCATGCTGAAAATAAGACAAACGGGTGGGTCAGTGCCTGGGTAGGAGAATTAAGAAATTGATTAAGGTGCTAAGCCAATTGTAACCTTCTATGACCTCTGTGTGGCTGGCTCCAGAGCGAGGAAGGAATATACATAGGATGGCTAATCCTTGGTGAATAATCTGTGCCTCCTCCCTTCACGGCTCATGATGATGATGGTGGTGGTGATGTGGAGAGTAAATGGGGTGTAGCCAGAGAGCAGCTGTGTTCTGGTCAATTCCAGCTGCTAAGGGATTCCTGAGAAAGCAGCCCACAGTGGGCTCTGAATTGGGTTGTGTGCTGAATTGGTCCCCAATGAAATCCTGACTGCACATATGGCAGGAAGTTACAAATACCCCCGGCCCTCCCCCCGGGCACATTAGAAGCTTCTGGCATTTGATATGCCAACCCTGTGTGTGTTCATTCAAAAAAGACCTACAAACATCATCGTTGTTTGCATAAAACCAAGATTCTCTAAAGCATTGGAGACCTCCTCATTTACTTTCCTCCACCTTTGGGAGAACAAGGGAGCATCTACTGAAACATTTGGGGGGAAATAAGAAAGGGGCTTACGGAAAGCCTCTGGGTCGGCTCAGCCTTGGAAGCAGACCGGGCGGCTGCCGGGGGTCAAGAATTCCAGAAATGCTTCCTCAGCACTGCAGACACTTTCACTCCCCGCCGATACTTTTGAAGACAGAATGTGGGATGAGTTGGCCAACCTGTTGCCCTGGTGATGCTCTCTTGCACGGCTGGAGGCACACTCAGAAAGATTTCCAGTCTCTGGAGGGCTCTAGTTCAGTGGTCAAGCACATGCTTTGCATTCAGGAGGAGAGGAGTCAAGCATGGCATTTCGAACGAGAAAGAACTGAGGAGGAAGAGACTGAAAAGACTGCAGGAGATGCTGCCGGTCAAATTTGGGCATTTAGGACTTGATGGGAAAAATCCCTAAACTTTGGCACAGGTCCCCTTCCTGTGCATCAGACACCCCACAAGTAAAATGAGGGATTTCAAAAGAGAGCACGATGGCAAACCACGAGCCTTGTGCAGGAGCCAGGGGTGAGAAGCAGCAGGAAAGCCCCCTTCGTGGCTTCTAATGCCTGGCCCCAAATGCTTGCAAGGAAGAGGCTCAGGGAGCGCCCTTCCTACAGAGCCACTCTGTGTCACAGCAGACGGCTGCAGCCGTTGGAGGCCCTGGCCTCGGTCCATCACGGAGGAGGTGCCCCCCAAGTGCCCCAGCATGGGATTTGAGCCAGGCCCTCTTCAGTGGACCTTCCCCTTTTCTTATCAGGTTTTGGACTCTGGCTTAATTTATAATCTTTGTGAACTGAAATACATTTTCAGCGGTTTACATCTTTGTCATATTGTCAACCATCTGAAATAGTTTTCTTTTTAAAAAAAATCAGGGAGGGAGGGGGGAAGCAAACAAAAACAAGAAAGAGAGAGAAAGGAGAAAGGAAGAAAGGGAGGGAGGGAAAGAAGAAGAAAGGAAGAGAAGGAAGGAAGGAAGGAAGGAAGGAAGGAAGGAAGGAAGGAAGGAAGGAAGGAAGGAAGGAAGGAAGGAAGGAAGGAAGGAAGGGGAAGTAAGACTAAGCAGTGAATATGGCAATACTGCTTGATCATACTCTGCAGATGGCCAACTGGAGGGTGCTTTTTAAATGAATAACTTCTACCACAAATATTTAAAATCTTTGTTTAAAAGTGAGATCATATACTTGCATATTTCTTTAAAGAAAACAGGATTAATTTGCAGTGTTTGTAACAGGTCTCATTTGCTTTTCTGTTACGTTTGGAACAAAACACACATCTGTTTTCACTCCCTCGTGGCTTGCTGTCGCCACGTCAAAGCCCCGATCCTGTACACAGGTCCTGGAGAGCATGCTCTGAGGAACACCATGGGATTTGTTCCCAGATAAACATGTTGGTCTAACCTTCCACGGTTATTAAGAAACAGGTATCTTTCACAGGTCGGTTGGCATAATCTATTTCCATGTGCTTTCTTCGGCACGAGCTGGTTATCCTGCATCACTGACGCTTTGTGTCTGCGCTGCTACTCCGGTTTTGGCAAGGCTAAAGGGAGGGAGATAACAAACCAGGAGTGATGCAAAAAGGCACTGTGTGTACCTGCCTGTCAGAAACAAAATAGAGCTATTACCAAACTGTGCAAAGTCCACTGCAGAACAGAGTGTCACCTTTAACTTGTAAAATAAACAGATGGGACCACATCAGTGGGTGAGTTGAACATCCAAAGATGTCAGCATAAAATCACTTCCCCGTTTCCCATTTGGGTATGAAATGGGATTCCGTCTCGGAAGCTTAGTAGCCAGTAACGTGTGATTCAGAAAGGGGAGACCCTGCGGCCGAGACATCAGCTGGGGGGGCTGTGGCGCTTTCTTTCACCCCCACTTTTCTTCCCAGGTCTTCTGCCTGCAAAGGTGAGCTTGAAAATGCATAGACAGACAATGCCTGTATCAGGGATTGCTCTTCTGAATTTTATGCCAGTGGCTCAGTCTGCAAAAAGCTTGGAAGGGCACTCACTGTTCACCAGGTCTGTAATGGGGTGAAGAACTTACCTTTTTTTTCGGTGCCGGGAGACCCAATTAAAGTTTATTGAGAAATCCAGATTCCCTGTCCCAATTTATATATATTTTCCTGTATTGTTAAAAACATTGTTTATAATTCATGAACTTATATGATGATTGTTTGTTCTGATCGTAGTAGAGATACATGTGCTTTTTTGGTATTATTATATTTTTTCTATGTTTTTTTTAAATCCCAAGGTGCTAATGATCTGGGATGGCAAAGGAAAAATGACAGAGGAGGAAGAAATGGAAATGGGGGGGGGGGAGAGATTTATTTATTGGGGGGAGGTTGTCCACTGCAATCTACAAGAATTCTTGGCAGCTTATGGTATTGTCAAGATAACCAAGGTACAATAATAATAAATATTGAAAATGAAAATTGTAAAATAAAAGCACAACAGAATACATTACTGTAAAAACATGCAAAACAACCACCAGGAAGGAACCAACCAACTCAAAACTCTCCTAAATAATTTTCTTTTTGACAATTGGTGGACAGTTCAAAGTGGGGGATTGACCAAATGCAAGGGGGTGGGGCGTATACCAAAGGGTGAGTCCTGCAGCAACAGGGAAACAGCACCCACGAGCCTCCCTCACCTTCCCCATGCAAAGGTGGGGATCCTCTACCAACTTTTCCCAGAATGCATGCATTGGGTGGGTCAAAAATGGTTGGAGAAGACAGTCACAGAAAACCCTATTAATCCAGCGGTTTGGCCACCGCTGAATATTGGCTGTTCCAGGAGGACGTCTGGAAAGGTGAGTTTGAAGAAAGGCTCGGAGGAATGGAGGAAAGTGACAGACCCAACACCTGTCCGGGCAGCATCGGGATGCCTCCCCACTTCCTGAAGCGTCCAGCAATGATGTGGGATGAATGATGGAAATCTGATAAGAAACAAGTTCGGTAGAAGTTTCCTGTTAGTACTAGCACATTCAGGATTTGGCTAATTTGGTTAATGACACACAGGTTTTCAAAACAGCCCCTTAAGGACTGAATCCAGGTAGAGTTTTTCTCTCTAGATACTTGTCCAACAAGTAATTTCAAATGCGAACCAGTAGACTAAGAATTACATGTTTAAAATTATTTATTTATTTATTTATTTGTTTGTTTGTTAAATCAATTTCTACAGCCACCCTATTCAACGTATGATTTTGTGGGGGAATGGAGTTTCATTTTAAGAAGAATCGTGGATCTGGGCTGAATCTTTCAAGATCATGAAAAGCCAACCCAGGTTAAATAAGCATGTAGCGAACCATGATTCATGATCTTTATAGGTGAGGCAAAAAGTCAAGTCATGTCCACATCCCAGATTCAGCAAAGGAACGTACAAGGCAAAATTCAGTGCAATGAAAGGCTGGTTTATACATGTGTTACACACAATTTTGAGCATCAAAGGTTTAAATTGTGTGATTAACCTCAAAACATTATATTTTTGAGGCCAGAACTTGCTAATTGGCACATATTACAGAAATGCGGCCAACAGCTTCACATCAACTTTGATCTCCAGAGAAAGCTGCCATCACCCCCATTGAAAGGAGAAGAAACAGATTGATTCCATGTGATCTCAGAAAGCCGGAGGAGAGGCCAGTGGAAAAGTCCTCAGCCCAAGTATAATTAAGTCTGAGTTTGGTTTCCATTCATCTAGCCAGCCGAACTAACACATTTTTCCTTCTCCTTCTCCTCCTCCTCCTCCTTTTCCAACCCTCTTCTTTGTGTTAAGTTAATCTCTTTTGGCTTGTCAGCCTGAGATTTATTTATATATGGATGTCAGTCTGGCAGCCTTTTGGGCTGAAGTAATTAACATACAAACAGACCCATCAAGCTTTCTGGGACAGCAGACACAGGAATGCACCGGGCAGAAGAAACTGAGGGCGAGGGGCAAGAGATAAGGAAACTGAGGCACCTCTAACGGACCCCGGCCCGGTCCACTGCATTGCTTTCTGTCCGTGCAAACCATCTTTGCTTGCACATCGCCTTTGGCTGTTGAAACAGCTCGCCTTCCTTTTTAAGGATTTCAGGGAAGTAACATACAGTATGTTCAAGTGCCCCATCATTTTGTGAACCACAAAAACAATATTGGGCATGCATTGACAGAGAATTCACCAAGTGTGCTGCTAGTTGTGATTTTTTTCAAAGCTTGTGCATTCCACACTAATCTTTCCTTTTAAAACTGGACAAGATACCACCAGGTGAGGACAGATACAGTATATTGGAAGTAGGCATCAAAGTTCTTAACTTGCAGTGCAAAGATGCTCACAAAGGAACAGGAGGCATTATGGCCCCATATTCCGTGGCTTCCGTTCCCAAGGCACTGCGTCTCTCTGATTCAGAAGGAGATGGGAGCACCTTTTCAGACTGAGAATTTAGTTAAAAGATATTTTCTCCCGACAACCCAGCTTTTGGAACTGGGCACCTGTGGCACGTGTCTGGTGTTTTCAGGAGAGACCCTAACTTTTCCCCTTTGAAAAAGAAAGCAACTTTCCAGAATTTCCCAAAAACCCCACAGAGCGCAGAACAGAACAGGAAGCAGGACTGGGGCTCCCAGGGTCACTTTTCAACTTGTTGGTCTTGGAAAGCTCAGAATATCCGGGAACCGTCTGCTTGAAGCAACGCAGCAGTTCCTTCCCTTGGCGTTTTCCTGCACAGACCTGAGCCTCTCTTCAGGTAGAGGAAGGAAGGAAGGAAGGAAGGAAGGAAGGAAGGAAGGAAGGAAGGAAGGAAGGAAGGAAGGAAGGAAGGAAGGAAGGAAGGAAATTTGTATCGGCTTCTTTGTTTCTTTTTCTAATTGTTATTTTGTACTCAGTTTGGTTTTGTAAACTGCTCTAAAGCTATTGGTCAATTAAAAGAAAAACTCACTGGGGCTCATCTTAGCTTTAACAAAAGACCTCCTCTCGGCAGAAGGGTGACTTTTAGCCTTTCATTCACCGCCACCACGCAAAAGACACGCAAAAAAAGGGAAACAAACTGGCTCACGTGTCTATGGAAGCGCATTCCTATTTAGAGAAGCAAGCAGAGCAAACCAGCCTGATTCCCAGAGAGCGACCGGAGCCCTGCCCTGGCAGCTCTGCTCATGGGGAGGAGCCGCGCTCGCCCTTTCGCCCACCGGGCTAGCGGCCCCTTCAGCTGCCCCTGCCCCATGGGAGGCCCCGGGCGGGCCTGGGTGCTTTCCTCGGAAACCTTCAGCCCCAACTTCCGAGCGACGGCTGTTGGTTCACAACACCCTCAGAAAGATGCTCAACTGATTGGCTCTGGCTACTGCTAGTTATATTATTGCTGAGTCGGTTCTTGGGATGTGTATAGTTGTGTGATTTGTCTTATTGTCCGTTATTGACTTTGTTTAATTATGTATTTTATTATTTGGAAGATATTATCTGCTGTCAAATCTTCTTGCGTGCAAAGAAAGGGAAATACCAATTGAGAAACAAAACAATGTTTTCCAACTCTCGTTGGAAGCACAAATCGGGCAAAGAACAAAGATTAATAAATAAAGCCCAATCAGAAACTATATCTAAATTTGCAGAAGAAGCATAAAGACCCTTATCTTTTCACAGTCAGTAAACTAGAAAGCAAGACTGGAGCGTGCCACGTAAAGAAAGGCGCTTGATCAGCCTCAGTCTCTTTTTGAAACAAGTTCAGCATTTTATACACTTGTAAAAATTCTTACAGCTGATCAAGTTATATTTCAATAAGAACAAACAAAAGGAGAAAACTAGCCATGACACAAGCGCAGCGCGTGGCAGGTGGGACTCCTCATCTCTCCCTGAGCCTTTTCAGGACTGTGGCTGTTGGGAGCGGCCGACTTGCATTCGGAAAGTATTCATTCAGGAATGGAGTACAGAAAAGTGTCCTCCTCGTCATCACCAAAGACTTGTCGGAATAAATGTCCCTGCCTACATCAGCATGCTCATCCCTTTTCTTTAAGTCCAACCTTTTTCTCCGCCCCCCCCGCCCCCCCGCAAACAGGAGAAAAAGAACTTCCAGCCAAAACCTGTCTGACATAAACAAAAATGAAGTTATCTGCTGCTCTTTGTAACCCAGTTAAATATTGTCCTTTTCCTTTCAGACACAGAGGTCAGGGGGCCAGGAAGGGTTTGCACACAATCGAGTGCAGCTCTACGGCTACGGATCTACGCGTGAGTCAGGAAGAGAGAAGGAATGGGGGAAAGGCCCGTCGTCCTGTGCCACCCTCTGGCATCGGGAAGCGGACGTTGGGAGGCCAGCGGCCTCGTCCGCTTCACGGGTCTTCCGGCGGGGCAGAGGCCGGCATGGCGAAGGAAGCAACCGGAATCTGACTGGCGGGGAAGCCAGCCGCCTGCACAGGGGCTCACGCCGTGGTCTGGGCCTTTCGAGAGGACCCTGGAGACCCAGGTGGCGCTCGGTCGCGTCACCCGGTCAGGTGAAAGTGTATCTTTTAGGTTTCTCCTGAGGGGCCACCTGGGAGAAGGCTTCATCCATGCCTCCTTCATTATTAACCCAAGTTCTTTCACAAAAACCTCTCATTTTAGGTTTTATAACTGCTTAAAACCACGGAAGTTAGAAATGCAATGAATAACGTATGAGGACGCAATGGTTCCTTCCACTCACCCATTTCCCACATTTAATTTCTTGACATTATTTACTTACTTATATTTCAAATTTGGACACCGCCTATCTCATTATGATATAGGGTAGCTTCATTCTGTGCACTGGTTTGGTCTTTCTTCTCCTTCCTAGTGCAGTAGTTTGCTTTCTAGACACGCTCGCATCGATGGCAAGCTTAAACAAAATTTCTGGACTGGATCCCTCATTTGTTTGGCAAAGTCACTTTGGAGGGTCAGAACGGCTTCCATGAGCAAAGGCTTCCTCACCCACAATGAGTGTTTGCTCAAAGGTAGATCTGAGGTGGGGCAAGCCTCCAGCTGCATCCACCGTACTTAGTCAAGGGCCACAGCCAGGTTCTCCTTTAGGTTCAAGGACAGGAACTTCCACCTTGCTTTTCCACGGGGCTGAATTCCCGCCATGGTTTATGGCCGATGGTGAAGAATGACAGAAGCTGCAGCTGAACACCTGAGGAGCCAGAGAATCTCCGGGCCGGCTGCAGATTTTTAGGGCAAACTTGAGAACTGGACTGAGGATAAGATCTCTTGTCAGGACACACCACCAACCATCTGAACAGATAGTCTGCTCAGATGATGTACTTGGTATCAAGTGGAAGCAATGCCCCTCTTCTGACAACAAACCCGGAAGTAGAGGGTAGCCTTCTAGAGGTTGGCTATATCAGAATAACATGTGGTGGTTCTCCACTACACCTGCTGCATATCCCAGACAAATCGTGCCAAGCACTTCTAGAAAGGGGACTCAGAAAGAAAACAAGCTCCAAAAATATCATTTTATCAGCAGAGTAGTAGACACAGAAATAACATTGCCACGTACTGTTATTTCTGGGCACCAGAACTGAAAGCTGTTAGAGACAATCACAGACTGCTTCAAGTAACACCAGGAGATCAGATAAAAATACAGAACTCCCAAATTAATGATTTTAAACTTACTTTAAAAAAACATGGCCACCATCTTTCAGTCTTGAGGGATTTCAGGTGGGAAGGCTGAAATCTGAAAAGATCTTGTAGTGAGAGTGCTAAAACTTGTATAATATTTGTAATATTTAATGTTTAATATTTCGACTTTAATATTTTGTAATATTTAATGTAATGTCTTTTTCACATTACATTAAATATTACAAAAGTACCTGAAACATACATCCAGGAGCTAATAGGAGGAGGAGAAACTTGATTCAAGCCTAATCTTTCTGGAAGTTGCCTTAACATTACTACCCACATCTAGCTTCAGGTTTTTGTAACTGAAATGGGAGAGAAGACCCTTCCTCAAGTGACAGAGAAGTAGGTTCTTCCTCAAGCGATTCTCTTGACACCCAGCATGGTGAATGCTCACTTTTCCTCCAAGGTTCTGCTGTCCTTCTCTCAATTCTTCCTTCACAGGAAAAGAAGACGTGTATATATTGTTCTGAAAATGAAAAACAGGGGAGTGAGATTGAAAGGAGCAACACAATTTCCTTTACCTACAAGGGGAAAATAAGAAGCCAATTCAAGTAACATGGTACACTTTTCATGTTTGGAACTAACGTTCAACATTGGAATATGCACTCTGACGCCTCCTGTACAATTGAAGGGGGCCATGGTGTCCCTTTCCCCCCGCTGAAGAGCCCAGGCCTCTTTGTTCCTGTTCCCCCAGCAAGATATTGCTTCCACCAGCCCTGGAGTGATGTGGTGATGAGCAAGGCTGCCATGGAAACCCAAAGGGCCAAAAGGCAGAGAGGGACGAGGTGAAGAGAAGCATGACGTTGGAACCAAGCTACGACTAATGTCAAGTTCTTCTTTGGTCCCCACGGAGAAGAGATTTAGACTGCAGCCTTAGATGACTGAAAGAACATTTGTCCAATAACTGTATAAAGCTAAGTAGTAACAACAATAGAATGTTTTCTGTGGCCAACAGGGCTACTATCACCCTTCAAACCTGTTTTGTTTTTTGTAAATTAATGTTTATAAAATATTACAATGTATTATCCTACATTGTGCCATATCCTCAAAACGAAATATTATCCTCATAACAAAATGCTATCCTACATTGTATCCTATCCTCATAACATAACAAAGTACAAACTAATAGGGAAAAAAACACACACAAATATCATGTTTATGTTATAAATCTCAAAGGTAAACTTGTTTTGGGACTGATAATGATGAAAGCATCGACATTTCTCCCATTCTCCTCTCTAACTTTTCTTTGTTGAAACATCAACGCTGCATTAGTCTGCACAGGCTTTGAAAGGTAAAGCCTCCTTTGAGTTGAGTTGACCACCCGAATGGAAATGAAACAGCCAGAAGATGTTGGAACCAGTACTGCCCACCCCCCCGGTAGCCATTTGCTTCTGCCCAGCCCTCTTTCTCACTAGCTGTAATGGGCTTAAGCAAGACCAGAAAGCCTGATTCCTCACTGGCAGGGTCCGGATTGAGACAAGGATGCTTGGAGGGCAGATGTGGCCAGTAAGAGGGCCTGACAAATCTCTTGATGACTGCTTCAGGGCCTAAATGGACTCCAGGTCCAGACCAAGCCTGTGGTCCTGAAGGGGAAGAAGAGAAGAAGGGGTGAGCCTCCTTCCTTTTCTCAACTTTTTATCCCAGAAATGTTTCCTGGTTCCCAGCCTTGCATTCACTTGCTTGGTGTAAACTCATTCTGATAGTCCAGTCTTGCAACCAGAAACAATATTATCATCCTCGTCATCTTCATCACCATCCTCATTGTCATCCAAACTAAGTGCATGCTGAGGGATCCTACTGAGGAGTGATCCTCAAACAACCTCAACAGTTGGAAAAGAGAAGACAGGCAGGAAATGACGTTGGTTTGAGTGCTGCTCCCTATTTTTTCTCCCATCCAAAGGCCCTACTGAATCTGAATCAGGACCTGATTAGAAGTGTCCTTATTGTTTAAGGGAAAGGGACAAAGGACAGCCGGGTTTTCATGTATATTTCATGTACCTGTTCTTGCCTTATGTACAGAGATCTTATGTACAGAGCCTTCCCCTGTCATCTCACCCTTTCAGTTCTGCATATTCCACGTCGGTGAAGCCGGCCTTTGCTGCCATAAACGAAACAGGAAGCTGGTTTTTCATAAACAAGAACCAGCCTGAAGTGTAATGTTTATTTTCGGGAATGCTTCTGAGTCCAAAATACAACAGAGGCATCTTAAGAAAATAAGGATGATGACGACGACGACGACAGTGTTTTGCCGGGTTTGTGTGTGCATGTGTTAGAAGAATGCCCTCCTGTTCAGAAAGAAACCAGAGATAAAATTCAGAATCCTGGGAAGCTAAAGATGGCACTGAAGGAAAAAACCACAACAACCCGGCAGTTTGCTGGGACACAGATGTTTTATGACTGACCATGCCCTCCATGGCAGCCATCTTGTCAGAGTACTCTCAACCTGCTCTCAAAGTGCCCAAACCACTTTCTTTCTCAGGAAGTTTGGGACCCTGCTATGAACTCTTACATCGTGCCTCTAGTAGAGGGGCCAAAGAGTTCTATCAGACAGATGTCTGGTGAAGGGACAGCTTCTAAGGATACAATGGTTGGGTGGGGCATCTTTAGTCTATGCTGGCCTTCCCTAACACAGGCCCTCCAGATGTGTTGGGAATGCAACTTGCAGAACTGAAAATGTAAAGAATGGTTATGTGAATGTTACAACATTGTTCCATCAGTACACCTGCCTTCTGCAACCTAGTACACTCCAGATGCGTTGCTCTTTAACTCATGAATGTCCCACAAGGCTGGCTTTTGGAAAAGCTTCCTTGAAATTCTGGACTTGGTAGTGTCAAAAACCTTTGGAATGGGAAGGCTGGCCTACCCTTTCTCAGAGATCATTGACACGTCTGTATGTGAGTTTCACAAGAGAAAGAAGTTCTAGTTATCGTGACTGTGACAAGAATCCCTTTGCAGAGGGCATTGATTGGGGTAGCCCTACTCAGCCTGGCCAATGTTCTTTGACTCACATTCTTCTCACTGTATTCGGAACTCCCAATCTCCTTCCATGAGTTACAGTTTTCAAAGAACGGGTTTGCGTAATTCTAGAGTTGCAGTAAATCTTCCTCATTCCAACCTCCATAACGTTGTCAACGACCTGCCCAGATTTTCCACGAACAGGCAAGCTTTAAACTTTACAAGGCAATGAACGTTGAGGGAGTTTCATAACAGATATTAATCTTTTGGTTGTTTTTTTCCTGTGAACAGAACTACCCTTGGACTAAGGTCCACCTATATTAGCACTTGCATCTTCAACAGTGGCCAAATGTATGCCTGGGGTCAATAAATGTTGGCTCATGAATCAGTGGGGAAAAGTTTTAATAAGTGAAGATAACATCTAACACACACACACACACACACACAGAGCCAATTTTGTTCAACTGAATTACTGTAATGGAAATTGATGAGCAACACAAAAGCTAAGTTTCTTTCTGATGTTGAAATAAATAATAATGAAAATAAATTGGCCTTCTGACAGTGAGTATTCAATTTAAGCCTCTATAAAGCTCTTCTAGGAAAAAAACACAGAGACTAATGACAATACACAAAAAGATGTAAATGTAAACAATTAAATGGCAGATAGTGAAATTAACCAAAATTCTTTGATCGCCAGGTTTGCTTGGATATGCCACACTGCATTTTGGTGCTATACCGCATTGTTCCTGGCAACGCGACTAACACTTTCTATTTCACACTAAACTGATCTGCCAAAATAAACCTGCATTTCATGACTCGCTTTCTTTCCTCTCTCTTTTTTAAAGGCAAAGTCAGCTGAAGACATACGGTGCGATGTTCCTTGCTCTTCATTTCTGGGAATTCTCTACAAACAATCTCATTTAAAAGGAGGGAAGGGAAGGGAAGGGAAGGGAAGGGAAGGGAAGGGAAGGGAAGGGAAGGGAAGGGAAGGGAAGGGAAGGGAAGGCTGGCCAACGTCCAGCAGCCCGTCTCTGGGAGCGGAGAGGGATCTTGCCATTTCCTGTGTCTGCTGATAAAAGAAAGGCCACTGAAAGATAAACCCTTGTTCCTCTGCAAATAGATTTCCTCCGCATCCAGCAATCCAGGATACGTGGAACTGAAACGGGAGATGCGTCCGTCCATAGTTGGTGGGAGCAGGAGGGAGCTGAAGACAACAATCCTCTCATTATCAGAAAAGCCAAGGCTGTTTTCAAGTAAAGTTCCAGAAGTGAGAAGCCCTCGGCTCCGATCACGCACTTCTCCATTTAGAAATCGGAGCTCCCTCCTTCTTATTTGCATCAGCTCTTGGAAAGGATGAATAAGCGCATCTCATTCGGCACACCAATTGCAGCATTGTGCCATCTTTATCATAAAGTGACGAGACCGTGTCAGGACAGAGAGCTATTCAGAAACTCAGAGCTAAAAATGTTGGGTTTAAAGATGATGAGGATTTGCATCCTCACCAAACAGAAAAGCAAATTGTCTCTCCATTATTGAGGGTTAGCAAGAACTCAGGATGTCAGTCATAGATGTGACCTCGTTCCAGCCTCCACACAGCCACACCCAGGTGTCTTGTGTCCGCAGCTGTGCGGCAAACGGCATCTAGGTTGGCCTGGCGCCGTCCCATTTTGGTCTCAGGCAAAAACAGGTTGCTTCGGATGATGCCCAGAAGCCAGCCGTCTGTTAAACAGCCCTCGGAGCTTAGAGATCAAAATGCATTTCAATCTCAAAGTCTAGGAGCAGTACCCCTGCCCCAAATCTTCCTCAGTCCATGTTGCTGCCCACCTTCATCCAGAGGGCCGGGCCTGCGTGTCTCGCGGGCACATAAACTGGCTGATGTACAGCTCTCACAGAGTAGGCTAAGATGGGTGTGCTGCTAGCACGGACTGTCCAGCCACAGTGCCCTGCAAGGGGGGGTGGGGGGTGGGGGGCAGCCATCTTTCCTGCAGCCTGATAGCCTTGTAGGTTCCAGGAGTCACCCTGCAAATCTTGGAAATGCAGCACAGCACGATTTGTTTGAAAGAATCCACCCAGGAGCTCCCTTGCAACCACAGCAGCCTCTACAGGGCTGGCATCCATCAGTAAAAACCAGCTGACTAAAATCTGACATGTAGAAGGGGACCCGGGATCTTCTTGTACTTTATAGAGAGGGAGCCACCTTTGCCCTGAGGATAAGACACAGATTAAGATACCGGCCACTGTTGCAGTGTTCACGCTCTGATTTTTAGGTATGGACTGGAGCTCTCCCAAATACCAGTAAAAACAAAAATGGTCCCAAACCAGTGAGGGATTCCTTTGCAGGGATCTTATGGGAGATACCCAAGTTCCTCCTCGGGAAGTATGCCGAGAACCAGTAAGTCCTTTCTTCTCCAGCGAAGGGTTGCACCAACAGTCCAACGGTGCAATCAAAAGAGAGGTGTGAAAACTATGTCGTCGTCTTTCCAAATAGACCGATTGGAGATCTCAGTCTGAAGAAGCAGCTTCATCTTCTAGCACCGGCTCACTGAATATGTACTGCTGTGCCTTTTTCTTTTTCTTTTTTTCTTTCCTGGAAATTACATCCCTGCTGGAGAATGGGAAATACAGTAGCACGTGCAATAAACTCATGCAATTTGACATCCTGAAGGAAGGAAGCCTGTCCCGTATCTCGGCTTGCTTAACCGGTGGATTTAAGCTCTGGAAGGATTGTGGGGAGCTCATTCATTTATCCTGCTGGCCGCCTCCTTTGTGGTGCGCCGCGCTAAAAGACGCTTCCGTCTGCTCCTGTAGTTCTGTGGCATTCACGGACATATTTTAAAGACGTGTTCCTTTTAAAGAAATTGTTCCTTGAACTGACAGCCTGCAGCGGATAGACTGTGGCTTGCCATGAGTCTGAATCAAACTTGCTGAAATTCTACCCCTGTACTTCTTTTGGGAGATTTACTAATGAAAGAGGAAAGAAGAGCCCCAGATGTGTTTCAAAGTTACAGTCTTAACCAAGCCAAAATATGACCTCAGAAAAAGAAGTCGACGTTTGAATTGTTGTTATACGGTAACCCGCTTGCAAACTGAAGGCATTCATTGCTGGATCGGCCCTCACCTTTCTGCCCCAGAACGCCGGGTTAATCCCTGCAACTTCTGTGAATGCCTTTGCCACCGTCGTTAGACTTGCTTGAAACCTCACGCCCCACAGCCAGAGCCCCTGAGGGCCGGTCAGCTGGTCGGTCGGGGAGTTTCCCGCTTCTCCTTCTCGCATCTTCTGCCAGAGAAAGGGCCTCGGAGCACTGAAAAGCTTATGCACTCTTTAGCAGGCCTGTGGATCATCTCAATAAAAGTACTGGGTGAACCTGGATTTTAGATGCTTTTCTCCCTCATGGTCACATACGTATTGCTGGCTTTATGTATAAGAATAGTTGTAACCCATGACTGTTGAAATGATCTTATGCAGAATATTTGCAGGGAGGGGGGGCTTTGAGCAATTACCAGCCATGGATTCTGAAGAGAAAAGAAAACTCCAACCTTGCTCTCTTTGGTGGGAAGGCAAACAGAAAACTCTCCGTGACCTTTTCCTGGTGACGATCACCTATCATATTAAAGTGGGTAAATGTTGGAAGGTGGAAGGCTCCATTGCAGCCACAGGTTCCCCATCTTTCTCCTCCACCAAGAGACTTTGGTCATGCCACCAAAGGGCCAACCCAGAGCAAGGAGAGCTTTAGCCATGCTGCTCCCTAGCGTAGCTCTGTATTCGGACAAGGTCGCTGGCCCTCGAAGGGAGGGGCCAAGCTCCGGGCAGCACGTTTGTGCCGCTAGCAACAATCTTCCGTGCAAGCACAGTAAGCGCATCGTCCTGACAGACGGAGACCCTCCATGCTCCTTTTTGAGAAAACCATTTATTTTTGAGAGACACTTGTGTGCTGGAGTTTTTCCTGTGGCAGACTCAGGTTGACGCGCATGTGTAGGGTAGACCTCTTAAACATAAACACACATTTTGTCATTCCCCTCCCTCCCCGCCCCCAACGCAACCTTTTGCTCGGTTGCAGACAGTCAGCTCACTACTGTAAAGGGAAATCAATGCAACGAGATCCTCTGACTGGGGTTTCTCTCTCCTCCCCCCCACCCCTCGCCTTTTTGGATCCTGGCATGGACAACCCTAATCTGCAATACGCCAGAGTGCCCAGGATTTATTGGGCCAATAAAAGTTTGGAACAGCCTTGTGACACAGAACTGAATTAACATCCATCATCCACAGCCCTACGGACCGCTCAGGTCCCAGAGCTTTTACTAGAGTCATTTCCTTTAGTGCTTACCCCCTCCCCATTTCTTTCTTTCTTTCTTTCCTTCTTTTTTCCTCTTTTTTTAAGAAAGAGCCTGTCTTTTAATCTTCTACCCGCTTAACCGTTCTGCAGATATTGGCATTTGGATCATTGCGTGACTTAACGGTTCTCAGCTCCGTTCAGTTTGCTCGTGATTTCTTTAACGGAATTTCTTTCCCATTCCCTGGCCCAGCACACTTAACCTGCTGTGACAAGTCATGGCTGGTGGCGCTCAGCCCTGCGATGCATGGCTGCATGAGGCTGGACCCAGGAGACCGGGCGGGGGAAGGGGAACCCTTCGAATCTGAACCGTTTCCAGTTTTAAATGGCCTTCCTTTTTGGGGTGAGGGCAGCCGCTCTGAGGGTGATGAAGTAGCCTATTTCACACTGTTTCCTCATCTGTAACAGAGCGCTTCACCTTCAAAATTTTCTGATTGGAAACATTTTGCATGGTAATATACGTAGGAGGGGCACAAGCAACTTGATAACTTAATCATCTACTCTGAGCATCTTCGTATGAAACATAATGCATCTTGTAGGTGGGCTTGTTCCCAGACTCAGATACGATTGATTGTACAAAGTGGCAAACAAATACTTAAGGCCAGATTTAAAATTATATGGTTCACCTTTATTGTGGTATGCAATTCTCTCTAACATAAGCATTTTAGATGCGTCTTGGCTGCACCTTTCCTCATTTTTTTATACGCAACTTTGCCAAAGATACATGGCATTCATTCACACCTTTTCAATCCCTTACTGTTAGGTGACGCCAACATCACTATAGATTCCATGCCTGACCTAATATTGATCATTCCCATTGATATAGACCATGTTTTATATAGCACAGATTTCATAAAATGACAACACATCGGATATGGAAACGTACTGGGTTTGCTTAGTTAGTCAAATGTCCTGGGATAATAAAACATTCAATGTATCAGCCCTCATAATATGTTATTTATTTGATAATTTGCAAGGAATTCAATGTTTTTCTGGGAGCAAGTCTGAAAATGACTGTTGTGTAGTAACTTGAGCTCCCACTTATCATCGTGGAGATGACAGACCTAATCTGGCCCAAAGACCGGATCTTTGAAATGCTACCTTGAATTCACATTACAACTTTTCTTCAGCTTTGATATGTTCAGTTTTGATAAATTCTACATTCATATCCAGGAATTTCATCTTTCCAAACGTGTCTTAGAAAGTTTTAGAATTGTTTACACATCCGGCTAAAACCTTGGACATCAGCTTTCATACTGCCAAGGTAAACAAACTCTCTTTGATTTCCCTTTTTTTTTTCCATTCTGGGTCCATCATCATGTTTTGCAGATTAGAAAATACTTCTCCATCCTGTAGCTTCGTGACCCAATTTTGCTTCCTTATAGTAAGATTTGCAAGCTTCATTAAATTTTTTTCAACTCCTCAGCTACTGATATAATCAGATGTCTGAAGGCTTAGCAGTGTCCTAAAGACACACAAATACCAATAGTGGTTTTCTTGACTCTCAGCAGGGGCATGCCAGAGAACAACACATTTACATTTTGTGGGAACATTTTCTCCCTTCTCGCTGGGCTCTTCCAGACAGCCATTTTGGCTTATTACCACATTTTGCCCTTTGTTGGATAGAAACCAGTTCAGGATATATAATCAAGACATGGTCGGTACTCCTGATGGGTTGAAAGTCTGCAGAACAACAGAGAATTTTGTCCAAATATCACAGATAGGTCACAGGTGGTGAAGTACACAGGAAACCTTGTGCAACAAGAACAAATGAGGACATAGGAAGGTCAAGTATTGGACTAAGCAGGGATGATTAACCAGTGTCAGGTCAAATGAGGATGAACTTCAACTCCTCACATCTTGGTCAGCATAGCTAGTGGTATGCCATAGTTCAGGAATGTCTTCACCCCTAAAACAAGTTTGGAAAAATACAAACTAATTGGAGAGTCAGGAATTCAGTGAAGAAAAAAGGGAAATTCTCCAGTAGCTGCAAGATGCACGGATCCAAATGGTCACTAGGTGGTTACCCAAATTGTAACACACAAATCTGTCTTTCATGGCAGGATGTCCTCAACAATACTGGATCTATTTTCTTTATTGCTTTTCTATTGCAGCTTCTATGGTTAAGACAAGAAAGCATATGTAGTAATGATAAATGCATCACAGATTATGCAGACTTTATCTGACTCAGAAGCATCAGGGATTGCAGTCTAGACAGGGAACGTTTGCTGCCTCCACCTTGAAAAAGAGCTTCCACTTGCAAATGAGAAGGAGGCACCAGCAAGCCCAAAACATAAGCCTGCATGAGCAAAGGGAAGATCGTAACAGAGATACGGGCACTACTGCATGTGGTCCTGATGTAACCTTTTGTCCTTGCATTAATTCCACCCCAGGAAAGAGCCAAGAGAAGCTCCATGCTCCAAAGCCTTCTTCCCCAGGATGAGGACTGCTGCATTCAACTGGCAGGAAGGGCCCTCTTCTGTTGGACTGTCCAATATCCAGAGGAATAATTGAACAGATGCTTCAGACAGTGGACTCCTTTGAAAGAAAACAGACTGGAGGGCTCTCCAAATCTGAAGCACCTGTTGCAACAGGGGGAGGGAAAAGCTAATTGAAAGGATAAGGCGTGATAAGATATGATTGCCACGACGTGACTGATAATGCTCTGTTACATGTGAATATATGTTAGACAATAGCTTCTCCTCTTAAAAATGAATATATGTTAGTCAATAGCTGTAGTATTATTCTTCCTCCAATTCTCCTCTTCTGATTGCATAGTTTTAGTATATAATGTTATTACTTTTTATACTCCTTATTTTCTGATGCTATGCAAACACTGAGAGTTTTTTCTGCACTGAAGGCAAATTCCTTGTATGTGTCATACTTGGCCAATAAAGTGTTCTAATTGTAGTTCTAATTTTGTCTGGCATCACAATGGATTAAAAGCTAGACCAAACTGTAGTTTGCAGGAGATGAAGAGAGAGCTGTACCTTCCAGCAGAGACAAGCAGAGAAGATGAGAGAGGAAGGACTTTGGAAGCTTTCAGAAGTTTCAATTTTCTCCTTTTAATGTTTTGATTAACCTTTTGCCTGTTCAGGGCTCCAGCCTTCCATGGGTGATGGCTAATATCTTACCATTGCTACTTCCAAGGGCAATTGTGATGTGTTTTTTAGATGATTAGAGGAACCTCAGCACATGGTTTCTCATGCTTATAGTTGTAAGAGAGACAACTGGGTGTCCTCCAAATGTTCTAGTCTTCAGATGCCAGCCTGATCAATGGCAAGGGATGATGTCAGCTGGAGTCTACAACATCAGCTTTTCCTTGGTCCATCACTTATGACTATTATAGATGGGGACTGGGATGGCTGAATGTTCCTCAGCACAAAATAATTCCTTCTACTTTGGAAACAAGCATGAGAGGTTCTAGCTAAGCTTTCTGCAGAGATGCTGGTTTTCCAGGCATAGGACTGGTTTTTTTACCATCATTCCAGCACAAGATCCCCTCTCCTCCAGATTGGCCAAGAGCATGCTCAGACCCTCTGTAGCTCCACAGCAGCAAAAAAAGTCAGTCTGCAGTTGCTGGAAAGTTATCCCCTCTTGTTTTCCTTCTCCGCTCCTTCTGAGCATTAGGGTGGGAGCTGAGAATCTGAATTCCACCACGCACCTTTTATCAAAAGCATTTCTGAGAATGATTAGACTTGGAATCACCACTGAAAGCCAAGACCATTCAGCTTCTGACTGTGTGATTGTAGCAGCAAAATCTGGCAGGCAGTTCCTGCCTTGGACAACTGTATGCCATCCCAGATCAATCCAGCATTGCTGACGCCTTTTTCATGTGACTCCTTTCTTTAGGCCGAGGAGATCTATGACAGAAATGGCTTCTTGTTTGCCTGGGACCCGGATTTACTAGCTAGTACTGTAGTAGCTAATGCTTTCTTGTAGGCTTAGCTTGGCAGCGATGAAAAAGAGCAGAACCACAAAGTTCAGCTCGACCAGGCATGGCCAGGTCAGTCAATTAAAGCAGCAGGATGGGGAGGAGGATCAGGCTGAAGAGAAAAGGTGGGGGCAGCAGTTGGCCACAACTCTGCCTCGGTTTCTCATGGCAACCATCTCAGAGGCTTTTGTCTTTCTGCCCTGCTTCATAATTAAGTGTTAAGAAGAAGTACAGCTCAGCTTCCTTCCTGATAAAACCATGGGTTACATTCATCTTCCAACCTGACAGTTTAGTAGAGAATTTCAGATAAGAGATTGCACATCCATGAGAAATGAGGAGGAGGACAAAATACAATTTGAGAATTTAACATTATCAGAGGCCAGTTGGAAGAACCTTGTTGAAGGATGGAAACTGTATGGGTATTCGGTTCTCTGGGTTATGATAAAGTGAATGTCCACAATTTGATCCTAGCAACATTTATATATGACTGTGTCAAACACGTTTTGAGAATGTCTAGAAGTTCACCCGCTCTCTAGAAAAATGTGAATTTTACTGCCCCTGTTCATTAATTGAGATTAGCTGCATTCATGTGTCAACATTCACCAAGACTTGGACACTTACTACTATGGTCATTTAGCATAATACTTCAAAATCAAAAGTTAAAGTTTCCCTTAGTCATCAGTTCCTGGTGACTATGTGATTTTCTTGCCAACAATAGAGAAGAAAGTGTTTTGGGTTTGGTTTTGTCTTCCCACCCTGAGATTTCCTGGTTTCTCCCATCCAGATATTCACCATATCTGACCAGGGTTAGCTTTTTCAAGTTCAACTAGTGTTGACTGGGTGCTGTCAGCTCGTTGCGCTAGTATAGAGTTGGTTGCTTAGTTTTAATTGCAGCTGTGTAGAGGAAGTGTGTGTCAAGGAGAGCTAATTCTCCTGCCTTGTGATGGAAATGGGATGCTCTTTGTCCCACGAAGGAGGCTGCTGGTGGCACCAACAGGAAAAGTTAACTTAGCCTTCCCCAGCCCGGCATTCATTTAGATATATTCATCTCCAACTCCCCTAATTCCCAATGGTCGTGTCCACTGGCTGGGAACTCTTGGAGTCAAACTGCTCTCACCCCAAGGGGAAAGATGAGTTGACATAACCCTGGTCCCTCCCTTATCTCTGCTAATCTAAAACCAAAGAAATGCCTTATAGGCATGTAGTCCAGTGTCTCCTTGGTCCATAAAGTTGCCCTGAAGATTTGTGGAAGGGATGAGACCTGAACTCTGGACTTTGTGGCTGATACTTTCCACTCCTCCATGACATTAGCACTCCAGTATATATGCGAATGTGTGTGTGTGCGTGCGTGTTTTTCCTCCCCCCATTAATACGTCACCAAGTAGGTTCCAAAGTCCGTAGAGAGTTCTTGCTATGGCAGCTTATTTCCGGTTCATTTCCTCCAAGGGGAGCACAGGAAAACTAAGTGAACGCAAACATACTTGCATTCGGAGGTTGCTGGTCAGCATTAGCAAAGCAGAACGTAGCCAGTGGAAAAACGAAACACCATCAGTTACAGCAGGTGGACGGGAGTATTACGAGCTGTCGGCCTCTGAAAACCAGGAAGAAAAGTCTGCTGCACTGCGCATGGGGCAGCCCGCCCAGCCACCTCATCCACTGTCTGAAGATCATGGCTTTTCCACGGGTCTTGCAGGGCACTTTTCCAAAAACAGAATTTGAATGCCCGGAACTCTCATGGCAGTCTACCCCTCACGGCTTCACCGAGTCTGCAAAGGGTTAAGCTCATCCCAAGGCATTGCAGTCTTCTAGGGACAGATGTCCATGGCAGGCGGCAGCTGCCTCGCTAAACCTGGTTGATCTCCCCTAAACTAAGCAGGGCTGGACTCGGTTGCTACTTGGATGGGAGATTGCCAGGAAATTCTGGAGCTGTAGGCTAGTGGGGGGAAAACAACAAAACACTAAAAAAAACCCTGTTAACCTGTCACGGCTTTCTCCTTTCCCCACTAACGTGCACGGTCAAGAGACCTGATATGCCACCTATACGATCCCAGGGATGCGTTTATTGGAGCGACAGAGTTCATCTGGGCTAACTTGGGGGCTCGGTTTTATTGTGCCTAGCAGAATGAATGCATCACTTATTTAATTTACACCCCCCCCCGCTGCCCTTCTGCCTGTGCCCCCCCTGCCCCGCCCCAAGGAACATAAAGTGCCTTGTCCAACCTCACAATCTTCTCTTTGAGGTCTGTTTGGCGGCTGAGAAAAACCTGCAATCAAAAGCATCCCTTTCCGGCTAAGAACATCTGAGCTAGCGGATGCACGCAGAGTCACCCTTGGAAGCACCCTGTCCTTACATAGCTATTGCACAACCGTCCCCTGCACAGTAAGGTTTGCCTCGGCTATCAAAACATGTTTTGACATTCCCGCAATGTTAGCCGTGCAATTTAACCTCTCTCTAGCCCACCCACTTCTCTAAAAAGCCAAACTAGAATGAGAAACAATCTCTCTTTGCAGAATAAAATAGATGGTTAAAACCTGCCAGGCTTCACCCCACCAGAAATTCAAGAACTTCTGAGAAGCGCTTTTTGCCAGAGAAAGTTGGGAAGCCACACCCAGAGGGTTTGCGCTGCTGCTCCAGCACCGTCCCTAAACGGGGGAACTGGGTTCAGCCCCTCCTGCTGCTGCTGCTGCTGGTCCCTCCCGCCCGAGTCTCCGTCTGAGCAGGCGAGCTGGTTTCTCTCCCTTGTTCCTGCAACACCCAATTTGCTTCCTCCCTGCTGGTCACCGGCTGTGCGAGACACACACTGGGCCACTGAAAAGGGAGGACGAGCAGCAGAAAACCCAAACATATCCAGGTATGTGGGATTGTTCCTTAACTTCCTGGCTGTGACAAGCACAACAATTTTATACACAAAGTATGTTGTCTAACAAACCAAGACATCTGGGATGCTGCTGCTGCTGCTGCTGCCAGAAACAAGAAATGCTGCCTTGTTATGTTGCTGTCCTTGCTATGCTCTTTGCGAGGCAGAACACAGGAAGGAATCGCCACCCCACCGCCGCCCACCCGTCCCACACACAGGACCAGAGCCAAGGCAAACTAGGTCAGATCTCCCTTTCTCCTTTGAACCAAAAACCTCTATGAAAAGCTGCTTTCTACAAGACAGTCCAACCTCCCCCTTACCTGAAAGGCCCCCATGCGTGCACACACACGCACACTTACGCATCACTGTCTCTCTTCCTTTGGCAACATGCCATCTCCCAGGCCTGGAAAGAATATGATGTCCCACCTTTGGGAACCACCTGCTGACGGTTGTTCTGTCATCCTAGAAACTGTTATGTCCATTATGGACTGTTTTACTATGTGAAAACTGTACTGATGTCTTAGTCTAAAAGAGGAATGGATGTCATTCCCAGGAATTGCTTTGTGAGGGTCAGGACATTGTATGTGCCTCCTGGGTGCTGGTAAGATAGCTTGGAAGCGGGCGCAGACTAGCATGAACATCCTTGGGATAAACTCTAGCTGAGGTGTGGCATGCGACCAGACTGACTGGTCTTAGGCCCTCCCCATTAGCTGTGTGTGGCATGGCTATGACTGAGGTTGATATGTCACCTACCCCAGGAGTTCCTAACCTCTGGGGATCAATGGATAGATTTCAGCGGGTCCATGAACTCGGATGAGAAAATATTTGTTAAATATCTTATGTAAACAATAAAGTAATTTATGGCCTCTGGACTCCAAAACTGTTTGTTAATTTCAATCCATACATCAAGCATATATTTTACTATAGTACATATTTGTTATTTTTAAACATTTTGATAACTGCAATTGAGCATAATTGGTATCCTTTGTAGTACGCTCTGTATCTATATATTGTATTTAATGCACTTAAATTCATTTTTCTGAAAAGGGGTCGGTAGGTTTCACCAGTATCTCAAGGGGTCCATGACACAAAAAGCCCCTGGTTCACATCTTCTCTACATGCCAGGAGTTATGGGAGAGCCTCGACTGACCAAAGCCATAATGAGCAACAGAGGTCCCTATCTGTGGGCCGCTCTGGTGAGGACCACGCTCTGCAATGTGGCGTGTAGGGGATGTAAACTGTTCGGAGCACGAATTAATGAACCAAATAAAGGAGAAATGGGTACGTTGTGTATCTGTGAAACTAACAATAAGACGTTGCACATTTGGATGAAAGTGGTCTGATCTTGGGGAGCTGATTAATACATGCATGGAAAGAAAACTGCATTTCATGGTGAATTAAAGGACTAAAATGTACACCAGGAAATATGAATTGGTGCCATCTAGACCTTGCAGGTACGTATGAAAATAGGAATTCCTAGGTAGACCAGACCAGGAAATCAGCTCCACAGGAAGGCTAAAACGACTTTTATTGAGATTGGCTGTAATGACAAAATCTTCTGAGCTTGACTGTGCTGGACCTCCTCCTCCTTCTTACAGGTCAGGGAGGCATCTGCCTGAGCCACAACTTACCTTGTTCCCAACTTAAAAAGGGCTTCAGCCTCTTTTTTCTAGGCAACCGTTCCTGCGAATCTCCGCCCAGGTCACCTTCCTTCCTTTCGAGAGTTGGTGATAGTTCCACGGAATGCTCCAGTAAGGGTGATAACGGAAGAATCAATAATGGGTACGAAAAAAAATTGGACAGGATTCGGAATGAATGGGATCCAGGGATGGCGTGTTTTGGTTAGATGACAAGGATCGTGTGGGTAAGTGGAACAAAATGAGACAATACAGGGGGAAAAGGGGATCAGCCCATTCAGAGCCCTACGAGTGAGGAAGAACGGGGACCAGCAAGTATCTCCTCAGTAGAACGTCTGCTCGTTCGGATGCATGTTCAAGCCTACTCATTCATGCACAGGGAAGAAAAGTAAACGTGAAACCATGACTGATTTCACTGTGGTGAAAGGTTGAGAGGATTGGCGAAGCACATGAGGGCAATGAGGGGTTCCGAATAGGCGGCAGACCATGATTTGAAAGTATCAGGGGTGGATCCTGGGGGGAAATGGACAAGGAAAAAAGAAAGGACAGTTTCAGGAGAAGAAAGTCCTGTACGAAAACATATGGGACAATCTCTCAGCAGAAAATGGACATATACGCACAATTTTTGGAACAGGGTGAGAAGAATGATGTGAAAGTACCACCAAACTGTGTGGAGTGGTGAAAAACTGATGGAAGGATGCAGTGAAAGAGGTCATGGACGAAGAAGAAAATACATACAAGAGAGCAACTGCTGAAAACGGTGAGGGTGAGAGAAAGAGGTTGTGTGATGCGCACAGTATATAGAGAAAAAGAGCATAAGCCGGACAGAGCAAGGGGCCATTTAGAGGGCGAGAACCAGCGGTTTTGATGCAAATGGGAACAAAGGCTTTGGGAACGGACGAAGAGGGCTGGAGGAGAAGAGCAGCTCCCGCAGGGCGAGTGGAATCAAAACCAAAACCAGAGGGAGGGAGCGCTGGAAGGAGAATCGCCGGAGATCCGACAGGATGGGACCGACAGGCACACGCCGAGCTCGCGCATCCACGACACAAGCTGTGGAAAGGGGGCCAGAAGTGCTGGGAGCAGCGGAAGGCGACGGGCTGCAGGCCGGGCGGCCTAACTGCAGAGGCGTTAAGACCCGGTTGCGGTCGGCTCCGGGGGCGGCTGCGCGACGTGCCCGATCTCGGGAGGGGCCCTCGCGAGCCCCCTCCGCAACGGGAACAGCCGCAGGGTGGGCGGCGGAGGCCCTGCAGGGCCACAGCCGAGGGAGCGAGGGGGAGCAGCGGCGGGGGCCGGGCTGTGCTCTTCGGCAGGTCACCGGGCGGCGCGCGCCGGGAGAAAGTTTTGACCTGGAGAAAGTGGGCGGCAGCGGCCGGGCTGAGCTGCGGGACGCCGGGCGCGGCCGGGGCTGCCCGGGAAAGCGGGCAGAGGAACGGGCCGCTCGGCACCGGCGCCGCGCTGAGCGGGGACTCGGCCCCGGGGGCGAGGTCCGCATCCGCGCCGGGCTGGATGGCGGGCTCGGGGGCGGGCAGCAGCGGGGCCCGGGGGCCCGAGCGCAGCTGCAGCGCCTCCGAGAGCTGCCGGGCGGCTGCGGAGAGGGGGCCGGGCGGGGACGCGTCGAGCCGAAGCCCTCGGGCGGACCGGGAGCCGCAGCGAACGCCCGCCGGTCCCGAGGGCGCCCGGCGCCGCGGCTGCCCGCAGAGGCTGCTGCGTCCGAACGGGCTTCCCCGGCACGGCAGCCCCGCAAGGCTCGGGGCGGGCTTCCCCCGAGCGGAGAGCGTCCCCCGCGCCGGCGGACAAAGCAGCCTGTGTGCGGGTCCGGCGCGCCTTTGTTCCGCGGCCCTCCCGGCCGCTGCTCCGGCCCCGCGTCGGCGCCTCGCATGCTAACGAAGGGCCGGGAAGAGCCGCGCGGCAGCTGCCCGCCCCCCGCCCCCGCCCGGCGTTGCCATGGGAACTGCCGGCTCGCAGCAGCTGCGGCCCAGCGGCCGGGGGGAGGGGGCCGAGCCGTCGCCCGCGCAGATCCGGCCCCCGCCCCTCCGCCCCGGCGAGGCGGGTCGCGCTCGGCGGCGCTGCGGGACGCCTTCCGACCCGCCGCGAGGGAATGGGAGGCGAGCGGCTCCGGCCTCGGCGGGGGCTGCAGCCCGAAGAAGCGGCGCCTCCGGGCTGCAAAGCCGAGGATCCCCAGCCAGCAGCCCCGGGAAGGCTGGCCGGGGTCGGGGTCGGGGTCGGGGTCCGCCCCGCCCCCGGCCCTGGAAGCCAGCAAGAGCAGGGCTGGCCACACCTGGTCCCCCCCGGGGATGGCGCCGCCGCGGCTGCAAAATCAGCGGGCGGGATGGGATGGGGAGGGGGCTCCCCTGGGCCGCAAGATCCCGAGGAGCAGGCGAGGACAGAGGACTGCCTGGCTCTTGTCGGCCCCCCCGGTGACCTGGACGTTTGCGCCCAGGGGCAGCGCCCTACTAACTGGATCGGAGACCACCAGGAGGGGATCAGGCTGGGGAGGGAGCTGCGTCTGGGCTCTGGGCAGGGAATTGGCAAGCTGGACTTGAGGGCATGAGGCCACCTTGGTGAGACCCAGGGCTTCCCTCTGGCTCTGAGCCTGTGCATTTTGTGGCGTCCCCCTCAACGAGGCAGGGATGAGCAACCAGTTTCCAGAAGCCGAGGTCAAGGGGGGAGCAGAGAAGGGAACTGCGGCCGCCCCTTGCCCTGGGCCCCCAATGTCCTGCCCTGTTAAGGGGCCACAAATTTTGCGTCACAATAAAAGCCGGTGTTGTCCCCCTGAGCCACGAAGGGTGCCACGGCCTGGCTCCTGGCGTGATTGTGGCAAGGACCAATTGCCATGCTGAACCTCCTTTGCACGTTGGGGGATGGCCAGGAGGTGGCAGCCGGGAAGTGCCCCCAATGCTGGTGCTTTGGCGCCACCTAGTGGTCCTTTGCAGTTCTGCAGCGCTATCACCGGGGCTCCGCACACCTTATTCCCCGTGGCCGTCGCCACTCTTAAAAAGGGAAGCCTGGGTACCAGGGAGGGCTTCGTCAAGGCCGTCGCTAAGCTGGGTCACCCTAAAAGCCGTTTGCTGGCCTCTTCCATCTGCCCTTCCTTTCCAGTAACTTTGCACATAAAACTCGGGCGGAGCTTCAGTCACACCCTTGAGGCCACCATCTTGACTTATTTGACCGCACCTGTGGACATCCGAAGAAGGGCCCTGTGAGGTAGCAGAAACACTTATGCGGAAAAGTAGCGTTTTCTTCAGCAGAGTTTGTATCCGCAGTGGAAGCCTTTAGAAAGGGCGCCGTTCTGGGCAACAGAAACTCCTTCCCCGGGTTCATAGAAAGCCTTTTCCCACCATGGTCCCGCTCGGCCCGGGGGCTTTAATCTTGACGTCTCTCGCCGAGGCCCTGTGGAAGGTAAGCAGGTGGCGTGATCTGAACACGCTGGGCCGGGCCGGGCCTGGAGGCACCGGCCAGCCATTGGCAACCGGGCGGTCGCTTTCAGAACCGGCGGTCATCCGTGGCAGATTTTGAGTTCTCCTTATTTGCTGTCAGAAGAGCAACATTAAATTTCATCGCAAGCCTCTCAGAGTAGGAAGTCAATACAGATGAAAACAAAGACAAATGGCCGGACTTAATTTCATTAGAGTTTTGCTGCTGGGTGCAACCCAGAGAACAGATGCATGACCTGGGGTGCGCGTGTGCGTGTGTGCACGCGTGCATTCATCCTCCTAAGAGTAAGCGATATTTTGGCATCCCTAAGCAGTAGCCAACCGGCCCCTTGGGGTGCGCCACCTGAGGTGCGTGGTGGGCAGAGCTAACGGGCGAGAAGCAGCAACGCCAGTTCTCTGCAGAGGATTTGGGAGCGGAAAAGCATTTGACCTAAAAGAGCCACCCAAGGACGCGAGAAAGTAATGGTGCCCGTCCAGCCCATTTGGGAACGGGAGCAGGGAGAGAACAGAAAGTCCTGGGCAGAAAAACCAGGAGTGGCCGTGGAGTCAGGGAACCGGAAAGGCTGGGACTGAGGAGAAGCGAGGGATGATTTCACAGAGATTGTTCTCCAGCTGCAACGTGTGTGTGGCGGGGTGTGTGTGTGTGTTACCACCACAGCCAGGGGGTCTCTGGTCTGTTCTTCCCAAAGAGGGAGGAAAGGGGGGCTGCAGCCCAAGGGCCGCTGTTGTCCCCTCCAAGCTGACTTGCAATGGACTTTCTTTTCACCCTACCGGGAACATTGTGGGTTTTAGCAAATGGGTTCAAGTGGGTCCACGCGAGATCACTGGACCATAGCCGAGGCCCTTGCGTTTCTGTTGACGCACGTGAGTTGCACCAGAGCACAAACCTCATCCCTGAATGGCCGCTGTCGCCCGGCTAACAGAAAGGGCAAAAGACCTGGGACAGCCCTGTTATGCCTTCACGCAGGGAGCCTCTGAACTGAAGGAAAGAAAACCAGTTCTTCGACTGGGGCAAAGCTCTGTCTGCTTTTCAATGCGCTTGCTCGCTGCCGCCCCAGAAATGCCCGGAAAACCACGCTTAATGTCTGTTGTGAATTGGAGCTGAATTAGGGGGCAGAGTTGCTAAAATGGCAGTGACTAGAAAGTTTTTTTCCCCATCATTTGAAACATCATCATTCTAGTGCTGTAACGGCTTTCCTTACGACATGTTATTTGAGGCAATATATTACTTCTCCAGTATTTTAGTGGTAATGAAAAGATGGGTGTTTAAAATGAGGTGAGAAGAGTGATGGCCTCTGCAGGCAACCGTGAACGGACTCCTTGCCCGGCTCCTGCAGAGCCTCCAGGCTCAGGAACCGCACAAGGGGAAGCTGCCTGGCTCTCTCCTGCCTTTCTCCGGAGAACTGGCAGCAGCCGAATCAGCGGGAAACGGAGAAGACGGGCGTCTGAATGGCGGCGCTGGGGGGCCTAAGGACGCCCCAGCCAAACTCATGAATGGGAGCCCCCCGGTTTCACAGAGCGCTTCCCATCCCGCTCACTCCAGTTTATTGCACCAGGTGGCCGGTCTTAGCTGTCTCGCTCAGGAAGGAGGGACGCAGCACGACGCGCTCCCGCTCGCCCACCCCGGCTATGCCCGAAGGTACCTAGGACTAACTCGTCCACGCAGTCCTGAGGTTGGAACGGTTTTGCACACCGGCTGCGCAGCCTGGACATTGCCCTGGGCTGAGGCGCCCCTTCCTGGGATGTCTGGAGCTGTTTCAAGTGTCTTTGCTTAAAGGTGTTCTTGGGCCGAGGTTGCTCCCGACCTGGGTTTCCCCTAGGGCCCCAGCTCCGTGGACTTGTTTGCTTTGTGCGATCATTTCTTTATTTGTATCACCATCGTGGCTGGTATGAACACCATTCCTGAATTAGGTTGCGATTCCGTTCAGTGCGGCTCGTCTGCAGAAGTACATTCAAAACAACGGTACGTATCTTGCACCTCCGACGCGTACTGCAAGCATGGTAATGTTTCTATGAACGAAGACTGTCTCCATCATCTTTTCCATGGCCTTCAGCCACTGGGAGGAGAAATTGAATTTACAAATGAGCAAGTTTTGTGCAATAAGCTGGTAATGAAACTATCATTCTCGAAACCAATTTAGTCTTCTATTTCCTGGTAAGAGGCAAAGAATTAATTGGCAGCACATGGCTTATAATGGCCTTTTTGCAGGAATGCTCCCAGGTGGCCAGTTGAAATGCTAACTAATAGTTCCAATGTTAACTAGTTTGGCAACGAGATGTGAAAGGCGTGGGTGCAAGGACATCTGCCACCGCAGATGCCCCTCTTGCCAACACAGGGCACACCGTCGGGCTTCTATTGTTGCAGGAGTCTTTCGTGCAGATTGGAAAGAAAAGGTTATCTAACAAACTGGGGATTGAACTAAACTTGAACTATGGCTTCTCTTCTTGCTTTGCCAAACCTTGGGCGGGGGTGCGGGGAGGAAAGTGACTAGGAAGTTTGGATCTGCCTCTCGCAGGGAGGAGGAGGAGGAGGAGGACTTTTCCAGCAACACACATCCCTGGAAATTAACTGAGCAAGTTACAGCTCAAATCAGCAGAATCACCACTTCTTGTGCAAAACTAGTAACTCCTTGCAGAATGCATTCTGTCTGTTAAATAAGATGCAGAATGAATGTGAGCAACTCGGGAAATTGGCCTTGCCATATTCATTCCAATCAACAGGATGCATCATTGAGAAAGGAGACCTGAGAGGGCCGGCCATCACACGGAGGGAGAAATGGGCCACCATGAGATGGAAGGGGAGGAGATCTGCTGGCTCGAATGAAGGCTCCATCCTCCAGGTGCCAGATCAGTCATGGGCTTGGCGATCCCGGACAGTTTCTTATTCTTGGTGTTGCTGACCAGACTGCGAGGCTGAATTCTCCAGCTAGGGAACACGGCTGTGCCTTGGTCGATTTCAAAAAAGCTAAGCAGGGCTGAGCCTGGCTAGTGCTTGGATGAGACGCTGCCTGGAAATCCGGTACAGCCGCTGTGGGAGAGACTGGGAAGTCCCGAAGAAGATGGTGGCACTGGCAAATCCCTTCAGCTCCGCGGCCAAGAAAACAACACAAAGTCTTGCTGAATCTGAAGTGTGAAAATCCGGACGCCCGAGGGCAGGGCTTTCAGTATCTGTTTGGGATGCTCATGGAGCGGTAACTCCGATGAGGTCGTCAGGCGATCAGCTGAACTTTGTATCTAGAGAAACAAATTGTCGAGAACTATTCAGAGCTGGAGCTCCTTTCTCTCTCATGTCTGTCGGCTCTGACGCTGAGCGTATCGTGAAACAGGCAGTACAATCGTAACAGGCTGAATCAACACAACACCTGAAGAAGGAGACCTTCCCGCTCGGCCCCGTACGGCAGCTTCCCACACGCTCCCTCCGAAGGGTTTCTCCTTTCTCCCGCCGTGTGAGGCTGAGGGTCAGTAAGGGGCGAATGGAGACCACCCGCCCCCTACAAAGGGCCCACCAGCCCCCGGCTCCCAAGACGAAGGGGTGAGCTATGGGGATGTTGGATCAGCATTTGGGAACTGCAGTCTGCAGACCAACCCAGGCCTGCTTCCACGTGGCATTGATGCATCACAGTTGTTGCTTTGTGGGAGGACTTATAGGCTTCCTCTTCACAACACACACGCAGGCATGCTCAGTAAGGATGGGCTTACCACCACACAGCCATATCGCAACTTAACCTGGGGCTTGAGTGAAGTCACTGTGATTTTTAAACCATGGTTATGGTTACTCCCACCTCTGTGTTCATGTAAGAGATGATGGCTTAGCCCAGTGAGGGCGCCAGGCCTGTGTCCGGCTGGCTGGTCCTCCTTCCAGAGAAAGAGAGCGAGCTCCTTCTGCATTTGATGCGGGCGTGCCCGTTTCCACTGCCAGCGAAGGCTGTTCTTGCTAAAGGAAGACCCTGGACTGGCCACAGCTCACAAAAGGCCAAGAGGCAAAGGAAGCTCCAGAAGCTTCTGCTCTGGGCAGCTGAGAGCCAAACAGAAACCCCAAAGTCGATGCCATTCTTCAGTCAAATGAGTGAATAGAGTCATTCAGTTGCAGCGGGTTAAGCTCACTGCCTCTCTGTCACAGGCTGATAAGTGCAACATCTGAGGGCCAAAAATGGTGGGGACCCTCCGCCGAAAACTACACACGAGATTTCATGGAAGTCAAACTAATTAGCATCCATCAACCACAGGAGTGTTGCAGTTCCCAGCCCAAGCCCAGGCAGATATTCCACTCCTTCCCTGCCTTAAGCAATTTCCATAATATTATTATAGGGTTGGGTTTTTTCTCTCTCTCTCTCTCCCTCACACACACACACACACACACTCACACACACAAATATTAATACAAAAATATCGGCTCCTGAGACTTTTCATTTCATGGGTTCTCTCCATGGCCAACTAGCCATAAAATGACACACTTATTTGCGTTGTTCACATATGCCTTTGTTAAGGATAGACATTGTGATGGAGGTGGTTACCTTTCAAAATGCCATCACTTTTAGAGCTGTAAGAATATGAGAAGTTTACTGGAGAAATATTAAAGCGCTTATTACTAAAATTATGCACTTAATATAGGATTAGACCATTTATCTTGTCATTAACCATGGCTCCAGGCCATGCCGAGGAGTTGTGGACATGCCTAGTGCATAAAAGGTTTGTGTCCCCAAAGTCTCCATTGCCCGGCACGAGACACCACTGAGACATTGTGATAGAGGTGGTTACAAAAAGGCACCAGAAGGGAAGCCGCACGCGAACACACCCTTAGGCAAAATCTTCCCTGGGTGTCAGGGAGAGAGTGGATTAGAAAAGTGGAGGAAAGGAGCTAAACTTGTATCCCACCCTTGTGATGGAATAATGAACTATTTGAAAAAAAAAATCTGCATCAAAGTTAATAAATTATGGGGGGAAAGCGATTAAATTGCTCAGTGGTTCAGCACCGCTCACCACTTGTTACTTACTGGAAAACCAAGGCCTATCCATTTGATTGGCTGTTGTACACCTTATTTGGAAAGAAATGAATCAGTCCAACTTTGTCTTTGAAGAAAACAAGAAGAAATTAATCTTCTTGGTGTTAGCAATCCTGCGCCCAATTATATACAGCAGAGAACCCCTATAATGAGACATGAGAGGAACATTTATTTGGTCCTGAAACTTCAGCCACCGATGGGCACTCCTCGGACCTCCCTGTGCCAAACACATGGCTGTGGCCTCTCTGTTTAAGAGCTAGGCTGCCCAGGGGCCATTGGCAGTCAGGTGCTCTTTCCAAAGCACATCTGTGAAACATCTGGCACACTCTTCACATTTTCAATCCCTTGACAAGCAGAGTGAGGACAGCACCTCCATCAACAAGGATGACAGTTTTCTTTGGTCTCTGGAATCACAGGACAGAATCCGCAACAACGCAGGCCATCCCAGATCCCTCCCGCCTTGCGCTTGGATCAATGGAGCGCGCCAAGAGTCCCTCTGATGTGCTGCAACGGACGGCCAAATTCATCTTCAACTGGGGGCAGCGTTCAGCCATAGTTCTACTAAGCAAAAAGTAAAAGCTGTTCAGATCCACACATACATTGAAGGAAGGTGGGGAGGGAAGGAACAGGGACCGTCTCTCATGTTGAGAAATTCCACCCAGGGAAGAGGATGATATTTAGGTCGGGTTCATTTTATACAACACAGAGATGGGGAGCAAGATGGAGGAGGCTCCTGTCATCACATAGTCCTTGAATACATGTGAATGGAGCAGTCGTCATCCAGAAAGGCCCAGATTAAGCAACGTAGCATGGAAGCATTGGAATCATAGTTACCGGAAGAACATCCCTTCTGTAAAATATTTACTGTCAGACTCACTCTAGGTCTCTTTCTCCAAAAGCTACCTTCACTCACCCTGCTTTAGTGAAGACCCTCACCTTGCAGAGTGACTTTTGGGAGACTCGAGTTGCTACAAGGGAAAAAGGGAAACCTATTTTAGGATACAAGATAGTTCAAGGACATACAGTTTAGCTGGACAAGGTTTCTGTGGCAGGGAAGAAAAAAACCCTCAAGTTTTATTTCACTTACAAATTGGTCATATGATTGTATTGAATTCAATATTTAATATGTTAGATGTTAGACTGATAAATTAGGTGTTTTTAGTGTTTCATTGTGTGTTCTAAGATATTCTTTCTAATTTTATCATACTTCTGTAATTATTTATGACCAATGGGTCCAAACAATAGAGAGTTTTATGCTAATTTACATTTAACTGAGATTAAATTAAATACCGTTAACATTACTCTTCATGCATTTAATGATTTTTAATCATTGCAATCACCTGGGCAGTTGCAATTTAGTGCTTCTGTTTGGAGCAACCACTGGGGCTGCCTCCAAGCTTTGGTGGATGAGTCTGCCGAGGGTCTGGGGCCAAGACAGGGCAAGGAAGTACGTGGGCAAGGGCTGAACATTTCCCTGAGGGCTGGAAAGTAATTTGTGAGATGATAGATTGACACTGGTTAGTTGCAGGAACTTTTCGGCAGAAAACCCTTCCTTCCTTGGTTCACTCTCACGGTAAACCTGACAGTCACAATTCACTCTGAGTGATTAATCACAAGCAGGAGAAAATGTCTGAGCATGTCTGATGCAGCTGGATGATTAAACATCCAGCACCTTGACTCGAAAGCTGATATAAGGAATTTGTCACATTTCCTTTCCTAGGTGAAGAAGCTGTTTGAAGACCTCCAGCATTTTCTCTGATTTTCTTTTTCTTATAATATTGTTATTGTATTGTTGGACTACCACCAGGTAGCCTTCCCAGTGTAGTTATCTAGAGAGAAAATACTGGAAACACTCGTGCATTTTAACAGTTTGATTTTTTTTTTCCAGATGTAAAGGAGACTCCAGAATCACCACCACATGGAGGCAAGTGTGAGGATCAAGCGTTGATTCATTACAGGCTCCAGAAATCAGTGCTCGTGGACTCTGAGAAACCGAGAGTTGGAAACGGCATGGAGTCCAACCCACCTGCTCCAGGCAGGAACCCCAGTTAAAGCATCCCTGGTAGACTGGGCTGAAGTCATCCAGAGACCTTCTGTGGCTGAAGGTAGACTTGGATCCCCACAATCCCAGTCCCACCTCTTCACCACTGCACCATCCGTGGTCAAGCTTTGAAGCTCACTGTATTTTCACATGGCTGGCCAGGGGCTTTTTTAATCTGCTACCAAAATGCGACAGCTGCAATGTTTTAATGTGAAACTCTGCAAATGGAACTGCAGATTTTGTTTGTTTGTTTGTTTAAAAGACTTATATGGCCACCCATCTTAGAAATGCAATTCCGGGTAGGTCACAACAGTTACATCAAAACCAAGCATTATTCAAAAGCGAAAAGCAGAAAACAATAAAAAAGAAAGACTAGGTGTGGCGCCTGAACCATAGCATAGGCACAGCATTTCTCTTATGGTTAGGGTGACTGAGGAGTTGGTGCAACAGGTCTGTCAAGACAGAAAGCCTGACCTGGAAGACCAGATGTGGCCCATCTTGGATGCAAACAGTAGGTAGAGCTAACAGTGAATTCTATTCTGGCAGAAACTCAGGAAAATCCTAGGACTCCACCTGGTTTCTAGGCAACATCTCATTAGCTCTGCAACCTTGGTGACCCCTTTCATTTGTACATTTAAGATTCCAGGGATAAATTAACCCTTCATTTCCTCTTCCGGGCACTTCTCTAGTCCATTCTGGACATCTTTTCTTCGTTGCTCTCAGGCGTCATATCTGCAGTTAAAAGAATTTTTGCATGCATCCTGAAGCAGCTTCAAGTGTCCTGTTTGGCAGCACAGAAACATCCACAGAAATAGCCAGAAATGCTTGGGTGGAACAGGACTTACCTATTATCACAAGCTACAGCGCATGTTAATGCTCACTCCAAGTAAGTTATCTTATAAATTCTGCTTCTAGAGCAGAAATTATGACTGCTCTTCCTCAGCCATTAATAAGTCAGCATTTTGCCAATGAATTTCAGGTCTGTTGGCCACACAAATGTACAAGCAGTCTCATAGTAAGCTGAGGGAAAAAAAAGGCTCTGAATATATTTTACATCTTTATTTCAAACCTCGCAGCCCTTCTGGTAACTTTTCGAAATAAGAGTGCTGATTTGAAACAGGGATTAGTAGTCACGTAGAAGAAATGTAAACAAACAATCCATAAAACCTCTTTTCTCAACATCAAAACAGATTTATTGCCCTGAATTTCCTGAATATCCCATCCTAAGTCATTTTTTCCCTGTTGGAAACATTGTTTGTAAATCTGTGTTTCTTACGTTCTTCAAATCACATTCTTTAAATGCTTCCCTGCTGAAAACTGTAATCGGATCATGGGAGATAATGATACGGAGGTTTCCCATAAAATCATCAGATTATTCCCATCTTCCACCCAGGGAAAATAATCCTGCAGAATATGACAAGTTGGAGTAAGATGCTAGCATGATCTTGTGAAGGTTGTCCACTATTGGAAACCCCCAAACTGCAATTTGATTGTGGAGGAAGCTTCCAACAGTTCCTCTTATTCCAGCCTTCAGGAGCAATGTTTACTGATGATGGGAGCTGTAGTCCAATGCCCATGGATCCAAGTTTGGGAACTGCTGAACGTTGGTCCAATTGTTCAAATGTTTCCAATTCATTTTTCCCACATGTGGAGTAATTCTCAGTGAATGAAAAGGAGGAGTTTAAATTTGAGGTTTGATCAGCCTCCCTGGCTCTTCTCTTGCGGGCTTCCGTCCCCCACCTAGCCTGCTATACTTTGTGCTCTTATGCATCAAGACATGTGCTGAAGAGTAATAATTTCATTTGCAAAATCACCACCCTTGAGGATGCTGTCGGTGCAGTATAGGAAGGCTAAATTTCAGATCGGCGCTTATGTTCCTCCATAAAGCTGATCAAATGGGCTTTGAGAAGCGTATGGAGGGCAGATAGACTGCAGGTAAATCCAAATGGGGATTCAGTGGGACAATTAACATCGTAGCGGTGGGTTTTTTTCAGCACCAGAAGTCTTTTCTCTAATGTGTAGCTGTGGAAATGCATCCTACGATGTCGTCATATCATCCGTCTTCCAGCCGTGCTCGCTTTTCTTTGCTCGCCTCCTGCAGAAGCAGCGACAGCAGAAGCATTTAGGCCCACGGCTTATGCAGCTTCTGTCTGGGCTGTTGCCATTGCTTATAAATGCCTCCTATCATACTCACCATTACTGATGGACTAGTGGGCCAGAAAGTAACAGTAGTGGTGTGTAAACAGAAACATCTCCCCAGAAATTTGCAAGGAAAAGCCGTGCTCCGAGATCTTTGCAAGCAAAACATAAGCAATAGGCTTAAACAGAGTTTTGAAGCCTCCCCTTCCACATGCCCTGGGCTTGCAACCCCCAGTTGTGGTTGTGCAGTTGTGGCCAGGCCACAGGGGGGGGGGGTCTGGAAAAGGTGGGTTCTGAGCACCTCTGCGTGAGAACAAAGTGCCCCGGCTGGGCCTGCCTGGCTGTGTAAGAAGCAGGGAAATGCCGAGGGCGGAAGCAGACGTCTTTTCTCTCCAGGCAGGCCAAGAGGGAAGAAAAGGCCTGGAAGTTTGTTTTTGCCTTCCTCCCCTCTTTGTCTGAGGTTGGGACCCCCAGGTCCATCCATCCAGCACCCAGCTGGCCTTGGCTGAGCAAGATCAGGGCCCTCAGGGAGACGTCCAAGAGATCCTGGGCATAGAAGCAGGCAGTGGCCCCCTGTGCCCGCGTCATTCCCAAGAAAAGGCCGTGAATGTGCCCATCCGCACTGGGATGCTCCGGCTCAGCTCTTTTCTGTTCTCTGTATGGTTCAGACGGCATCTTCCATCTCCCTCCCTCCCTCCCGGCTTAACTCCTTCAGCCCCTCCAGGCATCCTGAAGCTGGTTTGTTTCCTGCCCCAGCTCCTCCGTGGAATCAGGACTGAATTTCTTTTGTACGTTGGGCCCGTTGGGCCCGCCCGACGATGTCTTATTTACATTTGCCCTTGGATCAGTGCAGGACCATCAGCAATTCAGCAGCCCCATTCACCACTGGAGATGCTGGTCAGAAATCCAGAGTTCAAAAGCTGCAGGCCAAGACTGGGCAACTTTGTTCTAGCCCTTTCCTTTGACCCCCTTGTTTGCCAGACCGGGAAAACCTACAGGTCAGTACAGGTACCCCACAAGCCTTTTTAACCACTTTAGAAGACCAGCATCTGATGCAGATTTAAGGCAGTTCATGATTAGGCTAAAGCTTCTATTGTTGGAAAGCAGATTATACATGTACAGATATATGATTGCTACTCACGCTCTCTCTGATCCTTGATGGGAAGAAATCTGCTGTTGCATCATGAAAGTTCAAGATCCAAAGAAAAGGAGAAAATTAGCCAATATTCTTTGTTGCAGGCATGGAAGAATTTTAATGTATTTAAAAGCCAGAAGCAAAATTGAAGCCAATTCTACGCAATACATCTTCAGATTATGGATGTGCCAATTTCTCTCTAGTTTTAGGAAAAGATACTAATCAGAGCCAAGGTCAACCCAGGCTGTTTTCATGAAGATTGGAAGAGAAATTAATAAGTATCTCATAATTAAAGATGAATTGTGCAATGGTCTCATACAAGAGATTTACTGAGGATTCCCACATGAGCATTTTGCATAAAATTCACCGAATGGAAGCCATGCCTTTTCATAAAACAATAGCTGCTTAGCCTCTTGAGCAGTTTGTGTGTTTAGCTATTGTTAAAACCCGTTTTTCAGCTGATTTACAGTGTATCTGGGAGCAATGAGTTTTTCCTAATCTTCTACATTAAAATGAATCTTTTAACAGCCACACTTGTGCTTGGAAACAGTTTTTTGTCAATCAGAGCAGAGCTGGGAAATGAGGAAATCCCCGTGGCTGCTCTCTGGAGAGAAAAGCCATTTCCCTTGTAAGGAGAGTTCCCCCAAAGCCATTCAGATGCTGCCCATCAGTGGTCACCGTCCGAGGGCAAGGGGCTGGCCACCATTACCAGGAAGCGCTCCGAGATGCTGCGGGATACAGCTAGAAAATACAGGGTACAGTTTCCTCTAGAAAAGGGGACAAGGAAATGAAGATGAGGTCTCCACTGTAGCTACTTTCTTCCTTTCTTTATTCTCTACAAAAGCTGTATCCTTTCATATCGTTCTAACCCTGGAAATCTATCTCCTCTTAGCAACTTGTTTCTGCAAAAGGAGCCATGCGAAGCTAATCTATCTTTGTCCTCTCCATGGAGATACCAGCCTTGTTCACCCACCTATCTGCGTTCACCTTCTGCAGCCAAGTTGGACAACTGGTGATTCTTCAGACACTTCAGGTCTCAATTTCTCTGAGTGGCCAGGAAAAGGTTGGGATCAACTCCATCTGGATGGTGCAGATTTTTCTCTCTTCTCCAATCTGGGGTGCTCCAGATGTGCTGAATGCTAATATCCAGAATTACCAGCCAACATCTATGCTATCAGGAAATCATAGGAGTTGTAGTCCAACAACCTGGAAGGGGCACAGATTGGGAATGATGGCTGTCTTGTATATGATTTTCAGACTTGCAGTCTCGGAAGGGTGCCTAAGCCAGCTTGACCCTGGAAAGCTAAGCAGAGTGGGGCCAGTATGGGAGACCAGCAATAAATTTTGAGGCTCAAGGCTAGATAGAAAGGGGCGGGGGGATCCCAGAAAGCAATAGCAAAGAAAGCCAAGAGGGGGTCAGTTGCATGTCTTGGTGGTTCACTCTGGCAGCTGTTATGCATGGCCACAGAGCAACCTGTGAGCTTAATGGCTTAGCAGAGCCCCTTCAGACTCACAGATCATGTGACCCCAGGGGCGAGCCCCAGGGGAAGTCTCTCGCTCATATGGTGGCCTATTTACCCGTGATCTCTGCTGGCTGATGGGCCAGTCCGAACGGTCTGCCTTTCACTCATTCTTCCCTATTTATTCCTTGAGTAGGAATCTTCACCATTTTCTGGCATATGCCCAGAAGGCCGGCGCTGGCTTGAGGTGTTCCAGTGCAAGCCACTCTATTAGCAAATTGCAGAGCACGCCCGAGAGGCAGCAGAGTCCATCTTAAATTTCGCTGAGCAGGAAGCAACCCACACAAACTGGCTCCCAGATAAACGCATTTGGAACCCAGCAGAGTTTGAAATGCTCAGGAAAGTGCTGCTTGATAACCACTCAGATGATAAGCCACAGGAAGGCCTTTTTCTTTTCTTCCTGGAGAAACCTAGATGTCACCCTTCCACATATTTTATATGCTGCATAAATCATCATAGTTAATCATCAGTATTTGGTTTTTATTAGAAAGGTAACTTCTGCATCCCGGAACAAATTTCTGGATTTTACACCTAATACGTTACATCCATCCTCATATTGCCTCTGTATTTTTCTAAGGGCCCTTAGCATTTTCTTCTCCTTCTCCTTCTCCTTCTCCTTCTCCTTCTCCTTCTCCTTCTCCTTCTCCTTCTCCTTCTCCTTCTCCTTCTTCCAAAATGTTTCACATTTACATTATCCCGTTGTGATCTTTCCAAGAACAGAATATGAGAGGCCGCTATGGCCGTTCCCATATTTCAGCTGGAGGGTTACTTTGGCTGGGAGAAGCCGCTTTCCTCTGGGCCACTGACTGCATTCGGAGCACAGAAGAAAGATGGAGCCCACGTCTTTGTGCCTCGGGGACAGAAGACATCCTCTGCATGCAGGAAACTCTGGCTCTGCCTCGCACGTTCAGAAACACCTCGGTGTGAACCTTGCGCTGGTGGCCGGTTGCCAGTTAGTGCAGAGAGGACGGCCGGTGGGCTGAGCTAGAATAACACAACCGTCTACATTCCTTCCTGAGCCATTATGCTAAATATGTATTTATTTATTATTAATTAATTTTAAAGAGTAATATCTCCAGGTGTGAAAAACAAGGCATGTTTGGCTCTCTGCTGATTAATGAGGAGTGATTAATCATCTCCCTTGTAAACAAGTACTTAATACATCAAACTGAAATATTAGTCTTATTTATAGAACACCATCAAAGTGTGCAGCAGTTTACAGGAATTGTACAAGCGACATGGACGGTTTTGATGGTGCAGAAGATCCAAGATGGGACACCGGAAAGAGGCCACTTTCCCAACATCATTAGATAGTTGCCATTCATTGTGACCGATAGAAGAAAACACTGCACTTCGCAAAGCTTCGGGTTCCTCCAAAATGCTGTCTATGAGCAAATAAGAGAGATGTGCTGAATGCCCCTCCCCCCCATGCAAACTCCCTTCCCTCCAAATGCCCTTTACCTATTATAACAATCAACTTAACCCATCAGTCTAACAGCCAGTTAAAGAGATGTCTAGACTTACGATCTGCTATCTGCTTAATATTCTTTTAGGATCAACCAGGGGAGAGGCCCAGTGAACATGATGTCAGCTCTTTGATCCATGGATAAAAGTAGGGGGGGACAGGATCAAAGGTAGACTTTAGAGACTACAATTGAGGAAGGAAGGTTTTGATGCTGGTAAACTAATTAAATACTATTAAGTTAGTTTTGGATTTTCTTTTCAGGAAGAGATTTCTAAGGAAGCACCTGAAGAAAATAGGAAGGCTGATATCAGTCATAAAATATACAGTGAAATGGGGAAATGAAATAAAGGGAATTTGCATTCATCTTTTGTTGCAGTCAGTTGACAGAGACGTGATCCCACCACTCTTCTGCCTCATCTTTGGGTGGGTGGAATGACCCCTATGCTGGTTAGAGATAAACTGAAAAAATATGCAGAGTGAAACTTACCATTTAAAATCCAGAGAATTTTACAAAATTCTCAAGTTCAATGAATTGTGTTTGCAGATTAGCAAAAATTAGAAGAGCCCGGCTGACGGATTTGCAGGTAGTTACTAATCTTGAATGAAGATCGGTGTGGGGAAAGAGATAATCGCCAAAAGAGCAACAGAAATTGCTTCTGTGAGATATTTCCAAAGGCCAGTGTTTATCAGAACAGCGTGCACAGAAAGCCAAACCCTGGAATAATACGGTGGAATTAAAAGTAAAGTGCAATTCAGACCTTTCATGAATCTCAGCTTTATGGAATTCATTGTCTCAGTGTCTCCTTGAAGGGTTTCTGCTGTCTTGACATGAGAAAATAAACGATTGCTTTAGCCTTTCTACTCAGGATCTTAACATCCAATCTCTCCGCCCTTTCCCACTACTGGAACAAAATACCTCAAATGTTCTTGTATTTTAAGTTGTCATGATTAGCTGAATATTATCAAAGCACTGAAATGAGTTTTATGTTCTACAAAACAATCTGTTAACAGATCTGCCAATTTGCATGTCATAAGTGGGTGACCTCATCCTTGGATGAAGAAAACATATTTTACAGGCACACACATCTGCCTGCATAACTTCCTCATCTTTTGCCTCTCATTTGCTGCTTTTATAGTTCAAGGATTACATAATTGGCTGACCTCCATTATCCCCTCTTATTATGTTTGCACTGAACCAGATCATGACAGCGATGCACAGCTCTGAACACCGGATGGCCTCTGGGGACACCTGCTTGAAAACGCAGAGAAGAAAAGCCACAGAGGAGGCACCATTTAATAATGCAGTCTCACAGATATGTGATTTTTCAGGAGATATTCAGTAAAATAGCCTTTACTAACTAACCTTTATAAAATAGCAATTACAATGCATGACAAGAGTACACATTCATTCTCTTTGAATAATTAAATCATCAGATCCAGGCTCAGAGTAGACCCACTGAATCTATGGCTAAATAAGCCACAGTTAATTTAGTTCCCACTGATTTCCATGTCTACTCTTTTCATGTCTCTCATCTGTACAGCAATTTGGGACTGGGCTCACATAGGTTGCTAAACCATAGTTTGCTTCTACCATGAGTGGGCAGTGGCCAGGTTCATATACGTATACCCCAATCCAGTAATCAAGATTTAGAAACCGAAATGACTGGATCAGGAAAAAATGTCCATCCCAAGATCTTTGAATGCAGTAGTTGAACCCAGCTGTGCTCCTTTTCGAAAGTACATGACGTGTAGCCCTCCAGCTGTTGCTGTAGTGCCTCTCTCAACATCCTTTGCCACTGATGGGGCTGATAGTTCAGCAAGGCCAGGAAGGCAAAGGGAAAATGGGGGGAGAGGGAGGCGACCCTGGAGAGCTCCTGCTTCCCATGCATCCAGAGGACCCTCTGGGACGAAGGCCCGAAGTCTCCAACTTGGTTCTCAGAGAACAGCTGTGGTGCTTCAGCTTGCAATTGTTTATATTTACATAAGCCTTTGGGAGGAGGGATATGCTGAAAGTTGGTATATAAGTAATTGTATTGGTAAATAAATTTGAATATGAACCCTTCAAAGTTGAAGGCAGTCAGGTTTATTCCGACGTAACCACTGCATCACTGCCTTCCGACTTCTCACAGAGCCTCAGCTTTTCGACCTGTATTCAAGCGGTGATGCCTGGATTATCCCAATATGCTTTATCCATACCACGCTAAGGCCTCTCGTGCCTATCATAATGCATGAGCCCAGCCATGCATTCATTTACCACTGACGACTTTAACTGTGGCTTCCTAGGACGCACAGAGACAGGCAGTGGGTATGGTCTTCAACAATATTATTGTCTCCTGTTGGATTAGGAACGTGGAAGCTTATGTAGGCGTCATCTGGTCACCACATTTGGTTGAAACCTGATCTTAGACTTGGATTTGTAGACCGAGATAACTGTAGTTAGGCAATAATTTTATAATATTGTAATATATATGTATATTATATAGAGGCAGATACAGATATAATATATAATGCATAATAAATAATTGCCATTCTTCCAGCTTGGCAACATAAAAAGCCAAATCTTTTCTAGAACTAATCTGTTGTTCTTGCCATTTCTGAATCCGCCTCATTTTCCCATGTACCAGCCAGACGTAGGTCTTTCCAAGAGAATCCCCTGGATAGTGACCTACTGGTAAGAATCGCGGTATTCCATCCAGGGCCAGTGAACGTGCCGTTGATCTTCCTGGCAACGTCCAGCCTGGGTTTTGAATTCTTGAAGCTCCTGGATGCAAAAGTGCCTGAGGCACAAACGCTTTTCTGAAAACTGAGGAGGAGGTCCCTGACTGAGAGTTGCCATTAAATCTATCCAACTGCAGGTTGCTTACAAACATTTGCCTGCTTAGAGTTACGTGAACGTGTAAATCACCCGGTGGCTTATGTCCAACTCTGTGTCAAGAAGGGTTCTTTTCAAGAAAGTTGGCTATCAACGCAGAAACAGAAATCTACCTACCTGGAGTATCTCAGCTAGAAGCAGCTGGAATTCAACAGCCTTTACGTATAATATGCCAAAATATGAACTATTTTTTCCTGTAGTCATAAAATGCCTTTGGTTTTACTTCCTGTTGCTTTTCTGTATTGTGTTTTATTCTCTCTCTTTATTTTTCAGCATTTTGCTTATTTATTCATGCAGTTAATTGTCAATTGTGATCTAAACCTTCTGTTCACATGTAGTAGCAACACTAGTCATGCTTCAGCTACTCTGGATGTGCTTCTACAGCTAAATAAATGCAAATTCATTTCCTGATTACTTTGTTCAGCTTTTCTCCACATCATTTTCAGGTTGTGTATCACACACACACACTGTGCTGCGCTGTGTTCTTGTGGGAAGAACAAGTTGATGCTTGTGTGTTTGAGTCCTCAGTCCTTGCGAATCCCATTGAATACTGAGACCCATCGTCGGAAACCAGTTCCTCACGTATGTCACGCTGTGCTCTCACTGCTACGTCATTTTCTCACAGGGTCCCCAGATAACCTTTTATATTCATTTGCTCTAAGCAGATGATTCTCTGATCTAACACGAAAATGTATGTCCGTATTTTGACATGACCTCCCAGGAAGCCCCTGAAAAATCACTGAAAGTGTGGGTTTTGATTTCCGATGATTAAACCTACGGAACATTTTGAAGTCCTGGGGTTTGGGAACTCCTCCCTTGCTCTCCTTTTGCCTAATACAGTAACAAACTGCCTTTCACAGGATGCTTGATCTTCATTTCTATGGAACTAAAAAATCAATCCTTTTCTTTCTATAATGTCGTACCATTCTATTTCTAAATTTTATTTTATGTTGGACTACGATCCATCTTCTTCTTGTCATCCTTGGAACTTCTGCATGTTTCCATCTCTTATCGAGTCCTCTCTAATTTCCTCTAGGATAGAGGCAAGAGTGGTGAGGTTGTTGAAGATAGTTTTTACTGCTCCTCTGAGTCAATTTTCTGCCATTTGCTCCAGTTATATTGTTATGTTGAGTTATATTGCTGTGAATAAGGTGTGCGTGGATGAACTTCCCATGTTTGTAAAAGCAAAATCATTCTGAGAACTTTGGTTGCGGCTTCTGCCAGTGATTTCTGATTCGCTTCTGCAGTGATAGGTCTGCCCTAAACATATTGGTGAAACTGTAGCAATGAGCGGCTTTTCTTCCTACAGCGGAGAAGATGTTTCTGTTCCGTACTGAGACATGGCCCTTTTCTCCCTTCTGGAAAGGGAGTGAACAGGGTGCCAGACTGAACCTGGAACGGTCCCAGGCTTCGTCAGAACTGGCCACACTCACTCGGCTTCTGATCTTCCGGCCTCAGATTACACCCCTTTCCCAAAAATCACCCCGCCCCCAAACTATAGGGTGGAGTTTTGCCAGTTTTAATATTAGAAGGTAGGCTTGGTTTGTTTGTTTAACTTAAACATGAAATATGAAGAATTGCTAAAAGGTCCTTGCTCTGACCGTGCATTCTCATTAATTTTGCTTTTAAGGCGTTTTCTTTTTTTTTTTAGTTTGAAAAATGGGCCTCCGGTTTGGCTGGGTTGACACCTTTCCCACCCAACACTTTTCATAAAACAAAGATTAAACTGGGCTTAACACATGTGTGAAATGCTTGGAAATCTGGCAGCCGTTTCCTTGCCCCCAGCGGCAGCTGAACTGGGAGGAGGGGATTCTGTGCTGGGGAGAGGGCCCAACTTTGGGATGCATGCATTGCATCTTGGTCCTTGCAAGGGCATTTTTGAAAGGGAACAATGGGGGATGGGTGAGCTTCTTTAAAAGCGCACAGGAGAGTTGATTTCTAAGGCTGAAAGTGCATCTGACTCTGTTGTCTCTCCAGGCTGATCCTGGTTGGCCAAGACATGACACAATAACGCTGGCACAGAAGCCCCCCCGCCCCATCCATCCACTTCTGGGGCACCCAAGCAGAAGAGAGGAGGTGCCAGAAGCAGCAGGGCATAGGGTGGGGATGGCTGCCACTGTACTGTGGTCCTTCACTTTCCCCTCCTTACTCGCTTCAGAGGAACGCTTCCTCCGTCGGAGAGAAGGATCCGTTCTAAAAAGCTTCCCTCCTTCTTCTCGCCATGTCTTTGAACATCCCACTTCAGTCACAGACAGAAAGAAAAATCCCTAAAAGGAATTTCAAATAAATCCTTGCCCCCCACCCCACTGTTCCCCTGGCTTTGGTGAACTTAAGATTTCTGTGCATCTGAAGTCCAGCTGTGAACAGAATTGGGAGAGTGCGCAGCCCATAACCCTGGGATTAGGGTGAGCATGTGGATTTTGGAGCCAGTCTGGAGGAAGGTCCTCCAAGCCTGAATGACATCCTGGGAACAGGTGCCTTCGCACGGAGGGCTTCCAGCCTGCTGAAGAAGAGGAGGGGAAGCCGCTGCTGTGCTCGTGCCGAGAGGACGGGCCAGTTGGACGTGAAACCAACCCCTTGAGGGGAGCTGCTCTAGCGATTCCTCTCCCCACCCCACCCATTTGGAAAAAGAAGCCACTACGACAACACTGAGCAAAAGACATGATTTTAACCAGGTATTTTAAAACATATTTGGCTTTTACATCTGTTTTTAAATGAAAAGAGGGATTTTTTTCCCCCTCCACCAGTAACTAATCTAGTGTGAGCGCCAATAGAAAATGGTCTTCTGCTGGTCTTGGATTCTCACTTTAGGGAATCATTCACAGCTGCTTTATTTAAAAAACAACAACAACAACTGGAAGCTTATTTTGGGGAATAATAACATGGGAGGAAATTGGGAGATCTCACAGCCAGAAAACCCAAAACAGGAAGAAATACATTTGAAAACAACGTAGGGAAAACCTAATTGAAAATTATAAAATAGCTGCATTAATACATTAATATTATATTACAATGTAATTCTTCTGGTGTTACAATTAGATTATAGCTGTCTCCTGTTTAAAGAATTTTAGCAGATTATTTTCCTTTTAACCAGTTGATTATTTAAGGTAAATAAATGTACATATAATCCAAATCTCAATATAAGTGCCTGTTAAGATACTGAAGAAAGCCTTCGCTGCTTTACACTTTATTCTCTCTTATAATTACATGCCAGAACCAAAACAGCTCCAAAAAGGAAACACGTCCCAGCTTCTCAACTCTTCCATGGATTAGGAGAACAGGGCTGGTCTCGCAAAGCATGTAGGGCTGGTCTGAGGTCCTGTTTTGTGTGGATTCCCACGTTCTTGGGTCCACGTAGACTTTCCGTACCCAACAGGAGGCTCAAAGGAAATGAGGAGGGCCAAGGGCATTCTGATGGTGAAGGGAAACCTGGTGATTTATGCCATAATTATTCACAGCACTCAGCATGAAGTCTTGGGGCATTTGTTTAATCAATCATGTTTATTAATGCTATTAATTTTCAAACATTCCCCTGCAAAGTAGAAAGGAAGCTAGGAAGCATAGAAGCGCAAGGTAGAAATGGTTCTGTGCTGACAAATGCAATTAAGCAGGTTGAGATATGGATGCAAGAGGCGGCTCTAGAGCCGAGGTCTTCCAACTTTTTCAGGCCGTGCAACCTGTTTGTTTTGTTAAAAATGCTCAGAACTTCTGATCGAGTGGAAAGCTGTAGTGACTGAAAATGGGCTGCGCTTGAGTTAACTTCTTTTTCCTTTTTGCCCTCAGTCTCTCATGGAACCCTGTCAAGTTGTCTCAGAACCTGGTCAGCCCTGCTCCAGGTGGACACTTACAGACCTCTGCAGAAGCTAAAGAACGACGAATGTTTCTGAATTCTTGGGAGTTTCCCACCTAGTATTACCCGATAATGCTGGGAGTTGTAGTGGAAGACGTCTCAGTGGTGCCAGGTGGAGAGGAACGGCCTCTCGTCAGGAGACACGCAGCAGTGAGCACACATCTGTCCCTCACTGATTCTCTTCCCACTTGACCAAACTGTCCTCGGCAAGGGGAGGCGAAGGTCTGTAGATCTCGCGGCCCTTTTCCGTTCTTGGTGATTTAGCTCCCACTTTCCTTTTCTAGCCCTGGCGTAAGATGCCTGGGCCCCTTCCAACACTGCCCTGCTCACCTGTCCTGTTCACCTGGACCTTTTGGTGGTTACAAATCATAGTGCTGGTAGCCAAAGATAGATGACACAGTAAGAAAAGTAGCGCTAGGCGTCTAATCCACTTTGAATTGATTTTCACGGTCTTTCTGCCTCTTCATTATTTTTCTCCAACCCCAGCATGTCTCTTTCTTTTCACATTCCAGAGAATCTGATGAATGTTCCAAGAAAAACAGCAGTGCGCATTTCAGATATATAAAGTGCTGCGTGTAAATTTTCCTGGAATTTCAGAAATTAGAAAAAAGTAGAGGCCCAGAAGAATTCCTCCCTTCATTTCCCTTTTCCTGCTCTTCCTGCAGCAGGTTCGCGATGGGGCCGTTTCTAAAGGGCTCTGAGGTGCACCAGGAACGTGTTTCTGCACTGAAAGCCACATTTTCCAGAGTTTTTACAAAGCAGCTCATCACCCAGAAAAATGCACAAGATGTATATAGTAAGAAGAGCACACACAGAAGTAAATAAATAAAAATATCTGAAGCAGTTTAGATCTTAAAAAGTGAAAGGAAGTATTAAACAGTAAAAGATGTGACCGCTGGCTCTCAGATCATTTTAGAAATCGCTACTAGATTTCTTGCTGGTCGACAGGGATAGGCTCTTCCTTTCCCACAAAAGAGACCAGCCACCTTCCCCCTCCGTTGAAAGCGCATGAACAGAAAGCCTAAAATCCTCCTGCCTGTACATTTGTTTCTCGCTGGAAGGTAGAATTCCTTACTGGGACTCTTGTGATGTTCCTTAACCTTTTTTGAAATAAATCTTACTTCCCAGAGCTCTCAGAGAGTCCTTCTTGGGATTAACTACTTCTGGCCTAGGTTTGGGCAAGCAGCGTCTAGCAATCGTGACAAGAATGATACACCTGGGAATGATACAAGGCTACATGATTTTCCAAGCAGGTTTCAAACTATGATCTATGCATTAGAGGAAGGGGATGAGGCAGATCACGAGAAAGCCAGCGTGGTCATCCTGGAAGCAGGAATGGAGGCTCGTGGTCCAGCAGAATTATGGACTGAGAGCCTTTGCGCCCAACCTCCATTGGGACCTTTACATGGCCAAAGGAGTCTCACTGTGCAGACCTTACAATCCTCTGGTGTAACGCTGCCACCTCTTTGAATGTTCATGGTAAAATGGAAAGTTGGTTAAAATTGCTGCTTGCCTATCTGAAGAAGACTAGGAACATGGTGGGAAAATTATAATTAAAACCAGAGCAACATTTTAAGTTGGGGGGGGGAGAAAAGAAATAATTCAGTCAGATGATCCAGTCATTGGAGGCGAGAGGTTCCTAAGAATTAATTGACTTATTAATTTGCCCTTCTGCATCCATGGCCTGGGATGATAAATGACCTATTTTATTGAAGTCAGTTTCAGTATTAATAGCATCGTTATGGCACATTTACAGATTCTTGGTTGGCAAGCCCTTTCTCCCCCTTTCTGGACTTCCGGGATGGGGGTGGGGGAAACGGCTTTGCTCAAAACCAAGACGTGCAATTTTTTTCCGTTACGGATCCTTGAGCCGCCCACCAGGAGCTTCACTCCAAAAAACAGGCAGAGCCAGGACAGAACAAAATGGACTTAAATTAGATTTAATTAAGTACAGTTCATAGGTTTGCTTCTCAAATGCTCAATAATTTTCCCGTCTGTCGCGTTAAAAATGACCATTTGGTGCCCGTTTGTAGAGGAACATTGGGCCTTCTCCAGATTCAGCAGGCAATCACAAAGCAAAGTTGCTACGGATGATTCACTCGCCCTTAAAGGACGCACATCCCAGTCTGGGGGAGGCCAAGGGTCACACCACCTGGGTAAGGAAGGTTGGGCAGGGTGACGCTTTCATACATTGGAAAACATTTACTGTACGAGGCTCCCAAGGTATATGGAGTAGACCTTTTGAAGGCCAGCATTCGTAAACTCTGAGATGCCTCCTTTGTGCTGGTTCTACAAAACGGCAAGGAATTCTGCTGTCAGTTTTCAACGGTCCTGTTCAAAACCGGCTCTTGAGGAGATCGAAAGGGGACCCAGGTGCCACACACCTGTCTTGAAGCCACAGGTGCACATCTGCATCTAAGTCTTCATGTGGTTCTTCTCCCTCCTGGCCTTGTCCAGTGCCTCAGTGGAGAGGGGGAAGCTGGGTGTCAGCTTCCTTGCCTTGCTGATGCTCCGTCTGCTTATTGGGCCCATCTCTCCACTTACCTGGGTAGCCTGTCTGAAAGACGGAAGTGTCTCGCTGTTTTGCTACCTGTCGGGTGCATGGCTGACTCCATGCCAAATAAGCATTATTCCGTAAAAGGGCTTTTCTACTATGCCCAAGGAACGATCTCTTTTTTTAAAAAGCATCTAAAAACCGAAGACCGTTCCACCTAAACAAATCTTCTTCTAGAACAAGTCTGCAGTAGGTTCGCTATGGCTTTGCACAGGGTGAGTTCGATGCCCCTCCAGCCTGGGCCAAATGCTCCGTCCCGTTGCTTCTCTTCCCCCTCCGCCTCCACCCCCAACAGGAGAAACTGCAATGCCAGCAAGTCCAAGGCAGGGCAGAAGGAAACACACGATGCCAGCCACAGAAAAACAACAGAGTATCCTGCCCCCAAAGAGCTCTGAATTTAATGAGGCAAATTTTTTATGAGGTAATAAAACTCACGGACTGGCTACGCCGGTCAATGTCAGAAGGCCCCCTTTACTGCACTCAACCCCCCTACCTGCTTTCTCCATCTGTGGAAGTGAAGTGGCAACCATCTGCTTCAAGGGGTGGGTCACTCCGGCGTTTCAGATTCACGTCTCTTTTTGGTTCCAGTCGAAGGCGGGTGTTTCTTCTGCTCCTTTGCTGAAACTCTGGATGGTTTCTCTCACTAGCAGTAATGGAGAAATCAACAAACGGAGGTAACATTTTCATATTTTGTCAAGGCGCGATGTAATTTGCAGATAGGGGAGAGCTTTCCAAAGGGAGAACTTTGTGAAAATACAGACAGTCGGTGTAAGGATTAGGTGCAAAAGTGAGCAAGCCCAACAGGTCCTTCTCTGTGCTTCTGTGGCTAATTTGTCTGAACTTGATGGGATTTGTAGAGGATCTGGATGGGATTTGTCCCTAGATTAGCACCTACACAGTTTCAGAAGAGAAGATGCATAGAATCCAACTTACAAACAGATGCAAAATAACTTTGGAAGAGTGCTGCAATTTCATAATTTTTAATGTCCTTTCCAAAATGACTATGATGGAAGAACCCTAATAGTCTTCTGAAGCTTCAAATTGTCCATCGTAAAACTAACCCCTCCTCCCCCCCCCCCTTTCCTAAGCCTGCCTGGCATTTTCTTTTCATAGAGAGATTGTGCATTGGGCACAACAAACCTGAAGGTGATCACTTTCCAAAGAGATCCAAAGGACCCGAACTGCCTATTTTACTTTGGATAAGATTTGCTGTGATCCAGAGGCAATCCAGATGTGGAGTATGTTGACCACTATTGCAGGGTTAAATGAAGTGGATTTACACTCCAGACAGTTATGCACCTTCTTAAAGCCATCCCACAGAAGTCAGTGACATGTACAGTCTAAGTTTAAGACTTTTGTTCAAGAGTAACTTCTATTCTTCCTAAGGACGCTTAGGAAGGCAGCTATTAAAGCAACATTCCCCAACCTGATGCTGTCCAGCTGTTCTGAACTTCAGCTGCCATTATTCTTAGTCAACAGGAGCTTTGGCCCTGAAGCTCTGAAGTTACAGTATATTTATGGCTCCACTGTAGGAAATATGGATTTCAAGCAGGGCCAAAGTGTGTCTGTTAATTTCAACAGGGCTTAGAAGCAGCCAAATTTCAATGCTTATTAATTACAGCACAATCGACTAAGAGTGAAAAACTTAAGATTTTTGATTGCAAGGAAAGCTGATTAATATTTGTGTTTACAGATATGTACACCACACAAATGCACAAATATGAGTGTGTGTGTGTGTATTATATTTGTGCACACACACGCACACACATGGACATACATACAGTACATACATAAGGCCGTGCTATACAGCTGCTTATTTAAAAGAGAGAGAGCATTAATATACTTTCATACACTAAAAATAGTTTTGGAAGAAAGACAAAACTATTAAATATCCTGCAGGAAAAAAAAAAAGTGAAATAAGCCCCAAGTATTGTGTTTGGATTTAGGCCACCTAAAGCCTTTTTATTTTCCCCACAGGCTCAACTTATGCCAAAATTTCAGGCAGAATTTTATTTTGGATTTTTATGACTTCCTTATATTATTCAACCCATTAAGTTGACCAACAGATGGCTATTCTGTTGCCAGTTCAGCACCTTTTGAGAAGCTGTTTGCGAGTATCCCTACAAATGCCACTGCGGCTATCCAGGTGGGAAGGACAAAGAAGCTTAGGGAAATACCCAGGGCCCACGCACTGATCGTGGCAGAACTCGCCATAGATGTGCCAAGGGGTAGCCAAAGCTGTAAGTGTCTCTTTGGCGTGGCCCAGCCTTCAGCTCTCTTGTTACGGTCCACTGTTAAAGTCTACTGTGAAAACATCTGGGGAGGCATCATGTTTGTCAAGACAGCCCACCCTTCTTTCCAGGTTTTTTGTTTTTTGTTTTGAGTGTCCATGGCTGCAAACGTCAAGCCAAATTTCCTGGAAAGAAACAAGCTTTTCTCTGGAGATCCTTTTCTAACACAGTCCTCTTCAGAAGCAGCTGCAGCGAATGGGTTGCACCATACTGACCATTTTCTAGGGTGAGAGGTGAAAAGGATCTCTCCAACCACAGACCCCCAGACCAGGGTCTTGTGGCACAGGGCCACTGTACTCTGCTTCCAACTGACGTATCCGCTTGCCAAATTAGGTCCACATCCTAATTTTAGGGAAGTCCAAGAGACAAGGGATGCCAGTTTTTCACATGTAGAAAGTTATGAATGATTTCCGGTGGTTTTTGTAAGAGAGAACAATGAAGAGGTAGTTGGGCTAATCAGGGGTATTTATGCCCTCCAACTCAGGAGATGTTAGGCACTGTGGATTGCTTAGCTGAAGATCACAGGATATCCTAGCCTCAAGTGATGATGACACATTAATGGAAGAAGACAAATCAAGGATTCCCACTAAGCCTCTGGCCAGGAGAACCAAGTTTTACTAAGGACCTGAACTAGACTAGGACCTCTGCTCAGAACTCACCAGAGTAAATCTACTTGAATGTTGGCAGTGCTGGACTGAATATCAGGAGGCAGAAAAGCATCCCATTGTTTGATGGAAGGGAAGATGTCTTTGGATTGGTGGACTGTTCTAAATGACCTTACAGCCAGACTGGCGTGAGTGATCTGGGTTAACTCAACACACTTAGATAACACAGTAGCCAGATCAGACTTAATGAGTATCAGCTGAGTAAGGGAAGATAGCTCTAACCTTCAGTATAAATGTCTCAGTTTGAGAGAAGCCCAGTGCTAGTATCTACTGCTTGAGAGCCTGTGTAAGTAGTTGACTTTGGGGCTTAAGCTTTGACAAATCTTGCCAGTGTTCAGATCCTGGATCATGATTTTTGTTTTAATGTTTGTCCTCCCTTGGAATCTCCACTAGGACTTGAACTGATTTGGTTTTTTCACTTTTGAACCAACTTACTTGTGTAGTGTTCTATGAGCCTCTCTTGTACATGAGTGACATTTGGTTGGAATTAGACCCTGAGATGTATAACTGTGCTTGTATTACTCCCTGAGCTGGGACTGCACATAAGGAGGCACCAGTCAGAAGTTCAGCAGTCAGGCATCTGCTGAGCATAAATCTTAACTCTGATGGAAGATATTCAGCCATTCAAACTTATGACCCTGCCCACATTTATTTGCAAGACAAGTCCATTACGTTCAGTGGGCTTTCCAAACAAATATATACAGGATTGAGATACTAACAGGCATGTTAAATCCCTGCTTTAAATTATTCATACTCACTTTTTTTATATAGAAATTTTATTAAAAATTACAATTAAAAACTACTGTAATACAAACTAAAAAAAGGAATAAAAGAATAAAAACAAAAAATAGAAGTGCAGAAAAGAAAAAGAAAATAGGAAAAAAATAGTAATGAAAGAAAAAATGAAAATATACTAAATAAAAAGTAAAGGAATATATAAAGAATTGACTTCCCCCTTCATCACAACAAGTATCAACAATTTTAGTAACCTATCACCTTCTCTTAAAATACAACAAATGACCTCTTCTTCCCATATCCCATCTCTTATCTATAAACAAATCCTTAAAGCATCGTCATTTCAGTTCTGGTGAGCAAAAGTCCATTAAGGGTTACCAGAAATAACAACATATCTATTTTACCCTTGATCAAATAAACCCACTTTATATTCCTTCCTTTTCCTTTTAGCAATATTGATCTTTAATCCCTTCAAATAACGTCCTAGGGCTTGATTTCTTTTCATTTTTTCTTTGTCCCTTCTCACAAAATTCTTCAAAGCTTTAACAAGTCTCTTTTGTAAATCCAATATAGGAAAGTTATCCAGGTAATTCTTTTGGTTTGCTATTTGTATATCCCTTTTAATTATTAAGACATCAGCCAGTTTCATTAGTATATCCAGAGTAGCACCTTTTTCCATATAATTCTTGTAGCCTGTCATTTGTAAATCCACTTTCAACTCAGTCTCGACCTTGTCAGGTAGAACTTGTTCCTCTTCCATAACATCTTTTAAACACTTTCTATCTATAATGGCAGATGCTCTTAAAATTAATTTCTGGTCCATTGTTCAAAAATATCCTTCAAAACATCCGATGTTAAGGTGTTTTGCTCCATTCTGTATTAGTAAGTCAAATTTAAGTGTTCTTCTCCCTTAATTGTAATCTTTAGTTCCTTCTGGTTTCCTCTGGTGTCCAACCTTCAAAGTCCCATCCTATCATGTTTTTTTTTAAAAGAATTCAAAACAAAAGCATTTCCCCATGGGTTGGATTCTTATAATTAATTACAAAATCTTATTTCAAATCCATCTGGACCCTTAGTCCATTTGTAATTTTCCAAAATCAAAGTTCTAATTGCCCTTTTGCTGTTTATTCCAAAAGAAAAAAAATTGAAGTCCTTAAACTTGTATTTAAACTTATTTCACTAAGGATTGAAAGAAACTCACCGGGTGCTGTCAAACTTGTCAATCCAAAGGTTCCTAATAGCTAAAAAGCAGCTAACAAGCAATTTCTGAAAGTGATTAGAAAAGGAAGTATACAAACCCAGTGTCCTTTTGAAGGTGCTGACCATGGTTTGAGTGAAAGGATGGCTATTCCCTCATCTTCCAGAGCTCTAAACCCACCAGAGACTGCTGTCTTGTGGTCTCCTCATGAGGAGCAACTGTAAGGAGCACTTGTGGGTGATCTCAAGTCCTCTCCTTCTCCGGAGAATTACAGAGAGCCAGTCTACTCACCGGCTCTTCATTCTGCCGCAATTGTCAGCTCCACTTTTAGTGGAGCCGTCTTCCGTTCACCATTTCTTCCCCAGAAGTCCCGTACTCACTAACTTTGAGTGACTGTCATAAGCAATATATCAAACATTAGAAACAAAAGACAAAAATGTCATATCTTTGAGAGCCTCCCTAGAGGATGAAAGATTATCTGGGGAACAAGGGGACTGTGAAATACACTTTTCACATATACATACATCTGTACTTCAAAAAGAAATGATGATGATTAGACTTCTGGGACATGATTATCATTATGCAAGCTCTTTATCACCCAAGCGAGTCTATTTATTATGGTTGGAAGGAGACAGGGAGAAAAGCATCTGGCAAGAATCTAAAGGCCATTCTTATGGCATAGAACCTTCCTCACAATAAACAGGATTTCACCAGCTCCAGCTCTGCCCCTACATGTGGCTTGGCCAGCTCTCTTAGCTGGGGTGGTCTGGAAGAGGAGAAATGCAGAAGTCCAGGCAAGCTTTTCCCCTTTAGGAGCTACTGGGGTTACTGGAAATACAGCGAGGAAACATGCATGGCTAGGTTTTCATTACACAAACACGCTGCTTCCACGTAAATGATCCTTAGTAGCTACTTTGGCTAAAATCCCAAGCATGCTTACTGAAGTGGAAATGCCTTTGAACTGAGTGGGATGTACCTTCCATAAAGATTCTGAACAGGCTTTAATATAGCTGTGATAATCTATTGCAAGCGAAAACAGACAAAAGAAGAAATTGTTTCTAGGCAGCTCAGAGGTGGTTGATGGACTCAGTCTGCCATCAGATGCTGTTAATACGTGGAGGGAATAGGGTATGCATTAAGAGCTACCAGAGGATGTGGTACAAATTGTCCTGGGTTAGAGTCTTTGTCTACCGACAAAGGTATTGTCTGCCTTTGCTGCTTGTTTCTCTAGGAGACAGCCACAGCAGGAGCGCGGCCACGATCGGATGCGGCTTGTGGCATTTTCCAGTGGGCAGATGGACGAAGCACTGGCTGGTGAGTGGGGATCTTGGCTGCTCCAGGCCTTTGGGGGCAGCTCAAGGGAGACTCTTACAAGGTCAGCTTCAAATTGCTTTGGGAGGACCAGAGGGTGAAACAGTGAGGATGCTCCTAGTGCCCCAAGGCCATTATCTGAGAGATGTGGGGTCAACGCATGCAGCAGGAGTCTTTCCACTGATTCTGTCACAAATGTGATTCAGTTCACCACTTTGAAAAAGCCACAGTGACAGCTCCTCTAGAGAGCTGCCACGACATCGTCCCTGCCAGGGTTATCCTAGAACGTTCCCAGAGGTGGCTGCAAGTCTACCCAGGAAGAATCCAGGCCCTTACTCACTGAAGGCTCTTGTCTCAACAGAACTCGCTGTGAAGTGCAGGACTTGTGAAAACAGATTCCCTGCCTCAGAGTTTGTTTGGGGCTCCAAACTGAGACCTTGCAAAGGATCCTAAAAGAAAGTAGCTTAGCATATCAGCCGCATGTGCACACAGACACAAAGAACAGTTACTTCGCTCTTTTCTCTGGCAGTGAGAGCTTGGGGGTCACTAGGGTGGGTGATTTCCAGGGGATGCCTTGATGAAAAATGACTACCTTCCCTATGGCCACCCAGAATCATCTGTATAAATAAACAGATAAATACCGAGAGATGTTTCTGGGTTATCCAGGTAAAGTTGAACATGCCATGGCCTTCCCCAGTGTGGTACCTCCACCTTGGTTGGGTGACAATTCCATTGTTCAGGCAGTTAATAAGGCCATGTCCTCCTGGACCCCAGGCTTTTCCATTTGTCTCCTGAACCTTTTGCAGGTACAAGGCATTAGTTACATCCATTTTATTTTTATTTTTTTTCCAGAATGGGGGAAGAAGCTTGGTGCTTCGAGGACTCCCAAGGCTGTTTATGGCTTTACAGCTGCCAGGATGAGGGAGGTGCCACTTTCTTTGAATATTCAGGGTAAAGCAATTAGATATAAAGCATCTAATTTCAGATTCAGCTTTTTTGCATCCTAATAAGGTTTGCAAAGCTGGTAACTCTGGGTTGTGGCTGGTTTTATGGAGGAGGAGGTCATTTTATTTATTTGCTTTTTTTTTTTTAATGATAGTAGCCTCAAGCACCGAAGGAGGCAGGTTAATATGTTTTTAAATTATAAAATTAAGGTATGAAAGATTCCAGTGCTGTGTGTAAAAAGATTATTTGGCAGCTTTCATGCTGTAGCTGTGCCCATTTCCACGTAACTCTGACAGACTGAATGAGTAATATTTCACGGCCTGAGCGCCAAGGCACCGAACGGCAGATTAAGTGTGCCCAATACGAGTCTCTCTTTTCCTCCCTTTCAGCTTTTATGACAACGGGGCCCCGGAATGAATTAAGAAGTGCGATTTGGCTTAGATATTTAGGCCGAGCAAAGCTGGTTCACAACCGATTCCCTCCCAGGCACGCCCAGCACCCCTTCCGCTCACCGCCTCCGCCAGCGACTGAATGCCTCCGCGAGCCAGAGCGCTCTGCCGCCCCGTCTGGGACACGGAGGAATGCAGAGGAGGAGGATCACGGCATTGCCAGCCCGACTCTCCAAGGAGGCTGCCCAGCAGTGCCGTTCTAATTGAATCGCTTCTCCACCGCGACTTCCCTTGAGAAGACCTCCACGTTGGAGGCAGATGGTGCTGCGCACACAATGAAACCTGCAATTTTCTCTCGCTGCTGGGCCTGAGGTTTGTTTTCTTTCCCTTCTTTAATATTTTAACTATTTCCCTCAAATTATTACGTGCCAAGGAAGAAGGGGATGAGAATACTCATGATAAATTACAGTCTGCTCAAGATGCTTCGCACAGCAGTCCTGCTAAGCAATAATTGTGCTGCCAGGTGTATGAAGAAAATGAAAGTATCCCCATTAATTGGGAGCATCATGATTAAAAGCAAGGATACATAAACGAGAAAGTCAGGAGACTTCTGAACGACAGCTTCTCTTTCACAGCAAGCGACTTGCAAGAGCGAAAAGGGTGTTCTTCAGACAAGCTCCTGCTTCCCACTGATGTGGCCGTTCCTACGGGAATAATCCAGGCAACCTTAACTTTACTCACCGAGCCACCCAGCACCTGCCAGATTTCTGAAAGCGGACAGTCACCCGGTCCCCGGGCTTCTGTAACGGGAGGACATTCCCTTCCAGGGACAGGCTTGCCTGAAAGCAACGGGCGGGCACTCACAGCGTGGGTAAGAGACACTTCTTGCCTTTGGAGCAAAGGGGAGTTTCAGTGATACAAATCAAAATTCTGCAACTAACAAGGAAACGTGTACTGGCCCATCCTGCTGTTCCCTTTCAGGATAAGCGACATTAGGCAAAGCACAGAAAAGAAATAGTAAACCACAGGAATGAAGGCATGGGATAAGAAAACAGGAAAGACATATAACTAAATCTGGTTTACATCAAATCATTCCCTATACCGCTCTCTATTCTTGCAAATCATCTTTGATTCCACCACAACCCTACAGATATTGTCTTCTCTATAAATCTTTCTAGCTATAAATCAGGAACCATGTAAAAGAATAATCTTTTTGGCTGTTATGTCGTGCACTATGAGCCTATAATTCTTCATATATTGATAAAATTCCAAATTTGAGGAATATAATTCAAGATTGCATTTACATCTTTAGGCCAAATTATCCTTCCCAAGACCATGTTAACAAATGTATGAATTTAAGACCAAACCAAACCAATAGTAATGCTTTTTTCACTTCCAACATCATGGAACTGACAACCAACCCTTTTAAAAATTCTCCAATATTCTTTTGTGAATCAGTCTCATCTTAAGATTGTAAGAAATTCTTACAATATTCTTCAAGACTCTTAACTATTGCTTTTCTAATAGGGGATAGTCTACCTCTTTATTCTAAAGTTCTTTGCCATTTACGTATAATTTACAATCATTCATTTCACTTACTCTGTCAAACACAACTACTGGTCTCTGATATATTAATTTTCAACTCCATATTCCTACTTGCATTAAGTAATTTTTCATTGCAAAAATTCACTTTTTCCAGCGAACGTACATATGAATATGTATTCAAAACAAATAGGTTTTTTTCCTAAGCAGCCCAAACTCGCCAACCATTTACCATTGTCATTCATTCTTGAGATGCTGAGTGGCCCTATCCCTCTTTCTGATCCCACACCAGCCTAGTCAACATCAGTTCATACTTTCTCACATTCCTTTTACCGAGCATACTTCTTCACTTCTCCTACCCAGCCATGGCTGTTTCTGAATTCCTTATGACAATAAACACGGACCGTTTATCCATACAAAAGAAAAAAGCTGTTTGGAGAGTAACTTGTAAACAATAATTCAGAACCGTTAGCTTCCCCTTTGTTATTTAATCCATAATACAATCTGCATAAATAAATGAACGCAGGTCAGTGGCCAAAGCAGCCGAGAAAAGCAAAGCAAGAGCCAACAATGTAGAAATTAAAATGAATGAATGAATGAATGAATGAATGAATGAATGAATGATGCAGGAGAGAGCCGGAGTCCCACCCAAGACTGCCCCCGAGTTGCTGGAGATCTACATGCAGCCACTCCAAAGGCAGGACCCTCCAATGACCGGAAGCCAATGGGGATAGTCCAAGGGTCCTACTAGAGCCTTCTGCCCCCATTAATGTGTTCACCTTTGGGTTTCTCTGCCATCTAGAACACTCTGTTCACCTACAGATGGTTGCAAAGCTGGGTGTAAGTGCCTTTACACTGATGTAAAAGAACATTTCAGAAGAGGGTAATTTCACAAATTTTGGGGGATACGCGATGGTGCCCCCCTCCCCCGGCCAGGCTCCGGACCACGCTTACGACCCTCCAGTGCCCAGCCAATAGTCTGGCAGCGTGGGGGGAGGAAGGCAAAGCATCCGGAAGATTCCAGCCATCTGCCCTCCCCAGCCAGTGCCCGAATGACATCTACATTTAATAAACAAGATGGAATTGGTAACAGTAGTGGGTACTCTCTACTCCACGCTAAAACTGATTTCAAAAATACAGCAAGCACATAATTACTTTAATTCACTAGCAGGAGCTGAATGGGAACAGCTTTTATACAGATTTACTGCATAATAACTTCAGTAAACTGCAAGGGGGAAATGATGGCTCTTGGTGTAACAGCCACTTCGCATTCCCATAAAATACACAGAACGGCAGTCCTCCCGCTCTTCTGCTTCTAATGTGGATTTCCCACCCGGCCCAAACCCCTTGGCTTTTTGGGAGGGAGCAGGTTGTAAATGTGTCGGGCATTACAGTCTTTCTCCATGGACAGCCACCTCTTGGCCAAATGAGCCCGTAACCCTTTCCCCAGCACCCCCCTTCCAATGAGCTGGTTCAGTCCTCGGTTCAACGGTGCAATTCCTCATGAGGTAAAGGTGCATATAAAACCATGTGTAAAATCCAAGGAATGCTTAGGGAGAACAGGATGACAAATAATGTATTGAAATGGATCCCAGGGAGGCTGAATCTGCTGTTGGATGTGGCAGGTGAAATGCTTGTTGCTGCCGAATTGATAAAAATGCAGCCCACCAGATTCAAGGCTGTGGGGAAACAGACTTCATGTAACACAATGATGGAGGTCTCCCAGCTGAGCAAACCCTCTCCAAATAATTAATCGCTTATCTTTCACATTCCCAGAACTGCATGTTTCCTATATTTTGGGCCCACCTTGAATTAGAGCAGGTAAATTAGTAGATGTTTAGCTTCAAACGCTATATAACTGTAATATAGAGAGCATTTGTTATTGAGATATCAGCCATGTGTTACATGCATGCACAGAGAGAGAGAGAGAGAGAGAGAGAAGCATATACCGGTGTGGTATTTATGGAAGGCTGCAAGGTGAACCCAAGTGTTAGCTGGTAACTGTGTTCAGGTCTCCCCAGAGCCACTCCAGCGTCTTTCTCTCTGTCTGTCTGTCTGTCTTTGCAAGTCTAGGCATGGTGAGATGTACAGGATGTACAGGCAGTGTGCAGATTGTTCCAGAGGCACCCACGTCATCCCCAACCCCCCAAATACCCACAAAGGTGCAACTGAAATGCTTAACTGGGGAGGAAGATGGATTGTCCACCCCAGTATTTGCTTATTTTGGAACTCTGATGCTTTCAGATAAACTGGAAGGTTTCAGGGAAAGTGCAAAACTCCCCCTTTGCTTTTTCTCTGCAAGTGATACAACAATTTACATCAAAGGACGCGTAAGTGTCAGCAGAGAAGCCCAGCAACCTTTGTTTAAGAATAATAACACAATATGACAAATCTCTGATCTTGTCAGCTGCAGGGCTCTCAGGACCAAAGATTAAAGAACCTTCACTGTGAGAGATGTAGCAACAATCCAATGACAAGTAATATTATGCCTCCTCGGGTAGAATAATTGTGCCTATTGTGAGATGCTAATCAGGTCAGAAGACATTCAGGACTATTTTCCAAACTAGCATCTATTCATCCATCCTCAAGAGCTTAAGTCAGCTTGATAGTATTTGTCCTGTTTCCACAATACTAGCTTCAGGTTGACATTTACAAAAGCTCTGGTAAGTCAGGTTAGGTGTGAAACCAAATCATGCCCATATTTTTCCAGAAGCATTTGTCTTTCACCATCTGTGCTGGAAACAAGCCAGTCTAAGAAAGAGTTCAATGGCATACAGAAGAGGAGTGTGCTGTGCATGCAGGACAGCTTCACAGGAGCATCAGTTGATGCTTTAACTCTTTCTTCTTCTACAAGGGCCAGGGCTGTCCCATGAGTTCATCTTAGCCGTGTAGCTTTTCCTTGTCCACCTCCAGTTTGTGACTTGTCCAGTGTGGAAGGGCATGGAAGAAGGTCTCTTCCAGAGCCTGAGATTTATGGAGCCCAAATAAATGTAAACTGTGGCAGAGAGGAACCTGCAAAATTATCCCAACTTCCTAAGTATCTAAAATAAAACATGAAAGCCCACATTTATAAACAGAAGAAATGCAATTAGGAAAACAGAATGCAGAGGAGCTCAAAAAGCAGTCACTCTTTATATATATGCCTATGAGCAAGCAAAGGTACATCTATGCCAGCTTTAATTTATGGGTAAAGACAAGACAGTGAGTCATGTTGCATGATGTTGCACTTCTAGGCTGGAGCCATCTGTGTTCAAAAACTTAGACCTCTTCTATTTTGTGAGTCACCAAGCTGAAAATATTGTAGAGAGATGAATCATCTGTGAGTAAAGTCAGGAACTAGGGAATTTGGAAATACCTGTCTTACCAGCAAAGCTGTGTTAAACCTGTGTGATGTCAGGGTGAAGGTCTTGGACTAGGACTGAGGAGACCTAGTTCAAATTCACTCTTAGCCATGGAAGCTCCTTGGGTGGCTCAGGGCAAGCCAGTCTCTCAGCCCAACCTACCCCATGGCATAGCTCTTGTGGGGGCAAAGTGAAGCGATCGCCCCCCGTGCAAACTGCCCTGGACTCCTGGAGGAATGGTTGAGTATAGTGCTAAGAAAATGTGATCCAGAAGAAGGCAGCTGCATTCTCAGGTTCAGCCTTTCCTTACTCCAGAGTAGTTAGATCCAGTGAGTCCAGGGCAACAGTAAAAGCATGACAGCGAAACTCCCTTTCCTCAATTGGAGGTAAGGTTGCAGGGTCAAGTAACAATCAACCAATCAAAGAAGAATATCTCTATAAAGAGATAACATTATTGGAATTTCAGAAGATAAGCCTATAAGGGAGTCCACTGTGTGAGTGTTCTTTGTTTAGCCTGGGTTTTTATTAAATACTTATTATACAATTAATTATGGTATATATCATTTCATACTTAACTATTGTTAATTAACTGAAGCCTGCATGAATGAAATGTGGTCTAGGAGTTCTTCAGATACTGGGAATCATCATCCACACTAATAAGGGCAACATATTTAGAAAGCAAATAGCTTCTGGTGAAACAAATTCATTGGAATGAATTCCAGTGAAAGAATGTAAAGACGGAAGACCCCCAAAACTTAGCTACATTGCTCGTTTTGGAAAACTGAATATTCTCAGTGTTCGAGTTTGCTTCCCATTTGCTTTGGGATAAAGAACAAGGGAGACGCCAAGGGAGGGAGTGAAGCCTAGGGGACCTACAGAAACTGGACCCCCATTGCAGAGGCTTCCTGGAGTGGTTGGTCTGAGCAGGACTCCTGTCCAAGAAACAAAATGTGGGACAGGCAGCTAGATAGACTCCTTGAGCAAGGTGGTATTATAAATAAATGACTTTGCATTTGTTCTCTCCTTCTGTAAAGTTTATGTCTTCTAAGGAGAGTGGTGGCCAAGTGTTAACCCCAAGATTGTTGTGCACTTCTTGGTTGTGACTGCAGTCCTGCCATGGCTATCTCATTCAATGAAGTTGTGGTTGATCAGACCCATTTACGAGCCCCTACCTGTTTTCATCCCAAAGCAAGGCGCTCATATCAGCCACAGAGGGTCACTCATTCCAGAGTCTGTGGAACAGCCAGGAGATGGTTTGGGTAGGTCCAGATCACCAAAGACGGAGTTCCAAACCTACCAATTTTCTAGAGAGAAAAGGGAAGGCTTCCAGAAATATGTCCCCCTATGTCAGACTTAAAGAAAGGGGAAATGCGTCCACTGGCTTTTGTTCAGATTTGCTTTCTTCGATCTTCACACAAAAGAAAAAAATATCTAGGGAGGAAGGAGCTGGAGATGGTGCATTTCGGTGTTGCTGTTCCTTTTTACACATTATTCAAGGCCCTTCTGAATGGTTGCAAATAAAAAGAGTCAGCCCAGCTACATGCTAGATTTTTAGTATCATGTCTAACCTGACCAATAGCTTTGGCCCAGAACCTGGAAAACGAGTTCAGTGCTTCCCTAAAAAGTATTTATGTTTAGGATTTGTTTTATAGGATTTTAATGGATTGAGTATTTAATTATTTATGGGGTATTTTAATTGTTTATAGGCTTTTGATTTTTAATTGTGAGCCACCCAGAGTCCCCCACTGGGGGAGATGGGCGGCATACAAATTTAATAATAAACAAATAAATAAATAAAATAAAATAAAAGTTGAAACAAAGAAACAAAGACATACAAGACCTATATTTACAAGCATGCACATATCAATAAATACAAGCCATGATTCATTACAGTCATCCATACCTGATCTGTATTAATCAACTCCACTGAATAGCTGGAGCCACGTGTTTTTCTGATGCTGAGCAGTTCATCTTTTGACTGCAAGTCCATTTTCTTTGGCCAGTGATAAACTTCAGAAGAATATAAACATCTGAAAATCCATTGAATTAATGCCTGTTACCGCTTCTTACTGAAATGGAATAATATATTTAGATAAAGCATTAATTTCACCACATCTGCCACAGCATAAATGCAATGAGGTCATTTCTAAAATATATTTCTTGTTGAAAAGGATGTCATCTAAAAATCTACTGCATTTTTTTGTTTTTGCTTTTTTAACATCTCTTTTTTATTGCTTAAATATTACATGCAAGAAAGAAAAAAGAAAAAGAAAATATACATATGCACATGCATATACACACTTAAGACATTTTGGGGGAAAAAGTTAAAAAGCAAAACAAACAAAACAGATTTAAAAACATTATTAAAAGGGCATTCTGGTAGCCCACCACCTTTCCCCCCCCCAGCCACTAATTGCTACTTGAATATTTTTATCCTTTACTTTGGACATTATTCCTCATTTCTGTTTGCATGATGATGATGATGATGATGATGATGATGATGATGATGATTACAGTTTCTCTTTTTCTTCAGATGGCTTAGCTTGCCCTGCTGTGTGATATGTTGCATAAAAGGGAACTATTCCTGCTTAAATTTGGTTAAACTTCTGCTGTGAATGCATAGTCAGTTTTTCCACTGCTGCATAAGCCTTTTCAGTGTTATCTATTTATTTCTCCTCAACTTTTGTAAAAATATTTTGCCAGCTCATTAATGATGTTAATTATGGCCCTGACTCCTGGTTGGGGCCGCCCCCTACCCAACCACTCAAGGAAACCCACTGGAGACCCACTCTCGGGCTTAATTTGGCCACATTTAGACTCTTTAGGTCAAATGTATCTTTCCTGAATTTATCTTTCTTAAATTTGGCAACTCTTCGATCTTACTGTTTATTTTCTAGGTGCACAAGTCAAATTAAGGGTGTCCTTTGGAATCTGAATGTTACCTTCCAAGACTGCTTTGAGTATGGTTACACGAGTGCATCTCTTGACTCCTGACTATGCAGGCACTAAGTGAAAAATTGACCCGCCAGGATCCCAAGGAAGGCCAAAACCCCAGAAGCGCACCCTGCAAATTCACAGAGGTTAGCCCTGGATGGCATCAGGATGGCACCGGGAGAGAGGCCCACCTCCCTTCAATGTCCCTTGCTTCCTCTTTCTTTAAAGTTGTTTTTAAAAGGCTTCCCCTAATTCCTCTGTCGGCTCACTCTGAAATATTTGTTTGTTTGTTTGTTTGTTTGTTTGTTTCTTTATTATCATATTTATATGGCCGCCCATCTCGCAAAATGTGACTCTGGGTGGTGTCCAATAAAAACTATAAAATAGCAATATAAAAAACCCAACCACTGAAAACATTCATATCATGATTAAAAGGCAAGGAGAGAGCATTAGATATTACAAAGAGCGGTGCCACCTCATCAACTCACCATTCCCTGGAGATCCCCAGGCCTCAATGTTTAGGGTTAGATTATATTAACTGGTGGGTGTCTGTGATAATAACCCGATCTTCTTCTGCAATGACTTGCTTAGAGAAGAAGAAGAAGAAGAAGAAGAAGAAGAAGAAGAAGAAGAAGAAGAAGAAGAAGAAGAAGAAGAAGAAGAAGAAGAAGAAGAGGAGGAGGAGGAGGAGGAGGAGGAGGAGGAGGAGGAGGAGGAGGAGGAGGAGGAGGAGGAGGAGGAGGAGGAGGAGGAGGAGGAGGAGGAGGAGGAGGAAGGATGGTGCAGGTAGACTTTATTATAAAATCTCAGACTTGTTGCATTTCAAGGAAAAGGTTTTTGTTCCTTTGCTCCCAAAAACATGCTGAGACTGAGATTTTGTGGCCGTCTGTCTGCACCGTCCCCCCCTCTTTGCTTTAGCCCAGGTCCTTCTGCTCGGCTTCTTTCCTCACTCGACCCTCCCTCAGGACTGGAACACGCGACTGCTTGAAGGAAAATCATTTCTCATTACTGAAATTGTTATTGTTTATCATTGTTAAATTAAAATGATGCCACAGAATAATGCCTCCCTCCCCAGCACAGACATTGCTTTGAACATAGAGGAGCCACAGATATGTTTATGACTAAATGTAATATTATGATGAATACGATGGCGACCATAGAGCAAGGCAATGCATAAAGCCTTTCCTTATGTGACACCTTATGTGAGTCTCATACATAGCAGTTAACCAGGCTGGGTGTGCAGGGAAACAGCCGTGATCTTGAGCGTTAGAAAAGAAAGCCGTCCTTCTCCAAAGCCTTGTCTGTCTTGCTGGAGGGCAAGAGAAAGCGGAAGGCTCTTCTGACTGCTAAATGCCTTTTGATGCCAGGGCAATGTCACTGCCCTGCAGGGGTCTCGGTTCCCATCGGTTTCCGCGTTCAGCAGGTACCATGGGGTAGCTGATGGAAATTAGCCGAAGTGCCCGAGGGGGTGGAGGAGCAGTGGAGAGAGAGGTCAGAAGGATCCCGGGGGAAGGGCTGGGACTCTTACAGCCCAAAGGCCAGGATGTGGGGAGAAGTGAGCCAGGACCGAGGCTCAGGGCCTCCAGACAACCAGAGTTATATTTATATTTATTCTGCCTCAGCTGCCAACTGTGTAAAGAAAGCTAAGCCCAGAGGAGAACTCCCTCTGCAGTCCCTTAAAAGCAGGAGAATCAGCCGATGATAACAAGGCAGGATTTTCCGTTGCTTTTGCACCCAGGAGGAGAAGAGGGACAGCAAGGGCTCCTAGTTTTTGCAAGAAAACTTGTGCAGCAGGCAAGCTGAGTAAGGGACCCTGCTTGCAAATGTACTTCTCTTCTCCCCCGCCAGCCCGAACCCTCCTTCAGCCCCTTCCTCCCAGCTAAACAGGATGTCAGCCCGTCTGAGAATGAGCAGATCTCTGACGTCCACCCAGAGAGAAGGCGAAGGGCCCAGCTCCCCTGGCGAGCGTAGAACTCTGCAGGCCATGGGGCTTGACAGGCGCAGCCCGCTTCTCCGAACCCGAATCCGGAAACATCAGAAAAGGCAAGGATTTAAGGCAACTGGCAAACCAGGCGCACCCTCTCTGTGTGTGGAGGGAGGGGGTGAGTCGGTGGGACCCTCTGATCGGGCGCGGTGTCTCTTGTTCACTTTGGGGCACACTCGGGGAGCAGCAGGGCTCGGTGCGGCCGGAGGCAGAGCAAGGGAAGGTCCTGGGGGGAAACCTTTGCTTCATCAGCCCAACGCCCTGGCGCTCCGTTTGCACTTGTCCGCCATTCAGGATGGAGGAAGAGGAAGCCGGCGTGGCAGGAGACTCCTCTTCTGACACGGGACACGGCACCCGTCCCTCGCTGCAGCCTGGGACCCGTCTCTTCGTTCACTTGTGTGTTTTTGTCCTTTTAGTTTCAGTTTCTTTCAGGTTTGCTATGTCGGTAATTCTTGATTGGAATTCATTTATTTATTTATGTCCGCTTCTATGACCACCCATCTCAAATTCGTGACTCTGGGCGGCTAACGGTATTACAATAAAAGGTAAAAGCGTGAAAAACAGAAAGCACACACAAACAGCAGCTGGGGCAAAAGCACCAACCCTCACAAGTCAACACGTCCAATGCGTGGGCTCATCCCCACTGCCTGACCCCATGCCCAGGGGCAAAACCCAGTCTTTGAGGCCTTACGAAAGGCTGACGGGTTGGGGCCAGCCCCACAGGGAATGGCATTGCGAAGGGTGGGCACTGTGGCAGAAGAAAGCCTCTCTTCCTGGGCCTGGCCGGATGGCGCTCCTGAGCAGCTAGAACCCGGGGCGTGCCTCTCCCACCAGACCTCACGGGCGGGGAGACGTAAGTGGGGAGAGGCGGTCCCCCAAACAACCCGGCCCCGTGCCAGGGAGGGCTTTATAGGCCACGTATCCTAGATATACGGCCAAAGAGAACATGTGCATCTAGTCACTGATCAACCAGTAGCATAAGCCTACCGCATATCTGGAAAAGTTTGAGCTCCTCAGTAACACCTCCAGAGCCTGTGAGTTCATGACCAGTCCTTATCGAAAGTTGTCTGAGGCATCTGATAAATATGAAATACAAGGCTGTGGTTGCACTGCTTTCCAAGCAGTTCACCGTTGATTTAAAATAACAAGATGTTAAAATTCATTACTACAAAGACCACAGGTAGAATATCACTTTTACAGTAGTTTCATCTTTAACTTTCCATTAAGTTCAGGTTAGTAGCATCTGCTAAAAACTCCAACTCCAGCAGTAACGGTAGGGATTTCTGAAGTTGCATACACAACTTGAGATACCAAATGTTCTCAGGTTGAATAAACTGCCAGTCTGGACTCTGAGATAAATCAGATGCAGCTTTTACTGGGTCCAAAGAGATAGACTGATCTAAGGTGGTAATATTAAAGGAAGCCCAAGTTCCCTTCTCCCCTAAAAAGGTTGAAGAGCTATTTTTAAAGTAACAACTTCCAGAGAGTAAGGCTTACATGAGTGAAGGAATGGAAGCAATTCCTGTGTGGCATGAAATGCTAGTAATAAAACATTTTTGGTCAAAAGGAAATTTAGATTCTTCCAAGTAATAAGTCTCAAGCTGTGCTCAGAGAGGAACTTAATTCTGGAACTCTTTATTCCAGCTCATAACAAAAACTGAGATAGGTAATTGCAGTTTATGTAATGAAAATCTAGCTGGTTGTCCTCACCAAAGAAAATTATTGACTAGATTACAAACTTGCATGAAATAACATGAAGAAATAGAGATAGAAAGGGTTCTTCAACAATAGATCAACTTTAGAATTAATTTAATCTTGACTCTATTTTACCGGGGCTACTGATAGGAATTCTGAATTAGCTATCTAAATCATGCTTGATTTGTGCCAAAAGCAGCAAAATATTGAAATTTAAGTAGCTGAGAGTTTCCTAGGGATAGCTATGCTAAGATAAGCAAAACAAAATCTGGATAATGCTGGAGAACCCATAAACCTTAAATGGCAGCAGTTCTCTCCACTCCATGCTCTGTTTGCAAGGTCAAGGCATCTGCTCCTGAAGGCCTTTCTTTCCACAAAGAAGCTTCTGCTCTAGAGGATGCAGAGCCCACGAATATGCAGCCACTGCCAAACTGTTGTGGGGCAGCTGGATTTCCCCATAGCTGAATCAGGGACAGGAGAAGGAAATGCTGGATAGATCTTAACAGCCCGAAGATGAGGCAATGGACAGATGTTAGGACCCAAACAGTTGGTCAAGGAGAGAAACAGAGGGAGAAAAGGAGAAAAGAGCAAGGTTTGGAAGACAGTAGTAATTCTGGTCATTTTGATAGCCACACTTCCATTATCTAAAGGATATTGACTGTCAATACTTGTTAGGAGAGGGCAAGATGGTGGTACATATTGATCTTGGCTGATCTTGAAAGTTAGTACTTGGATGGAAGACCACCAGAGAAGCTCAGGATTGGAGGCTAGATTGAGGGGTTCCAAAAAACACTCCAGAAAAAGGGAGTCACAAACCCCTAACCCTAACCCTATGGCTAGTACAAATTATATGAAGATATAGATGAGGACACCAGGAATTGAGCTCCACCTGAATAAGTCACAAAAATGTGGAGGAAATGATTCCAGCCTTGTACACTGCGATGTTGCAGCTGTGGATTTCAGCGCATCAACGGAAAACAGAAAGTTTGTCAATGCTATTTAAAGCCAAAAGTTCTATCATATTTTTTCCACCGTGTGCACCCATGGTCATTTCAAATGATTTTTTTGGTAGATTTCCACTTAATCGGTGGAACATGTTTGAATGAATGGTGGTCTTTGGTGGTCTTCCTTGCTGGGAAGGGCTGCCCATTCCTGTCTCAGCGTGTGACTGTACTGGGCAAGGCCACCCCGAATACAGGACTCCCTCTTTCAGTGCAGTTTGCTCCTGTTCTCCTAAGCAGGGTGCAGAGTGACAGAGTGACAAGGAGGAAGAGAAGCTCCATCAACATGGGGGAGCTCCGCGTCTCTTGGGGAGTCCAGCCTGGAATTGGCAGTCCTGTGAGGAGGAAGGAAGGCCTTCTGCCGGGATTTGGCCTGGTGAGGCTTAATTCAACCTGGAGAGCGACTTATTCTCAGGCGGACCTTCCTCACAGAGGTGCTGGGAGGTTATCGTGGCTTTTAGAGCTTCCTCAGCTCAGGAGCTTCTTTTCTCATGACTCAGAATCAGATTAGCATTGATTAATCTGCATTGACTCAGTGCTGGCTAAAATATACAAGTGAAAAACTCCTCTAAATTTCAGCTATTTTAAATCACGTACTCTGGACCCAGAAGAGAGAGCAAAGATAGCTATGCAAATTTTTGTCAGAAAGTGATGTATTTCTTTGTTTTGGTCCCTGGGGAATTTAGGCAAGCCTCAACTGGCTGGATGGGAAATAATGCTTCAGCTGAATGAGAAGGGAATTTTTGGTGTTTTCTGAACGTCATCGAGAGAAGAAACGGACAGATTTTTGCGGAGGACCAGGGTGCACGCTTTTGGTAGAAACGGTGGCAGTCCCTCTTCTTTCCAGCGGCCCCCGAAGAACAGGAAGGCTCTTAGCAAACAGGACCGCGTCACTGCAAACATGCAGAGCTTTCAGTGATGGAGTAAAGCTGGAAGGGAGACTCTGTCCATCTCAGACACTTTTTCCTAAAGTGAAGATGGCCCATCATTCCTCTCCTCTGCGGCTTTTTTTTCCAGACACAGAGAGAGGCTGAGCAAGGCTAATCAGACTCTGCCCGTGCCACACGTTCATCCTTCCAAGGATTCCTCCAGACCCCTTGGGGGTCCGTGAACTTGGATGGGGGGAAAGAAGCCTCAGGACCCTGCTCTGGAAGCAGCTCCCCCCCCCCCCAAATCTGTTCCAAGAATTTATGGCGTAAACCTTTTCCATCCCCCATCAGGACACCAGCAATTTCAGATCAACATCATGGAAAAGGTGGGGCTGTTAAGTGCATAGTTTTCGGTTTCAACCGTTGAGCATAATGTTTAGTTTTGCCACTGAGATGAAGCTTATTTCTTTTATTATTTTCCCCCTGTTGTTTTTGCTTCGAAGTCTGCCATTTACCACAAGCAGAAGTAACCCTTGGGGGGCAGAGTGTCAGAGAGATTAAGAACAAAACAGGAAAGCAGAACAATGTCTACAGAAGTTTCTAGTGGTTTTTTTTACAAAAAACGAAACAAAGAAATACGCTTTCTGTTTCAGAATCTGTTTTAAGAATGCCATTTGTGCAATACTAATGGGCAATTCTACCTGGCAAAGGTTCCTAGAAATATTCAGAAACTGTGTGCCTGAAGATGCTTCAGAGCATTTAAAGAGATTTTGCTGACCGGTAACCCCTTATGGATTTCTTGCATAAAACAGAAAAAAATGGCCTTATGATCCATTGGACAATCAGATAGGATAGATTATGGAAAGAAGAGAGTCACGATACAACTTTAGAGAAAGAGGTAAATCTACAATGTGCTTATAACTGCTGTAAAGAAGATTGGGAATCACTTCTTCGTATTTTTTTTTCTTTCTTTTCTATTTTTCTTCTACCTTTTTTCTTTTCTTTTCTTTTTGTACTTTAGCTTTCTCTTTTATTTCTTCCTTTTTCTTTTTTCCTTCTTGCTCTATTTTAGTTTGTATTAATTTTTACTCTTTTTTTAAAACTTTCAATAAAATTGTATTTTTTAAAAAAGAACATTTAGAGAGATTTGGTTTGAGACCAAGTCCTATATTTAGACATCAGTGGAGCTACAAGAGTTGGGAACATTCCTTGCTTACAAACTCACACAGCAAACTCCAAGACTGTGTTGCTTAGGTATGTAAACTGAGACAGTTCTTCACGAGTGATGCCAGACGGTTGTACATGTTTTCTCGGGAGGAAAGGAAAAAAGCAAATTAAAACCCATGGAGCGCATAAGTCCTGTAAAGCGGGCTTATCATTGTTATTTTCAGTGCAGGCCTTGAATATTATCTGCAGTACCAGGAAGTTTTGCATACTTCTTTCACATGCTGATGTTTCTCTCCTCTTCCTCGTACAAAGCACCCTATTATGTAAAAACTGCTTTGCTGGCTCAGACCAGTCCAACACAGCATTCTGTTTCCAGTAACGCGGTATGAACTTTATTAGTCTCCCTTTGGAATTGGCTCAGGAATGAAGAGAATGTTTGGAAAAGCAAAGCCTCCTTCTGCTTCCAAGGCTTCTTCTTGGGGCACAACTGTGCTGGTGAAGCTGCATACAGCCGCTTCCCAAAGGCCCTGGCACCAGCCATGACGTGGCCCATGTGGAAACTCCCCATTGCCAGGCAAGATAAACCTGGGAGAAGGGGTTGGGTTTACATCTGGACAGGGAGAATGCCTGTGTTAAATGCTTGCAAGAAATAAGAGGACTGGCCCCTACAGAGTGTCAGCGATGTCAGTTTGGTATTGGCTGATGTGGCCTAAGAATCGGCTCAACTTGTTAACAGGATGCAGGCTCTGGGTCCCCCAGGTCCCTTTTCCAACTGGTTTCTAATCCAAGCAAACTCATCTCCCTCCCTTCCTGGAACCTTGAATCTGAATGGATACCTTGCTAGATAATTTCCCCAGGGTTCCTCCATCCTTATTTGGACATCAGTGACTGGGAAATACCTTTCCCCCAAACTTCTTGAGATGCTCGGTGGCTGCTGGCTCCCTCCTCTCCTCAGAAGCCAGGGGGAAGTCACCTTTCCCAGGGCCCCTCAGGCAGTGAGGAGGGAGATGTGGCAGTATTATCTCCATCGCTCCTGCACGTCTGATGATGATCAGGCCCTGGAAAAGAGGAAAGCAGGGGCAGACCTGGGGCCTAACCCTTGGGAAACTCTCATCTGAGAAGGGGGACACTCTTGGATGGTCCTATGATCAGGAGAGTCACTGGGTAAAAGGCTATTTTGTGGACGGTTCTGGTCATATTATCCACGGCAAGCTTCGTATTTTATTGGGAGTCTTTATTCTGCACGCTGAATGCTGTCCTGCTCATTACCTTCATGACCAGGAAAGGATGAGATGTCACCAAGCCACAGAGTCAGGGTTTCCACTGGAAATCCACTTCAGCTGCAAACCTGCGGCTGAGAAGGACAGAAGCCAGGCCAGATGCCAACAGCACGTGGTCTCGCATAGATGGAGAGCCAGTCCAGGTGCTTGTACACACCACACACAAAGGTGCCCCAAATGGGAAAGGAATTCTGATTACCAACTGTGGCTGGATATTTGGCTGGAAAAATCAGGCCACTGTATGCCAGCTTTTAAAATTGTTTTCCATAAAAGTGCCCAAACTGAGCACTTTACAGAGCTCTGGATATTTACAGCCCGAATGAAAGATAAAAAAAAAATACTTGGAAACAATCTGTAAAAACTTTAATTGTCTCCCCTGGTTATTTCCAAATGCGTCTCACTGAAACCAGTGTTCTGCCATCCAGCTTGCACTGTTCAGTGAAGGTGACCCTTCCTGTGCCAGGGTGCCTCTCCCTGCCTCTCGCAAGCAGTAGGCGTTGATTCTTGCAAGCCACCCTGTGATGGAGCAGAGAAAGCGGCCGAGATACCTGAGTTCTGTTGCCTCTGGTGCTGTAGTAATGTCAGAGGTAGGCTTTAATGTCATTGAGGTTTCTCCCCTCATTCACAATTGTAGCCCCTGCAACCGCAGCCCCCAACATGAAAGTCACCAGGATCCAACCCCCCACTCAGACCGTCAGGGTTAGTTTATCAGAGAGAGGCTTCCATCCTCTTCACAAGTTATATGGGAGAGAACACGTGAAAGAAAACCAGAGGAATCTGAAAAGAGCTTCTGCCACCGCACGAGCATCCTGTCTGCATAAACGTCCAGGCCTTGCTCAAGCCACCGTCACGTGCCAAACACAGGGTGACCACGGCGGCCTTCCGGAGTGCGGTGAGCCCTCCAAGGCAGGAGGCGCTCCGGGTGTGGTTGAACAACGGCCCGTGGCGACCCTGCCGAGGCACTTGGGAGCCGGCCTCTGAAACGGCTTTTAATGGATAAATTGAAACATGTAAAATACATAGATATGCAAATATTTCTTAACAAAATTATTTCAGGATAACATTCTATAACATAAATAATCATTTAGAGGATACAACATACTGTCAGTAATTCATAAAATTCTTGTCCTTCTGCTCAGAAAAAAAACAAAACAGAAAGTGGAAAACCGGCTCATAAAACTCAAAAGTCTGAGCAAAACTACTACGCCTGAAGCAACATTTTAATTGGTTTGCCATCTCCCTCTGGCAGACTGTGACCCACAGTTTGGAATCCCTGCTTTTCAGGCGACTCCCACTCCCTCCCCAGGACCGCCCCCAGGGCCTTCCGTGTGGGTCCTCAGCTGTCTCTTTTGCACTTTGCTGATGGGGGAAGAGCATCCCCGCATTCCAGCAATGGATTCTGATCCGTTCCTACCCGTTGTCCACGTCTGGTTGATTCCTTTGGCTGGATCGGCAGCTTTCCAGAAACCTGGGGTTGAGATGGGCCTTTGGTTTTGGAGATGCTCCCTCTCATGTCTGGGAATCCTCCGAAGCCTAGGGCATGTCTTGGTTATGAGAATCTTGCCGCCTTCCTCACGACGTGTCTCTGCCCCGCCATCCGGGGGAATCCTGGTGGTTGACAACCCGTTCAGCTCCCTGGCCGGCAACTCAAATCCCTCATTTCCAGCTCTGGCCTTGTTTGGGAGGATTATGGCGACTTTGCATTTGTTATTCACAGCTGCTGTTGCTTGGGGTCTTCATAAGAAGATGCTCGCAATGCCACAGCCACTGCAGCAAGATTCTAGGCGTGCCCTCATTCACACACCGAGAATGAACGCCTCACTTAATGCCCAGTAGCAGAGATGAGAAGCTGTAAAGGCAGAACCTCACCCTGGTACTGCACAAAATAAAAATGGCTGCTGCGAAATGCCAGCCGATTAGCACAGCCCCCAGGTGCGCTTGCAAGAGAGAGTGGACGGGCTCCCAGTGTCCGTCCTGACGAGAGAGGTGCCAGGAGGCAAGAGCGCTCTCCTTCCTCCCAGCCTCTAGACCCAGCACTTCCTCTTGCTCATCGCCCACAAGTTACGTGAGCTGCGTTTCTGGCCCTGTGTGGTCCCCCATCATCCCAGGGTCTTAACGAGCATTGTCTGGAAGGGTTCTTTTTCTCTCACCCTGTGTGCATATTCAAAAGCGCGCACAGCTCAACGGGCATTAGCAGACTCGATTCCATACTGCCGAAAGCTGGGGATTTTGCTAGCCTCGCCTTCTTTTACATCTGTCACGCCCTCTCCCAATTTATCTGCCACACACAGCTGCGAAAGTGGAGGAAAGAGCCGGAGCCAAAGCGAGAGTGTGTGCGCACCGGGGCGTGACTTGCCACCGTTGCCTAGGCACGGCACACCGAGGGACGGCCCTGCGTTGCCTCCAGCTTCGGTTGGAGGGACACCTGCAGTCAGGCAGGTGAGAGGCTGAAGGCGAAAGGCAAGCAGAAATCTTGTGGCCTGCTGAATTCTCCCGCGGACAGGCGGAGGCTTCAGTGCCTTCCCGCTGCTGTCAGGAGAGGGGCGAGGCCGTGACCCAAAGGACGAAGGGGTGACCCCCAATCCGTCGGGGGGCCCTCCGTCTGCAAATACAGCCGTCCATGCCGAAGGCTTGCCCTGATTCTGCAGGCAAAACAATGGGACGAGGGTATCAGCCAACGCCTTCCGAAGGCAGCGGCTGCTGCGTCACTTTCACAGAAATGAGGAGGATATTTTTGTGCTTCTGTGAAGCAGAGGACATCAGCTGCTTCCTCCAAAGTAGGCTGACTGAAAGCACTCTTACCCTGCCTTTCCAAAATGTTCAAAGATAAATCAGCTCTTTCCCATATGTGCAATTGAGCTTCTAGGAGCACAAAAAGTCACATATTCGTAATTAATAAATATATCTTTGCTCTACAGTTGCCATTAGAGAGATACGACCCTTTTCCTTAAAACAAGAGCCTGGTGAAGAAACTGGAATGGATTTCAGAAAAGAAGGGATAGGTGTCTGTTTTAAGCTTGTGTAACATTGATTTTCTTAATCTTCTGTTGACAGTCCATTCTACAATTTTTAAACTCATGAAGCATTTCTCTTTTTAAAAAATAATTTTTATTGAAGGATTTTACATAGATAATAAGAAATACATTCAAAGAAAAAAAGAAAAAAATATATAGCAAAGTAAGTAGAAAAGTAGAAAAACATAGAAAGCATGACAAAAAGATATATACTTTATATAAATATCAGCAGTTATACATACAGTTCTAATCAAACCACCCTCTCCAATTTCATCATAATTTCCTTCTTTCTATAACCTATTCTTTCTAATCATCAAAACCATAAATCACAAATTCATTTTCTTTCTCACACAAAAAGTCCATAAGGGGTTTCCAGTCATTGATGAATGTCAATAATGACCTTTCTCTAATCAAAGAAGTCAGTTAGTCCATCTCAACAAGTTCTGTCAATTTCACCCACCATTCCTCCATGGTGGGTAATGTCAAATCTTTCCATCTTTGTGCATATAATAATCCCGCTGCAGTTATCATATATTGAAATAATCTTCCGTGGTTCTTTTCTAATTGTTTATCCATCAATCCTAAAAGGAAAAGTTCTGGCTTCAACTGAATTATTTATCTTTAAAATCCTCTGTATCAGTGTAAATCCTCTGTATCGATCAAAAATCCAATTTTTTAAAGCTTTTTTATCATGTCCACCAAGCATGATAAATTGTCCCTTCATGTTGTTCACATTTCCAACATACATTTGAACTGCCTTTATACATTCTGTATAATTTCTCTGGCGTCATGTCCCAACAATACATAATTTTATTAAAAAAATTTTTAAGAGCGTAACATAATGTAAATTTCTACCCTTTTGGTCACATATTTTCCCATTGAACCATCTGTATATTATAACCAAAATTCTTAGCCCACTTCATCATACATTCTTTAACTTGTTCTTCCTGTTTCAAATTTCAACAAAGGTTTATACATTTTAGAATTACGTGTTCATCATCGGTGCACAACTGTACTCCAGATTCTGACTTACATTGCTCCATACCGTCTTTCTGTCCATTTTGAATCTTCCTGATAACTGCAAATGGGAAAACCATTGACAACCATATCCTTCTGCTATTAGTTGCGCTCTTGATTTAACCTTATATTCCCCTTGATGATTTTCCAATAACTCCTGCCATGTTAACCATTTGCCTTTGCCTGCTCTTTCTCTTCTGTGAAATGCTTCTTGTACTGAGATCCACAGAGGTGTTTTCAGGCACAGCCTGGGTTTATATCTAGTCCATATTCTCAATATGGCATGTCTAGTAAAACGGTTTTTAAAATCCACATTAACTTTAACTTTATCGTACCATAAATACCCATGCCGTCCAAACCTCAGGTCGTAATCTTCTAACTCTAAAAGTCTCTTGTTTCTCAGCAACACCTGTTCTTTCATCCAGACCAAACAACAAGCTGCAAAATACAATTTCACATATAACCCTGGACCCAGTCCTCCTCTTTCTTTTGCATCTTGTAACACTTTATATTTAATTCATGGTTTTTCATGAAGCATTTCCCAAGAATCCCCTCCACCAAAGACATAGAAGAGACAATAAAAAAGCCGAAGTTCAAAAGAGACAATGAAACATTAATACAAAATAAAATAAAACATTAATAAGAGATAAAAAAGAGGTGTTCAGAAGAGACAATAAAAAGGAAATAAAAAGACCAGAACACCTCCTCGCCCGCAATCAACACCCAGATAAGCAGGGATTGACACCAGACAAACAATCAAGCAGTAAACAACAGCCTAATCAAGGAACAACCAAGGAGAAAACCACCCCCACCAACATTGACAGGGCAAGCTACTGTGTGTAAACAGGGAGCAAACCCCGCTCCCTTCCAGTGCTGAAGATGTTACCTAGATGGGTGATGAGACGTCTGCAAGAAAGCAACCAAGCTGGGAGAACCCCGAGGACTCCACATCGAAGAAGGTTGGTTGCTGTCTTGCAGAAAAGAGTTTCGTTGCCCATTTAAGCAATTCTTGCATTGTTGTGTGAGGAGCCGGGGCCAAAACAAAACTTTGCTTACCACTACATTTATATTCTGCTTTCCCTCTGGAAGTGCCAGTTGGGATATCAACATGGTCAACTTCCCTTTATTTTATTCTTACCATAACAACCCCATGTAGTAAGCCGGGCTGAGGAACGGAGACCGATGTCACCAGCTGAGCTTTAGGGCCGAATGGGGAATTGAACTCAGGTCTCCCCAGCGCCAGCCCAGCCTTCACTGAAGGGACTAGTGCCATCCAGCCCCGAGGGGTTGCGGGCTCTCTTCGCCAGCAAGGGAAAAGGGAAGGGAAGCAGACTCCATGTCGCCCTCACCCCTCCTCAATCTGATGGGTCATGTCTGGATGTGGCTTATGGATTTTGGGGATCTGAGAATTTCTACTTTCCAGCTCAGTACCTGATCTGGGATCAAGCCAAATGTTTATTATGGCCATAAGGCCAGCAGTCAGAAAAAAATAAAACTGGTAAAAATGAAGGTTGTTGTTGTTTAGTCGTTAAGTCGTGTCCGACTCTTCGTGACCCCATGAACCATATTGCGCCAGGCCTTCCTGTCCTTCACTGCCTCCCTGAGTTTGCTCAATTTCATGCTCATTGCTTCAGTGATGCTATCTAGCCATCTCATCCTCTGCCGTCCTCTTCTCCTTTTGCCTTCCATCTTTCCCAGCATCAGGGTCTTTTCCAAAGAGTCCTTTCTTCGCATTAGGTGACCAAAGTATCTGAGCTTGAGCTTCATTATCAATCCTTCCAATGAGCAATCAGAGTTGATTTCCTTTAAGACTGACTGGTTTGACCTCCTAGCAATCCAGGGGACTCTTAAGAGTCTTCTCCAGCACCACAGTTCAAAGGCATCAATTCTTCGGCGTTCAGCCTTCTTTGATGAATGAAGGTGTATGAAACTAAAAAGGAAGAAAATTAATACCGATTTTCAAGATCCCAGGATTGACACAGGATGGATTCCAGAGCCTCTCCTTTTGAAAGAACCAAAGCGATATATTACAAATGGGTTTCCTCGATGTATAAAGCCACTTTAGTGAGTTAACAGGATTCTGCAGCTCTTCCGTCATGACTGGTGGCTCCTCTAAGACTCGGGAGCCAGAGAAGCTTCCATTTCTGATGGGTGCTCCCCAAAAGTTTGAAGCCAGCAACTTGCTGTGGTTTCAACTTCCAGTCAGTGCTCATCAGCTCTGAGTCTTAGAGAACCACTAAGTTACTTCAAACTTCGTTTTAGGGAAGCCGTGGACCCGGAGGAAAATCCTGCATTAGGAGAGGTTAGAAGGTGGCAAGTGAAGCCCCACATTAACTATCTACAGTGGCTTTGAGTGCTATTCAACTATGCTGAATGGCTGCATTTGCTCCAGGTTGAAGAACCCGATACTTCGACAATTATTTGTGCTTTCAATCGAGGCATTTGTATGAGGTGCTATTCCTCTTTTTAAATATGGGTTTTTGCTAATCTCAGCAAAATATTATTCTACTTGCATTGTTGATAGCATTCTTCTAAAACTAAACCAAATACTTGTAAAATTACTGGTGATAATTTGAGTGGGATTTGCTGGCAGGGATTAGTTTTGTAAACTGCTTGATCAGTGCAACTTAGACTGTGTGCTGCTGTCATAAAAAGCAACAATGACGTATGAAATATCTGAGAGGAAACCAATAATTCTGTCTTTGCAAGGGATAAATTGGACAGTACAGCAGAGGGTTTGTGTTAACGGCTGTCCCTGCCACTTCTACCATATAAAGGGAAACATTGGGCTCTAAAATGAAAGGTAGACCCATTCTGATGCTTTCTTCCACAGATGTAAGCCCATATTTTTTCATGGTTTACATGTAGTTCAAATGAAAAGGGCAATGAAGTTGCATTGTGCACTTTTTCTTGAAAACAGCTGGATGCAAGGTGCTCTGAGTGCAAAGTGGGCCTGCTTTGCTTCTCTCGGTGGACATGACCTTCTCTGTCCCACAAAACATCAAGGTGGGGCCACTCTGCCTCACTTGGCAGCCTTAGAGCCACAGAGAAAATTGCTTCTGCGTGGAAACTGCACCTGGGAGGAACTTGGTCTGTTGCACCAAAGTGCCGTGGCCACTTTGCTGCCTAGAAAGACACAAAAACAAAAATGGGAGGCAGGGCTGTGCTCACGTTTCATCAGTGCAAAGCAGAGGGACCTCACTCGCTCTACAGAGTATGATCTGCACACTCTTCGCCTCTCATAGAACGTGCACGTGGTGGCACGTCATACTGAAAAGGAAGCAGCCCAGATGGACATGGATGGGAACCTGTGAAGGACAAGGATGGCCACTTGGCCTTCCGAGTTCCCAGAGATCTGCAAGAGGCCTTCTGATGACGACACAGAAAGGGGATCTATGGGATCGCTGCTTCGCTCCTTTCTTTTTTAACATCCGTGGCTTTTTTTAGAGGTTGGAAGGTTCGTGGGCTTCTCTGGTCTTTTCTGAAGAACATGTGGACAGGCTGGCAAGACAGCTTCCGAGAGAGGACACGCCCATTCATAGAAAGGTTGACGTGAGCACCCGTCGCACTGTCCTGGATGCCAAGGGTAATGTCCCTCCAGTTCCCTTTGTCTCTGTCCTCCTTCTGTCCTTTTTTTGAGAACTTTTGGCAGCCTTCTCGGTCCCCTCCAATACGAGTGTGCAGACAAGAGAGTTTTGTCTCCTCTATCTTTTAAAGCAATCCTCCGGACAGTGGGGAAGAAGCTTTAGAGGAGGGCAGAGCTGTGGTGTCTGGGACCAAGTCTCATGGATTCAGCACCGTGTTCGTTGCAGAAAGAGGACAGAAATCAAAACACGATTAAAACAGTGTCAGAAACAGGAGCCCCAAATCTCAAGCCACGCACACCTCTTTGGGGGAAGACCACAATTAAATGCTAGGAATTACTTCTGAGTAAACTTGTTGCTGGATGAACCCTAATTTCTATTTTGTACCCTAGAAACTATTCTACTAAAATATTGACACAGTAGACAAAACATTTGCTTTCATGATCATAGGCTGTTTGCTCAACAGAAACATTTAACTGCAGTCCCTCAAATCTTATTCGCAAGCAGTTAAAGAAATTTGCCCAACTGATTATTCAAATGGCAGTGGATCAAGGTTGATGGCTACCGCGCACCATGGGATATGTTTTGACAGTGAAAGTTAGGTTAAAAATGATATAAACAGGCAACAAAATAGTTATGACTTGGGTGGAAATCTACTTTTCCTTTTCCTTGAAAATCTAGTTCTCAATGCAGTTCTCATGTTGCTTTCTGAATTAATACCACACCATAACACATAACATAACATAAAACATAACACAGTGTAACATAATATGGTGTGGATATACACGTGTTGCACTGAAAGGCACCTACAGTTTCTGGAGGGAGCTGAAAGGCTGGAAATCACACTGGTGCAGCTCGGATTGAACTTCTGCAATGTGACTAAGGTGTTATATTTTCTTAAACAGTTGACCTCTCCTGGTCATTCTACCAATAACTTTGGCCATGTGAAAGAGCTCAGCCCAGCTGTTCGGAGCGTCACAGGCCATTCCATTTCTTTCATTTAAGATACTGCACAAAGTCCATAGAACATTAATAAACCGCGCAGCTCATAATCTCTTCTGTGACTGAAGGATAATGATTTCTATGGCAGGATACAGGATACGATCGCACCAATTTATTAAATCACTTGTAAGCCTTTTTTGTGGTTTATGCAAAAAAACCTCTAGGTCTAACCTAGCAAATATTTTTCTTGTTTGCTCTTAGTACGAATTGCAGTAGTACAAATTTTCCACGAATGAACTTGTAATTGGCAATTGAATACATAAATAATTATGTGATCTTCCTGAACAAATGGACCAAGAATGGGTCATGCAATCTGCAGGCATCGCTTCTGAGGTGCGAAGTGACTCTGGAGAGGATGCTTTCAAGGGGGAGGAGGAGGGGAGAAAATCCCCCGCCCCCTCTGCTTATGCCTTCTCTCAGTCTTGTTCTGGAATCCATGGGAGGCCAGGGCTGCTGGTGGGGGCTTCTGGGAAAAACTGGGCTGCGGAGAAAAGAATGAACATAAGCGTCCTATTTCTCCTCCTCCCTGCAATTCTTACTCTCCTCCCACCGGTATCTTTCAATTGAAAAAGGGCTATTGAGCTTCATCCTGACATGTAGATCAACCTGTAGATGCATAACATTCTTTTAACTCCTTCCCTTAGGATGGGGCTTGTCTAAAATTCCAGGGTTGTGAAGGGAAAGGCAAGAACATTCGGTCGTAGAAACACATTTCCTGAACATGATTAGATGTCAGTAAAAACAGCCTCTCCGTTGTTATCGCCATCGTTGTGACGGGTGATATTCTCGTTGAGAAGCTGGAAAACTAGACCAGTTGGATTTGGAGTTGGTTGATGGGCTGTATCCAAAGCGTTCACTGAGGTCTCGTTGCAACCTGGAGATAAGGAAGGTGGTATCTGGCAGGTTTGGCAGAACCATCTTTGCAAATAATTTGGGTTAAGGAGGTGAGGTTCTGCATTTCAGTTTTGCAGATGCTATTGAAGAGGAATTGGTATGATTGAAGACAGAACCAACATTCAAGATACTCTCGGCAGGGCCCAAACTAGCACATGGAGGTCACCAGAGATAAATGGAAAGTACAGACACAGGAAATATTTGTTTCAAGTACATGGCTTGGTAACAGTCCATGTGAAAAGGATCTCAGGGTTAAAAAGAAAAGTTGGGGGACTGCAAGAAAGAAGACAAAAATAAAGCTATGTTCAATCAACAGTCGTGTTCGGATATCAAGAAATATTGATAAGGCGAGCTGTGGTTGGGACAGAACTCACTTAAGGCAGCGTGTCCAGTTCTGAGTATCACAAGTCGAGGAGAGTATCGACAACCGGAATCTGGAGAAGGGCAGCAAGATGTGAGGGGCTGGCAGATACAGTCAGCATAAGACAGAGGAGATGTGATTGTCATCCTCAAATATGTGAAAAGGTGTCCAGAAATAATGAAGCTGTAGAGTATTTCTGCTGTACCTTGTGAGATGTGTAGAAGTTTATGCTGGGGTTCCAAATATAGGAGAAAGGATTTATATTATTATTAGGAAAGTATCTTGGAGACACCAGAATTTTCATGATGGAAAGATTAACTTGGAAGATGGTGGGCTCCTGTAGGTACCTTTTGGAATGCTGTAATAAAAGGCTGTATTAGCAGATTGTCTGATAATGCTGTATCACGGGCGTTGTGATAGGCTACATGACCTTTGTGCTCCCTTTCAACTTTTTGATACCAGGAGGTTGGGCACAGACATTTATCCACAGGGAATTACCGTCTAGGATGAAATCTAAAAGAACTTTGCCCTCATCACAATGCAGCAAAACAGCCATTTTCTCAACTCCCCTGCTCCCAGGTGAAGGACATATTCTCTCATAGGAGGAGGAAGTGAAGGGACGCAACTGGAGAAGCAGTTAGGAGGCAAATTAGACTTGCGTTCTCTTGTGCTCTCTCAACCCCAGTTATCTTTCTTGGCCGCAGAAGCATAGGACAGAAGAGAAGCTGGGGCTGGAGACCTAGCTTTTACTCTATACATACAAAGGGACAGCTTGCACCTCAGTGAACAGGATCCATCTGAATGGCATCAACTGAAAGGCTAAGTTTGTTCCCGAATCCAGAAATGTTGCTTTATGTAAGTCAGATGGCAACTTCATTTAATTTTTATAACTCACTGAGGTGTCAAAGCTGAAAATGAAACAAATGAAAATGTCACAAAATTAATTGCCATGCACTGACAATCAGGAAGTGCGACATCAAACAGGGAAGCAAATGTCTGGATTTGTTTAATCTGCATTATACATGTTAATTATGTCGCCTGCAGTTGGCTGATAATGAATCACATGCAGAAGGGAAGCGCTACTTGATTGGATAACTGATGAATGGAAAACTCCAGGGGTTTTCTAAGTTGGTTTGTCACAGTTCTTCATTAATTTTTACAAAGACTAATTAAATGAATTAAACATACATGAGCAAAATCAAAATAGATTCATTGAGTAGAAATGCTAGCCAAGATTAGAAAGGATACCAGTGCTGATCTGTGTCGATCATACTGAGATATACTAAAACCGAAGGAATTTATTTTATTTTTTATTTAATATTAAATTTGTATGCCACCCATCTCCCCCCAGCAGGTGACCCTGTACATAAATATCAAAAACATTCAAGATGATGGGGGGGGCGAGGTCAATCACCCCACAAGCCACCTCCACTGATGTGAGCCCCCATCCGGACCCCAGGCCTTCTGGCACAGCCAGGATTTCACCCCTTTCTGAAGGCCATAAGAGTGGGGGCACACCAGACCTCGGGTGGCAGATTGTTCCATAGGATGGGGTCCACAGCAGAAAAGGCCCTCTTCTTAGACCCCACCAGTCAAAATTCCTTGACTGGTGGGGTCTGCAACATGCCCCTTCTGCTGGACCGAGTGGGGCAGGCTGAAGTAATCAGGGTGAGACGGCTCCTGGTCCTGTGCCGTAAATGGCTTTAAAGGTGATGACCAACACCTTGAATTGGACCCAGAAGCAAAGTGGCAACAATGCAGCTCACGCAACGGTGGCATCCTCCTAGGGGCATTCAGAACTGTCCATGCCACCGCATTCTGCACCAGCTGTAGCTTCTGGATACTCTTCAAGGGTCGCCCCATGTACAGTGCATTACAGTAATCCAACCGGGAGGTGACCAGGGCATGAGTGACCATGCAGAGGGCCTCCTGATCAAGGAAGGGGCGTAACTGCTGCACAACACAAAGTTGCACAAAGGCCCTCCTAGCCACAACTGCCAGCTGCTCTTCGAACAGGAGTCGTGAGTCCAGGAGGACCCCCAGATTACGCACTGGGTCTGTCTGGGGTAGTGCAACCCCGTCAAGAACGAAAGATGACAACCTCCTAGATCTTGAAGCTCCCCGTACCCACAGCCACTCCGTCTTACCAGGGTTCAGCCGAAGCCTGTTGTCCCCCATCCAGGCTCCCACAGCCTCCAGGCACCGCGACAGGGCAGTCACAGCGTCACTTAGGGCACCTGGGATAGAGACGTATAGTTGGGTATCATCAGCATACTGTTGATACCTCATCCCATGGTGCCGGATGATCTCACCCAACGGTTTCATGTAGATGTTAAATAGGAGCGGTGAAAGCACCGACCCCTGCGGCACCCCACAAAGTAGGGGCCGGGGGCTGGACCTCTCACTCCCTATCAACACCAATTGGGTTCGGCCTTGGAGAAAGGAGCTGAACCAGCACAACACTGTGCCACCCAGCCCCAACTCCTGCAGCTGACCCAAAAGGATACCATGGTCGATGGTATCGAAAGCTGCCAAGAGGTCAAGAAGAGCAAGGATGGATGCACTACCCCAATCCCGCTCTCACCAGAGATCATCCAAAAGTGCGACCAATGCTGTTTCTGTCCCATAACCGGGCCTGAACCCTGACTGATAGGGTCCAGATAATCCGTTTCCTCCAGGATCCTCTGAAGCTGCCGCATGACTACCTTTTCCACCACCTTTCCTAGAAAGGGGAGGTGGGAGACTGGACGAAAATTGTCCAGAAGGGTAGGGTCTAGCAATGGTTTCTTGAGGAGGGGGCAGGCCAAAGCCTCCTTGAAAGGCTTTGGGAACACCCCCTCCTGCAAGGATGAATTCACCACCACCAGTATCCACCCTAAGGTCACCTCCTTGGTGGCTTTAACTAACCAGGAGGGACAAGGATCTAAAATACAGGTAGCTGCACTAATAGCCCTGAAGACCCTGTCCACTTCCTCAGGGCCAACAGGATCAAACCATTCCCAGATGACTGGGTAAGAACGTTCCTTGGGCAACTCCACTGGACCTGCCACATGCTTGGCCTCCAACTGAGAACGGATCTGAGTGATTTTATCTGTCAGGTGTTCAGCAAAGTCCTCTGCACGGTCCTGTAGCTAGTCCTCTGAGCACTCCCTACCCAGGAGGGACCAAGTGACCCTAAACAGGGTTGCTGGGTGACACTCTGCAGATGCAACAAGAGCAGAAAAATACTGGCATTTCGCCGCCCTTACCGCCACTAGGTAGGCCTTAATAGCGGCTCTGACCCATATTCGGTCAGACTCGTCTTTAGTTTTCCACCAGTGGTGCTCTAGACGTCTCTTAGCCCTTTTCAGCTCTTTTAACTCCTCCGTAAACCACGGGGAGTGCCGGGGGTGATGGGCCAAGAGAGGCCACACCGGCACGATCCTGTCCAGGGCCCCAGCCACCTCCTTATTCCAGGCTGCAGCCAGGGCCTCCACTGGACCATGCAGCGAGGCCTCATGAATTCAAAGCAATGTAACTGTCAATAACTGTGACTCTGAAAGCCATAAAGATGTAATAAAGGAAATATTTCTAAAACTTCCATTCCAGTTCAGAGCAAAGAGGTTTTTAAACTTTATATCAGAATCATCATAAGGGTAGAAGGCTTCTTGTTTTCATGGACATCAGATTTTCCAAGCATACCTTGGAACACTATTCCTCAAAACCTCAGATTGTGAGTCTCATTTAGGACTCCCCCACACCCCCTTGCTGATGTACTTTCTTTTCACACTCATCTCTCCCCATTCCTTAATTTAGGAGACTTTAGGTTTAACCATCTTGCATTTCCACAGACCCAATACTGTCAAGGTGGAGGAGAGATTCATTAGGGTTCCTTCATGAGTTGTCACTCCTGCTGACAATCAGTCCCTCTGTTTCTGGGCCACACCACCCTGGAGGTTCCTAAGCCCCATCCTTGGTCTACCACACGCCACGCAACAAAGATGTTTGACCACGTTGCTAAGAGCCCGCGTAATCTGAATGGGGCCCCGGGATCCTTCTCTGATTCAGCCCTGGTGGAAAAGAGGAAGTGTAGGCTCCTTCCAAAGTGAAGGTAAAGAAGTGGTAGTGAAAGCCAGAGAAAACATCCTTGTGCCCCGTCCTCTTCACTGTGATCACCTGAAGAACTTTCCCACAAGTTCTTCTGAGGAAGAGGGGAAGAGCATCAGGCTCTGGAAAGTCTTAGACACGGAGGGCAAGAGGTCCTGCGAATGGGGCACTGGGTTGCCCACAAGCTCTGGAGAACCACAGCATCTCAAAGACAAAACTAAAAGGCCCAGTTTTCTTTTGGTTTCAAATATAATGTAGCTAATTCAGAAATAAATCAGCTCAGCTCTCAAACATCTCAAATGTCATGGGATCACCAAGGTCATGAATTGCTTTCAAACTACTGCAACAGACTTGTGTGGCAGTGCCACGGGGTTATTATTCATTATTATTTATTATGAATAACATAGTAAAAGATGAGAGACAATAGACAATGAAAAAGCTTTGGTAATGTTCCCAGAGATCTCCCTGTAGAAGAGTAGGCTTACTACACACATGTGTTCACATTACCTTCAAGCTCCTTGAGTTGTAGGGATCTATTCAAAGAATATACTCCATTTGGCCGGTCCACAAAGAACCAAAACCCTTTTGCAATCAGGACCTCCGATCCCGTTGAATTACAGGCAGGAATTTTCAAGATGGTGAGAGACAGATCCCATCTGTTTGAATACCACCCATTTCTTTGCCCTGCATTACATATCCATTTCATTTACCGCCCCCCCCACCCCCCCATTGTTTTTTGTTCACTGAAGTCAATGGCCCAATAACCACAAATCTGCCATGACTCAGATCTTCCCCCTCAATATGGGGGGGAGGAGGAGGAGGGGAGGGCTGGAGACAGAAGGGTGGCTGCAGATCTACAATTATTCAATGCCTTTAGAAGGCAAGATGTCTTCCCACGGTGATTTAAGATGTCCTTGTGATGTCTCTGGGCAGGAAAGTAGTGAAAAGGAGGTGACCACAGAATATCAAGAAGGAGTGGGAAGAGAATGTCAGTTTCAGTCCCGTATCTACTCATCTGGGAGCATACCTCTTTAACTCAGCAGTAATGTACATTTATTTGAAAGTGGCCAAAATAATAGCCATGAGTATAATATGTCAGACTTTTCGGAACGAACTCCAAGTGAGACGCTTCTTGAATCGGATCACACCAAGAACTTTCTGCCTCTGAAATTTGCAGAGTCATGCCAAAAGACTTGACTGAAAATAAAGAAGAGAAAGATAGAAAAGGGGGGAGGGCTTTCCAATTAGTCTGCTGTTTGGGACAGTCTCATTCAGACTGCCTGAAAAGACAGACCTCTGTCTCAAGCAGAGTTGTGGATAGCTGTCAGGTAGGTGAGGACATGGTGACGTTGTTGCATTCCAGCAAATGCAAGATATCACATTTAACTCTAAAAACCTTTACATCTTTCCAGCAGAGGAAATATTGCTCATAAACTTTACAAGAAGTGCACGTAAAGAGTAGGTATTCGTAGCGTGGCAATAATTGATCTTGGTCTCAACCTAATTTACATCCCCTAGTGACATAAAATAAATGAAAGTATTAATTAATTGATGCAACACTACCAGAAGATACTCTACATCCAACAGGCATAATGCATTATTCATTTATCCACAATGTTAACAAATTCATTTAACTAGGAACCAATAATGCTTCAGCATGGCTTTATTTTTAATAGCACCATTTTATCAAATCTCAGTTTAAAATCATTTGCAAATTCATCTTTTAAGGAAAACAAGAATGACTGAAGTGTGAGACAGAAATCAGAGTGGACAAACTACTAGGGAGCACAGTGTTTCCAACTCTGTGACTGGTTAATTCACACATGAGAGGTTAAACAATGCGAGTTTCTTCATTACTGTCTCGACCTGTCTGTGAAAAGATAAAAACATCCCACCATGGAGATTACTTTGATTCTGAGTTGCCAGAGATTATGGAATGCATTCAGTATTCAGAAGTCATTGCATTCAGTCGGTTAATTCATAATCTAGTCTCTTCAGGCTCTAAATAAATGGAGAGATTGGCCAGAATCCTGAGTTCTAACTTGGGGATCATCAAATGTACAATTTAACACTTCTCCACAAAAGATTTCCATATCCAAGGCCCTCACAAAGTAGTCTCACACCAAATTCCCTCTAACCAGGGGTGCTGGCCCTTGTGCAATGGCTGGGACTGAGGGAGTAAGAGGCTTTTTTAGACAGGTGCTGGAAAAGGAGGATCGGATGCTTGGGGGGAGCAGCTAAGCTCTCACCAGTGAGGTAAGCAAGATCGAATGGTTGTGGGAGCACCTGAATCTGAGAACTGACCATTTTTGATTCTGAATGGAGTAGCGCTTCCCTAGACAGTGCAGTTGGGGGTCCTCCTGGGCTCTTGGCTTCTGCTCAATAGTTAGGCAGGTGGCAGACATGGCCACAAGGGCTTTTGCACAGATCCCTCTTAGGCACCAACTACGTACATCATTCCTAGACTGGGAGGATCTCATCACAGTCACCCATGCTTTGGTCCTCTCCCATCTGGATTACCAATGGATCTACATGGGGCTGCCCTTGAAGACCACTTGGAAGCTACAGCTGGTCCAGAATGCAGTGGTAGATATAGTTATGGATGTGTCTTGATACACCTATGTAGCACCTCTGCTCCCTGAGCTACACTGGCTCTCAGGGGGTTTCTGGGTACAATTCAAAGAGCTGGTTCACCTTATCTTCTGCGACAATTAGTAAATTCAGCAGGAGGACATATTTTTCAGGACCAAAGTGTGGAGGAGCAAGAAGAATGCTGTAGAAGAAGAGTGTTTCTGGGTACTGTATTCCCAATCTTGTTCTTTTAATAGTGCATCTCATGATTCAACAGGAGTGGCCTCTGATTCCAGTTTTAAAACCTGCTCTCTCATTCTCATTAAATTTCTGGGCAGTTTGGTCCCCAGAACTGAACAATCATTAATTCCACAAAGCAGAAAGGAGGAACTGATCATTTTCACTCACTCTTAGGAGAGCTTTTTGAGCCATATTAATTGCAAAGTCGAAAACTGGGTTCCCACCCAAAGCCTGTACCAAAGTTTTATGCCAGTTTTGTGTCATATTGTTTTGCTCACCCAAGGGGAGGGGTACAGCCATTTGAAATTGAGGTTCAGAGACAAACCTACAAATCTAATGTTGCTATATTCCCCAGTGATATGCCCACGGTTGGCCCTCTGGCTGTGAGTCTCTGTTTTTTGCACAAGAGCTTCAGTATGTGCCTCCACATGGATTATACGCGCTCTGTGAATCTCATCTTGCTGTTTTCTCCAGCACTGGCTGTATTTACAAAGGTCAGCCCAACGCTTTAGGAAAAGTGGGAGCTTGCTTGAAAGTTCTTTGAAAATAATGAGATCTGACAATAGCAATTGATTTCTTCTCACCTTGGACTCCCCTCTTGTTCTTCTTCACCCACTTGGTAATTCTTAATTATTGCCACATTATCTTACTTTGAAAAACAAAGTCAGAATTCCAGCCCATTTCTATAGTTTAAGATAATGTCTTGGTTAAACACAGAGGTTTCTGTCTGAGCACCTGAGTCATTCATTTGAAACAAGGAGCCCTTAGCTGTGACATCAGAACACGAGCAGCAGATACCTGTGATCTATGACGGGACTCGGCAGACTCTTCAGGCCATATGAAAGGCTGGTGGTCTCATGCCAGAATGTTCTGAGATCCCACATCAAAAGGCTGAAATATCAAAAGATCTTCTAGAAACATTTATGCCAGACCCCAAGCATCTCATTAGATTTGTTATTTGTGGCACGTCTGAGATGATTTTTAATGTTAAACTGATCAAAACTATAATTTAGCTTTTGAGGGTTTCTTAATGTCATTAAAGATAGGGCTGGAAGATACTCCGGGGTTCACTGCTGCTGTTTCCCACTCCTGGTCTCTTCCAGTACAAGTGTGCCTAGCTGCATGGAAATAACAGATTTCAGCAGGGAAAGCCCAGGGACGCTTCCACTTGCACAGCCTTAGAAGGAGCTCGGTTGGCTGCGTCATTTCATGCCATTGCCTACGTCTGGACAGGCTTATTTCTGTCTCAGCGGCAGGGCTGAAGAGCACAAAGGCGATTTCCCATCTGTGGTGCTGAAGCTCTGCAGAGTTTGTGGGGGAGCTGCTGCGTTTGTTTGTCTATTTACTTATTTAACTTCTCTGGCCGCCCACTCGGCACACAACTCCAGGCAGCTAACAGTCCATTTTTAAAAAAGAAAGAAACACAATTTCAAACAACAGAACGTGCAGCCAGGAAGACCGAGGTCTTCAATGTCTTCTGAAAGGCTGGCAGGTTCAGGACCATCTGGACTGCAGAGGTATATTGTTTCATCAGGCTGGTGCCACCACAGAGAAGGCATGCTCCCTCGGCCCCGTTGGGTGGAAGTTTTAAGAGACGGGACTCAGAGCATGCCCACCTACCAGACCTTGTGGGACAAACAGGAATGATTGGAGGTGGGCAGTCCCTCAGACACCCAGGCCCTGGGCCATGTAGGGGTGCCATTTAAAAGGGGGTGATGTCATTAAGCAATCAGCTCCTTGGCTGTTGTTTATATTTTATCATGTATTGTTTGTATTCTTTTTAAGCGCTGGAATTTGCTCAGAACTGCTATTGTGAGACGGGCAGCTATATAAATCAAAGACAGAAATGAATGAATGAATGAATGAATGAATGAATGAATGAATGCTTAAACAACCAAACTCAGACATAGACCTCAAATGTTCCAAGTCTCAGCCAGCTTTAACTGTTAACCGAGATCTGGAACATGAGAGGTAGAAATAAAGTAAATACGCTTGAAGGATAAAATAAATAAGATGAAGCCTGTATAATTTCTCATTCTGGTTTTTTGTTTGGAGACCACTTCTCTTCAGCTGTGGAAATAACGTTTGCCTCGTCTGTTGGGGAGTGGATGCTCTCGCAGTCCAACAATTGGAGGGGCGGGACCCTTTCTGTTATTTAGGGCCTCCTAGAGAGCATGTCACCACAGGGCATTCATCATCTTCAGACAAGAGAATAAAAAAGTACTTCATGCATTCATTTCATAATGAAACTGTACCTTCCATGAGAGCTTTAGAAAAATAATTGCAATGAGTGCATTCAGATAGGCACTAAAAGTGTATTTCAACAGGAAAGGACGTTTTGTTTCCTAATTCTGTTATGGAATTCTATCCACCAGTAAGAATCTTGTCCTTCTGCTCAGTCTCTTAAACCCTCTTGCACCTCCACTGAATATTAGTTCCCCCATACTGGGATTTACTGGGGATCATGTTTCCAAAGATGACTATGAAGCTTGTTTTAAAACCACACTTTAAGTTGCAGCACGACATCACTAACCTCATCCCATTATTTTCACGGGAGCTTCCTGTAGATATAATACAGGGCATGAAACAGAGGGTTGAAACATCCTGCAGAATAGCTGCCAGCTTTCAAAGAGACAGTCCCTTCACCCAAAACTATTCTTTGAGACTCTCTCCACAAGTAGGACTAGAATTATTGTGTGTCCCAACCCATATCTCACAAAAATAATCCAAGGGTCTTCCATGGTCAGTGTTTTCAGAAATCACAAAGATATCAAGCCAGATTCGCACAGTCTAGCCCAAAACCAAGCCTGAATCAGAATGAAAGAATTGCAAGATCCTTCAAGAGCACCATCCTCTCAAACACCTTGCTCAGAAAAGGGGTGTGTCTAACAGGATGGTAACTGGTAAAATCCTTTAGCTTCAGTTCTTCAAAATGGGCACTGCCTCCTTGAAGTCCATCCTGTAATGACACATTCACTGCTCCCTGGATCCACTGTGCCAACCGCACTCGTAAGCAGGGTCAGGAAAACATGTAGTGGGCTGGATAGCCCCAAGCATCTTCTTCCTTTCTTCAGCCCTCGTAAACTGAGCATGATGATGCACAGCAAGATTACTGCAGTGTGTGCCCTGTGTTAAAATAGCATGAAGATGAGCTGTTTTATTCTGAGTACCTCGTAAATCTGACATAGCAGGTCTTTGTGGTCTCCAATGTTGGGTTTTCTGGAGGAAGTAACAATAAGCCCTTGACCTTATTGGTCAAAGAGCTCTGCAGGTTGACTACTCGAAGATAGCACAGAGGCCACAAAGTGAGCCTAACCTGTAACCTTCACTTCCAGTTAGTGGGCACAACTGTGTGCTCTAATGTGGATCCATTTGGTGCCAGAGCTTCCACTCCAGTTACCCCTTGGCCTGTTATACGGCCACAGGCTCTGCAGAAAACCAGGGAGAAGCCATAGCATGACCCATCTAGACACCCAATAAATGCTCACAGGGTGCTCTAAGGCCAACTTTACCGGACGGTGGCAGAACCTCCCAAATATCCAGACTAAGCTGCCCCAGGACCTGAAGCAAAGGCCGCCCGTGTCTTGGTCTTGACCAGCGTGACTCCTATGCAGGAAGTGGAGCAAAGGTATCTCCCTTTTTTCCTTCATGGAACACTAGCCTGCCTGGAGAGCTTCCCGGGACTAGCTGGGGATCCCAGGCAGAACAGTTCTGCTGCAGGGGAGGTGTCCTGTCCCAGTGTGCCAAACAGAGCCATTTCCTTTTCAGAACCTCAGGATAGTTCCACTGAAATAATAACACCACCCTTCACCTTCTCCTTGCACATCACAGTTCTCTTGTCAAGAAGATGCCACTTAGCAGAAACATAAAATGATCAGTTCAGGTGCTGGATTGATTTACCTGGTTGCAACGCACGATTCTGCTAATGGGTTATGCTTGTTGTCAGCCAGGTCCATAAATCCCTTTCAGACTCAGTCTTGTGGGCATCCCTCATCTGAGTTAGGAGTGACCAGGAAAACATCCCAGCGAGCTTAAAGCGGAGCTGTCGGTCTTATTGGCGCTACGTCGTTCGCACAGTAAATCATTCGATACTCTTCGCTCATTCAACTGTTGCAGCAGCTCAGATCTTAATAAAGCATGAAAGCATGATTGTTTTTACATGCGTCTTCCTTGCTGAATTTGCTTCCAGAGCTGCTGTGGCTGCCGCTGCAATGTGTAGAATAAATAATTTGGCATGTCTCACTTGTTTTTTCTTGAAGCCAGAAGAGTGAAGGGGATCGCAAGGGAGAGTGAGGCCAGAAGCCTGTGGGGCTCATCCAGACCCTGTTGCAACTACAGCCTCAGCTGCTTCTGGTCTCTCCTCCCATTGCAATGGTCGTCTTCTTCCTTTCATGTTCCTTTCTGCTCTTCCTAGAGCGCCCAACCGCTCCATCTGCCACACATGCTGGAGGGGGATTGAGTCTTAGGACGGCTGCCTTAAGCAAAGGGCTTCAGGGTTTCCGGTCATACAGCTGGAAGAGCCATTCAGTCCCTGGGTCCAGCCCTCACTCAGGTTAGTCCTATTAATCAAGGCATTACAGAAGCTCTCTGGTGCTCCCTGAGCTTGGTTGTTTGCTTGCAGTTGTCTCATTACCCAACTCAGTAACATCATCAGTGCATGTGAGTATGTTAACTAGCTGCGTAATAAAACGTCTGCAAGCAAACAACCAAGCTCAGAGAGCACAAGAACTCTGCTGTTCAAGCCTGAGTGACAAATATTCTCTTCTCTAGCATCTGCCTGAAGACATCCAGAGAAGGGGAGTTCAGCCCTTCACTGAGTCATTGTCTCTACTGTCAGACTGCTCTTAGTCTTAAAACGCACTCGCTCTCTCTTTCTCTCTCTCTGTGCCTCTCCATAGGACTCTCCCTTCCAGAATGATGCCATGAAGACCCTAGAAGTCATTACTAGGGAAATGGCCAAAGCGACGAACTTTGCACTTGCCTCTATTAAAATGTCTTTGCGGTGCTTTTGATATCATGTATTTTTTGTCTCCTAAGATATTAGCCATCGCACCCAATTTTGGAATGTCCTCAAATCTGAAAAGCATTCCTTCCACTTCTTCAACTAAATCATTAATCAAAATATTGAACAGTAGAAGGTCTAGGGCTGCATCTTTTGACCCTCTCTCCAGTTGGATGAGGACCCACTGATGAGGATTTTTTGAGTAAGATTTTTTAGCCAGCTATGTATCCACTGAACTGTCATATTATGGGAGTTATAGCTGTAGCACAAAGAGTTATCTCAGGAAATAGGGTTCTGGGGGTAAGAACAAGACTATAATTATAGTAGTCTGACTGTTAAAATATTCCTTTCTTGATATCAGGTTTAATTACACCCCCCCCCCCCCCACACACACACACATAATAATCATGTCCAGATCCTGAGCTATATCTTCTCTTAATCAAATAATTCCACGGCATTTAACAAGCATCCCTTCCTTGCGTATTGAGTTTCTAGAATATTTACAGCTCTGAGTAGTAATAGAAACTTTTAGCTGCTTAAAAGTAAATTCCAAGTAATTAATAATTTGATGTAATATTGATGTACTTTTAGGAATATAAATATTAATGTTTATTCTTTTAATAATAATTTCTAACCATCTATTCATTCTGTAGTCAATGTAAGTCAAAGATATACATTTGCCCAACAATTTATCACTGCCAGAAATAAATGACAAGAAATAATTTATTCAGTGATGGCCAAAGTCCCAAAAAGAGAGGAATATGGTACTTATTTAAAAAGAAATTAGAAAGAGAGATTGGTGATAGAGATTGGTGATAATCTGAAAGACCCCCAACACAGGGAAGGGCATTTGGTTACTCTTGACCTCAGGGTAAGGTCCACCTATTGCATTCAAGCATCCTGGCCTCTGAGAGGTCCCCAAGTCCAGGAAACGCAACTGCATAATTTGTGGAAGTAACTTCCATTTACTTAGCATGTAATTATTTTGAAGCTGGTGCAAAGAATCTATATGGGTGTGATTGAGGCAGATGCAAAGCCTAGGCTGGACCCATTTCCCCACTAGCAGCATCTTCATAATATCTCCCAGCTGTTGTTGAAATGATACAAAGCTGGTCCCCATTGCAGGTACGTTTTGGCACAACGATGGTTGAAGAACTCTAGAAAATGCTAGAAATCAATAGTAAGGTAATACAAAATGGTGCAAAACCAGTATAAAACATTGGGTTATATTTAGGTATTGGGTAGAAATCCTCTTAATTATAGATGTACCAAACCAGATTTGGAGTCACAAACAGTACCAAACTGGTACAAAATTTGTAATACTTTTTGATGGATGGTTTTGCCAGCAAAAATATTACAGCCTGAAGTTAGTCACTTTAAAAGTTGCATTGCTTTGCATCAGAAAGTTAAATCTCTGCTTTAGTCTCTCCGACTGAGATGAATGGGGGGTTGAAGTGCTTAACTTTAACGCCAAAGTTAAGGGGTGAACTGGTACGGAACTGAATAACCAGAGATTCATGGAAAAGGAGATGGGATGAGAGCCGAACACAATCTCCACTTGATTCTTTCCTAGAACAGTTCTTCCCTTGTGGTTCATGAAACTGAGAATTGCCAACACCGTCCGTCACTTCTCCCTCCCCACTCCACACCCCCAGTTCTGTGCACTTCTGGTTCTTTGGGGCTGAGAGTCTAAATTTAGTACCACTGAACAAACGCTTGATTTGCCTGAGCTGACAGTGCTGGAGGTCATCACCCCACAACTGTTTTGGCAGAATTTGGGAGACTGCCATCTGACCAGCCAGCTTGCACGCCCAACTCCACTGCCAATTTCTCATCCCATCTATCTTCCTAGGGAACATATGGCTCAATAGTGGGATGCTGTAACAGAAGTGCCTTTACGATCTGCACAATTTCTACCATGCGTTCAAGACACAAGTAGCTAGTATATAAATGAAGATGGCCAGTCCTTGATAAGGTCATTATTCTGGCCATTTTCATTATACATGACACCAAACCGGGGGACCTCAAGAACCTCAAGCCATATATCTGATGAAGGCCACATTTTTATGTGTTGAAGAATACAGATTGGCTGCAAAGACCATCAGATTTATAGCTGTTTTTATGGGTCTTCTGCTATGTTAGCATGATGGGTAATTTGGCAGTTCCTTTCATTAATATCCCATGATGGAATATTTATGATGCCACCACTGACTCATGGAGACATATTTTACATCTCCGCATAGAAATTTAAAATGTAAGATAAACATGAGTTTATTGCAGGGGAATAATAATAATAATAATAATAATAATAATAATAATAATAATAATTCAATGTAATTATAACAGCACAAGCACAGAATATGTTGGAAAGAACTGCAGGAGCATTCAAAACAAAGGAAAGAAGCAGGTCAACAATTGCAGGTTACAGAATGATCCCAAGTGGGAAAAGAGGAATTTATCCAAGGCTGTGTATGTTTCCTTTTACAAGCATTTTTGCATATCATGCAATTTTAAGCATGTTTTGGCCAAATACAATAACATGTTTTGTACTTTTTCATTGATATGCTAGTTTTTGCGCTTGCTTCTCTCTCTCTCTCTTTCTCACACACACACACGCACACACACACATAAACCCCCTGTGTCTTCCTCAGCCTCGGGTCCTCTACCAGAGGCCTGGGAGTTTGAGGGTTATGCGCAGTATCTTAGCTGTTCCTAGCACTGCACTTTTCTGCACAGAGAGCTCTGATGTTGTTCCTGGGATCTGTTGGAGCCACTCTCCCAGCTTAGGAGTCACAGCCCCGAGTGCTCCTACCACCACTGGGACCACTTTAGCCATTAATTTCCACATCCTCTCTAGTACCTCCTTCAGGCTTCTCATACTCCTGCTTCCTGATGTTGTTGTCACTTGGCACCACTACACTTATCATTACCGCTGTCTTGTAGTCCTTGTCTACTACCATGATGTTGGTTGATTGGCCAGTACCTGCCTGTCCATCTGGATCTGAAAGTCCAACAAGATCTTAGCCCTGTTATTCTCCACGACCTCTGTGGAATCTCCCATCTGGACTTGGGAGGGTCTAGCCCATGCACCGTGCAGTTGTTCCTGTACACAATGCCAACTACTTGGTGGTGCAGTTCGGTGTATGCTGTTCCTGCCTGCATCTTACACCCTGCCACTATGTGTTGGACTGTCTCTGAGGCCTCTTTGCACAATCTGCACCTTGGGTCCTGTCTAGTGTGGTAGACCCCTGCTTCTGGGTCTGGTGCTTAGTGCCTGTTCTTGTGCTGCTATGATCAGTGCCTCAGTGCTGTCTTTTAGTCCAGCCCTTTCCAGCCACTGATAGGATTTCCCAGTGTCAGCCACCTCAGCTATCTGTCGATGGTACATCCCATGCAGGGGCTTGTCTTGCCATGGGACCTCCTCCACTTGAATTTCTTCCCATTCTCTCGGCAGCTCATCTTTGGGTGCCATCCTACTGATGTACTCCTGGATGATCTGGGTTTCATCTAGGACAGTAGCTTTGACATTCACCAGACCCCACCCACCCTCTTTCCAACTGATGTATAGTCTCTGGGTGTTGGACTTGGGATGGAAATCTCCGTACATTGTGAGGAGGTTCCAGGTCTTCACATCATCAGCCTCCATGTTATCTTTTGGCCAGCTCGCTATAGTGGCAGGGTATCTGATGACTAGCAGGGCATACGTGTTGATGGTGTGGATCTTGTTCTTCCCATTGAGCTGCCTCTTCAGGACCTGTCTTATCCTTTGGTGATACTTGGATGTTGCTGTCTTCTGTGCCTCCTCATTGTGGTTCCCATCTGACTGTGGGATACCAAGGTACTTGTAGCTGGTCTATATGCCTGCTATGTGGCCCACTGGTGGTTCCACCCCATCAGTCTTAACTACCTTCCCTCTCTTTACTATCATCTGGCCACACTTCTCCAGTCCGAATGACATCCCAACGTCCTCACTGTAGATCCGTGTCAGGTGGATCAGAGAGTCAATGTCTCGTTCACTCTTAGCATACAGCTTGATGTCATCCATGTAGAGGAGGTGGCTGATGGCAGTTCCACTCTTGAACTTGTACCCATATCCAGTCCTTGTGATTATCTGGCTGAGGGGGTTCAAGTCTATGCAGAACAGCAGCGGGGACAGTGAATCACCTTGGTATATGCTGCACTTGATGGCCACTTGTGCTAGCTGCCTTGAGTTGACTTCCAGTGTTGTCTTCCACTGAGTTTTTGAGGAAGGTTCTTAGTGCACTGTTGACTTTGTATAGCACCAGGCATTCACAGATCCAGGTGTGTGGCATTGAGTCATAGGCTTTCCTGTCAATCCAGGCTGTGCTCAGATTGGTCTGTTTAGACTTTGAGTCTCAGGGACTGCTTTATCTATCAGCGATGGGTGTTTTGAGCCTCTGATTTTATTCCCAATGCCCTTCTGAGCTGTGCTCATGTACTGGCCCATATGATCCTATAGCTTGGCAGCTATGATGCTTGATAGGACTTTCCATGTTGTAGGGAAGCAGATTATTGGCTGGTAGTTGGATGGTGTTGTTCCCTTGTGGGGGATCTTTCATGATCAGCACTGTCCTTTCATGTGCTAGCCAGTTTGGGTGGAAGCCTACTGCTAGCAGCTGGATCGTCTGTGCTGCTGGGCATTCATGCACTGCTGTTAGATGCTTTAGCCAGTAGGTGTGGAACATATCTGGGCCAGGTACTGTCCAGCTCTTCATGTTCTTGACCCACTGTTGGATGTCTGCTGCTGTGATGGTAACTGGTATCTGTTCTGGGAGATTACTGTGATCTGCTCTCAGGTCCTGCAGTCACTTCGCACTGGTGTTATGTATCTTCCCTTTCTGTCATATGTTCTTCCAGTACTGTTCAGTTTCTGCTGTTGGTGGCTCTACTGTTACTGTGTTGTTGCACTGCAGTTGGGAGTACACTTTGGCTGGTTCTTTGGAGAACAGGGCATTTATCTTCTTGCTTCTCTAGTATATCTCCTTAGCCTGGCAGCCAGTGCTGTGAGCCTTTGTTTAGCAGTCTCTAGGGCTTCAGATGGAGTCAGACCCTTGTATTTTTTCAGTAGCCAAGTCTTATCCTTAATCTCCACACCCTTCTGTAGTTCCACCAGCTGAGTTGCCTTGATCTTAGCCTCCAACCTCTTTTTCCAGTTATGTACTGCTGTTCTTGATTGTGTAGCCAAGCATCTCCAGGATTACAGCGGCTATAGCATATATCAATTCATTGGTTTGAGTTATGGTGGTAGTAGGGATTGTGGTGAGGGCTCTATTGGCATCTTCTAGCATACTATCGGATGGTACTTCTCCACTGAACCTTGGTAATCAGTCTTGAGGGTTAGCTAGTTTATCCATGATCTTCTGCATCCTATCAGCTGCTGTGCTCTGTAATGGAGACAGTGGTGGTGATGCTCTCATTAGGTCTACTGTTGTAGTAGCATTCCATCAATTCCAGGTTCTCTCATCTCGTCCATGCATGGTTTGTTCCAGTAGCCCACTTATCGTCAGATTGTCCTGGTTCCCCAACATCTGATCCTGACCTTGTTAATCTGGGCAATGTCCGAGCCAGCATGACTCTCTTAGTTTGTGTCATTCTCATAGTTGAGGTAGGCAGGTGAAGAGTTAGGGGGTCTTTGCCCAAGAACCCCTACTGGTAAGGTAGGTGCCAGCCAGGATTCAAACCCTGGTCTCCTGCATCAAAGGGCAGTGTTCTAACCACTACACTATCCAAATGCTTATATTTATGATCTTTGTTGCAGGGGAAAAAGCAAGAAAGAGGAAATGGTAAATTGGCTGTGCTTTCTGGGCCCTGTAGCTTTTATAGCCATGCTGAAAAGAAGATGAATGCAACCATTGCAGCAAGTGGGAAAATGCATTTTAGGCTGGCCCTACCCAAATCCCACAACCAATGAGACAGTAATCATTTTGGATGTCAGGGTGAATGGATTTATGCAACTAATTAAAGAAATAACATTCCTACAGCAAGTGTGGTTCCAGAAAGATCTGTCTTTTGATTTGAAGGCATTTCTACCTGGCATTCAACCTCCAGGGAAGTACCCAGTGGTCCAAGAGCCTTTGCACATGATTAGCTCTATTATAACAAAGGAGAGAAATGGAGGGTCTGTCTCTTGAGTTCCAGGGCTAAGTCTTTTAGTCACTGGACCAAGTGCCCTTTCCTTCAAGCATTCCTTCACCTTATCTTGAAACCTCTGAGAAATACCTGCAACTTACAAGGCTGGGTTCATTGACAAGGCAGTGATGGGCTTCTTGGTTTTTAAGATAAAACAATGTCAAGAGCAGCCATGATTAGAATCAGGACATCTCATGATTTATGGTCTGTGGACCTTCAGGTTCAGCAAATCTAGGATGGAGGCTAAAACAGTTGTGTGGTTCATGAGCATGTAGACAGTACCATCCATCTTCACATCACAACTCTTTCTCCAGGCCTGTCCTGTCCTGCTATGGAACATTTCCAAGCAAATTCTGGCCTTTGTTTGGCTGTTTGGAAAATTTCTTACATGCATTCATCATCATCATCATCATCATCACCACCACCACCACCACCACCAAATTTATTTCCATTTTTCTATCTAGCTTAACCTAGATCCTCCAGAATTTAGGACTATAAAACCTACCTGTCCAGATCATCTAGATAGGCCTATACTGGGGAAGATTGTGCTAATCTGGTTACTCCATTTCTTTCCATGTAATACTAACTGAACCATTGTGGGATACCAGGAGCCGCTTCCTAACTCATCAACATGTTCAAAACTTCCCCTGTTGGAACCCTACACAGAAAGAGCAGTTCTTCCGTGGGGCTTCAGTTGCCAAAAGCAGGTGATTTTGCTCTCAGTTTCAGAAATGCAAACAGCGTTGCAGATACTGAGGATTGTCACCCATGGGTGGGGGAATTTCAGAAAGTGGAGTTCTGCCTACAGTATCTTTGCATGGTAATCTGGAGCTGCCAAAGTCTTGTCTAACTAACAGCTGCACGTATCCGAATTCTGCCCGTCCTTTAGACAACTGGAGAATGGCCACCAGACAGAGAGAGGCCTCCAGTTCTCCTTCCCATTCTGAGGACAGAGAGCGGCTTCAAGTCAGTAGCTTTCCACATTCAAACGATCTAAGATTTAGATTTCATTTTTATTTAATATATTTAGTGAAAGTCTGATAAAATTACTTCTCTAGCTGCTGTAAAGAATTGGATCTAAGGGCATCCCCACAGGGGTCTTTTTATGTTCCAAAATCAGTTCCACCTCTATTTTATTTCCAGCCCATTTGCAGTGGATTAGAATATATATAATAGTGTATATTCTATATATATATATATATATATATAGAATTGCAACAAAATGGTCACAGCAATGAGATTAACATTATTGTTGTTGTTGTTCTGCTGCTGCTGTTGGAAATAATGAGATTAGTGAGTGCACAGTGAAGGATCACATCTTTGCATGCTCAGGATACTGAAAGTGCAGCTTTTTCATCTAGGAAGAAAACTGAATATATTTAAATTGTCTCAATTATTTATACAGTAATTTTGTTTTAAGGAAGATGGATTGCAGTAGGGGGGGGGAAAAGGATAAAGTTTCCAGGACTGTTGAGAAATATGTGATAGTGTGTTGCTGCCTGGTTTCTAGAATACACATGAGAAATGTGGTGCATACCTGGCTTTCCCCCAAGAAATCGGAGGAGTTTCCATGGCAACCTGATCTGGGTAGACATAAGTCCAAGGCAAGACTGCAGGTATCTTGACTCAATGAGGTTCATCATTCTCTGTGGGCCCCCAGCAGTTCCTCCCTTCCTTCGAACTGCCTGAATTTCTCTGGGCGTGCAGACCTAAAGCTGCCAGACTTCATTCTGTTAACTCTGAGAGCGATTTTGTTTTGGCTGTGCAGTGAGAGGCCACAAAAGCAGCAGAAACTTTGGCTGCAAGCCTTTATGCCCTCCGCCAGGAGGAGGTCCTGCTGAAGACAGTTGGACTTATCTCAAAGAAAACTTGCAAGGGGATGCCCTCCTGAGAGGGTCACATTCTTCAATTTGTCATGCTGCTACATGAGCACCAGTGAGCTCCACACCCTCAGGGCTGCTGCAATCCTGCATGCCAGAGGTGGACCACAGGGAGCCCTCCAGATGTTGGCGGGGTCTATAACTTCCGTCAACTTGGGACAACAGAAGTTGCATTTGACAACATCTGGAAGGCTCTCTGTCTCCTGCACATTTCCTTAGGGCCAAGTGACAATGAAAATAATCACATTCTTTCCAGATCAACATGCAAAGAAAACAGTATGATGAATGATTGTGCCAATGATTAATCTCTTCTCCCTGAAGAGCATCTTTTCTAATACTGTCTGGAACTGGTTGCTATTCTGTCTTGTGGCACTGTGTTCAGCAAGTGAATATTCACAGTACAGATGTGCTTCCTTATCTCTGTCCTACTGGGCCATCAATTTCCAAGTTCTAGTATTAGGGACAGACTGATTAAAATCAGCGGGATTTGGGCTCATAATTAATTTAAATTCCACTGATTTCAACAGGCCCACTCTATATAAAACGAAGTCCAGTTCTATCCAATGAGAAAAAGAGAGCATCTTAGTCAATGGTCTTCATCCTTTTTATAGTTGAAAAATCAAAAAATATATCCATACTTAGTTATCTTTGGTGACATAGAAAGGATGGGAACGCAAGTATTTTTATAGATACATTATATGACATGGATATGTAAACCGGTATTTTAAAATATATATTGTTGACTATTAACATGCTACTATTAAATTCTACCAATTTATGGTTCTTCTCCTGCTTTGGCCAACAGAAGTTTATTATACTCTTCATTTGGGGTAACAAGAGGCCCTGTTGCTTATTCTATAACTGAGTGGAATAATGGGCATGGCTACCCCTTGGCTGTAGGCATTTCACGTGCCTTACAGGTTCATACGTTGTATTCTGCCCCAGAATTACTGGGAAGTTGTCTGCTCCTGCTAATAGTTTGAAAGAAACTGATGCCCAATGTTGTTTCTCAGGGTGTGAGTCACTCTTTGAGTCGAACACTGACTCAAACCACTTCTGATGAGACGCCTTCCTGCCACGTAACATGGGGCAGTGATTGTTAGTGACCAAGATCAGAGGTTCTTGAATTAGAAGTACATTCTGTGGGGGAGCCTGTCCATCAAGCTGGGGCTCTACTTCTGCGGATTTTCTTACAGGAGAAGCCATGCAGAGTTTGGGAGGCAGCCTTATGTTCTGAGGGAGGGCTTTGCTGAAAAACTAAGAAGACGAGACTCTGTTTTACCTCTGAACTAATCACATTAACGCATTGTGAGAGCTTGAAAATGCAGCTTAATTGTCAGTGTGTCTTATTGCAAAGAAAGTGCCTCTAAGAATTAGCAAGGTAACGACCCCAGTCTTTAGCCCTTGTAGCCGTCATTTACTTTGGATTAGGGATATGACTCCTAGTCCGAAAGCTATTGGTTACAATCAAAATCAGAACACCAGTTTGGTGCAAAAGGCAGAGGACCTGCCACAACAGTTTCCCCACTGGTGACCCACCACTTTCCTCTTGCATCACTCAGCCCTTGTTCTGGGGACAAGAAGCCCGAACTCAGTAGCACAAGAGCAGCACAACTACGGTGGGGTGACTCTGGAAGACACTGCCTGTCCCTTGCAGGGGGGAAACCTGCCCAGGTGCTCAGCTTGCAAGCTCATTGGATGCCTTTCGGTGAGTTCCTAATTTTCAGTCTGACTTTCCCACAGGGTTGTCGTGATGATGGGACAAAGAAGGCAGCAGCCTTGAGTTTCTCGGGAGAAAGGAAGAATATACATTTGAAAAATGAAACGAGATCTTTGTTCTAGCTCTGTAAAACTACATATTACCGGTAGACAAGATGCAGAGGAATAGTGGCCTCCATCGCCTGCTCTTTCTTTCCTTTGATCCAGCTGCAGACCACTGGAACAAGCAGCCCACAGTCCGCTGTCCTACAGAGGCAAAGCCATTGTTCGGGCTGTGCCTTGATTGCCCTGGTCAGAAGATGCCGCTTCCAAGACGGTGGGCTATGATGTCCTGCATGCCAGCATAACAGCATAAGGCTGGGTACAAAATGAGGTCTCATACTGAGGACTCCCTAAAGGTGGGAGTCTGACATCCAGCCCTCAATACCGTACTAAAAATTCACTCTGAATCGCTCATTTCCTTCGCTTTTCCCCAGGTATCAGGGAGGTGCCACAAACTCAAATGAAATAGACCTGCTGAATCCCCTGGGCCTAATTTGAATGCCAAACTGAATGGAGAGGTAAGAGCTGGGGGGCGGGGGGAATCAGATTCCAGGAGAGAATTTAAGCTGACCTAAAGAAAGAAGAAGGAATTGTCCAAAATGCAATGAAGTGAAAGGTAAGTTGAGCCAAAAATTCAGTTGAGTCATCAAAAAGGCCACAGACTGAAAGACAGAAGGCTAGTAAGATGAGCCTTGTAACACTGTGGTGACAAAAAATAGTACCATTAAAACACAGAATTTGGTCCTGGCAAGTGGAACAAAAGAAATTTGCATTAGTGGCAGCTCTTTTCTCATAATGAAGTGCTGAAGCAGGCAAATGTGTTTTAAGATAACAGAAGCCCTCTCAATAAACCAGCTTCAGATAAGAAATGTTAATTACTATATTGCCTCCTGAATTAAGGGGCTACAGCAAATGTACAAGTACATTTAACTCTTTATCCATTTATTGCTGTATTTTTGAGATATATATATGTGCGTGTGTGTTTTAATTTTCAATTTATAGACTGCAATAACATCAAAATCAGAACTGGGCAGAGCTTTTGAAGAAATCTTTCCAAACCCACTAGTGCCAGTAACACCCCTTTCTTCATAGGGTTAAAAACTAATGTTTGAAGCGAAAGGTTGCATGGTGGCCTCAGACATTCTCCCTGCCTCTTGCTACATTTATGCGCACGGACACATTGCTGGGGGTCCCAGCAGAAATTGAGCAAACTCAGGGAGGCAGTGAAAGATAGGAAGGCCTGGCGCAATATGGTTCATGGGGTCACGAAGAGTCGGACACGACTTAACGACTGAACAACCAGCAGAAGTGTTGCCCGTGTATGAGAGAGAGAGAGAGAGGGGAGGACAGAAAGACAGACAGACAGACAGACAGACAGACAGACAAGCAGCTTTCGAAGCAGCCATGTGAACTCTACAAATGGAATGAATAGAGAAACCAAGGATATCACATCCAACCTGAATGGAAATAGACCATTGCCCCCAACTCCAGCTTGGTTGTGTTGAGTTCAGAAGAGAAAATTTCCCCCAGATGCAGCAACCAGGGAAATTGAAAGATGCAATCAAGTGAGTTTGTTTATTTATTTATGTATTGGTCCAATTTATATGGCCACCCATCTCTCACGAGGCGACTCTGGGCAGGTTAAGTCTCTTCATGAAGTTTGGAGAGGAATAGAATAGAATAGAATAGAATAGAATAGAATAGAATAGAATAGAATAGAATAGAATAGAATAGAATAGAATAGAATAGAATAGGAACTGGCCCAGAGCCTATTCCTTAGAGCAAGTCCAAGGTGATGTCAGGGTGGCTACGAAGCAGGGCCCGAGAGGCTATAAGAGAAAATATGGATTCCTTCAAAAAACCAAAGTCTTTGCTGCAATGAGGAAAAAAGGGAACATCAACTTTAGCAAAAGGAGTGTGACTGATTAATGCAAATTCAGAAACAGATTTTGAGGAGGAGTACATAGCAAAAGTATAGATAAAAATATTGATATTATTTTTTGTTTGTTTATTACAAGTGCTTTTATGCCACTTCAGTCATTGGACTCTCAGGAAACCAAAGGATCGATCTGTTGGACAAGAGAGACATGAAACGTTTGCTGAAGAAGAACAGGGAAATTGCAGGAAAACTGAATGAATTGTTCGCTTCTCTCTTCATGCTTGAACTGGCTTTTTCAGGAGGCAGCTATATAAGCTGAGACAGATATAGGTACCGAGAGATTAAGTTACAGGTCTAATGCACAAATTAAAAATAAACGAATGCCCAAGTCCAGATAATATCCATCCAATGGCTGAAAAACTTTGTAACAGAATGCCAAGCTTGTTCAACTAAGGGCCTATCCACGCATCCTTTTGCTAGTTTAGATTAAGATGTGATACCCGTTGCTGCTTTATTTATTTATTATGAATGTTTTTATGCTGCTTCAATTGTTTCAACCCCAAACAGCAGTACACAAAAACACAATAATACAGTAATCAAAGATAAATTATTCAGTACATCATCCCATAAAAATACAATCAACAGCCATAATACTATAATCACACTATTGTGAAAATCAGGAGTAAATCAAAGCAATTCCCAGGTTGCTTTGAGAAGCTGTAGATTCACATTCAGTATTTAAAGTTAGCTTTTCTATCTATTAAGGACACGTGATATCATTTTTCTAAGAACTGGTCACAAGTTGGATCCCAGGATTTTGATAGGTTTCTCCAAAGGTTCCTTTGTGAAACAGTGTTTGTAGTAAAATAGCTTTTATGTCAAAGCCTATTGACTCTACCATAAACCAACTGAAACTGCTTTAACAGAGTGAGGTCATCCCTTTGATTTCTGCAGGAAACATGAGAAATCCTAATGACACAAAACACTATCGCTTCTTGACTTCTATGTTTCTGATTCACATGTTGCTTAGAGTTGGGTCCTTTAGGTTAGTGAGCAAGACAGATCTGGCAGCCCCAGATCTGCTTATTCCAGTGTTGCTGCAGATATAAAATTGGTTATCATTCAAACCATGAGACTTGGGACTTGTACTTATATACTAAGATCTTTCTATTATATTGTGGGGTGTAGTTGCACATTTAATTTAATTGTTTGGCTTCTATACAATTATAAGTCTGGGACGTGGAAAAGGAATCTTTACTAAATAGTTCAAAGGACATTTCCCACACTATCTTCTCCAACACTCTTTAGGGGAAACCAGGACTGGTAAACTAGTATAAAGCTATTACATTGATTCCACCATATGAGCTGGCCAACTCACTGGAAGCCAGTAGGACTGCATTACAGTCCCCTTTGAGATGCAGTCAGTATTACATACAACTTAAATGCTTTAGCTACTCCCTTTATTTAATTGCTGCGGCAAGAAAAGGGATGCTGTAGATTTCGATGGGGGGGAGGGTTGTACTAGAAATATCAGTTGAGGTCCTTCTTCTCTGAGGTTCACTTTATCAAATTTGATGCGTATGTATGGCTCTGTTAAATAAACTGTGATATCTGTGGTATTTGGTCGTAAACATTACTGTATGGTTAAAATCTCATGGCCTGACTAAGACCTCTATGCATATAAACAAGATGTCCACAAGCGGCTGCTTGCACAAGAATGTGGCCTTCAGACTGTGACGGAGTAGACGAGCAGCTGCATTTGGATCAGTCGTTGGCCGCCTGTCCAAATGCTCGTCTATGTTACAGCCGTGGCTTCTAATCCAGCAAGTCTTCTCTCTCCTTAAGACAAGGATATTAAAGCTTAACATCCTGTGATAGTTTACTACGTACTCTTTCACCATGGGGACTTCTCATTAGTGTATTTTCCAGATGATCCAATGTCTGCAATCACCTTCTTTGCACAAAATCCAAGCATTTTGCAGGTCTACCTGTAGAATAGATCCTGTGTTTCCTCTCTGGGAAAAATACTTTCTGAATAGTAAGTAGTGACTATTCCGAATATTCCGAATAGTGAATAGTGATGTGTATGTGTAGGAAGAGGCTGGAAGTGCAAACTCTGGAACTGTGAATTCAATGATCTTCTTCACTGTCAATGCTCCTGTGATGAGAAGGCCCTACAGAATGGGCTGTAGAGATCTGTGCACTAACATATAAATACTTCAGACATACACAGTTACCTAGAGCAGTTCAGGAATGACTTACGCAGCCTGAGAAGGCTTGCAAACTAGAATTTCCGTCCCTTTGGAAAATAGGTAGAATTGTTGATGAACCCAAGAGATGTTCAAAGCATCGCTGAGTCCAAGGCAGGATTCAGTTCCTCTTCAGGGTTCCCCAAACAGGATTGGTTTTGCCGATATGATTTCTGCTGAGGTTTGAGGCAAAGATGTTCTGCAGAAAATCAGAAGCATTATGTCATCTCACGGAGTAGCTAGGGAAGACAACAAATGGCTAGAAAAGAGATAAGAATTCTCTCTTCTTCCTCCAACCAGTTTTTCCTCAACTTTGCATCTTGTAAATGTATTCAACTTCAACTCCCATTTGGGTGGTAGATGATGACGGTTAGCCCTTATCAGTCGTGCAGAGGGTTTGAAGAAGTTTGCAGGTCAGGGTCTCCTCTCACTTGTAGGTGACCACAGGAAGTGAGGCTGTCTCTATAATCCAGGCATAAAAGCAAGAGGAGAACAACTGACCACTTCATCACACCAAAAAAGAAGCCAAAATGGCCACATGAATTACTCTCCCATCACTGCTATTAATTTTAAAAAGTGCCTGTGTTTATATGATACCAAAAGATGGGGTGGGAAGCTGGACGGCATTCCTTTCTTATAATAAAATGAATTTTGAAAACAGATTCATGGTACTAAAAATAATCCATGGAAGAACCCTCATTTATCTATTTTCTTCTGCCCTTATTAACCTTTCAGAAATTCAATCATCAGGGATAGACTTCCCATATATGTTCAAGCTTTGTAGATTATAGTCCCCCAGATATCTTAGGCTATGAAATGTGGTCTTGAGGAAGATAAGACCTGTCCTTCACATTCTGAGGAGACCAGAAGGTTGGGAAAGGGTCTTTTTTTTTCTTTACTAATTTTTTATTCAGTCTCCTGGCTGTCCCAGTTTGATAAACAAAATACAACAGCATTTTGTTGATGGTGATGTCTCATTAATAGAAATTCCAACACACTAACATGGTGGCTTCTGGATCACAGCCCTTGACCCAGGATTTATAATCGAGTGGAGAATGACCCTCATGACATTCCTTGGGAAACAGTGTATTTTCTTGGATAATTTTGTTCCAATGGTTATAAACTAATGGTTTCAATTGTTTCTAGAAGTCATTAGAAAGAATTTACCACTGATTTGGCTCTTTTTCATTCTTCCCGCAAGAAGGGCCATACTCTGCTTGATTGATTGCACATTTAACATTATTCGAGGCAATGCTTTCTCAAAGATGTCAGGCAACTAATTTCTCCAATTATTTCTGTATCAGTGTCATTCTTCTCGTGTATAACTGTCGTTGACTACAATATGCCTTCTAATGTTGCTTATTATCAACTCCAAGCACAGTTAACTCATTTGTTTCTCCTGGTTTAATCAAAATCATCTTGGGTTTTTCCTCTGACTGACATTTCCCCGGCACTCACATACATTATTCTGGATTCATTTCTGCTTTGTTAGCCATCATCTCTTCGTTGGATTGTTTTGCTTTCTAAATAATGGGTAATGATTTGTGAATGGGATTTAAATCCCCTGGGATTTAAATTAGATTATTCAAATTGGATGTTTCTATTTCCTCTCACCACACCATCTAGCCTCTCCCTGCTTAAATACAGGGTGTCCAGGTTTTCATCCTTTATAATCTGAGCTGTGACATCAAATGACTTCAATATTAGCAGAAAATACAGAGAAAGCATTCAAGAGCGACTAGTTTTGGGGAACGTGCAGCCACCTTCATCTGTAACTTCCTTGCTCAATGGTAATTCCCTTCCTCTTGAAAAACAGTACAAAATAATTCACTAGCCATTTAATACGCACGTCCTTCTGTGAATAAAGCTGAAGTTTACTTTTGGGAAGGGGGAGATATTGGCTCCTAATGCAAAGGGCATTTAGGGGTACTAGCAGTTCTCAGCCCAAAACAGAAGATTTGCGTATTGGGAATCTTAGTTATACTTCACTGAGGGGTAGGAAGGGTGCAACAATTCTAGCCAGCCTATCAGAAGTAAGTTTTCTCTCTCTTTCTCTTTCTCTCAGTGGTCCCACAGACACTCTCTACGCGTCTGATACCAAATGAGATGAGTGGCCATAGAAATTGAAACGAGAGAGAGAGAGAGAGAGAGAGAGAGAGAGGAGAGAATATGAATCCTCGGAAAAGTCAACTGGGATTTTTATTATGGGCTCCAAAGAACTGTTGTCACATAACATTAGACAACACCTGATGCTAGTCGTTAGTTTTATTTTTTGTGATTTTAGGTGTTGTTATTTATAATTACTATTGTTATGTGATTTGACTAATGTAGCATTAAAAATTTAATTTTAACTCCTGAGCTATTTCTGTGTTGGGGTTTATATTTTACATTATATAAAACTATGTTAATTGATTTGTATGCTTCTCAGAAAACTGTGGATAGCAGGCAGTTGAACAGTATAATGCATAAACATTATCTAAAGTGAGTATCATAGATCTATATAATATGATAAACATAAATAACAGGAGTGCTACTTTATAAAATTCAAACTGTGTATCAATTTTAAATCCTATCAAACTACCTAGATTTCACACTGCTGAAGTTCTCCCATGAACAGATAATTAATATTTTAACCATGAATAAAAGGTGAAAAACCATATCTGACAAGTACAGAAGGAGACCGTGTCTCTCTCTTTCTCTCTCTCTCTTCTGATTCAAACTGCATTCTGGAAAAAAAAAAAATTATTTTGAATGGATGTGGAACAGATATGTTCTTCTCTGTGGTCCTGGATATTTTTCCTTTAGCAAATCTTCTTTGGAGTCCTTGGGGTTCTCTGAGCTTGGTTCTTTCCTTGCAAACATTTCATTACCCGGCTAGGTAACATCTTCAGTGCTAAAATGGGATGGGGTTTGCTCTCTATTTATATACTGTGGCATGCCCTGCCAGTGCTGGTGGGGGTGGGGTTTTTGCTTTGCTCCTCTGGTAGTTCCTTGATTAGCCTATGTTTGCTGCTTGATTGTGTGCCTGGTGGTAACCTCTGCTTATCTGGGTGATGATTGCTGGTGAGGAGATCTTCTGGTCTTTTGCCTCTTTTGAATAGTATGTAGATGCTGTTTATCTCTATGTGCCTGTTGATGGCTGCCTTGCTGAATACCAGGCTTCCAAGAATTCACTTGCATTTTTGGATTTAACTTGGTCTAAAATGCTGACAGTTTCCCAGTTGAAACTGTGGTTGAGTCTGTCCATGTGTTGTGAGATTAAGGAGTTTTCATCATGTCTTCTGACTGCTAGTTGGTGCTCGTGGATGCACTCTGCTAGTCTTCTGCCTGTCTGTCCTACATAGTGTTTGTTACAGTCCTTACACTGTATGTTGTAGATGACTCCTGTTTTTTCTTCTTGTGCTACTGGGTCCTTTGGTTTACTTAAGATATTTTGGAGTGATTTTGTTGGTTTGTGTGCTACAGAGATGCCATGTGGTTGTAATAGTCTGTTGGTGGTTTCTGAGACATTTCTAATGTATGGCATTGTGATCTTTTTCATAGCTTGTGTAGGTTGTGTTGTAGTAGGTTGAGTGGTCAGGCACTTTTTGATAAAGTTGTGTGGATATCCATTTTGTTGGAAGATATTGTATAGGTGGTCTGTTTCCTTTTTCTGCTGTTCTGGGTTGCTGCAATGCATTTGTGCTCACTTGAATATAGTTCTTACACAGCTCCTCTTGTGGGAGGCTGGGTTGTTGCTTTGGTAGTGGAGTACTTGATTGGTGTGGATTGTCTTCTGATAAACTTGGGTTTCTAATTTACTGTTGTTTCCTCTGCTGATGAGGATATCTAGGAAGGGTAGTGTGTTGTCGTTTTCTTCCTGTCTGGTGAATTTTATTCCTTTGAAGATGTTGTTGATGGTTTCATGTGTCTTCTCTAGTTGTTTCTTTTTTATTATAACAAAGGTGTCATCTACATACCAGATCCATACTTTTGGGTGTATGCATGGAAGTGCTAGAGTTTCTAGGCGTTGCATTACAATCTCTGCTATGAGTCCTGACAGTGGTGATCCCACGGGTGTGCCTTTGATTTGTTGGTATATTTGTCCATCAAACTGAAAATAGGTGGCGAGGCAGAGGTTGAGGAGATCCATGATTCTGGCTATTTCGATCTGGGTGTATTTGGTTAGGTCGGGTGTGTTGTGTACTACTGCTGATATGGATTCTTTCGCTAGTTCTCGGTTTATGGATGTAAAGAGTGCTGTGACATCAAATGAGACCATAATTTCATCCTCATCTATGTGTACGTCTTTGATTTTCTTGAGGCACTGTAGTGAGGAGTTGATAGAATATTTGCTGTTCTCTGTGTGGCGCCCAAGCTTTTTTGTCAGTTCTTTCGCTATGTTTTACGTTGGAGTCCCTGGTAAAGACACAATTGGTCAGAGCGGTATGTCAGGCTTGTGTATTTTTGGTCATCCATAGAAGCGTGGGAGGATGGGTCCACTGCTTTTCATCTGCCACTGTTCTTCCTTAGTGATCTGGCCTTTCTTAGTTAGGTCGCTGAGGGTTCTCTTGATTAGGCTGTCTACTTTCTGTATTGGGTTGGGGTTAACAGGGATGTAAGTTTCTTTGTCCTCTAATAACTTCTTGGCTTTTTGCAGGTACATTGTGATTTATCCGTAATAACTGTGGTGAGACCTTTGTCTGTTGGGAGGATGATGATGGTTTGATCCTTCCTTAGGCTATTGAGGGCTGCTCTGTCCTCTGCTTTGAGTTGGTGTTGATACTGTGTTCTTCTGATCTGTGGTATGATTGTCTGCCTTATGTTTTCTTGGGTCTCTGGGTTGAGTCCTGTCGTTTTGAATGCTGCTTCTAGGGCTGTGCAGAAATCTAGTGGATTGGCATTGTCCATGTTGTAGTTGAGGCCTTTCTGGAGGATATTGTGTTCTGCAGTGGATAGTGGCCGGCTAGATGTGTTGATGACCCATTCTGGTTCGGGTACTTCTTTGTTTCCAGGGTTTAATTTGAGTAGTTTGGTTTGAAGTTTAGTTTTTCTTTTCTCTGCTTGTCTTCTGGATGTGTTCTGGATGTATTCACCTCTACTGGCAAATCTTCTTATTTGTGTAGCTGCTTATTGAATCCCTGGGTAAAGAAATATATAATTGTGGAAAATTGCTCTTCAAACAAAGGTTTGATGTGACTGGCTAACCTTTGATTGAGTGGGATCAACAATCTCAGTTTGATCCATACAAGACAAGATGAAACACATCTGGAAGCAAAGCAACTTTATGAAAAATGGATTTTACCCCAATTCCTGGATATCCCTGATTTCCAGGGTAAATTTCTAAATGGAGCCTGAGACACAACTCTCCTATAGATGCTTGATGGAGATCCAAACTGAAGACAAATATATGTCACCCCCACCACTCTTGTTCGGTTGTGCAGGCAGCATAACTGGCTGACCCATTTAAGCAGGACCAACCAAGAAGACTTGGCTGATTATATCCAGGTTGAAGGAAAGCTAGTACACCCTCTTCACCCTCCCAGAAGTACAGTAGATTACAGGAAAAAACACACCTAAGTAAAAGAGGCTGCATGTTTGCTTTAGCAGGAAATTAGAGCATATTATGGTGTCGGCCTATGGCAATTTGCTGAAGTGGGTGACCAGAATGGAAGACTGGAATGGAATTTAGCAGAGCATTGCAAAGCACTTCATCCCTGGAAGCCAGTGGGGCATCAGAAAACCAGTCTGGACTGGCAAAAACTGTCCTGGAAAGTGATCCATGTTCATGTTCCTGATCATCCATGAAGCAAATTGGGTGATGTTAACTCAGGTGCTGCCTCTGATCTTAAGTTCTTCTGAACGTTGCCATGAAAATAAAGGACAATTGGATGTGTATCACCAGGCATGGAAGAAAGGAAGAACATGATGGTGCTAAATAAAAATGTTGGCATGTATTTCAGGTAAGTTATTTCTTTAGCTAAGAACAGGAAAATAAAAGGATGGAACCTCTTTGGAAAAAGGGGGGAACAACTGGCTCTGCATTAAGCATTTGCTTGAATCTCTGGCAATAAATAATTTAATATAATAAAGCTATCATTAAGATGCTGTGGTCATAAATCAGTGTTTTACTGTGCAAGGCTAAGCGAACTTTTAAAATTTATTTACTGCTCAAGTGTTGTTTTAAATTAACCGAATAAGATTTAAACGCTTCCCTTGGGGAAACAAGAACAAGTACCTTGCTTGGCTTCCGGTGTTTCCATAAAAGTGTATTCCCAGCTGCTTCACAATAACTATTATGTGTGAAATGTTGAGATTTCCTCTGAAAAATAAGGCAGCTATAACCAGCACTGCAGAAAGGGCAGAAATGGAACTAGAAAGAATAAGCACCAAGAGTTGCTGCCGTTTTTCCCAAATCACGCCGAGAGGTTCGGGTTGACGGGTCATCAGAAGGATTCCTGATCGGGCTGGGAAGCCTCACTGACTCGGAGACCTGCAGGCTCCAGAGCTCATGCCAACACATCACCCACCCCCCCGGTGCTGCAGAGATGAAGGACCCTGTGCTGTCAGAGCGGGAAGAGGCAGAGCCAAAGGTAGCATCTACACTTCCAGATGGGACCATGCTCTCGAAGTCCTTTCTTCTGTGTGCTAGATAGAAGAGGAGGAGAAAGGCTGGATGTGATCTTCCCTTGTTATCTGGAAGCCATTTGGGCTCTGGGGCCACAGATGTTGGCCTTGAAATCCAACCAGAGCTGCACCCCAGTGGGTCTCAGCCATTCTACAAATGGGTGGAAGGGACCCCTTCCCCACCTTCTTAAAACTCCAGTCAAGCCACTCTCATCCACAGACTGGAGTGAGCGTGTAAATGAAACTTGTGAGTTTAGCTGCAAGAAATTATCCAAAGACATGTATCAACAACTGGTCCACAATTGGGCCCCTATATTCTTTCATCAAGTATAACTATGAGTAATGATTCAATAGACCTTGGCAAGAACTGAAGTGTTATGAATCAGCGAAAATTAAAAATAAAAACACAGTCAGGAGCAGCACATTTCTTAATGCTATCCCACAGTGACTCAAGTGGGAACACACTGGCATTCAGTGACTCACCAATACATCTCTAGCATTGCTGCATTCTTAGGACACAGCCTTTCCAAGTAGTGATTCATCCAAAGGTGGGCTGCCAGCAAAATCTGGTCTTCCAGAATTGCTTCCTCAACTTCTAAGACCTGACGTCCATAGGTGGTGTGACAAACTGTCAACATGTAATATCGTACACAGAGAGAGGAGTGTGTGTGTGTGTGTGTGTGTGTGCATGCATGTGTTTTTGGCAAATGTGCCCTAACCAAGTTTCTTTTGTGGCTCTGAAACATTTTTTGGTCATTGGTGCCTGTTAATACCAGACTCTACATTCTGTACATGCATCTTCAGTATTTTGCATCATCTGTTCAGTGTTTACTTTACAAATCTCTGTCCCCAGAGTTGCATCTATTGTACAGCCCATTCATTTTTTTTCTTTTTTTTTTGCACAAGAAGGAAGGACTACGCACCGTAGCAGAAGATGGGCTGAAGGCTTGCCAGTCCAAAGCATGCTCCAAAAGTTGCTCCAACCTTCTGCAGACCTGGGGCCATTTCCCAAGTGACTTCCAAATGTCCAGCCTGGGAGCTAGGATTTCCAGGACAGAAGTGCTGAGAATGTAAATAAGCAAAGCCCTGAGACGCACAAAGCAGGCCTTCCACTACACTTTCAGAAGGGTAAGGGAAGAAAAGATGCTGAGTTGAAACATTGGTATAAATCATTAGTGGTGCCCCTTCCTGTCAGAAATCAATCAATTCTTTGAAGTGGCTTCCGTCATCATACACTAGCGCTGTCCTCACTAGCCCTGCTGCGGCAGGTTTCTGGAAAGCTTCTGCCAAGTTTTAGCTACTAAAAGAAGCCTGATTTATGTTGTGCAGGGTTTGGGGAATGTAAACTGAAAACCGCAAATAAGTTCAGTAGGTAAATGTGTTGGCAGGTTAGGGACAGATTGTGATGGAGAAAATCTATCTATGTGGTTGCTAAGAGTCAACAATCACTTGATGGCATATAATCAATCAATCAATCAAAATGCATTGGAAGGTAAATAAATAAAGGCTATTTTCCTATGCACCTGTCAAAGGATTTGCTTTGGGGTTAAACGGTCCCAATTTTGCACTGCAAACTTAATCATAAGCATTAAAGCAGGAATTATAATGATGCACTTTATGAAAAGTTGGTTCCTTTGTTGCAGATACTGCAAAGGGCCATTTTAGCTGGTTGACCATCCTGTCTTCCTCTGTGAAATGACCCTCCCTTTGATTTTTTTCTTTTGCAGCTCATCGACAACCCATCGAAATCGGTCAAAGAATTCCTGCTGTGTACCGTGGCACATGATTGCTAACTAGGGAGCCCAAACCATCCTCGCAGAACTTGCTCAATGTACTATTGCTATTTGTTTTGTCATGTTAGCACCATCTCTTCTTACTTAATCAGGAGGATCATAAAGGTTAAATCTTCAGGTTGAGCTCAGCTTCTGGGGACTTTGGCAACCATAATGCATGGAAAAGTGTTACTGTTACCTTCTGGTTTTGTTTAAACTCCTACAGTCTATCTTGGGGCCAAACACTAAATATTTCTAAACCACACGAGCCTGTTTTCCCCAAATCATGATGTGAATTGTTTTATTAATCAGAATGCTAGAACATGTTACTCTGTGACCCTTTAAAAGATCTCCTTTACATCAACAGGCAAAAAACACTCCATCAATATAGTTAATACAATTTAAAAGGCAGCTGGTCTACCACCGAAAGCTTGAGGGGCAGGGAAGCGTGACTTGGAATTCACTCCTGGCAGGAGCAAAGACAAATCCTGCAAGCCCCAGATTAGCTTGCCTCTTTATAGCATAAACGTGAGATTAGTCTCAATTCAACATATTCTAGTTGCACCTGGAAACTAAAAGGCTTTGACAAGAATTGTGGCACGAGAATGCCTTGCTATCTGCAAGGATGTGTGTTTAAAGAAAAGAAACTGAGAATCCACTATAACTAAGGTTAAGCTTTATTTTACCAGTTATGAACTAACCCCAAATAGCCGAAGACATATGTTCTCCAGATAAAACTGTTTTCACATAGAAAGCTGTAAGGATAGACCATCAAGTCAATATCTTCTTACAATCTTCCCAACCTTCTTTTTCTAAATCCAAACCTTTTATTTTATTTTATTTTATTTTATTTTATTTCATTCATTTCATTTCATTTTAGTGAATATACATCAAATAAAAATAAATTTATTAAAGTTGCTTTTCCTGTAATAACAGATGGCAGTTGGGTAATCAGAGAAGTATATCCTGAAGTCCAGGGCTGTGATAAAGCTTGACACTCCTCCATAATTCTCATTTATTAACTGCCAGGAAATTATCTTCTTGGAGAGTGGATCTTTATGTATAATCTGTCCTGTCATCCTTCTGCCCTAGCCTCTCCATCAACACTTTATCAAATACTGTATATCTATGTGACATAAATCAGTGATGTCTGAGGACATGGGGTATATCCAGAATTAATACTTCTGTTTATACAGGGAGGAAAAATGTTTACCCAAAACCTTTAAGGAGTGGGATTTTATCACATTTGCATTTTTGATAGCACTCACATTGGCACTGGATTCTCCTAGACTGCTTATCCTGGGAGAGACAGACAAGGATATCCGCACTGAAATTACCCACCCAAGAGGACCTCAGGATCTCCTGTCCTCCATGAGAATGATGGACTTTTGTAGTGACTTTTGCCCCCCCGCCTGCAGCAGATTTTGTCTTCTATTGACGTGGAGCTGGTAGGTCCTGAGGTTTTGTGTGTCTCCCTTGCCATGGAGGGATCATTCTTAGATTAGCCTGCAGTGCAAACCCTGCAGGAGCAGGATCCAACCCAAGTGGTTGATGGAGCCAGATGGTTCCCGAAGGCGGCAGGGAATTTTCTTACCTTGCTTGTTGGTGACTCTGATCCCTGCTGATCAGGGGAATATGGGAGACTCCATGGACAGTTAACCCTATTACTACTATGGAATTTGAAGAATTCATGGTAGAATTAAACTGGTCTTTCTAGGAGGCTCTGTGACTGATGAACCCGGACTAGAAGAACTCTCCAAACAGACTGGATTTTCTATGGAGGCAGGTCCATCTGGAAGGCCTATCTCAACCCCTTTGCCACCTCAGTGGAAGCAACAAAGATGCTGCCCTTTAAGCAGCCAAACGTGCCAGGCTCCTGGAGGTCACGGGTGGTACAACCTTATAAAGGGGCAGAATAATTTCCTAGTTTTTCATATAGGTAAGCTTTTTTAGCCCTGCCATTGGTTCATTTTTCTCCTGTATCATTAACTAAAGGTGGTCATCTAACTACCTTATTTCCCCATTGTGTTTGTGTGTTCAAGAGTCTAAGTCTTAGAGAGAAATGTGTGTTGATTACACTCAGCATGTGATAAAATCAACATCAATTGCATTTCACTGGGAAACTTACTGCAACGTGTTTACCATAATCATACAGCAACGATCTCCAGGGAAAGAGATTTTTGTGATTTTTTTTGAGAATGCTCTTGTTTGAGTTCAAGCACTTGGAAAATAAGCCATTTATCTTATTTAGCCATATTGCTCTCACAAATGTCATATAAAAATGTAATAGGAAAAACCAGATGTTATATTACAGAAAATGATAGTGAAACTTGTTCACATTAAAAATTGTAGAAAATAATGTTTGCTCAATTCTATTCTAGACAGCCCAGTTTGACCAGGTTATAGATGAGTGCTGTGGCTCCTGCCATATTTATAAATAGGACATGCTATTTTAAAAAAAAGCAGAAAAAAGCAGTAGTTTCCCCCAGAGAGACTGTGTTGTGTGCTCCCTCAGAATGAAAGCCTTTTCTTCAAAATTGCTGCAGTCATTTTTAAGCGAAAGATGAAGTTGGGGTCTTGCCAAATTCACAGACTTCTCAAGTGCAAAATCATAGACGAATACAGTATTGACAAAACTGAAGAAATTATGAGAAAGTTATTCACAGCAAAAGCCATTTCAGAGACGCTAACAGGAATTAAGATGAACAGTAACTCCTCACATTCCACAGAAAAAAAATTCATTAAAAAAATAGTGATGTAAATGCAACATTACATTTTTGATAAGCTAATTATCAGTATATCTTCAATCAGTTCCTGAATCTATTTCAATCTCTTGAAGATTCATTGAAAATATAGCCAATATATGCTCTCCGTGACAAGGGAAATAATTTCTAACCCTAACCCTAATTTATTAATTTCTCTCAGGACAATTTGTTCTGAATAATATAGCAGAACAACTTCTTAAAACTCAACCATATAAATGGGATCGATGTTTATTAAAGGATAATATTCTACCAGCAGCATATATTTTACAAAGTTCAATGTATTTTTCCTTGCAGAAGATCATGCCTTCCATTACAGATGTTGTGTTTTCCTACCTTTCTCCTGAAGACCAATTTTCTTATTTTCATAATGGCACAGATGCGATCATAATTAGGCAAAGAACAAGAGTGTAAATCGAAATGATACGTTACCCACCTTCTTGAGGTCCATAGGCACATTCTGAATCTCAAGAGGAAGCCCTTAGCAAATGGTTACTGGCAACGGAGGGGTCAAAATGACTGTGATGGCAGGTAGTCCCATCACAAAAAGGCTTTTAACAGAGAGACACTACAGTAGTGATTCTAAACAAAAATTAACTGTTCCCCAAAGCTGAGAAAAATCAGAGGTGGGAGCTTCCTTTCAGAATAAAAAATGCCTTCTCGGTACTCCTGATCTTCTGCTCCAACAAGCATTTCCCAGCAGACAAACTGACGAGGCCCGAGGACAAGCAAGTGGTCCTGCTTTCCAAGCCAGTGAAGCCAAGCCATGGAATTCTCCTCAGAAAGCACAAGAAGATGCCCTTTCCGCAGACCGCTTGCAGAAAGGTAAAGCAGCTGCACACGAAAACATAAAGGTCACAAACAGCCCGAGCTTCACAGGCACAGACCCACCATCACGCCTCTTCTAATCCTCTCAAGGTAGTCCCGCTTACCTGTTCTAGGACGTGCAGAGAGATCTGGATGGGAAGGGGGAAAGGTGACCCAGCAGGCCTTCGAGGGAAAATGTGGGGGAATGCATAGGGGTGGGCTTATGACTCTTCAGATAATCCACCCACCCACCCTGGGCACTTTGCTTAGGTCATGCTAATTTTCTGATTGAAAATAACAAAGAAAAAAACTTTTAAAAATCAGAAGAACCTGGTAAGTGCCCAAGGAGGAATCTATACACACTACTTTGGAGGCTTGGCAGTTAAATACTCTGGTAAAGTTTTCAGGTTTTTTTTTTTTTTTAGCATTTCAGTATTTAACACCTGCTGAAAATTGAATCGATCCTTGAGGTGTTATATAATTAAACTCTGTCAAGAGGGATGTATGGTGTTCTGAAAGGGGTCTTTCTCCTTCTCCTTCTCCTTCCTTCTCCTTCTCCTTCTCCTTCTCCTTCTCCTTCTCCTTCTCCTTCTCCTTCTCCTTCTCCTTCTCCTTCTCCTTCTCCTCTTGTTGAATTAATTTCATTTTAAGATTACAAGAAACATATTTAATAACCTTTAAGATTCTTAAACGTTGGATGGTTAATATGAGACATTCACCCAGAGTGGTTGTTAAGATTCAGGTGGCATACAAGTTTAATAAATTATTAATATGGTTGTTTGCACAATCAGCCAGATGTTTAGACTGGATATGGCATTTTTATCCACCTATCTAGTCCTTCCCAAGGACCTGGGATAGGCAGATGTTGTTCGATGGTGTTAAAGGTATTGTCGCAGGATGGAAGGTGTTCCAAGTAAAGCTGCCTTTTGCAATGGACTGACAGTGATTTTGTCAATGCTGAAAGTCTTCAAGTGGTGCTCCAGATGTTTTGGGAATGTACCCGAGGCGCCTATTGCTATTGGTACTATCTTTGTTTCTTTTGCCACAGTCATTCTACTTCTATTGGCAGGTCTTTGTATTTTGCAATTTTCTCCAGTTCTATCTAGTGCTTCTAGTTCTGCCTGAGTCCAGTCCACTATTCCAGCTGTGTATCAAATGACTGGAATTACCCAGTTGTTAATTGCTTTGATGGTATTTCCTCCACTGAGTTTGGACTTTAAGATCTTCTTCACTCTCATGGTGTATTGATTACCAATCTTCTTCTTGACTTCAATGTGTTTCATGTTGTCAGCTTGAAGAATGCCCAGGTATTTGTAGTGATCTTCTTCACCCAGACTCTTGATGTTATTTCCATAGGGCATCTTGATTCCTTCAGTTTCCACTATTTTTCCCCTGTTGATGGTCAGGGTGGCACATTTGTCCAGTCCAAACTCCATCGCAATGTCTTGGCTCTATATTCGGACAGTGTTGAGCAGCAATTCCATTTCAGATGCTGTTTTTCTATACAGTTTCAGATTGTGTATTATTATTATTATTATCATCATCATCATCATCATCATCATCATCATCATCTCTTGACTCTCAGTTCTTACAAATAAGCTACATCTACCCTGACAATACCATTTAATTGTCCAGAAGAAAAAATGCCGTAAATCTGGACTGACTCAGAGCATATATTTTGGTGCTGATACTTTTAAACAATCAAGGGTCCCAGCATGACAGAAACAATACTTACTCTTTTTACAAAAGCATCCTTCAAAGCACATTTCTTGCTGATTAAATGGTGGGTGGGAGGTGATGGCCCTGGGCAGAGCAGAAGGCTGTTAGGACCAGCTGAACATTAATTCTCCAGGAAGTCATCTTGGCCAAGGTGATAGCCATAAACATGACTAAAGAGAGATTTCTCCCTTTCTCCAAATTACTGGATCTTTAAATTTTTGAAATACAGAATTGCAGTGTGTTAGAACAGATTCCTCTGAACACTGCCATTTCTTCTGCAGAGTTCCTTGGTAGTGTTCGCCTTGTTCTGCAGAGCAACCCAACCTTTGAGCAGCCAGTCATTATCTTCCAGAGGGGTTTGATTATCAAGGTCGGTTTGTATTTCACTTCATATCCCCCAGGGAGAGAAGCGAGCAAATGACCACAGAGACCAGGGAGGATCCCTTTCCTACTGCTGGTGAATTGGATTTATAGCATCTTTCCATACCAGGTGTCCAGAGGGGTTGGGCTTCAGCCCCTGTCCACAGAAGAAAGTGGTCCGACCACTCTGGTGGTACCAAGTGAGGGAAGGCTGGTCATGCTGATAGGAAAGAATGTTTTTTGTGTTTCTCAAGCCCACCCCCTCCCAAAAGGTTCCTCAGCCTAGGAAAACATCAGTTGGGATACAGACAAGCACTGGGCCTGGAGAAGAGTAGACAGCAGGTGAGGACAGTCAATAATTCATGCCGCACAGATTCTGCTCTCAATTTCTCACGTGTGGGGCTTAAGGAGGTGTGACATCCCAATAACCTCTTCAGGTTTTCCATGCTAACTCTGCAAGCTGTTCCCATCCATCAAGGGAAGAAAGGCTCTTGGATCCACCCTTGATTCCCACACAGAGGAGGGGCCCTGGGAGGCAGCACGTGATGCCTCAAAGATGTTCGGATGTGAGAACTTGTTTGCTGCAATCACTCTTTTTTCCGCAGACCTAGTATAGCTAATGGAACTAGCCTCCTTAATGGCATGAAAGGTCATGATGTAAAATAGCAGCAGGCTGCATTTTTTTATCGTTAAAACAGAGGTGAAGAGCAACTGGGGAATTCGGTGATTTATACCTATATTTTGAAGAGTCGAGTCAAATATAAAAAGTACGTCTATACAGTATTTGAATCATGCTAATTTCCCAAATACTTCACGTGAAACATCTATCAAGACAAGGATTATAGGTTCTTTTCAGCACCTGTAAGTTGTCCCACCAGTACTCTTAACACTCAATTTTTCTAATTCTTAATAAAATTGTTCTTTATTTTCCTTATATGAACAAAAAAGGAAAAAGAGGGAAAGAGAGAAGGAAAAAGGAGGGTGCCACACAGAAAAATATGCATCTTTCATACACTTAACAATAAACTAGTCTTGCACTTAGAATCATAGAATATTATACTATTAAATCATTAACAAGTAAAGTGAATTCACTTAGTGATAAGGGCAGGAAGAAGAAAGTCAACATACATATTAGCGTATAATCTAAATTTCTAAATAGTCCTCCGAGTGATCAGGAACATTAAGAAAATCTTCAAAACAACATTATCTTTAGCAATGGAGTCAGACTTCAGTATTTCAGTCTTATTTGCAGTAATATTACATCTAGATGGTCATTCGCTGCAATAAGTAATATTCCTTTATTTTTTCAATTTATTCATTGATTTTTAAAAAAAATTCTCAGTAACATTTTCAACAGATTGCTAAAATACATGTATATAAAATATTTTAAGATGTGACAGAAACACTTTTAAACAAAATGATGTCACTCCGGCTCAGGTTTCATGCGGCTTGGTTGGTGGGAAAGGTCATCCTGACTAAAATCACCAATGAGCTTTTATTTATTTATTTTTAATGTTTTGTTCTTTAGTAACTGAGCTCGATCATCCTAATTAATCGTATTGGATTGTTCTGATTCTGGAAAAAAAAAACTTTCAAAACCCAGTTTCCGTAACAACAGAATTCCACCGCTGGCTCAGTCTCCTTGTTCCTGTTTTGCTCATGCAAGACTTATTTTTTGTGAACAAGCCAAGACCCCCAATTTTGAGTCCTTTCCTACTAAAAATCTTTGTGATTAACATTCCAACTTATCAGGAAGAAGAAGGTTTGCAAAACAGTAAAACTTCACATCCAGCAGAACTTTGTAAGGCGTTACACTTTGAGACTTAAAAGTTATTATTTTTTAAATGCCATTATTAATTTCCACTTGAACTCAAACATTTCTAGCAATTATACATCCTATGATTTTGTATGGATTTCCTTTCTCCATTCCCAGCGCCTGTTTGTTGGTTTTACTATAGCAATAAACATATCTGAGAAATTATTATTCCAGTTCTTTCATTAAGACATTGCCTGCTTAAGAGTGATTGGATGTGGGCCCAATTCAGTCTATATTCCCATCAGATTGTAGACCAAGGATTGGAAACATCTGGAAGTCCACAATGATATAGCATTTCTGCATGTTCCAGTTTCCATTTCTTAAAAAGAATGTTGCGTAACCCGTAAGCTCAGGGGTTCAGCTGCTGTGTACATGAAAAGTCAGCGAAGCAACTCTTCTTCGAAATGCTGCAGCTGGACGGGGTCTCCCCTCCTGCAAAAACTCTCGCCTCGCCCTACCTACCAGCCTCTGGCTTTCAGCCTTACTTCAAAGGGGAAAGGTGGCTTGATGACTTTGCAGCTTCTCCTTGTAGGAATTGCTGGGATTTTTGAAGATGATGATGAAGCATATGCCCAAATAAATGCAACCAACATTGAGGCTGTGGCTAAGACTTACATAATATGCATGTGTGAATATATGCAACATTTCAAAAAAGAGCCCCTTTACTGACTTTTCACATACACAGCAACTAAACAGTCCACAAGGAAAGGAGCTTAGCTGTTGAATAGAAATGATGGCATGAGATGAAACAGGTGAGGAGTGCATTTACAGCAAGCAAAGACCCCATAGAGAAGTGCCCAATTCTTAAGAAATGCACCTTTATTGATCAAGTCATGGCATCACTTCTATTATTACATGTAATTATTTTTGTTTCATGTGAGTGTCAGGAGTGCATCTCTATGTTTCTGTACAGGATGTATGTGTTTTTGTATATACAAAACACAACTGCATCTGAATCTTTGAGTCTATATCCTTCACCTCCCCCACCCTCTGTAATGAAACTGTATGTTTTTTTCCCCGAAATGGAAGTATAAGAAATAATAACAACAACAACAACAACAATCACCATCATCATCATAGCAACATCTGCCTACCCCAGGTCCTTGGGAAGGACTCAATAGGTGGATAAAAATGCCAAATCCTGTCTAAACATCTGGCTGACTGTGCGACTAATAATAATAATTTTTAAAAAAGACATCTATTCTATGGATATTAATTTTAGATATTTGCCCAGAAAGGTGCTTGAAGCAGTGCAAGATCATATTTTTCAGGCTGCGGAATGGTTTTGTGACAGCCTCAATTTTTAAAACGGACATGATCTGCTTTTTGTGAAATAGTCTCAGAGCCAGAGACACAAAGCAATCTCGTAATTTTCCTCAGAGGGCTTCCCACATCCCACACATTAACAACTCATTCAATTACCTCTTCCTACAGAGCTGCTGGTTGTGATTAACAGAATGGTGGGGATCAATGAACACCCTTGAATGTCAGGTTCTTGTGCATCGGTGCATGAGAACTTGGGCCGAGATGATTTAGACTTTGAGCCCCTTGTTTTGTTCTAATACGATCCAAGAAATCATCTTGCTAACGATGCCCAATTATTTTATTGTGACATGCATACGATAGGCTCAAGGTGAACTCGCAGGGCGCACTGGTGCGGATGCGTGAATCAAGGGATGGGAAACGTCTTCTTAATCATAACAAATACAAAGAAGAAAAAGACTTACTTCATTCTGATCCAGCCAGGAACTAAATCTGCATGGAAGCAGAACATTTCTGCATCGCACCTTTTACAGTCCCAGCAATTGACCTCACTTCTGTCAGTTTTGAAACAGTTGGATCAGGTAGGATCCCCTCCAGCTGATCAGTAAGAAAATGCAAAAAAAAAAAAAAAAAAAAGCATATCCCTCCCCCTAAGGGAAATAAAATCAATGGATTTTTTGCAATTTTAGATATACCACAGCTGGCCCAGAAATAAACAGTCTTACCCAGATAAACACTATTTTCATTTCCCAACCCCTCCAAGTAGTTTGGAAGTTGGCCAGGCCACCAACTTCACTCCTGCCAACCTTGAGTTGCTGGGGTCAGGCAGAAACACCGTAAATTTACACCTGCTCTGCCCTCTGAACTGTGGCAGCACCTGGAGTAACAACCCGCCCCCCCCCCCCCGAGCTAACCGAGAGGTTTCTTGAGCACAGTTGTCCTCCAGGGTGCTTAATGGGTATATCGCCCTTTTTCCAAGATACACAGAATAATATCTGAGCTTTTGGGCAACTCTGTGAGGTTGACACTACAGAATAAGCTAGAGAAAATGAACTCTTTGAGGAACCCGAGGAACTGTATGGCAAGGCAGGGATTTGTTTCTGGATTTTGGCCATCCATAGCAAATGGAAAGGCCATTTAGCCTCTTGCCAAATACAGCCCTGGGTGGTGACTTTCAGTGCTGTGACACCCTTGTGGCACCATTACGAGTTCATACAAAGAAGGTCCTGGGAACGTCTCTCCAGGTGAGCTCAAAGAGAGGGGGCTCCACAGGGAAGGTGACATCCTCCCAGTTAAGCTGGCAGTCTAAGGTTCCTGAGATTAAAAGAACTGAGATCTTGAACTAGTCATGGAAGCACATGCACAGCCAATGGGATGAATTTTAAAAGGTTTAAAATCTAGCCTAGTGTTAGCCCTGAAGTCAGGGTGCTCTCCAGAGTTCTGTACTTCTGGAAGCTTCCGGACCATTTTCATTGGTGGCTACCCAATAGGGTCCTGCCACAATCCTCATGGGAAGGTCTCATGACGTATATTTGGAATCTTAAGTTCCTTATATGGAAAGAACTGGATTATCAGATGGTGATGGCAGATTCATCGTCATTTTTCTGGTTACTCATCCTGGCCAGAGTCAGGATAAAAGGATGTAGAAGCTGACTTGGCGTTGTGGGGAAGCACCTATGATGGGTGATCAGCATGGTTCGGTGCAGGCAAGCCTTTTAGAAAATGCAGAAAACAGTTTCCACAGCTGACCTGAGAAGAATAAACAAAAAACAGTCCACACCAGCCACGTTACTGCATTTGTGACGCAAGAACCACATCCGCTCCACTGGAGACTTTTTCCATCTTCCCTGCAGCCCTGATCAAAGAAAGAGGGTTGCAGGGTTTTCACGGAAGCTCAGGAGCTGGATGGCGGCAGCAAGGCCCTTCATGCCGTGGTGCAGAGGATGGAGCCAGGGCCAGAGAAAAGGTTCAGTCCTCCTACAGCACAGTCTTCTTCTGATCAAGCAGCAGGTGACCACGGAGAAGGGCCTTTCAAGGCTTCTGGGTTACACACGCAACCTGTAAATTTTCCTGACAGTTTTAAATGAGCTCACCATCTTTGATGTATTTGCATCGTCTGTAAATTTACTGTTTTTTAATCTGAATGTAATCATCTTGTAATAGACAGATTCTAGTAAAAATGCCATTTATCTAGTTTCATTGGGAAAGAATGAGCCGCACCAGGGAAGAAGGAAGGAATAAAAGGGAAGACATCGCTCTGATTACTTTGCTGGGATTTTTCTTTTAAGATTCCACATTAAAATGTACGTGATGAATGGCGATAAGCATGAATTTTAGCCAGGGAATGGGAGACGCTGTTCGATGCAGGAAATAGTGAGATGTGAATACAGTGTTAGCTCTGGCTCGCTTCTGCTCCACATGATGCTGCTTCCTTTCAGTTCCCTTCCACTTGCTGGGCAGCACTTTCAATAGCTGCCGGCTGGACAAGGCAGCCTTCCCCCAAGGGACGACTGTGCAACCAGGAAGGGGAGGCAACACGAGGCCCGTGGGCCCAGTGCATCCTCGGGCATCTCTCTGGGTGCCCCCTACTCCTGGTCTCACCTGACTTTTTAAAAAGGGTTCTTTTAACAAAAGGATGTAGGAAGCAGGCAGAGATGCTGCGACGCATCTGTCTCACAAAACAGATCCCTGCAGAAATGCTTCTGGGCCTCACAGAGGTCCCTCTGGAAAGCATCTGAAGAGGACGTGTTTTCTGGAATGGGCGAATGCAGGCCGCCTTCTGAGTTCTGCCTTCTAGCTCTCCGTCTCCACTTCCTCCTCCACCACGTCTCTGTGAGGGATTTGCCACCCTGGACCAAGATGACCTCGCCAGCCCCATTTCCCTTCCGCTTCCACTTTGCTTCTAGGATGGGCGTGGGGAGAACAGGGTCCCAGCTTGAAGAGTGTTGCAACGGCTGCCTGCTGATCAGTGCAAAACCCTTCCCCGCCCGACAGTTCTCCATGTAAGGAAACAAAATATGAACAGATACAGGATTAAAAAAAAAGAAAAAATAGAAGTGCTTCTTAATTTGGAGGTTGTGGTTACGGGTAGATCCAAATCCTTATGGATCTTCAGAATTTTACCAAAGCTTCTCCCAGGAGCCCTAGGGAGCAAAACGTCCTTCCTCGATTAGTTTGCGTGGCATCCTGGGTGCGTACAAACGCCCTTGGCAATGACAACACATCCGCTTGGCATGATGCGGCCACTCCCACTCTCACCCACCTGATGCCTTTCAACACTCATCATCCACAGCAATATGACTGCAGGGCTACAAACGTGGCAGCAATTCCCTCGAAGTTACCTTGAGCTCTTTCGGCATAAAAACTATGTAGCTTTTCTCTTTTATTTGCTATCTGTGACTTTTATATAAGAACAGAGATGATATGAGTAACAGCTGGATTTTATCTCTTAAAAAATGGAGGAGCAGCCCCTGCTCCTTCATCGCAGCAGTGCTAGAGGCTTATTGGCATTATTGCATAAATAAATAAAGTTGGGCGGTGCTCCCAGATGATGTGTTCACTGCACCAACCTCCTGCTCTGCGCCCGGGACCTTATGAATGCCCGGACGGCCCTGCTGACGTTGCAAAGGAGGACAATTCCCTTCCACGCCTTAAGACACCCGTGGCTCCAACAGTGGCGCTTTTTCCATCTCTCCTCTCTCTCCTTGCTAACCTGGGGATGGGTCTAGAGGACGTGAAAGATTGCACATCATTCCGCCAGCTTTTTGAATGATTTAATGAAGATTTTGCCCAATTTTATTTTATTTTGTCTGGGAGTATTTGGGATAGTTTAGGAGACAAAATCTTTACCTTAAGCCTTTTGTCTCTGTGAGGACCCCCAGAACAGGAAAAATTGGTCTGACAGGGAGAAGCTGAGAGGTATTATGGGTACCTTTAGCCCCTGCAAGAGACCAGAAACCCAAAGAAAACTGCTGTGTAATCTTCAGCCCCACCTTCTGAGGGGGGTGGGTGTCTGGGAGGCAACGAGTGGGATTATGGGGGCCGTCTGCCCAAAGCAATGTTAAGGCTCCAAAGGCCTTCCCAGGACCTTGTGGGAGTTGGAGTTGTGCCTCAGAAGCATCCTTCCCCCCATCCCCATCCCCATTCACAAAAATAAAGCAGGATAAGTTGGCAGCCTTCCCCATGTGGACCTGGCAGACTCCGCTACCTTCTTACTTGTAATGCTGGATTCCAACAATTCTGCTGGTATCTCACTTTAGCTAATCATATCTCTGTGTGGCTAGGATGGGGTCCCAAGAGCTGAGAGGGGGGTGTAAAGGTGTGTGGGAATGACCTTGGAAGCCAGGACGAAGAGCCGTAGCCCAGACAACGGTATGATAAAATCTGAGACCAAAGGAGGTCTGGGGGTGGAGAAGGCATCTCAGAAGGGACGCTCCCTAGTTTTGGGGAGAGTGAAAGTAAGGGAGGGGAGAGGTACTTTCAGACTTGCAAGGTTTTGTCATTCTGTCCCTTACAACAAAGGGAGTGTTAGTACTCGTGGCTGGTGCTTCTTGTCTGGATTACCTCAAAGGGCTGACACAGGTTGAACCCTGATGCTACTGCAATGGCCCACAAACCACCCTTTCAAGCATAGGGTCAGAAGTGGCACTCATGCCGTGCATGGCATGTACTTGCTCATACCAACAAGCCCACCATTATGATGACAGGCAGTCAACAGGGGGCTCATGTAACCCCACTTCTGGGGCTGCACCTTTAGGGGGAAGACCTCAGTGCTTCAGTGAGTTGCAAAGGAACCGTAAGTCATGATAACCCCCCGAGTACAGGCAGCCAGCTACCTCGTAGGAGTAACCAATAACTTTGAGCTATACCTCTGATCAGACCTAAACTCAATCTTATACCTACTAACCTGGAGTAAATCTGTGTAGACATAGAATTGCTTTATTACTCTCATGTAAATATGTACAATATTGCAGTTCCAGTATTCAGTTAGTATAGTTATGATTAGAGCTTTACACTTAACAGCTCAGCAAAAATGCTAAACTGTGAGCTGTGTAGAACTAGCCCCAAATTTAACCACTAAAAAAAAAAAAATCTAATTTCCCTGAATCTCTTCTGCAAATCTGCAAGCTTTTTTTAGCATTAACATAAAACAGATTTCCTTCTGCACAGCATTATCTGACTCCAGTTTGAGACTGATTCAGTTCCCATCTGTGCACTTCTAAAAACAGCAAAAGATACATTGCAAAATAAGTCTTACATTATCACGATGACTAATATTTGCAAAATCTCTCCAAAAGAATGTTTTTCTTGTCTAGAATAATGGGTTTCTTTTCAAGTCTGCCAAACCAGAATGGACTTTCCCCCCTTTCCATGTCTTGCTTGTTCTGCCTCTTTCTGCACTCTGACAACTGCTTTAACGTGTGTGCACAATTGTCCAGGCGTGGAGGAGGCCCAGGTGGGCTGCCTGTGTTCAAATGCAGACTAAAGCAGAAACTAGTCTGATACATCCTAGTCCGCATGCTGTGCAGACCTTGGTTAAAGCTATGGTTAGCTGAGAGTTCAGCTAGGCTACAGTAAGCAGGCCGTATGAACTAGGACTACTCAGGGATATCACCTTATGCCATCTCGTGGTCACCTAGACACTTGCAGCCCTGGTGGGGTAGCTCTAAATTTGGCATTGTTGATCTTAAAAGATTATCAACTTCCTTCCATTAGTCTTAACTCTATCAGCAAGTATATCCTAACCTAACCCTTTAAATGATTTTGTGATGTTGCTGATAGCAAGTAGGAAGCGACTGAACATTTATAGCTAAAGATGTCAGATGGTTGTTCTCATGGTCATGGGGGTGGCAAGTTTTGGGTTGCCTGAAAATTACATGAGGAATTTTGTGGCCTTCTGCTCTTAGCACCCCACCAGCTATTGATGGCCCCTCACCTATTGCTTTTTACATCCCCAAATGTACGGCTGAAAGTCGGCTGACTACCGTAAACTTCTGCCATTCTGTCTTTCATTTGCCCGTGAACCCAGGCCGGTTCTAGGGGGGAGCTCAGCGTTTCTTTGCTTTCGAAAGCAGCACCAGAGCCTTCTCAAAATTCAAGAAAACTTGATGAAATCTGACACTAAGAGCAGCATAACATTTGGCACTAAGAACAGCTCAAGTCATCATGTTGTGGCTACAACAATTAAAAGGTGGAGATAAATACAATTAGAGCTGTTAACATGCCCTCTGATGAAAGGTGATCTCTTATTGTTCAATGGAAATTTGATGCCATTTTGCATAAAATGGTGTGGACATGACTTATCTGTAATCCTCACTCCGTTTACTCTGTAACATTCTCATTAATTCCTAATTATGTTACAGAACAGAGCTTCTGAGAAATCTTCGCCACAGAATTACTTAATCCAATTTGTGAAAAGAAAGAGAGAGAATTGTGTGGACCCAAACCTGTTTCCCAGCCAACCAGGAACACTGCCATAGGGAAGATGACCTCTGAGGGCTGGCAGCTGATCTCCCTGTCCATCCAGCCAAGAGTTGGGGCAACTACTTGCATCCTATCGTCCATGTTGCCAGAATCAACATGCCACATCAATCATTTTCCTCCTGGCCCTGCTGATTTGACCCAAAAGATTTGACTCTCCCTGGCTCCAAGGGCAGGGACCTACTTCTGAAACACTAAGTGAATAGTGTTGGTCGTTCTACCATCTTCCCAACCAGACACTCTTTACAGGCAGCAAGCACAGTCCTGTCTTCTCATCCTCGGCGTGACAACTGGCCCAGGGCAATGGGCAGCGTCATCTGGCGCAGCAGGAGGGTGGTGGAAGCGGCTGTTATATCCTGCCCTCTCAGTATCGTCACAGAAGAGGAGATCCTTCCTGAAGGAGGTCATGCCCTCATCTCTAGTGAGGAATCCTGGGTGCCATGATCAGACTGCGGGGGCACCACTTTTAATAGTGGTTAAAACCCCTCATTTTTGGAGAGGAAGCTGGCCTGCAAACATGCAACTCCATTACCATTGCCCGATCCTGATTTCCAAGGAGCAATTGCCACCAGTGCCCACTGTCCTCCCTACAGAACAAAAGTCGCCATTGCCAACATGTCCTTCAATCCACTCTACTTCAGCTGAACCTTTGCTGACTTTCCAGTTCTGTCATTAATGCTTTCCAAATGCTGCAGATTTAAATCATCAGAATGAAAATCTTTGTCTCCACATCCCATTTTAAATAATGCCTTTTTGAAGGAAGACAATAATCTCTCCAGGGTTTTGACATTAAACAAACTCAACTTCGAATAATATAATGATAACATAGATTTAAGAAAAATCAATGTCCAACTTCAGTAGCACTTAATCTTCCAGAATTATGATGTCACGCACGGTCACCTCGTCAGAGAAATCCCAGGAAGCAATTTCCCAGTGCACAAAAGCGCACTGTTTTATGCCTTTCTGTCATGTTGGAAAGCAGCAGCCATTTGTCTGACTTTTTAAGGAGTTTCCACTGGCAGCATTCAGTCTCTCTGACGGACCGTGGGCAATGATTCTTGGCAGAGTGCAGATGACTGTCAACCCTGAGCCAGATTCAGCCCATGGACCTCAGGACTTCTCCTTTTTGTCTTTATCCCCTCAACTATAGTCTGCCTCTTTCAACCTCACTTGGTCAGGAACATTATTTATGGATTGCTGTGACACATTTACGGCCTCCTCTTCAGCCAGACATTTCAGGGCAGAAACGTTTTTAGAGCAGAGAACCACATTTTATTTCCTAAAACCCACATGTAACAAGTGGGGAGAGCCAAGGGAAGGGGGTAGGCCAAAAGGAGTTGAACAAAATAGGCTCTAAACTAATATTTAATCAATCAGTGGCTTAATAAGATAAATACACTGCCTTCAGCTGGGTCCAGTGTAATGTTTCCAAGATCCATATAGAAATATGCACTGAAGACAAACATTAAAAATCCGTCTGCCTTGAAAAGATGGAATAGGTCCACCAAAGTAACAGGGCGAGGGTGAATTTCAGAATGTCTGCAACATAAAGTTGATCTGTAAGACTTTAATTCATACCATACTGGATATTTTTCATTGTTTTCTTTTTCTAAATCCAAACTTAAAAATTACATAGAGAAGGTTTCCAAAAAATTCCTAATGAAACTTGATGGCCAGTCACACAGCCCCTGCATTTCGGTGGCAAATGAGTCAGGTGTTCATATGGACTGCATTTGCTACTGTTTTTAAACTAACAAATTCTTTTGGGGGAGAAAAACAAATGTCTTTATATCTATTCTTTATTAAAGGTTTAAGAAATTTTTCTTTGTTACATCAGTGATTGCATGAGGTTTAAATGTCCAAGGTTTGGGTCCAGAATACAGTTACAGTATATGCAGTTAGGTATCAAAAGATAAGGCAGACAGCCTCCACATTTTGCTCCCTAATTTTACTTTAGGGCTCTTTATTAATTTCATAATTTCCTGGAGCTGGTTTCCTGGAGTTTGGTACTGTCTGGCATAGGTCAAGTTAGAGGCTTCAAGTGTGCTGCTTTTCCAGCCCTGAATGTTTTACAATTTCGTATCACAGTATCTAGACATAACTATACACTCGAATCAAAATGAACAAGGTGAAGATTAAAGATAATGAAAATATAACACTATCCTTGGAATGGTGAAACAGACAGTCTGAGCATTTGCTGAAGTATTAACATAATTAAATAATTTCTGATACTCTAATCATGAATACAATGTAACACTTCACCAAATGAAATAACTATGCTTTCAAATGAGAATATAACTCATAATTTGAGCCTAGTTTGCACTGTCAACGCTTTTTAGATCCTGCTTTGATTCCATCTTTAGTAAGGTGACAAAGTATGGGTGAAAATATTTACATTATTGTCATACTGGAAAAAAAGTGATAATAATATATTCCAGTGTTTGCACCAAGAAGGAATCCCACATGGATGAACAAATAAGGTATTTGATGGGAATCTGGAAGAAGAATTTACAAGCAGCTTTACCAAAGATACAGTAGATAAAGTAGCATCTTCCAGCTTCCAGTTGTCTTCACTGAAACGGAAGGAACTGCGGACACCTTCATCAAAGCCCCGTTCACATGATCTGAAGCAGGTTCAGAGGTCAGAATCAAGGCTACTGGCTGCATCCCGGTCAGTCGTTCCTTGAGCGGCTTCCTTGAACAGGCAGATGGGAAACATACACAACTCTGGGGCCAAGTTCTTGGCTGTGCAGAAAGACTGTATTAAAGGGGTTGTCAGCGAGCTACGTGGAATATACGGGTCATATCTGTGAATAGCAAATCCAGTTTGGAAACACACACACACACACCGCCCCCTGGCCTGATGTGATGTGATTGAGACTATAGTGGTATAACAAGATCCAATAAGATATTGATAACACCTCATGTCACCGCAGTCCTTGATCTAATTTCAAAAGGAAATTTGGAAGTAATCAGCTCTCTCTGTCAAAAACAATCTATTCCTTCTATGTTATCCTGTTGCATGAGAGGGAGGGAGGGCAGGCAAAGGGAGGTTTCCACCACTAGCGTGTGACATGACTCCAGGAGAGACATCCTGCTGTCAGAATGTTCCTCAATTGCCTTCCAGTGCCCTCCAGCCTACTTTAAGCAACTGCACATTGAATTACTACTGATTATTTGTCAGAAGTTGTCAAAATAATCTTGTTTACAACTAGTTCCAGAAAGTTGGCCAAGGAAGGGACATTTCTGCTCTACTATCCATATTTCTGGATAGAATAGTTGATTTAAAGATTTCTGTATGAAGTTTTCCAAAAGGTTTTCTCTGGTATTCCATTTAAAAGGAAAGTGAATGTCAGTTTTAGCAGCCTGAGTCGGATGAAGGGGAATATTTAGAGCTGCTGGGTGAATACTTGGCCATCTTGAGAACGAAGGCAGCCCATCTCCAGCTGGCCCTGTTCCTGAAGCAAAGGGGGAGAGTTAGGCAGGACAGAAACAGGCCGAGACAAAGAGGTTCAAGGCTACGATGCCAGGAGGTCTCTCGTCAACTTCCCAGCCAGGAAAGGGCTTTGATGCCCTGCTGGATGGGATCCACGGAAGGAGCGCTTCAGCCGGGCCGGGAGACAAGATGGCGCCGCAAGCACCAAAGAAGGCCAGCAATTCATCCACGCAGGTGAGGTGGGTGGCTGTATAAGTTCAATAAGTCAGTAAGTGCCTTCCGGAAGCTGGGGCTGCTCCCGCCAGTGGTTGGCCCTGCCTTTCTGCCAGGGCTGGTTTCCCGCTTCTTTCTTTCTGGCTGCTTCTGTGCATGTTTCGCCATGGGCAGCCTCCCCTGTAAAGGCGAGGTCAAAAGCCTGAGCAGCGTCCCGAGACCACTCCCCAAAACACTCCTCCCCCTGGGACTGACTCTTCCTTCCACCACGTGCTGCCCCTGGAATGCAGGCATAAAGGGGTGCAGGAGTCTTTACTCGTCTGGCGAGGCAAGCATTTCTCCCCTCGGCTTCTCCCTCCTTTCTTTCTTTGTCCTTTGGGCTCCTCTTTGCTGTCCTGCTCTCCTGACCTCTGCACTGACGCTCAGAGGGGTTTTTTTATTCCTTCTCTTCCAGGGCTGTTCATCTTTGCGGACGGACGTATCTTCCCTCCTGTCCCTGCGCTTCAGAGCCAATTCAAGAGTCCTTGGCCCCTTGCGCATTCAGCAGGGGGATCGCTAGTCATGCAGCCAGCTAAGGAAAAGGCATCTGATGATGGAATTGGAGCCTTCAGGGCCGGTGTGGAGATCCAGGACACTTACCTAACCTCTGCTTATTTACACACCCATTGGCAAAGAGGGAGCCTGGAAGCACATTAGACTGAGAGTATTAGTCTTTAAAGAGCTTCACCCCCCTTTAAGACCACCCAGCAAGGAAATGCAACATCTGAGGCTTCTTTCTCTGTGCCGCTCTATAGGTTGGCGTGGCTTGTAGTTTAGGGAAGTTAGTTGGCAATGCCCATCTTTGGGAAGAAGAACACGGAACATGGCCACACCCTCCTTGGATGCAGGGCAGAAGCTCTACTTCCATATAGCGTGAACTCCTGAGCTGAAACAGAGTAAATGGGCCAACAGAAATGGTGAGGCAGCAGCCGGGAGGGAGGGAGGCAAAAGGCACTCCAGAGGCTCGCCCGACCTTAAACAAAGGAAGAATCCCTAAGACTCTGTTCCACAACCGTTCGGTGGAGTGGTTTTGCACAGACAGATTTATTGGCTGATAACAAAAGCCCGTGGGTGTGAGAAGAAAGAACAAGCCTGACAAATGCCTTGAGGTTTGTGTTTTTGGTCACAAATATTACATCCATATGGGAAACGTCATCTTGCTGGATTTCTTTCCTGGCTCTGAAAAGGCCTGTCAGTGACTTAAGAGGCTGCTGGAAGAAAACAAGATTGAGCAGGGGATGGCAGAGGAATAAATACCATTTCAACAGGAAAAGATTTAATTGTTGTATTTGTTGTAACTACCCATGTAATTTAATTTTTTAAAAAGTAAGTGGCTTCCCTTCTTATGTCTGGATACTTGAAATCTGATCATCCTCAGCCAATTTTTATCAACTGCCTGTTCTACTCACTGAGAGCCACAGAAATCAACGTGGCGTTCTGAATCTAGAAGCTGCCATTGAAGAAATCATGCTAATGCTGAGTAAAAAGAAGAGTGATTCACAAGATGGCAATTCCTACTTGTGCTTCCAGATCCAAGGAAAATGAAACTCTTTGCCCAATGTATGCATTATTCAGAGATTCAAGAGCAGGAGGCCACAGATGATGGCATCAAAAGTTGCTGAAAGGTTCAGGAGTCCCAATAAGGTCGCCCTTCCCCTGGATTCTATCAGAGCCGCCAAGATTACTCTGGCCGCTAACGCCAGCTTGAAACTAAACTGGAATGGATCTAGATCCTTTGCCTGCTCCAAGAAGATCTGTGGCTGACTACCAACCACTTTCCCAAGCATCTTAATAGAAAGTTATTTAGCTGTAGGAAATGGTTCCTTCTCCATTATAGGCCCTGTTCTGTTCAAAAGAGACCACAGAGTCACCTGCTTCAAGAGGGCAGATACCACCCATAAGGTCTTCTCCTTCTCCTGGACTCACTAGTCAGCTTTTCTCTGCCAAGGCTTTTCACAAGGGATGGAATGGACCAATTTAAGTGCCTCATGCACTTTCTGCTCAAGGCACAACCATGGAAACTGCCTTGGAAAAAGTGTCTTAGCTATCTTCTGGACAACTCCTGTGCTATAGCCATGCCATTCAAATCCACCTGGGCATGAGTGGATCCATTCAGTATTTTGCATGTTGAATACAGACATTACCAAAGATGTATTTACTGAGTTCTCAGCTATTTGGCCAGCAAAACTGGCATCTAATTACCTGAAACACAATACCAGTTCTCAGAAAGAGCAGCCCGCGTGTCTTCTGTTGACTAGTTCAGCTTGTTGCCAGGGGGTGCTCTCCAGAGGTTTTGGGACAGAAGAACTTCAAATTCTTGAATGTTCAGTTACAAATAACTGGCACTGAAATGAAATTTCCACAATCTGCATGGAGTTGTCCATCTCCTGCGGACATGGGAGTGTTGCCATGGCTGTGGGGAGTTGAGCTATAGGCGGGACACTTGTGTGCTCAGGCTATTTTATCCAATAATGTATCTCTGTGAAGAAACAGTATTTCGGTATGGCTGAGTGAACTACCGTATTTTTCCGTCAATAAGACGCCCCCATGTACAAGACGACCCCCACTTTTCCAACCCAAAATTAAGAAATCAATATTTTAAAGATAGTGCAGAACACATTTTTATTTAGTAATTAGTTAACATTTACCTGATACACTCGGTGGGAGGAGGTCCAAACCGTCTCTCTGCAGCTCTATTTCCAGGCTCTTTTGCATAACTGATTACATTCAAGCACGAGTGAAACTGCCGATAGCTTGTCTCTGCAAACAGACTTCTCTAATTGGCTTGTTCAGCATCAGCTGACGTCACTTACATCAGGCTCGTGATTGGAGGAAGTCTGTTTGGGAGACAAGCTATTTCACTTGTGATTGGAGGCTAGCAATAGGAGGAAGCCTGCCTGCAGAGACAAAGTATGGGCAGTTTTGCAACCGCGTGGTTCTCTCCTTGGCTGACTTCCTTGAATAAGACGCCCTTCAATTTTTAGCGTAAGGATTTTAGAAAAAAGTATCATCTTATAGTCGGAAAAATATGGTAATTTGAGATGTTTGGACTACGGTGGGGCTGAATATTCTCCAGGATAATTTTTCTGCTCAAACCAAAATGTGATGATTTTGACAGAGGCTGGTGGAAGCCAAAACTTACTTCCTTCACAACTGCTTCAGGTCATTTCATTATTTCTGGCACCAGAGAGGACAATGAAGCCAATTTAGACACCAAGCCATTTTCCTCATTCATTTGGCAATCCCAGCCAAAAGCAGATGAATACTTCTGCAGCCTTTTGCAATGAACTCTGAATGTGCACTTATTTATATATGTATTTGAACAATTTATATAGCCACCCATCTCACCAAGGTGACCCTAGCCAGTGTACAGAATTAAAACCAGAAATAATTCCTAAAACCAGTGTTCAAAGCCATTTTATGACACCTGCTTGATGTCAGAAACTCATTCCTTATCAAATGGCACTCAGAGAGTAGGACTCACTTAGCTTCCCGGCTCAAATGCCTGAGGGAACATCCAGTCTATAAAGCTTTGTGAAAAGCTAACAGGATCGAGGCCCTCTGGATCTCAGGGGAGGAGGGTGGAATGCTGGTCTGCAGGGGAGGTGCAGCAAGAGAGAAGCATGACTCCCAGGTCCCACAAGGTGATGCTGGCTAATAGATAGGATTTGGAGCGTGCCAGGTCTGCCAGTTCTGGTGGGGTGAAAGGGAAGACATTTCCTTCCTTATGAAAAATGCTCAAAAAATGCTTTCCAATCCATCATGAGTCTGAGTGGCATTCCAGCAACGGATATGGGGTGCAGAAAAATTCAAATCTGCAGGAGGGAAATTGTTTTTCAACAGTACAGATCTAGGTGGTTTTCACTGACTTAAGTCTTGTAGTCTTGATTCAAATAGTCACAATTCAAAAACAGGGTAAATAATTTTACATCTAAAGACAGACATTGGTCTGCTTAAACGGGTGACCACAAGATATGGTCAAAAAGTCAAGAGCTTTGATCACACCATCGTGGCTGCAATCTGGATTCTTTTGATCACATTCAGTGGACACCTCTGACTCCGCAAATATCTTTGGGATTTGGTTCTGCTGAGAGTTTTAATAACAAGCTCACAAGATGGCCCTGGGTAAAAAATTAAAATCTTCAACTTTCACTCTCCTACCTGTCATAATGCATCTGCGATCATTCACAGATAGAAAAATAATTATATGCAGGATTCATATGACCTTTTAAAAAGTATTATCTAAATAATGTCAATGGAATTACAAGACAATTTGTTCAGTAAAAACACTGTAATTATTACATTTGCAGGTATGGGAGGAAGTCAACTAATTTGATATAGTAATCTCTCTCTCTCATTCTCCTTCTCTCTCTCTCATCTTCATCAGAAGTCCAAGGCAGTACTATCTTTTGAAGAGTTAAAAATGAGCTCTTCAGAGAGTTTGCAGTAGTTCTAACAGGCAAGGCTTTCTTTGTTGTATATTGGGTTACATTTATTCTGATATGATTCTAACCTTTTACCAAATCAAAGCTGCTCTTTTCTTGCTGTCATTTGAATTAAGGTCCTCCAGTGAAGCAACTATTTATGCTGAGAAATCCCTTTACCACAGAATTTCAATCTCTGTTATTCCTGGAGGTTTCCAGAAGTTCAGAACTATAAAATGCAGATATATTCTCAGTTAAAGGGATTAAAGGATGTAAAATGTATTGGCTGAATGAAGAAAACACTGCTGTATAAACATGTTCTATATTATTTTATGGATTATTTCTCCATTCCTTCCATCATTTCCTCCTCCTCTTTCTCCGTCTCCTTCTCCTTCTTCTTCTGATGATGATGATGGAAGGAAGGAAGGAAGGAAGGAAGGAAGGAAGGAAGGAAGGAAGGAAGGAAGGAAGGAAGATATTGCTCAGGAGAAGTGTTATTGAAAATTTAAACTGTTCTGAGATCCATGTCACTTATTTAATCTTAGCTAGTGACAGTGGAACAAGCCACTGGCCAAAGATAGACCTCCAGCCCCCACGACTTGCTAAAAAGTTGCAGGAATAAATGGGCTGGAAGTAGAGGAGTGGATATGTCACAAGAATTTAGCCTGCCCCACCTCTCAACCAGCTGTAGCTTTTAAACTACATTATTCATTGCTCGTAAATGAATAAAAATGTATATTTTATACATACATTTCACAAACTTGAAAAACACAATAAAATTAATATAAATGAGTTTTTGGAGGCATTTTTGCTTACCTCCCTGGATGTCTCTGAATAATTTTACTCCTCTACAAACCATAGAATTAGATCGCTCTTGATCTTTGCCACTCTTGCAGGTGTACATAAGTTATGTTTTGGCTACATTCACATAGGCTTGAGAAAAATTCAGAGGCACCTTGCACTGAAGGGTATTCAAGTGGCCTTCAGAAGTTCTAAACTTGGATTAGAATCAAAGACACATGTCCGTCCTCTAAAATGATGAATTATAAATTGAAACAAGTTATTTCAACTTAGGAGGGCTTCTTCATGATTTACTCTGCCTCTTCAAAAACCTTAAAATGCTGCCACCATTAAATGTTGCTTTTTAAATTATGGTCCTCTTGACGTATGGTTCAGTGTTCTGGAAAGCTGCTCTTACCTCTTGATGAATTTACAGAGAAATTATTGGATGCCTTTTCTCCCCTCCAAGAAACAATTCATTACAGAAGTTAATGAGCACTGGCTTAGTAAACTGCTTTTAAGACAAAGGGGAGGAAGTGTTAATGGTGTAGAGAATCAGTTGTTACACTCAATGATCAGTTTTCACAGCAAAGGACTATTGCTTTATTGACCTGAATTCTAACCTATTTGAAGATTCATCTTCATGGTGGCATTTTATCGTAGTTGCAGAACATATCCCAAAGAGGCTGTTTGGTACAACAGTCGTCAGGTTGAGTGGATGTGCATTTGAGGGTGTCCAGTTTTTATGTCTGAACACCGTTTGGGACTTTGGGCTGAACGAAGAAGGACTTCTCTGTTTCCTCACAGTTTCCATTCTTCAAGAAGAACCCCTTGGAGAAAGGTTGAGAGAAGCATGGCGTGATTTGTTTACCCTGCCAGCCTTGGAAAACCACCTGGGCAGGTGGTTGACCTTGAATGTTGGGCGTTGTAGAGGAAAGAGGCTCCCACAGTTCCCTCTGAACAACTCTTGTCTTTCTTGCTATTGCGAAGCTTCTTCCTTTTTTAATTTGTACACCGCCCAGAGTCATTTTGCAATTGGGCAGCCCTAGAAATGGATTTTATTAATACATACATACATACATATAGATAGATAGGTAAGTAGGTAGATCAAGGCATAATTCCTTAAAATTAGAAGACATGGGGAGGAGCTCCACTCACCACCAAATCAATTATTTATTGTTCCATTAAGACCGTTCAATCATATACACGTAGGAGAGATTAGATTTCACATTTCTGCAAAGAAAGATGTCTCTAATGGCATTCCTTAGCATTCACAATAAAGCAGCACCTGAATCACACCAAGGCACAGTTACTTAGCTTATAATGAATTCAGAAGAATCATGCTTCATCCCATGGATTGTATTGAACATGAACCAGGATTCAATCCAGTCCACTGTTGGCCCCAAAAGGAAGAACCACCCTCACCAGCTGTAGGATCGGAATGGCTTCAGGCCTGCCCTGGAGCACATCTGGGAATGAGTGGCCCTTGGATGTTGGGATGCCCCCAGCATAGGCCCAGCTTGCACCAGGGGATTTGGTTTCTGCCTCCTGGCCAGCAGGAGAGTGTCAGGAGCAGAAGTTTGATTCTTCTGGGAGCCCAAGAGGCCCCACTTGTTAGCAGCTTCTGAATGGTCAGGCCAACCAGCACAGTGAGGCTTTGGCTACATCCGGCTATTCTTCACATGCCTTCCTGAACATCAAATTCTTTCCAAGAGTAATTTTCACAGGGCAACTTCCTGACTGCCTGGTTGAATGAAGAAATTCAGGGGTGGGGATGGAGGGTCACAAAGAAAGTCTCCAACGTTGTAATAGCAAGCATCAACAGAGATGGGGAAGAGGTTTCAAATATTTAGTGTCAATCTCAGCTAATGAAAGGCTGGTGATGGACCAGTCTGAACTACTTCCAGGCCTCTTGGCTACCAGGAACCTGTGGTCTTTCTCGCTCTGCTTCTTAACACAAGGTGTCTTCCCTATCTTTTCAGACAATGCTACATATTAGATTTGATAGGAAGGGTTGATAATAATGCCTTCAATAAAAATTGCGAGTGGGATCCATTATGGTCAAAGGAGACTGAAAAAATAACTGCAATCAGTATTTAAAGCCCCTTGGTTCTGATAGGCTGAAGTATAATTTTGCCTCAGATTTACGTAGAAAATTGGGGGCTTTGCACACAGCAGTCGTTCAGGTAACAACAATACTGTCTTTCACACCTGAATGCTTTTGGGGCAGATAGAAAACATCACACATATGTTTCTATTATTAACAAAGCTACCTGCGCATCCCTGAACGGGCTGGTGAGCGGAAGCCACAAGATTCATTACCTTCCAGGGACAGCCTGGTTCATCTAAGGTGAGGACGGACAGGCCAACAGCAGGAAGAAAAACGGTCTTTAAAGGGTGTCCCCCACTGCGCGTGCATGCGCAGCGACGGCAGCCGGGTCAGGGGAATCGGTTGCTTTCAGCCACTGCCCGGCCTTGGTCCCGGAGGGGGCCGCCTGCCCGCTTCCAGGGCACCAGGCGGGCCACGAACCAGCCAAACCAAACGCCAGGAGAGCTACTGCTCAAACAACTTTTCCTGGGCTGGCGCAAAGACAGAGTGCGGCTGACAGGAGGGAAAAGGAAATATGGCAGACAACAGGCATCTCTGCAGGGAGCTTGGGGGAAAGAAAAAGGAGATCGTGCTTCAGCGAAAAATAGGGGTTGCGCTAGGTACACCAAGGAAGGCCAAGCGTTCAAGTCAGACCCTCTCTCCACTGTCCTCTTTCTGTCGCTTCGGAGTTCTTAAATGAGCCGCTGCCCTGGTTGGCGGGTTGGTTTTCCTGCCCCTCTAGGAAATGGGCTCGCTGGGGGCTCCAACCTCCTACGGCGGAGCAAGCACGCTGTCTCCCTTTGGATCTTCTCTGAGCGAGACGCGACCGAGGGACACCCCTGGAGTCAGTCAGAAAATGGCAGGCAGGAAGCATCTCCTCCATTATCCCCGGAGTGAAGTAAGCTCCCCTAATCTTTCTCTCCCTCGCCGAGGCTGAGCTGGAAATAAGGAGGTGGCCCCTTGTTTTCAATACCACTGTGCAACTGGCAGGTTCACCAGTCTGTGCTTGAGCTGTGGCTGCGGGAGAAAGGAAGGTCTTCAGGGAAGCCGGATCTGGCCTCGGCACTGAGGTGAGCCAGGAGAACAACTTCTCCGGTGTAAGGAGACAGCCGCAAAGCAGTTCTGTGCCCGTGGCAGGCTGAGGTCCTCCCGACTGGGCTCAGCCCAGAGACGCTGCCCTGGACCCCTCCGGAACCGCGGGCCAGGAGGGGGGTCGGTCTGCACAGGCGCGATTCTCGGCAGCTTCCTCGAACCAACATGCGAAGGATATGGGTGAAGAAGGGCTGTCATTTCACCACTCAGTCCCCACTACTTTGCTCCCTAAACACCGACTTCAGTTCCTGATGCTTTGAGCCCAGTAATTTCAAGAGACTTTAAAGATGAAAAAATAATCTTTTATGACTGTTAATACTATTTACAATGGCATTCTTACACACTTATCCCCTGAAACAAACGAAAAACTTTCTGTCTAACAGCGATGCCAAGAAAAATTCAGTTTTGCAGGAAAGACGGTAAATCAGTGAAGGAAAAAGAGGCATAAGGAGTTGTATGTTTGCTTAAGCCTTGCCAAATTGTTTCAGTTCAATGAAATTAATTCATTCAAGAGTGATACAGTCAGTTGTTAAATCAGGTTAACCATTGCTCGTGTCAGCCTAACCAAATTATTCTAAACTGACTTCTCGGCATTCTAGCTCATACCCAGTTGCATTACAGAACTGGTTTAGCTATGTCAGGGCAATTTTGGTCAGGAATCCTGGTCAGTTGGCCCTCACAGCTAATCTTACACCTTTCTGTCCAGAAATAGGCCCCAGAAAAATGCAGTGAAGGTTACAGCAATGTGTTTGCAGGATTGTAGTGCTTAATTATATGTTTCAGTTAATACATTGTGAGCCTAACGATAATTTAGAGGTATTCTTCCTTGGGGAATATACTAAAATGTAATTTGTTTTTATATTCGTTATTTGGTCTGGGTTGAACTCTTACCTTTTGTGGGTCTTAGCAGCTGATAGCACCGGGGCTGTCTTGTTTGGGCTGGGAAGTTAAGCAGGGGTGGACTGGCTATTGTTGGATGGGAGGCCATCAGGGCTGGAGGCTAGACCGGGAAGTCAAAATGATGTGACCTACAGGAGCCACTCACATCCACCCGCTGCTGAGAAAACCACGTGGTCATCAGGAGTCAAGCTCAACTCAGAGAGCAACCAGTGGGCTACTTGGGGAAACATGTCCATTTCTGAAATGTATCCTAAACTGCAGCAGTGTTAATCCATTTATGCCACATTTTGTCACTTCTTCCGGAACGTTTGTTTTTGATTACAAAAACAATCCACTTTCACGATCGTTAACGATGATGTTTTCTAGGAGATCAAGAAAACTCGTTTCCCTTTCCATTGTTAGTTCTTTGCTCCCTCCAGTATCTCTGGCTAATTCAAAGGCGCGTGGGAGGGAAGGAGCAGAGACCCACGGGAAACTGAGGCTTGTCGATCGATACCCTTAGCAACAACGGAACAGAATCAGCAAATGCTTTCTGAGCAACCGGTCCTGAGAAATGTCATGCTTTTGACAGCAGACGGACATAGAGCCGTCTTAATTCGTGGCCATAGTCGGGTGTCCTCCATTGTCTAATCAACTTTCAAAGCCATCTCTGTATCTGGGTGGCAAATTCCAGAGCTCTTGCCGTGCTTTAATTGTCCCTTCAAGGATCCTCCATTCTAGGAGTCTGAAAGGAGGAGGAACAACACTTCTGCCTCAGTTTCACCTTACTGCCTCTACTCCTAGACGTGCTGTGGTCTCCCTAACCTTCTGGAACTTTGCTGGGGCTTCAAAGGCTCAAACGTGTTAACTTTCTTCAGATTTGCTCCGCACTTTGATCATTTTGGCCGGCCTTTTCAGCATCAGTTCTAGTTGCTGATATGAAATACATGTTTTTGTATTCGCTATATAGTATCTTTATTTTTTGCATTCTTTTCTATCTCTCCTCTCTCTCTCTCCTTCCACGTATATGTATTCTCTGAGGCTGGCTGGCAGACAATGAAGGAAAAATATCATTTCTCAACTGGCATCATGCAAAGCTGATAAATGGAAGCAAAATAAAGAATAGATCATTAAAAGTTTTATAACATTTTGCAGTATTTTGTCTAAAAACATTGTCCTAATGTCCCTCCGTGTGGGACGTCCCTTTATCAGGGCAATCACACCATGGATCATTCTTTTTCTGAGGTTTCCATCAAACAATTCCTTATCCAGTAATTACCCAACTCCATTCCTGCCTTTTGAATCATTGGCCTTCATGTTGTTAAGGACCCGGTCTTCAAAATCCTTGTCCCTTATTACTCATTTTAATGTATTTCTGAAGTTTGAATTCCTTTTTGTTCTTGCTTGAGGTAGACATCCATTTTCTAAAGAAACTTGTTTTATCTTATTGCTTTCTTCTTCAAAGAAAACATTTAAAAAGAACCCCTTTTCAGCAAGACAACGTCACATCTCGAAGGTGCAGCCGGCCACATCAGTCGGTGGGTGGGCAGTTACAAGGGCCTCTGTCATAGGCAGGATCTGACTGGAGACGGGCTTCAAGATATGCCCTTGGCTGCCTAATTGAGCCCCAGCAGGCCTGGGGAGGAGAGGGTTGTTGATCTGGGACTTCATCATTGTTCACTGTCATGTTTTCTGTAGCACATCAAGCCCAAAGTTGAGTGAGGAAATCTTTATTTTAATTCACCTGTTTGTGAACGTCACATCTCCCCTTTCATGAAGGGGCCTAAGGCAGTTATTTATTTATTTATTTGTTTGTTTGTTTATTTATTTATCTATCAAAGTTATACACTACCCGTCTCACTGTATGAGTGACTCTAGGTGGCTTACAAGTAAAAAGAACTATAAAATCTTTACAAAAATATACAGAGCTAAGATAGTTAAAGCTAAAGATTAAAACTTAAAAGGCGGAGAGAGCATCCTTAGGCTACCAGCCACCCCCAGTGCTGCGAACCCCCGCCGGGTCCCCAAGCTAGTCAGCAGAGCCAGTTCTTAAGGCTCTTCCAGAAGGCCAACAGAGTGGGGGCCAACCTCACCTCGTGGGGCAAGATGTTCCAGAGAGTGGGAGCCATGGCAGAAAAGGCTCTCCTCCTGGACCCCGCCAGTCGAAATTCTTTGGCGAACGAGGTCCGTAACATGCCCTTCCTGCTGGACCGGGTGGGTCGGGTTGATGTGACTGGGACGAGAGGGTTCCTCAGGTAACCCGGGCCCATGCCATGAAGGGCTACCTTTAAGGCTACCCGTTCATATTATCCTCCCGGAACAATTACCCCATGAGACAGGTCAGGCTGGAGGACAGTGACTGTCCTAAAATCCCCCAGGCTGAAGGTGGCCTTCAACCCCAGGTCTGGTCCATACCTGTAAGGGGACAATAATCTTCCCCTGAATTCACCGAGGGGCTTCTCTCCTCCCTTCCTTGCCTTGGCACTCAATATGGCAACCAGCCCTAACCCACGCCAACCTTTTACTCCCCTTTTGCCATATTGAACTTGGCAGAGCCATTCGCTCTGAAGTACTGGCCTCCCAGAAGGCCTCAATGGGCCATGGGGGGCCCTGGCTTGCACCTCTCCCAGGCCAGGAGCCATTTTACGAGACATTTATGGGATGACGGAGGCCTAGAAAAGGAAAGGTGCCAGTGACGTGACTGACGGGCACAGAGATAAGGGGACGCCCAGGGTTTCCTGGCGCTGTACCTCGCTCCAGCCTGGGAATCAGCAGAAATGCCAGCCTTCCAAAGTAGCAAAAGGCTTACAAACACTCTTTCTGGAAGATTCTCTTATTTATGTTAACTTTACTTCAGTTTTCAGCATCTGTAACGTACATATTTAAACAGCCAATTTTCCTGTGTGCCTTTGTTTTTCAACTCAGAAATACTAACACCCCAATTTATATGCCATTTCTGCAGGATGCCATTATAATGCTCGAAGAACTGCCTCAGCTGGGTCTTCCTTCTGTCATCTGGAGCGCTATGATTGGGTTCCTCAGACCGACCCTTTTTATAACTGTGCTGAATTTTAACAAATTGGTGGGCGATGCCTGGTAGTTCTTCTGCTTAACTGTGCATGTAAACATTTGTTTTATCAGAGCTATTCCTTCCTTCCGCAGACAGGAGAGAAGGTGAGCTTCAACTGAATTCAACCCAAACTGACTCCTTGTCCAGAAAGAAGCCTGCAGATGCAAATCCTCTACGCCTTTTGGAAGACTTTTTGGCGTGGTCCACAGGCTGCACTTCCTCATGGTTTACCTGAATCCTGATTTATCAAAAACAAAAACAAAAAACCCCACCCTGGGAAGAAAACCCAGAAGCAAATAAAGCACTTTAGGGGTTAGGGAAATGTATGCGCTTTCTCATAACCTACACCTGGAATGAATGGATGAAAGATTCTGCTGGAACTTTGCCTGAAAAAGGAGTTCATACTCAAGCGAAGGGATTTATTTTATTTAGATCATTCAGGAGCGCACAGGAGTGTCCCTACGGTAAGCTCTCCCCTCCCATTTCTTCCCACGAGAACCTCCCACCAAGGCAGGCTAGGCTGAGGGAGAGAGGCTGGCCCCAAGACCCTGGGAGGCTTCCAAGGCTGAAAGAGGCCTTCACCCCTTCACCCAGCCAAGTGCCACCCTCACGTTTCATGGCAATTTCAAGAGGCTCCAAAGAGATCCCGTCAAAGCCATTTACATCACCCTGAGGATGTCATTGCCAGATGCAACAACTAAGGAAATATGATCCAGGAAATGTCTCCAAGTTATGGTGGTGTCAAAAGTAAACTGAATCTTGGAAAATTCTCACTGCAATTGCAAATTGAGAGGTCAAATTTCATCCTGTGGCAGCTAGGCAAGAGTGAGGCCATGTTTCCAAGAGGAGAGCTTTCTCAAATCAGGCACGGGCTCTGGATCTGGCCCTCCAGCTTTAACCTGTGAGTGACCCAGAATCAGAGGGAAAAGTTGGAGTGACCTGCCTGGAGTTCCTTCCACTGGACAGCAGAGCTGCTGCAGAAATCTAGGGCCCAGCCTGAAAGGAAACGCCTTCTTGGTTGCCTTCCAGGATCTCCTGTCTTATGAAGACATCAGTATAATCCATGTGCATTGCCAGGGGTATTTTATAGAATATTAATGGCCATGGAGTAAGATGCTGAAACTCTTATGGTTTTATTGCTTGCCAAGGCTTTGGTGGTGCTAAATTATTTTGTTGCTGACAGGCTTCTCTCCTCCCCCCCCCCACCCACCCACCCAATGAGGAAGGAAGAAGAAGCGGAACAAGAAACTGAGAAGTTGAAGGAAAGCAGTGATGATCCTCATCATCCCTCTCCAGATAAACAAGTCTCTGGCTACTGCCTCCATCCAGTCTGGCTTCACCATAAACCCCAAGCCGGGCTCCTACAGAGCAGGAGGTAACCTATGGCGCCTGTCGCAGTCTGCCTGACACCCAGGACCCTTCCCTTCCCTGCTTTCAGGGTGATCCAACAGATTTCAAGTACATTTTCAGTGTGTCAAAAGCATGCCAAGGTCTGCTTCCCCATTTGCCACCTCCCAAGGAAAGAGTTGGAAAGAACAGCTGCCCTGTTATGAAGGCTTCAGCCTGGCAGACGGGGGTACACTTCCAGCCCCGGACTGGCCGCAGCAGCCCAGCCACGCCTACAGCTGCCTGCCTGGGCGATGGGAAGACGGGCGGATGCTCTGACGACCCGCGAGTCGCCTCCTGGTCCACGGGCACAGGGCAGATGAGCCGTGCCTGGAGAAAGGAGACCGATCCGCAAGGTCCCCAACTGCCAACGTTTGAGGCAGGTTGGATGATCCTGGGCTGCCGGAATCACGGTTAGCTGATTTGATCCGGTCCGTGACCAACTGTGTGCAAGGGACAGAGAGCCATTGCTGATCCCAGCACTGTGATGAAACAAACCCTCATTCCCCCTTTAGCCAGGGATTTGGGTCCTCCAGGGTTTCACAGGCCGAGTTCAGCCTTCAGCTGCAGCCTTGAGAAAGGGAGGTACCAGGACAGCCAGTCAGAACAGCCCATGCATTAACCGACACACCTGGGCAACTCTGTAGGCCCGAGGAGGCAGCTTCATGTGGGCTTGCCACAACCCCACGTTGAAAGCACCAGTGTTTATAGACCCAGGGAGTATAACATTCTAACCGTCTATGAAAGTCAGTGGAAGAAGAGACTCAAGGGAATTTGGATGCAGCCTCCGGGCGCCAGGGAGCGAGCTCGCGGGCATCGGCCGTCCTTGCCCGCTGTGTAGCCAAGAGGCCAGACGGGTTTTCCCTGACGGTCAACACCTGGGAACTGCAAATTTATTTTTATTTATTTAAAACATTTATACGGCCGGCCATCTTAAAAACAACTCCAGGTTGGCTCGCGGCCCACATCCGGGCATACCACAGATTCTCCTGTGCTCTCAGGATCCCTAACCATACAACTGATAATAATTTTAACTCACTCCTGCTCAAAATAGAGTAAAAACTAAAATTTTAATTAAATCACATTACTTTCTTTTGACTAGTAAAGTTGAAGCAAAGACATCTAATCTCATAATTACTATCATGAATTTGAATTTAAATACCATGAATTTGACCAATAAAGATTAAAATGGCTAAAAGGAGAGAGGGGCGGATCAAATTTAGCATTTCCTTTCCAGCAAAAAAAAAAAAAAAAAAATCCATTAAGAAAAAGGTAAAGCATTTTTAAAAGATTAGTAAAATGCTTAATAATTTCACATATGTGAAGGAATCTCATTTGTTCTTTTCCCCCCCTTAAAGTTCCATGCTACTATAGTCAGGTTTTACCCAAGGGCAGCACCCCCCTTATTTTTCAGCTGCGATTCAGCAATATACTTTTGGGGGCTGGACCCTCAGCTGTGTCACTGGGATCCCCCTGGATGGCGACCTGGCTGAGGACCGAGACCCAGGACGTTCTTTTGGCATCTCCGGCCGCTGGTCTCCTCTGCAACGCCAAGGTGGGCCGTCAAGAACCGGGCAGCTGATGCCGAGGAATTCCTGGGCATCGCCTCGGCTAGAGAGGGTTACCTTGGCCACTGCCGGGGGGCGGGCAGGTGGGCAGCCAGCAGCGTCCCTCAGGGCCAGTGTTTCTCAGCCTCGGCAGCTTTAAGAAGGATGAACTTCAACTCCCGGGCTGGCCGGGGAATTGTGGGAGCTGAAGTCCGCCCGTCTTAAAACCGCCGAGGGTGAGAAACGCTGCTCTAGGCAAGTCTGTGTGGGCCACGCTGTGATTCACAAAGCCCCAGTGCACCAGGACTTGCATGCAGGAGGCGTATCTATGCCATAAACAATAACTTTGGCAATTATTACAGCTCTTTTATCCTGCGCGTTAATTGCACCATTAAAACTCTACATATTATCCAAGCCGTAGGATTTACGAGATCAATCCCAGGATCTTCCTGGCCTGCTTCGGAGGATTTTGTGGATCTTTGTTACTAATCTACAACGTGCGCTTTCAAAATGCTGAGCAAGTCTGCCCCTCGGTGAAAAGCCAGAGGAGCTCTTTGAGCAAAAGCACACGGAAAAGGTTCACCCGCTAGCAGGGAGGGTGTGTGTGCGTGTGTGCGTGTGTGTGTGTGTGAGAGAGAGAGGGAGTGCTGCAGAGGCTGAAAAGAAAGGAACAAAAGCAGGCAGGAGTGAACATCCTAATCGAATGGAGCCGAGGAAACAAGTCAGCTGCCAGCGTGCTGCGTGACAACGCGGGAGGGAGGACGGGTCCTTTTCAATTCCGCCGGCTCCTCTCTGGGGTTAAAATCCGAGTCTGGTTGCCATGGATACCCTGGGCTCCCGCAGCTCAGGGGAGGGAGCCGCGAGCCGAGGTGTCCTGGGGGATGTCTCGGGGGAAGATGGAGCGCGGGCCCGTGGGCGTGGCGGCGTGGGAACAGGGGTCAAGGGGTCGGCCTCCAGCCGCGCCGGGCCGCGTTTTCATTTCGAGGCGCATCCGTACGGCCATCGCCGTGTCAGAGCTCATTTGTCCTCCTCTGCCAACGCGCTGGCTCCAGAGAGCCTTGACGGAGCTGTTAGCAAAGCCCGTCTCGCCACCCGGGCAATTTCCCCCTGCCCGCCACACACTTCTAACCTTTCCTGGCGTGGAGAGACTGAATTTCTCATTTCCAAACGTGAGGCGGGCGCAGGGCTGCCCGGATTGCAGCCACATGGGATGCGTGCGCATTATGCACACCTGTGTAGCGCAGAAAAGGGTAGGAAGGAGCTCTAAGGCTTCATCTGAATTTTGCAGGACTGCAACGGAGCAGGCGTTGCTTGTTTTGACAGACGCCCAAGTGGAACTGGCGGATTCCTGTGAGGGTGAGCCACGGTCACAAAAGCATTCTTAGTGTTATTCGCAGAGAGAGGGAGACTCGGGATTCTTTTCTGAATGGTTATTCCGAGGTTCTGTGCTCCTCCCATTCCGTAGAACGAAAGGGATCTTTCTGAATCCAGTGAAGGGCTGTCCGTCTATGGATGCGGGTTTCTCCAGTATCCCCCTACCTGGATGGGGAAAGAGATATGATGCTGAGCAAGCCAGTTTCCCACCTGATTAAGGAACACAAGACCTTCTATTAAAGTTGAGACCCGACCAATCTGCTGTTCCAAAACAGACAAGTAGAAGTGGAGAAGTGGAGGGAATTCCTTGTGGCGGAAATCAGCCGTGGACCTTCATCCTGGCACCCTGCCCTTCTACATAAAGAATCTCCCATTAATTCAAGGTGGGTTGCAGGTACAAATGTTTCCCCCTCCCAAATTTTAAGGACATCATAATATTTTTGGACATCCATATTCTTTGAGCTCCAGGCCTTGGACAGCTGGACATCATGTCCTTCCACACTGGAAAGATACACTCATGGCCCCAGTACAGTAAACCAGTGAATTAAAGACCTAACGGTATTTGCAATTTGCAAATTAGTTGCCTACGGACCTAGGTCCGGTATGGATGATTGTAATGAGATACGGCCACCCTTTACTGAAACTGAGGTGTAAGATATGATATAATACATAGGGTTATTAGGGGCTTTCTGTTATTTTTAATTTAATAAAGACATTTAAAAAAAAAAATGAAGGAAGTCATTAAAGGTGCCTGTTGCTTCCTTTTTGTGGAAAGTCAGTCTTAGCCCAACAGAATGCCATTTTTAAAATTCTAATGATGGAGGCGTATTAAAAGCAGCCATCTATGTTGTTTCCACCGTAGATAGGAGGACAATGAGCTATCGGCATTGCCTTCAACCATTTTTAAGGCACGCATCGCCCAAGCAATTCTCCAGCCACTTTCAGGGAGATTTCACAGTTCTGAAACATCATTACTCAGTTTCAGAATATACCAGAATTAAGTTAAGCAACTGTGCTGTCAGATGTAACATTAGTGGAAGTCTATCTTGGATAGATATGATGAATTATTTGAAAACACCATTCCTGATAGCCTGAAGGAAAGTTGTTCCTTCAGTTTAGCAATGCATCTATAACTAAAAACCTGATTTAGATATTTCACATCAAATTATGGGAAACGATGATTACAAAATACAATGGGATTGAAATAACTATGTGGGATAATTTGAAAGCATGGCCATCTGAAACCATACGTTTGCCATCATTCCCACCGTCTTTGTTCACAGCCTCATTGCGCTTCTGTCACGGAGGGACACACGGAGACCATCTAATCTGCTTTGGGAGCCCACGTCGGAGCTGATGTGTTCCTCTGCAGTGGCAGGGACGGACTATTCTGACTTGGAACATTCAGAAAAGTGGAAGATTCGAGCATCAGAAAAGTTACAAAAACATTTTTTCCATTTAGCAGAATGGGAAGAACTTCTCAGGCCAGCTGGTGCAGCAAGCCCTGGTTCATAGAAATTGGTGCAAAGGTTTTGGAGTGGCACGTTTCAAATCCAATTTTTTAAAAAGTGCCCATTATTGTGTTGTTAGAAATAAAATTCGCAATGATAATAGCTCCCTGGGTGGAAAATGCTCTAGATTTCAGACAGATGAATTAAGGGAGGTTGTGAAAAGGGCAAAGGTATTCATAAGCAAAAATAATGCCTCTTCCAGTGAGTGATGAAGCTGATTGACAGTGCCGTTGCGGAGGCGAGCACGATGATGAATCCACTGGTCTTTTCCGTAAAATAAATCATTCCTTGGTGAGCAAGATCTGTTTGCTAATGCAACTCAATGATGTTCAGAACAAGAGCTGGACACCAGGGAAATGACCTTGTGGACAAAACGGCACAATCAATGACACACACACACAAATCTTGCTTTGCCAAGGTTTTTAGTAACAGTAATTAGAACAACCATCGCTAGTGATATTGATAGTGATATTACGTAGACAATACAAAGGGTTGCGGAGTTTTTTTTACTCCATATGCAGCAAAAATGTACAGCCTGCTTCAAAGTCTGGCATTACCAGAAATGTTTCAAAACAAAGCTGAGTACGGGACATTTCCCGAATGGTCAGAATAACCTCTTTCGAACTCAGACAGAGCATCCAGAGCTTCGTATGCTCCAAAGTGGAACATGTTGCGTGCAACTAATAAATACACGCAGAAACACTCTCTCTCAGGCACACAGACAAAAACCTCGCACGTCAGAGGCAAACAAGGTGCGAGAACAGACACCTGCACAGGCTCCGTTGTCCGAGAGATTTTGCTGTCTGGTGTGAACCAGAAAATCTCCCTCCCCTCCACGGCCCCATCCCTCGGCAGATGCCCCCGGACCAGCCACTCCAGAGGAGAACTCAGCCGAGGCGGGAGCGGAAGAAGGCGAAGGCGGTAACAGACACCAACCTTCGGCCTCCCTCGGTTGCTCTTGGCAGCCCCCCAGCTCCCCAGCGGCCGATTTCCCCCCAAAATAGGGAAGGCTGGGAAAGGAAGAGGAGGTGCCGAATGGCAGGGCGGCGGTCCCCAGGGGCTGCCTCCACCCGCCTCTGCTGCAGGAGGGGCCAAGCGACAGGCCCTCCCAGAGGATGCTGGACTAGGCGACACTTGCCCCAATCCGGGAATTCCTTGTAGGGAGCAGAATCTGAGCGGCTGAGCCCAAAACGCTCCACAACGCCCAAGGGAGCTCAGGATCAGGGCCCTAAAACCGAGAACCCTTTTTAGGCAGCGCAGCGGGCTCCACCCGCGAAGTCGGACCCTTTCCGCACAGCGCTGGCCTCGCTATTCCCACCTCCTGCAGCTGTTTCCCGCTCCTCACTGGAGGGGGGGCCGGGGGGCTGGGGAAGGGGAAGGGGTGGGTCTCTGGCCAGAGGCCTCCTGTCAGCACCACCCCCCCCCCGTTCCTTTGCTGGGGCTGCTTTGGACCGAGGAGCCCCGCAATTGGAGCGAAGGAGAGGCCAGGCAGCCGCCCAGTCGTTCAAAAAGAAGGGGGCTGGGGGGCATAAGACTCAACAGCGGCTTGGCTTCGGGGGAATCCCAGGGAAGCAGGGAGGCACCTTCAGGGGCCACCAATCCAGAAGAAATGCGGCCAGAGCAGCAGCTGAGCCAAAAATCCGCCTCTGAGTGCGAGGACGTTCAGAAGCGCCCCGGTGTCAGGGAGGCACGGGGGCACGGACCCTCCCCCAGATCGGCGCTACCCCTGTAGACAAAGAGGCCCCAGCTCCACATCTGTGAAGGAATCAGCATCGAACTGCAGAGGAAGTTCTAGGATTTCAGGAGGGGTGTGGTACTCACAGCCAGCACAACAGGCAAAGTAATTAGAGGTGTTTCTTAAAATGTTAATTAACAATCGGTTAATTGCATTTGAGAAAAAAAAAGCTGGTGTCACTGAGTCCCAGCAAACCCCAGGAGCTCTCTTCTAGAAAGGCACAAATCCCCCGAGGATGCCCCAAATGCCTCCCTCTCCCAACCACAGAAGTGCGACGTGACGCCACGCCGCCTTCTGCTGAAGATGCTGCCCGGCCTGCGTTTGCAGAGAGAGTGACGCAGGCTGAGAACTTTTTTCCCGTTTCTGTTCTATGTCTCTTTGTATATGTACACACATGCTAGGGCAATCTGGCTGGAAGCTCCGAGAATTGCTGTCCCAACGCCTCTGGAGGGTGTTAGGCTGGGAAAAGCTGTTCTCCCGCGTTAACGTCTTGAACACCAGGTCGCAAAGCCAGCGTGGCAAGGTGTGTTTCCCCGACAGCCAGACTGCGCCAAGCAACCGCAGGAGAGCCGAGCCAACGGACGCCGCTGGATTTTGTAGAGGAAGGGCCTGCCTTGCCTGGACATCTAGCTAGGTGCTGCCAGCGCAAAGTCGTGGCTGAGATAATGTGGAAGTGCTGCCCCTCCCAGTCGCTTTTCTGTGCCAAGGCCTGGAGAGGACCGGAGACGGGGTTTCATCGTATCGTTGTCTGGGAGGGGAAGGTCCACAAGCCACACCCCTGCAAAGCACACAACCCCAGTGTGAGGGTGTGGACAGGCAGTTCTAATATTTACACCTTTACCGGAGGATTTTGGAAGAGCAGCTGGAGAAACAAGCTTGCTGGGGAGGCTGTGCTGGGCCCTCCTCCGGGGAAATTCCTCAGCGGGAGATTGCCATCTACTGGTGCTTCCTGCAGGAAATGCGCATGCAGCCAGGTTTTCATTAACAGGTGGATTTGCTGAAATAGGAGAATCTGGTTGGGAAGATGCTTCCAAGACATCTTTTACGGTACCCTCCTTTGATTCATTCGTGGAACATTCTTTGTGCACGTGGAAGGGAAGCAATCGCTAACGTCCACCTGCAACTCCCCCACCCCACGCCCCTCTCCCATCTTTTTTTCCACAAAAATACCCACTGAGGAGGAAAAGGTGGGGAAATGGCTGAATGTGTTTGATCCAGGTGATAAAAACAAATGCTTAAGTAGGACAATAATTTTGTTGACCAAACCCTGTGATCCGCTGGCGCTGTCTGCAAATGCAAGGATAGCAGGTTTCTCCAGGCCTCAGAAAGATTATCTAGAACTCCTGCCAGGGCTGAGGCTGCAGAGCGATGTTTCTACCAGGAAACCTCCTGGGGGCACAGCCTATTTTAAGCTTGTGGGCAAACCTCTCCCCATGCTATGTGCTGTGTTTTCATGGAAGAGCAGTTCAATCTCTGTTGCCATCGTTAATTTTTGAAGGAAGGCACTGCTCGACATCCTGTATACAGCCCACTAAATCTGTTGTGGAGCTGACGCTCACCAAAAGTGGGACTCGGCAAACAGCTGCGTAAACTTTCATGCTTGACTCGACTCCGACATGCAGGGAGGCGGCGGCGGACTGAGAGCTGAGCGGCCCCGAGCCAGCGAGGTCCCTTCGACAAAGGCCAGGTGGTTGATCGCCATTGCTGTATTTATGGTCTGCGTTCTGAAGCAGAGAAAACTGAGCGATTTGGCCAGATGCCTTGAAGGAGGAGGAGGGGGAAAATGATGGAGAAGGGGAGATCCAAACCCCCAGCACCTACTGGTCCCCGCTGAAATCAGTGGACAAGGAAATGGGACACAGAATGGATGCCATGTTAGTCTGAAGCTGGAAAACGAAAAATAATGAGAACTAATGGGTGTTTTTCCTTGCACAGGCCCACTAGCCAAGGTTATCTAGCCGGCTGATGCAGACAGGGATGATTTGCATAACAAGAGCTGAAGCATTTAGAAAGAGGCTTCTGAAGCAAAGGTACCAGTTACATCTACTAGCCTGCGTTATTTTTTTTTTTCTCAGGAGGTGAAGGCTGGATGCAAGCAAGGACTAGAAGTATAAAATTTGCAGTTTGCAAGGCTGACCCTCGCCTTGGGTGGCACCACAGTGGGGAGTGCAACGCCTGGCTTTCACCAGCCCCTTTTAAGATTGGGTTCCCGTGCGCAATGACAGAGGCCGTCCAGCAAGACACGCGGCAGCTGGGCTGGGCTGCCCGAAGGAGGCCGGACTCTTCTTCGCCTCCGACTCGGGGCCTCTTCGGGCTGCCTTGGCCTGACCGCTCTCAGGGGGCCTTCTTGCCTCCTCCGCCCGGCCTTGGACGCAGTTTCCTGCCGGGGCGCTGCTTCCATCGGGCTCCCCAGCCCTGCTGATCTCCCCATACTCGTCAGTAAGAGCGCTCACGCCTTCCCTGACTTATTACTAGGGCAACATACGTGGCCATCTTCCCTAATTTCATCTCCACAACCCTGGTACTGTCAGGTTCTTGGGCTGAAAGAGGGCTGGGCTCTGTGGTTGTGTGGGGATGTGACCCTGGGCCTTCTCAATCCAAGTCAGGGGCCACCTCTCCCTCTAGATATGCATGGTGGAAAGTACAGCCCCCCAGCAAAACAAAATGGAGGAGAATAAGTGCAAGGTTATTCTAGCAGAAATGATAGAAGCCAGAATAAATCACGGCTGCTGGACGGCTGACCAGGTCGCTCCTGCAAACGGCTGAAAAGGGGCTTCAGAAGGGGCATTCCCTGCCTTCCCCCAGTTGCCTCGCACAAACGGCGCAGGGGCTCCCGCTCAGAGCCGCAGCCGCGCGCGCGCCAGTCCCGGCCGAGGCTCTTGCCGTGGTCGGTGCTGCTGCCCGCTGAGAAGCCCCAGCAAGAAGTTCTCCGGCCGAAAGAACATCGAGGAGGAACCGGAGCCAGAGGAACAAGAACTGGGGAAAGGGGGCCCAGGAGAAGACAGAGGAATAAAACAGCAGCAGAGACGCAGGGAGAGGACATGGGGGGGGGCCCTGAAGCATCCGTGAACGTGGAGACCCCGATTAACCCACGAAGCCCCCCTGCAGGGGGCCCAGCTAATGACAAGCGTGGAGGCGGCTTCCCTGGGACACGCGCCAGCGGCAGGGCCTCTAGTGGCCCACCTGCAGTGGTGGAGAGAGGCTGGGGAGCGCTCGCTGCTGCGCGCAGGGTCTCGCACCCATCGCCCTCCTGGATCCAGCCAGACCCGGGACCAGAAATGTAAGCTAAGCCTTCGTGGTGGGCCACGAAGATCCACCTGTTCTTTCAAGAAGAACGGGAGGATCCCCAAAAGAGCTTTTCCTCCTGGCCAGGTTACCACGGCCAGCAGATACAGATTACTCCAGAGGACACCCACAGACGTTCTGGCCTCTGAGAGCAGAACCAAACCGGTATCTGAGCAATCAAGCGATGCGGCTGGGCGACAGAGCCAAGGGTGCCGGTGGATGTTCAATGACACGGAGCCATCTCAAGGAACCAGCCAGCCGACATCTACCTCCTCTGCTCCAACGGTATTCAGTGCAGAGGTATTCCAAATGAATTTTCTGTGAAAGCTGTTGAAAGGCAAAATGGTACTACGCATATTTCCAGGTGATTTCAATGGCCGGGTGCAACTCAGTAGCGTTTGGTAGTCAAACTATGGAGAACAGGGCTGAGGAACCTCTTCAGTTGTCAAGCTGTGCTGATAAATAGACGAACATATTATTAAGAAGTATGGTAGAAAAAAGAAGTATAGAATACGTAACAGATATTACCCAAGAGTCAAGTTTCTTGAAATGTAAACACTTTTTTGCATCCATTCTGTAGTTTCGGAGATGTGGGATATTAGTTACTGTAATCTGTTCTTCAAATTTTCCAGGTTTTGGGATTTATAACTTTGAGTAGCAATGCAATGAGCAAGTTCACCCCACGGGAGTTTCAGGTCAGGCCAGAGGAACATCCTGTGGTGCTGGAGACCCAATTCAGGCACCTGCAAAAAACAAACCAACCACCACACACTCATGGATCATGGAGAATTACGCTTTTAGCTTCCTGCAAATCACGTTTTTGTTTGGAAAAATGAACACAAGTAGAGCACAAAGGGCTTGGCCCAGGTCTGCCTGACTTTTCCGAGCAGAAAACAGCTGAGCAAGATTTTCAGGATCTGGGAATGAAATTTCGACCCCTCACGATGCATGAGATCAAGCAATTCAAAGTAAGCGAATTCTCCAAAGTAGCTGAATCAGAACCGTTTATGAAAGCAACAGAGTCCTGCTTTACCAAGATTCCTTTCAATAATGACAAACAGCCCGTCCCCCTCAGAGCCCAACCGTAATGGCTCCAAGGTGTGCCTAAAGTAACACTTTCGGAGAGAACCTGCCTCAGGTCCCGTGTCTTCTTGTACAAGAGGTGAAGCGGTGGCTGTGTTTCCTTTTTATTCCTTCAACATTTATTCAGGAAATTACTCCCGACGCTCCCGGGGGCTTCCGACTCCTCATGCATCACGACATCAGTCCTGCAAGGAGGGGGCACTTCCGGATGCTCTGGGATCTTCTGCAGACCTTCCAGAGAGAGTGCGCCGTTTGAGAGATGCAGCAAAGATAGAGTCACAGTCTTTCATCTTGGTTTCTACTCAGGCAGAACAAGTTATTTTATTTTTCCATACTGTAATTTTTTGGCTTGGGGAGGAAGAGAGAGGCCAGACTACCGGCACCCAGGGCGCCATCTCTTAGAGCAGCCCCTCCACACCTTTCCTTCCACTCAGCTAATCAAGACTTATTATCTGAATGTGTCAAACACCATTTTTAAAACCATCGCCCATCAATCAGCATATCATGTCCCGAAATGTTTTCTTTGGCTCGATAGACTTGGCTGCTAGTCCATTCAGCTGGGTGGCCCTCAGCTCAGATGTGACGAGAGAGGAGCCCAAAAAGAGCTCTCTGTGGGACCACCCACGGAAAGATCCCGACTGCAAATGAAAGCAATACGAGCAAACGCAGCAATGGCATTTATTGGAAATTTTCCACATGACAACATGAACAAGTCAGTAAAACTAACATAGGGTGAAACTTTCTGTGATTTTTTAAAAAGTCTTGCGTGCCTTAATAATTCGGATCATTGCAACACAGTTCAGTAATTCTCTGAGACTAGTTCTTTGTGTGCAAGATGGCCTCAAATGAATTTGCAAAGAAACAGAATGCATTTTTCCTCCAACTGATAAAAGTGCAATGTTTCTGCAACTTCACCAGTTTCGTGTGATTCTGTTGATTTGATAAGAGGCAGCAAAGGCAAGAAAATAAACTCCAGACACCATCTTTTGGAAACCTCTCTTGCAAAGCTGAAATTAGTAGTGTCTTGTCATGTATTTGCTTTTCCTTTGGGATTGTGCCCAGGGAAACTGTATGAATTACATGATCTAGAAACCAAAAAGGGAGGCGGGCTGGACTTACACCGCAGCAGTGAAAAAGAACGTCAGCTCGGTGGTCCTTTGTTTTGCTTGTCGTGTGTGTGATACACGTCACAGTGGAAGCACTTTCACCTACCTCACCCACACATGTATCCTGTACAAGTAAGACACTTGGCTGAATTTGGCACTTGGCTTAGCATTTTAGGAAAAGCAGCTGGGGAAATGCAACAAATCATTCCCAATGATGAGGCGACAATTCAAGCATGTTCCAAAATGTATTTCTTGAGTTGGCTGATTGCCATTTTCAAAATTTCGATAGATCAAATGTTGACTTCAGTGTCTGGTCTATATGGCAGAAGTAGCTTCCCAAAACAAACATACTTATGAAACAGGCAGAGCAGTGAAAAATAATAATAATAACAACAACAACAACAACAATAACAATCATCCAGAAGCTGCTGGATATGCAAGAAGCCGGATCACTGGCTTTCAATGCTTCTTTAAAAAAAAAAGGATAGACATGAAATGGGCCAACCACCACATAGGGTCAGCCACTCCCCTTAGAGTTAACTCTGCTACAGCCTTATATGTTTACCTGTTGCAGGTGCAACCGTGAAGCTTTATGGGATCCTGCATATTGAAGAAATCCTAACATTCAGTGGAAGAAAGCTGGACACCCGGAGTGAAATCAAGCTGCAGGACCCAGCATTCAGCTGAAGGCTATTCCATCTATTGTGTTTAAATTGCAGCCACTTCCCCCTAACCCTCATGACTTGTTAGTGCCTTCACAGCGTCTCTGAGCCACCACCGAAGCAATACGGCCTGTCCTCCCGACTGTGATCTTGGGACAATTACAGCTGGAGGACTCCAGAAGATGCTCTAAGGCGCTAAGGTAAGGACAGCGTTCAACCCTGCGGATTCCCTCAGACAAAGTAATTCCTGCAGGTCAGAGGAAATGACTTTATCCCAGGAGTTTCAGATGTCTTTTCCCAGGAGAAGATCTTGCTTGGCGAGTCCCACCTGCTTTCTGACAGGCTCCAGTAGTCAACACCTAAACCACCCAGCCGCTTTCTGCTCTTTGTCTCCCAGAAAGGTGCACAGGGAAGGGGAAATGAAGGAGTTCCTTATATTCCTTGCTCTTCTGGTTCTGGGAAGCGGAGCTGGGCAGGGAAGGCCGGTCACTTTTGCCCAGGCAGGACAGCGCCGGGCCCCGCCAGCTGCCCCCAGCGGGAGAGGAGGAGAGCCCGCGCCTGCTCCCTCCAAGGGCCAGCGGGGCTGACCACGGGCACGTCCCAGCGATCGTCCCTGTGAAACTTTAGAAACGAATCGCCCCACGTGAAGCACACATGCACGACACATACACGCCCGTTAAGTTGGGACGTGCTGCTCTTTGGAGGTGGGAAAATACATTCTTGCTTTTTTTTTTCAAGTATTGATCAATGTATAGAAAAGACCCAAAACCTTCCTTACTAAGGGAAAGTACGGTCCATAACATTTAAGTTACAAGCGGTCTCAAATTTCACCAATTTCCCCTTTAGATCAATCCTAAATATACATCTGACCTTCTTCATGAGATTCCGACTTTTGTTTCGTGCATTGCAAATTATGTACATGCGTTATAAAAAAGAAATTAACCCGGGGTTTGCATACTGAGGTTGAAAAAGGCCTCCCTGCTCTCGCTGCCACTTGCAGAATCCCGGGATGGCGCAGATACCGTTCACAGCAGCGGCTCGTTTCCTTCCTTCCTTCCATTTGCGAGCAGAAGCCACGTTGCCTGCAAGTCCCTCGTCTATGGCTTATCTCTAGGGTTTGTCTGGGAGACAGTTCACTTCCCTCAGCAGCTGCTCGCAGTCAGACAGGTCTTCCTGGGACAGGTAGCCGCAGACCTTCTCCACGGCCTTCTGGCACAGGGCCTTTTCCTCTTCCAGGGACCGGATCAAAGCCATCATCTGGCTCTCCCTCCGCAGGGCCTCTTCCAGGTGGGACTCCGCGGCTTGGACCTTGGCGTGAGCCACCTACCAGGGAGCAGAAAGAGGACACGGTGAAAACGAAGGCGGGGAGGAGCGATTCTCCGACGGACCAGAGCCCTTCAGCTGTGCCAAATTCCGTGATATCTGCAGTGACCATATATCCTTCATTATAAAGGACAATCCTTTATTTCAGAAAGTTGTCATTTATACTTACTTGTTTTAAATACATACATACATACATTATTCCACTTTATTTTATTTATCCCATTTCTCATTCCCAGCAAGTCAGCAATCTGGCCACGGACCATATTCATTCCTCAGTGGTTCCCTCTCTCCATAGTTTTTTTTTTTTTTTATTCCACCTAAAGATATCTTTATACTTCTGAAAATGTCAGAACTCTTAACTTCCTCCTTTTGTACGTGAATGGTTTCATTTTAGCTAGATAAGGTTACGAATTCAGAGTACTAAGTGATCTATTAACATAAATCAAGTGTTGTTTTGTTTTGATTTACTTGTGGAAAATCTACTTGCGGAAAAGATTAAACCTATTTTGTATAAATCACTTATCACGATCTTCAAGTTCATGGGAAACGGAACATTATCTTACTGAAATGGACACATCACGTCTGTATCAGATAAACTGATGCTCCTCTTTCTAGTTTAGAACAAGAAGAACAAGCCCTTTACAGCTGATTTCCTCCAATCAGCTACCACCATTTACATCAGGAGCTCCAAACGTGTGTGGCATGGCACAGAGTATGCACCTTGCAGAAGAACTAATGCATTCATTCACTCAACCGCCAAGCCTTCTTCTCACACAGCTGTGGGTGGGACATCCGGCAACAGCTCCACCACTTGGATCTGTTGATCCTGCTTACCGACGGCCAATTGGCCTGCCTGCCCAGAGGCAATGACATGAGGCCTCTTTCAACATTTTCTGGATGGTGATTCAGCTTTGGTACCAAGGAACAAACTGACATTTAAAGAGATCTGTGCCTTTTTCAAATGAGGAATTGGGGAAGAAGATGCCTAGTTGAAGTCATTGATCTTTCTCCTCCTCTAGACACATCATTAAAGTCTAGGAGGAAAGTCTTAGAGGAAAACAAAGGATGGGACGTAGGAATTAAGAGAATCCTGTGTGTCTCTCTGAAAAAGAAAGGTGGCACTGAACCGTTTCTTGCAGGGCTTCTTCTTTGCCTAATTCTACGTTGACAACCGAGCCCCAAATTCAGATTGAGCCTGGCTCCTTGTTGAGTTTTACCTGCAGTTTCTCCAAGAGATCCATATTCTGCCTCTTCAGCTGACTGTTAGCCCTTTCAAGTTTCTCGGAAGCCTCAATCTCATCACACGGGCTCAAGTTCTCCTGCAGTTCATCCTGCAGAACGTGGTACTCCACCTCATACGCATGAAGCTGTTTGGAAATATCCATCTCAAATACCTATCGTGGGTAGTGAAGGAGAGGGGAAAAGATTCCTTACAATCTGCCGGCTAACTGAAGAGAAGACTTTTTGGATCCCAGAGAGAGAAAGGATTACCAACGTGCCAAAGCAAAGGGGGGAGGGGGGATGCTTCTCTCACACCCAGTTTCTGGAACAGCCGAACTAAAAGTTGTAATCTGTAGGGACCAGCCACAGAGTCATTACAAGATGGAGTGTGTAACTTTAAGTGGAACCACTGAATCTGGGCACATTAGCCAAAGAATTTTCTTGGACAATTGACAAAAGGATGGCCATCTTGCTCTATGCAAAGTTCTGCTTAGCAAATTGAAAAAAAGCTACATGTTTCAAAGAGAAACTACTTAATACCTACAGCACCTCAAAGATATATTTATACTCGAAAACTGGTGGATCAAGTTATCGCAGCAACTTATAAATACAGGACATTTTGGGAACTTTTCAAAGAACAAAGTTTATATCAGAGGTGAGGTTCAATCAGGAACAATTTTCATAGACATAGTAAAAACAAATACAAACTAAACTAAACTAAAAAAGAAAAGCAAGAAATAAGTTATGTCTATTAAAAACTTCAATAAAAATTATTATTAAAAGAAAAAGGAACAGTGAGTCACAGGTCAGCCTCCAAGACTCAGCGCTAGCAATCAAGTGATGCTTGAGCACACACCCAGCTCCTAGGAAGGGAGAAAGAGAGGGTGGAAGGAAGGAAACGCTTTTACCTGGGACATAATCTTCTCCATCTGGGGCCTTGTCATGTCTGGAAGAGTGTTCTTAAGAAACTCAACAATGCTTTCAAATGTCTCACACAACATGATGCGTTCCTCCTGGGTGCTAAGCAGACATAGTGCTATCTTAAATATTACTTCTGTACCTTGAAGAAAAATAATATCTGGGGTGGGGAAGAGCAAAACAATAGATTACACTCACTGTCCAATAAAAGTACATCATTCCTACACTTAGGTTAACAATAACCTACCTGTAAGATTTGCACAACCCAAAAGTTGAAACAGACCTTTTCTTGTTACACGATCTGTCACATTTGATAAGTAAAATGCACTTATTCATCCACATTTTAATATTAAAACATTCCTATTGGAAGGGCAACTCACCACTCAATTACCTAAAACGTTATTTTGCTCAAAGTATCATTTATGACAGCAGACACCCTTAAATGGAATTAACATCCAAGATATCTGCCTTTTAAACAGTTTTGTGGAATCTCTCTGGAGTTTCAATGTTGTGTTTTTATTTACAGATATTTCTTTTCATTATTCTATATACAATATTTCTTACTTCTATTTTGAAGGAACAGATCTACCGCTATATGCATAAAAGTTAATACAGCGCAATCCTAGATGCACTTATCTGGAAATAATTCCTACTGAATACAAGGAAACTTGCTGCTAGGCTAATAAACAGATTTCAGATTGCACCATAAAAACTTTTATTTTCTTTTAGAGTGCCTCTTTGTATTTTTAGAAGTTTCAGTTATGAAAAGTGACAGCCCTAACCTCCAAGCTATGAATGCAAAGAAGGAAACCCCATCAACAGGGCAACAGGTTCTTCCATTTGCAAGGAACCATTTTGGCTGCAAATTCCTGTGTACAGAGCCAACTGAAAGCAAAGCAAAAGCAAAAAAACCCCACCAAATTTTAGGGAATGGAAAAATGTGTCGCCACTAGGACACACAAGTTTCACTGGTCAACAAAGGGTCTTGTGATTAGCATTTCCACTAAGGCGAGAGAGAGCAGATCTCATTCATCTCAGGAATGAAATGCATCTTAATACAACATCATAGAGTATTTTAAAAAATGGACCACAGAGAACCACTAATTTACAGTCTCTGCCAATGCTATTGAGTAGACAACTTGCAACCCCGAAGGATGTAAAAGAAAAGGCAGCAAATCCTGTTCTGTACTAGCTGTTCCTGCTGACGTACACAATGAATGAGTCCTTAGGACTGCAAGGTGAAACAAGACCGAAGCTTTCTTACCAAAGATTCTGGCTACAAATCCCAGGGGAAACTGTGAGGCAAATAAAGTGAGAAACCAGGGTGCAGCGTAAAGACTTGGGCTGATTTCGTTTTCTTCAAGATGGTGGTAAAGGTCCCGGTGATAGTCATGAAGCAGCCTTGACAGCTGGTACATCTGGATCTACACGAACACATGGAAAAAGAGAAGATTAAGATCACTTCCTAAGAGGTCCACGCATGGCCCAAGCATGGCAACCTTGTTCCTTCACAGTCATCTAGCCGAGTCTCTGGCCTTCATTCATGCACAGCGTGAGCCACTCAAAAGGCTACGTCTTGGGTGCTGACTGTCTCTCATCAAGTGCAACCAAGAGGCACGAGAAAACAGCCGTCCGATTTCTCCCAGTGAGGGTGTAATTGTGTCTGATTCCCTACCAAGCGTAGTCATTCAAGATTCACTGTGGCATATGTCCTTTTGCCCAGAAAGAGGGCCAAAATGTTCACACAGGGAATCTCCTCCTCTATGCAGGGAGGCAGACCTTCAACCCAGGATCTCACTGTTCTCAAAGGGTAGCACAAACCACAATCAGCAAGAGGGAACACAACTGCCTTGTTTTGCAAAAGGGGATGCTGAAGAGCCATGACAAGCAGCATCGCAGAAGCCATCAAAAGGCTATCTGTAATGGAACTTGAGAAGGGCCTTAGAAGACGGGGGAAGAGATGCTGCCTAGGGAACGATCAGATAAAGGGGGGAGGAGCCCCCAACTGAGTAACGGGCAGAGAAAGAAACTCGGGAAGGACCCGTCCTAGTTGATCAGGTGGTAAATAGGGACGGTGGGAGGTTTGTACTTTCAGACTTGCAAGATTCTGTTAATGTAGCCTATCAATAAAGTAGACGTAGCTCATCTGGTCGTGTTTCCTGCCTGGTTTACCTGGGTGGGCTGACGCTACCTTGCAAGTTCCTTTCCAAAACAGCAGCGGGACCAGCAGTGGGATGGACCACACTGCTGGTCAGGAAAGGGCAGGTACCGAGACCTTGTTTTTCACAGACGAGGAACAGACGCCCGAGAGGAGATGCTGAATGGTCCAATGCTCAGACCTGTCTGCACAGAACCAGAAGGCTTAACTGACCCTCAAAAACTGTCACACTTTCTTTTGCGGAGAACGGACTAGCAAGGGCAAGGACAGTTTTTGGGAAAATGAGGGTGAAATTAGTTAATGCCCTGAATGCAGCTAGTGTAACCTTTCCAAAAGTATGGGTATTTTTTAAAAGAAACTAGCAGCGGCCCAGGTGAGGACAACCAGTGCCAATCATTTCAAAGCAGCCAAACTCCAGGACGTATCATAAAAAGTGTTGAAGTGACTCATGCTGGATGCTGTAGGTGCCACATGGAAGAAGAAGAGCGAGAGAGGTTCACCGGGCATTACATCTTCCTTGAGCCACTTCCCAGGCTTCCCCAACCTACTGAGTCTACCACTCCCATATATCCCAGCCAGAACTGCAGTTCTCCTTCTGGGGTGGGAATTTCAGAGGCTGTGCCGCTGCAAAACATCTAGCAGGGAACCGGTTGGAGAAGGACATCCTTCCTCACTCATTTTTTCCCCGTTTTTGCCTTACCTGCAAGGACATCATGTCAGGCCTGTACTGTTTCCGGAACCCGAGGTCATACATGAGGAACTTCAGCATCTCGAAGGCTTGCTCTTCACTCATGTGGAGCAGCAGCACGCCGGCCACAAAGCTGATGCCTTGGCAGTACCCCACCTCCTTGTCCAGCAAGGAGTACGCCTTCAGCAGGTTGAAGAGCGAGAGCTGCCCTGCGCCCAGCTGAGCCGAAAAGTAAGGATGGGTGGGGAAGGTCCTTCCTGGGACAAACGAAAAGGGTGGGGAGTGATGGACAGCTCGGGGAAGTCAGCCGCACACACGCTTCCTAGAGGAGGAGCACCAGGGGAGGCTCATAAACATCTGTTTCAACCGAAGACAGATGACCGCTAGCCCGAGATCGATTTGCATCCTGGGAGAGTGACGACTGACACAACCAACCAGTGTGAAACGTCACTACTCTGGGGATGCTCATGGCAATGGGGTGAGAACTTGGCCCATTTCCAGCCTATTGTGAAATGGAATGGAACAATAAACTTCTCTTGACCTTACAATGGCTTCCTTTTCCTACAAGTTCATGTAATTATGCCATGTGCCCTCAAGAAAATGAACCAGAACAAAGCAGCATTTCCTTATGCCAACGAGAAGCAGAATTCCCAAGAATTTCCTGATAATTAACTATGCTGCAGCATTGTGGGCTGCCCAGGAGAAATATTCAATGCTGGGCACAGAATTCCCTTCTCTGAGACCTTTTGCCCTTCCAGAAGAGAACAGAACGAGGTTTCCTCCCACAAAGGGGTAAAACAGGCTTTACAAGCATGCGCAGAAATGTTCAAAACCCCCAGGAATGACCGAATGTGAAGGGCAAGACTTGAGAGAAGGTCTTCCTGTCCCATGAAGAGTACGATTAGATCAAATTCATGAAGGAAGAGAAATCCCCATGGGTAAGAATGGCTTTTATTTTTCTGACGCACCAGCATCTGTGCATAAAGACAGAGTTCTCTCTCTGAGGGGGTGAGTCAGTTGCACAAAACTGCCCAAAACTGCCGTGCAAATCAGCCCCCTCTTACAAACCATCACAACACACAACTCCGGGTATTAACAAGGTTCAGACAAATCTGAGCATTTGCTGATTAGTCTGTGCAATCGTTGGAGAAAGCACCCATGTCCCAAACCACAGGCTGCCTTTGGGGGCCACGGCCTTTTGAAAGAGCCCCCAGCAGCCATGGAAGTGGAGTGGAGGGAAAGAGAGGCGCACTCTTTCCCTTCCTACCTTTTCTCTGCTCATGGGTGGCAGGCAAAAAAGAGAGTTTCCCTTAGTAGGTGAAAACACAGCCCTGGGAGGGTGGTTTTGAGGCTGAATAGGCCCCCCACCCCTTTCCTCCAAAATTGCTGCTCCACTTTATAATTGTTGCAGTTCAGGGGCAAGAAAACTGAGCATCTGGGCAACAACAACAGTGCTGTGAAACTGTCCCATTTCATCGTACGCATTACTCCCGTGGCAAACCGCGTTCACCGCAGAGAGGAGAGCCCTTTGGGGGTGTCGCTTTGGCAGGGCTGCAAGGCTGTAGACCTGGCCTACGGGAAGAGTCCTGCCGGTCCAGGGGCTGAGCGTGACCCGGCCAGCTCCCCTTCCTCCTCCCCAGGGCCCCAGCCCAGAGCGGCTGCCAGCGCATGGGGAGCCCTCACCCAGGTCCACCAGGATGGCGTGCTGCTGCGCGGTCAGCTGCTTCAGGAGGTCCTTGTAGGAGATGTCGGGAGGCTGCTGCTTATTCGGGAGCCGGTGTCTGACACGGTGCTGCACGGCCAGAAACTGCCAAATTTCTCCCCGGCGGCTTTTGGGGACGCCTGAGCCAAAAAAAATGAAGAATGGAGAGACAGCGGGAGAGAGATTCAGACACAAATATACTGCAAAGTATGCCACGGTTGAATACACCCCATGATACTTATAGTAACATCTATTTCTTTTCACTATTTATTACCTGCATTAGTATTTTTCCTGCAATCACACCTATATACACGCGGGCAGCCTTGAGAGTGAGCAAGAGCTTAAAACATCTGGTTGTGGCAAGGCCTTTTTCTGAGCTTAAGAAAACAAGGTTTGCTTTTGATGATCTTGAAAGCTAAGCAGGGTTGGACTTGATGAGCACGGTGGGCGGGAGACGATGGGAAACTGCAGGGCTATAAACAAGGCTATATAATGTTGCAGGGGCTGGGCAATCGATCCATCACTTATCAACTGAAAACACCAGGCAGCTGACGCAAAGACACCCACTGAGATCTGGAGACAGAGCAACATTTCTGGGTCAATTATGTTCCTTCTCTGCAGGTGTGGAATTTCCCCTGGAGATGCAAAGCCTTGGTAACAACGCGTGCCTTTTTTCTAGGTACTAAGTATTTTGGACTCGGAACTTACCATCTTTCAGGGTAGTATGAATATCTTCCACATCACATCTGATTTTGGCTCTGCAGTTCAACAGTTTCTTGTCCCAGATATTAATAACATCTTTCTGACAGGTTCCAACTTCCTCATAGTCCAGCTTAATTTTTCTGGATTGAAGCTCATCTCTGCTTGCTGCAAGAGAGCAGAGACGTGACACCTCTTCAGGTTGACGACCACAGAAGAGCTGAGTCTGAATGCCTAGATACTGGATCCCAGGCACATATACCGCAACTGAGATGAGCCAGCCCAAAGAGAGGCACAGGAGGCTGCTCTCTCACTAGTACACATTTCAGCCTTCCCACAACCCAGTTCTTCAACTAATGTTTCGTAAGACTAAATAGCAGGAGATGGTCTTCCTAGGCTGATTCAGATTTTTGCTTCCACTCAAAAGTCAGCCTAATATTCAGAGTTTACTAAGCTTTCCACCCACCATGGGCTTTGGTCTGGTCTCTGTCCACATGTGTACAACTTGTGCCACCCACGTGAGAGATGTTTCCACCTCCAGGTTGATCATTAAGGTTCTAGTGAGTCGCGAAGAAGAAGGGGAGAGCCGTGCACACAAAATCCTCAGGACAAAAGGACTGTTTCCCCCATAATGCAGAATGGCAGTCACAACTGACAGTTGCAGCTGACACAAAGTCAGCGTTAACTGAGTATAACACTGTTAACAGCAATTTAAAAAGGAGGCATGCAATTCCTCGTAGCGCTGATTCCACTACATTACATACAGGTGAAACTCGAAAAATTAGAATATCGTGCAAATGTTCATTTATGTCAGTATGGCAACTCAAAAGGTGAAACCAATATATGAGATAGACGCATTACATGCAAAGCGAGATATGTCAAGCCTTACTTTGGTATAATTGTGATGATTATGGCGTACAGCTTATGAAAACACCAAATTCACAATCTCAGAAATTAGAATAGTGTGAAAAGGTTCAATATTCTAGGCTCAAAGTGTCCCCCTCTAATCAGCTAATGAATCCATAACACCTGCAAAGGGTTCCTGAGCCTTTCAATGGTCTCTCAGGCTGGTTCAGGAGGAATCACAAGCATGGGAAAGACTCCTGACCTGACAGTTGTGCAGAAAACCATCACTGACACCCTCCATAAGGAGGGAAAGCCCCAAAAGGGAATTGCAAAAGAAGTTGGATGTTCCCAAAGTGCTGTATCAAAGCACATCGATAGAAGGTTATGTGGAAGGGGAAAGTGTGGTAGAAAAAGGTGCACAAGCAGCAGGGATGAGCGCAGCCTGGAGAGGATTGTCAGGAAAAGGCCATTCCAAAGTGTTGGGGACTTTCACAAGGAGTGGACTGAGGCTGGAGTTAGTGCATCAAGAGCCACCACACACAGACGGATCCTGGACATGGGCTTCAAATGTCGTATTCCTCTTGTCAAGCCGCTCCTGAACAACAAACAACGTCAGAAGCGTCTTACCTGGGCTACAGAAAAAAAGAACTGGTCTGTTGCCCAGTGGTCCAAAGTCCTCTTTTCTGATGAGAGCAACTTTTGCATCTCATTTGGGAACCAAGGACCCAGAGTCTGGAGGACGAATGGAGAGGCACACAATGCACGATGCTTGAAGTCCAGGGTGAAGTTTCCACAGTCTGTGTTGATTTGGGGAGCCATGTCATCTGCTGGTGTTGGTCCACTGTGCTTCATTAAGTCCAGGGTCAACGCAGCCGTCTACCAGGAGATTTTGGAGCACTTCATGCTGCCTTCCGCAGACGAGCTTTATGGGGATGCTGACTTCATTTTCCAGCAGGACTTGGCACCTGCCCACACTGCCAAAAGTACCAAAACCTGGTTCAATGACCATGGGATTACTGTGCTTGATTGGCCCGCAAACTCTCCTGACCTGAACCCCATAGAGAATCTATGGGGCATTGCCAAGAGAAAGATGAGGGACATGAGACCGAACAATGCAGCGGAGCTGAAGGCCGCTATTGAAGCATCCTGGTCTTCCATAACACCTCAGCAGTGCCACAGGCTGATAGCATCCATGCCACGCCGCATTGCGGCAGTCATTGCCGCAAAAGGGGCCCAAACCAATATGTACTGAGTACATATGCATGCTTATACTTTGCAGAGGTCCGATATTGTTCTATTTCCAATCCTTGTGTTATTGATGTCATGTAATATTCTAATTTTCTGAGATTGTGAATTTGGGGTTTTCATAAGCTGTACGCCATAATCATCACAATTATACCAAAGTAAGGCTTGACATATCTCGCTTTGCATGTAATGCGTCTATCTCATATATTGGTTTCACCTTTTGAGTTGCCATACTGACATAAATGAACATTTGCACGATATTCTAATTTTTCGAGTTTCACCTGTATATTCCAGGCATTCCACAGGTGTAGCAAGACATCGATATTTTGATAGTGGAACTAAATCTATAAAGCTTAAGATGTAACCCTGGCCACCTTGCAACTCCAGAATGGAAAGTGATCTTTGACCTTCTCTTAACCGTGGTTATGGCTGCATTTAACATTTGCAACAACCCTTTTAGAGCAGGCAAACTGGATTAGCCTAGCCAGAACTGAGTCTTCATTCAGGGGAGGGGCAAGTTTTTGCGAGAAACTGCAGTGCAATTGTGTTCGTTTGCATTTCTACCCACAACTTTTCCACTCTCATTTCTATCAGGTTTACTTGGGGTTCTCTGATCTTGGTTCTTTTCTTGCAAACGTTTCATTACCCGGCTAGGTAACATCTTCAGTGCACTAGCCGGGTAATGAAATGTTTGCAAGAAAAGAACCAAGATCAGAGAACCCCACAGACTCCACAGTTCAACCCTGAGCGACACATATTCACCTCTATTGCTATCAGGTTTAGTTCTTCAATGGGCCTTTAAGACAATGGCCATGAGTTTCATACTTGTGTTGCAACCGCTTCACTGATGTGCAACCAGCAACTTGGAATTGGGCTGAGTTGCTACACAATCAAAAAGTGCAGAGTGAGCCTTTTGGGGGCAGGGTAGGGTGGGGTGGGGTGGGGTGGGGGAAACAGATTATGCTAAAGCTCCTTCTGGTCAAGTTCATTTTTTATCTACACAGCTAGCTGAGGGGCCCAGTGGCAGAACTGAGGGTGAGCCCCAAGGGCAGCTGAGATTAGCCAGAAGGTGGGAAAGAACTGCACAGCTGCAGTGGAGTGGCAGAACTCTCGCTTTTGACACCCAAAGCCCCGATGTGCCATAGGCAACTGCCAGGTGGCACTCAATACTGAGCTAAAAGGCCCAGTGATCTGATTTTGCACGAAAGGAGCTTTCTAGGTCCTTCAGACTACCTTTTCAACTCCGAAGGCCTCGATTTAACACTCCAGTAACAATGCTAATAAGCAGGAAACGGTGGATATCCTGCCCAGCCAAAGGAATTCTGAAGCCTGGTCAATTACAATGTCAGGAAACGTGTTAAGCTTTTACCAACAAAATGTTGGAACCTAAACTTCCATTTCCAAGTCTTCTTCTGGACCACTGGTTTCCTTCTTAGATTTCCTAAACATGGTGTGCGTGTGTCTCTGTGTTAAGTGCAGCTCCTGAAGGACAGGATTCCTTTGCCTGGGGACAAGGCAGGAGAGAGCCCTCTCCCCGTGGCAGGAGGATGGACCTTTAAGGAGTCTCTCCTGTTACTTGGGACAGGCAGGCAGGTCCAGAATGGAGAGGTGCGTCCTTGGGCACTCGGGCCCCAAACCAGGTCAGCAGCCCCCTTAAGTGGTGCCCAGGAAGCAACTGGGAACCAGGGCAGGTCTTTCTGGAAAGGAATCATGTGGACCCTGTTCCTAGCAGTGGTCAGACAGACCGGGCAGCCTTGGGCCCAACTCCGTACCCTTTCGAGGAGACCGACAGAGCTGTTGGCTTGTTTTCTGCACTGATGTTTCAGATGTTGATGCAACTCAGATAGAGATCTTTAAAAAAACAATCAACCTCCCAAACCCTGAACATGCAGGTGTAGTGTGTGTGTCAGTGTGCGAACCCAGGTGCAGGCAGAGGTGGGGAAACAGGGAAGCCGTGCATCTCACCTTCTGTAAAACAAAGCATCACTCAAACTCCTCGACAGCATTAGGAAGAACAGAAAGTGTTAAAGTTGGTTAATCTATTTCATTAAGAACGATTAGGTTACAGAAGAACAGCTTAGATGGGGGGGGAACAGCTGCCCAGCTGCAAAACTTTTATGTTCCCCCCCTGCAGCCCTTCGGTTTGCCCTGCGCAACAGCTGCCAAGGAAATGGCCCCGCTAGCCATCAACAAGCAGCTGAAATGCCCAGGAGTCCAAATCTCACTCAGGCAGAATTCCCACTGCCGCTCTTTGTTATTTTCTCATTTTCACCCTTTCACATTTATCACGGGGGAAGAAAATAAATTGCTTCATGCTTTTTAGTTCATAATACCCACCGATTAGAACACTCTTCATTCCCCGAACATATTCTGTGCTTTATTTTCCACAGACCTCCCTCGACATCAGTTAAATGGCATTTCACCCAATGCATCACCCGGGCGTTCAAGCGAGATAGTAAAGGCGAAATAAAAGGAAACCCCACTTCTGCAGCAGAGGGGATTGGGGGCTCTACAATCGAGCTGCCCGGCACACGAGGAGCCGAGCCGAGCCCCACGCTTAGGCGAGTGTGAGGCCCGAAGCGGGACCTCACGTTATCCTGTGGTCAAGCTGAACTAGTGCTGGAGCATTTCTCCAGGGTTTGTTCCAGGGTGGCCTACGTGGACCCTGGCTTCTGGGGAAATAGGAGTCTGGGGAAGGGACAGGCCCGCTCTGGCCCCTGGGAGAGCTGGAGAGAGTTCGGAGCGCTGCAGCCGCCCAGCTTCCATCTCTTCTCCTCCTGCTGCAGGTACACAACTACCAGCAATGGCGGCCATCCGTTTCCTCCTTCCTCTTGATGACCAAGTCTGAATTATAATAAGCAGACGAACCAGCTCCAAATCAGGGTTTGGCCGGGGTGGGGGTGGGGCCAGGTGCACGTGGGAAGTTCCTGGAGACCACGTCCTGAGGCAGGCCAACCTCTGCGTGGCAACATACGTTCCTGTTTTCTCCTCACTTTATTCTAAGCAAAGGAGGGTAAGAAACCTGAGCAGAGTCTCTCCCGTCCATCATCGCTCAACGTCCTCAGACAGACGACATTAAGGCTTGTCCTCAAACCACGCGGCTGGTCTCCGTCTCCCCGAAGGAATGAAGAGTGCCCAAAAGCTGCCTCTGGCGCCTTCCCCTGCTTGGCGCTGATGGCAAAGGCCGCAGGAGCGGCCGCGGGACCCTCTTCTGCCCACGCTGGCCTGCCCACCGCTAAACTAAACATTGGATCCACGTTCAGAAATAATTGTGGGAGGAAGAGGAAGCAAATGAGCAGTGTTTGGTGGGAGGGAAGGAGGGAGGGCAGCAGTAAGTCCCCTCAAGGTAGAAGGAATAAAGAAGAGCGGGAACTGATCTCTCAAACAGGAATGTAATTAAAAGACGACAGGAGAACAGAAAAACAATTCTGAGGTGCTGAACTGCAGGAAGCTCAGACCCAGCCCGATCCAACTGCCATCCCGAAACAGCAAGATGGGTTTGTGATTCTTGTATCTGTATTTAACGAGTTACTCTAAAAGACGTATATGGAGAGGCAGAATGCAAGTCCTCCAAGGCCCGCCCAGGACCCCGGCCCCTCGCTGGTCTACAGCCTGCACCCACCTTCCAGCTTCTGGTTCTCCTTCTCCATCCGGAGGAGCAGGATTTGCTGATGGATCGCTTTTCTCCACAGGCTCTGCAGCTCCTCCGAGTTCTTCTTCTCTCCGGCCTTATCTTGGGCATCCTCGTTTTGCAACACGGAAGCCAGGGGAACTTCGTCAAAAGACGGCGGAAGCGGGGACAACGGCAACAGTTCGTTTCCGTCGCACCCATCTGGAAAGAACCGTTCGGTTAACTGCGGATTCGATGAACGTTATCGGGTATCTGAACCTGAGGACTGCTTTCAAGAAACGCAGCCAGCCCAACCCTAACTGTGCATTATGGCGGGTGGTCATATCCAGCCCTGTTACCCTGGTGTTACCCTTCCCCTACCCCAGCCCCTTGACCCACAGGCGAACCCCTGGGGCAGAGACCCAAACGAACACCTTCTGGAATTTGGTTTATGCTGCAAAGTCCCTAATGCCATGCGATAAACAACCTTCAACCCTGTGCCCTAAACCAGGAACTGATGTACTTGAAAGACAAACCAGCAAAACTGTATCCTGTTCAGAAAACAGAAGAAAGGAAGAACTCTCATTATTTTGGATTTCAGATTTTGTTATTCTGGATTTTTTTGACCCCACATGCAGAGTTTCTTGCCATGCAATACTGATTTTTCATGCAAGAAGGAGCCACTCTCTCACCCTTGCACCCGCAATTGGTACCGACACAGACAATGCATGTTGACACCCAGCCACACTCGTCACATGCTGGACATTAAGGGAAGTTCTCGACTCTTCCGTAGTGCTGCTGAAGCAACAGATCCAGTCAACAATGCAAAAGGGATTTATAATTGTGCCTGAAGAGGTCTGTAGCAGGATCCTTTATTTATCATAAATCAGGCTCTGAAGTCGCTGGAAATAAAATCAATGAGCACAAACCTTTCTCTCCTGGCCAACAGCCATTCAGAGGTATGTGTTCATGGCAGGCAAAGGGCTGAACTAGGGCCCCCTTTCAATATAGCACCCAAGCAGCTGTTAGGACCTTCTGCTGGCAGAAGCTGTGGGGTCAATGCGATTATGGGCACATGCAGCAGAAATGCAGACAGTAATCATTTTTCCTTTATTACCACAGAAAAGGGACAGGCATAAATTCTCCCACGCTTTACATTTTAGCAAGAAACACAGAACAAGCATTTATCCATTCTCTGCGGGTCAGTCCAGAAGTAAATCTAAAAGCAGCTGCGCTTAGATGGTGCTAACATTTCCTGCTAAGCCAAAGCCAGAACAGTTCCAGGTGCATTCAAGCAGGTATTGTAAGCAGAAAAAAGAACATTTACATCATGCCTGGAAGAGGTTTAGCGTGTGCTGGACCTTATTATGTCAAAGCTGCAGAGAAGCTACTCTCTCGCCATTCCTTAATCTAGAAGCTACTCAAAACTTTACACTAATGATTGGCAACTGCCCATGCCCCAGGAAAAGGCTAGAAGTAATAATGTTAATATAATATAGTATATGATATAATCATCTCTTACATAAACATACCATCTAGAAGAACCTGCAATTAACTACAACAACTTAACTGGCTGACAAAGGCATCTTGACAGCAAGATAAGATCCCAATCTTAAAAGCTGAATGTTCATCTCAACTTCTTATTTCCCCTTCGAGATACTTGATGACTGGCACATAATTGAATGTATTTGGTCTAAATAACGGTTAGGAATTTTAACTCCCAAGTGAGTTTTGAAATTATGACTTTGAAATTTTAAGTACAACCAATCCTAAAGATTATCACCTTCCTCGCTTTCAAACAATGTTAAAACGCCGGAAGAGAGATTGTGAACGGCCGATCCACAGACCTGTGCCGTTCCTTGGGCCGTGGCGCTGCCTACCAAGGTTCGGAAGAGCCGAAGGCTCAGTCTCCTGCAGAAAGTCCCCGGCCTTACGAAGGAAAGAAACTACCATTCATTGCATCACTTTGGCGATGACCACTAAGTGGTCGCCTCTGAAACAGCGCATTAAAAGAAGTCAGTCGTGCTCTTAGGCCGGCACTTACACCAAGGTAGCCAGCTAATCAACATCCAGGAGGCTAATGAATGGAAGGACACCTCCACTGGGGACCTGGATGCTGATATCCGAGAGACAGCCGTCTTTAAAAGAGAAAAGGCAACCCGGCAGGCGCTGCCCGAACCGTTTTCCCCAAGTCGGCACAGACCTTGCAGTTGCATTGCCGAAGGGGATTTCTTCACGGGCGACGCCACCCTCAGGAAGATCCTCTGCCGCCAGGAGATCCGACGGGGGGCCAGGGCGAGCCCGCCAGCCTTCACGGAATCGCTGCTGCACACTGAGGAGGTCCTCTTCCTTTTCTCCACATCGCTGTAGGAAGGACCAGGATGAAGAAACGCAGGTCACTGAGAGCAGTCCTGCGGGCGAGCACTTAGCCGTGGCCCATCCACAGCCACCAGGAAGGAACCTTTACGCACCCAGGGTTGCTTCCTACCACCAGAATCAGGGCTTCCCAGGGCTTCCAGTGGGGGCCCCGGACTCACCGGGGCCCAAGAGCGCCTCCCCGTGGCAACTATGAGAAAAACATGCTTGCCGCCCCCTTCAGGGCCAGGAACCTTTCCGTACCCCTGGGAAACCACATGCCAGGCTCCCTCGAGTCCCCAAACCCTGGAATTAGTGAAAATGCACGAATGGCCTGCTGGTGATACTGAAGACGGAAGATGGCGCTGCAATTAGGGAGAAAACCTCCAGAGACGCTACCAAATCTGGGGTAATTTCTCATCCATCCCTCCTGTCCGCGCACCCTGAGGCTCGTACATTTGCGATGGCCTCATCCTTTTACATAAAGGAAGCTACACGAGACAGGTCAGGCACCATTAATGAAGGGGGGGCTCAAAATAAGCATGTGAAATCTCCAAAAATCATTGGGGATGCAGGACGTTAAATAAAAAAATCAAGGTTTTGCTATTTCTGCAAAGTTACCAGTTTTTGCAGTCTCTACCCATTTTTTTAACATTGTCAAAAAAAAAATTTTTTTTTTTTTTTTTTGCTCATTGGAAGGATTGATAATGAAGCTCAAGCTCAGATACTTTGGTCACCTAATGCGAAGAGAGGACTCTTTGGAAAAGACCCTGATGCTGGGAAAGATGGAAGGCAAAAGGAGAAGAGGACGGCAGAGGATGAGATGGCTGGATAGCATCACTGAAGCAATGAGCATGAAACTGAGCAAACTCAGGGAGGCAGTGAAGGACAGGAAGGCCTGGCGCAATATGGTTCATGGGGTCACGAAGAGTCGGACACGACTTAAGACTGAACAACAACAACAACCCATTTTTTATTGATCAACAAACACAAGGCAAAGGTGGCCCCAAGGATGAAAGAGAACCCCCTCCCCAAAGAAACCTTACTTTTCCTTTGTACCTTTTCCACAAGTGCACAAAAAGGGGGAAATGAGCACACTGTGGGCGCCTGTGAAAGGAACCGTACCTCCCGGATTGTTTGGGCAGCCGAGACCAACTGAAACGTGTGTGGCTGATGGTGGAACCACGCTGGGATCAAAGTGGGATGGACGAGAATTAGGGGGTGCTCTTCCTCCTTTGGGAGGGGTTTTTAAAAGATATTTGAAGTCTACACAAACACTTGCTTTAGATGTTTTCTGCTAACATGCTTCTGCTTCGGGCCATTGGCGCAATATCTGGAAGCCTCAGTAGGTACATCTGAAAGTTGTGTGCCACGTCATGACACACTCGCTCACCTCTGATGTAGAAGTGAAGTTGGTGACCATGGGAACACGCCCAAGCAGTTTGGGCTGGAGAGTGGTTTGCCACTGCGCTCTTCCGTGGTGTTTTCCTCAACTCTCAGTCCAGCCTATAGCTCAGATACTTCGGGGCCTTCTTCCACCTAAGACCTAACAGTGTCCATCTCTGCTTAGTGTCGGAACCCAGACAAGGTCAGCCAGCTGCTGAGACTACTATGAAGAGCTCTACCTAAATTCTTAGTGTTTACAGGCCAGAGCACCGTCCAACCTATTTCTACCTCTAAATGCCACCTATAAAATCAGGTTCTGGCAGGAAGTTCTCTCTTTTATCCATTGTCCTTCCTCTAAGAAAACCTGCCATAAGATGAAATATATATTTAAATTAAAATACAGGTGATCCTATTTCAGGTCAAATTTTAGCTCTGGAAACAGCAAGTATTTTGTTTTTTCAGTACTTTAGCACAACTTCATGTACTTGAAATTAGTATATACACAAACACGGAATTTCATTTTTCAGTACTAGAGCTAACACACTTCCTATAAATAGGTCCCAGTCCAAAACTAAAAAAGGAAGTGATCTTAACTGATGAGTTAAAAAGGAGGAGGAATACATGAGTCTGAAGCACAGCATTTTCTCTTTTGAAGTAAACGGCAATAAAGCATAAAAAGAGAAACACCTTCTTTGGTACTTTAAAAGGTAGCTTTTCTCTTTCTCCTCCTTTCTCAAGGGAAATGCAGAACATAAATAAATATATGATTAAGAATAAATCAATTAACTATTGCTAAACAATCATCTTAAAAATCTGCCTCTCCTGCAGTTACAACTATTTGAAGTCCAACTATCTAATAAAAGTTTAAATCTTTAACAGCCAAAGAAATGGTTTAACCAAAAAATGCAAACAGCCCACGAGTCCTAAAAAGGTTACGAACAGCAAACTTCCAAAAAGAGAATTAGCAGTATCAACATTTGGTTTTACATTACCCCTGAAGCTATAATTCAAACAAGCGTTCAGATCAGCTCTCCTGGAAGTTAAATATGTTTACAGTTTAATCATTCTCATTTTTCCTCCAGCAATACAAAGAAGTCTTAATACTTTTTCACATAATGCAAAACATGCCTGCTTTTGGGAATCTGGATCATTTTTTTAAAAATCAGTATTAAATAAGACAGCAAAAACATTAATGCAGCATGATAGCAATTACAATTTTTCTGACTACCAAATGACTCATCCATTAGCACGACCCGTCTGCATCTTTATCCTCACGCAGGTACGTAAGAGGCACAAGGAATTTCCGAAGCATCAGCCCTGCTTTTACTTCAGACAGGTATGAGACCCTGCCGTAAGAGCATGTACTGTATTGCTACCTGCCAACTCCCAAGGGGGAGATTTCTACAGAACTTCGTTATCAAAAATATACAGTACTTACAAAGCTTCTTCCTTCTTCCTGTTTATGAACTTCACACTGAGCTTCTCCAAAAACAAAGTGGGATTTCCTGCCACCCCCCAAAGACCTTTGCAGCCGCGTTTCACGACTGACACCCCAAATTATGTTGTCATCTTTCTGTGTGTAACGGGAATGCTCCTAATTGGATCCAGCTGACCCAAGAGAAATCTTTATGCCGATGCCCAGTAGTAACATTTGCATTCTCTACTCTGAATTTGAATCTGCTTTCAGTTCAACTTCTCTTTTCCTTGAAAGAAACGCATTAAATTAAGGCATCAGACCCAGGCCTTAGCCGGCACCCTCTGAAATTAGTCAGAAAACCAAAACGTGCACATGCATTGGAGAAAAACAGCACACACATATTCATTGAACTTGATGTAAGGAGAATTATTCATAAGCACATGAAATGAAAACATTTCTCCCAAAGCTGCCAAGTTAGCACCAGCTTTACTTCACCACCTGGCTGGTTTGGAGATCTGCCTCATCCCCTTGCACTGTGTCAAGCTGCAGTAGAATCACGCGCGTGTACGTTTTGTGGTTATCCTGAAGCCACAGAGGAACGCGTGGACCTTTAGTTCAAAACTTAGGTGGGCGTCAAGTGTTAGGGAGTCCAACTACTCAAGGCCGTTGCAAATTGTTTTGTGACTCCGTGCTTTGTTCTCCCAGACAGGATGGATCAAAGGCTGCGTGCAGGGCTTTGCACTTGATTTGGAAGAGCTGCTCCCAAGGCTGCAAGGGGGCTCTGGTTTTCAGCTCCTCCAAGCAGCCACGTCTGCTCCCGGGAAGGTGCAGCAGGAGCTCTCTGTGCATTCCAAGCACCTCTTCCAAGCGGGACCTCAGGCCCTGCACTGCCCCAGTGAACAGCCCTGGGCACTCCGTGAGGCTTCTCAAGGTGCTACAGCAGTGTTTCTCAACCTTGGCAATGTTAAGATGTGTGGACTTCAACTCCCAGAATTCCCCAGTCAGCATGCTGGCTGGGAAATTCTGGGAGTTGAGGTCCACACATCTTAACGTTGCCAAGGTTGAGAAACACTGTTCTACAGAATTAAGCTGGAGATCTGAAGCTAAAGTGAAGGGACTGTTCTGCCTTCCCAAATTAGAAACTATGGATCTGACGTACGTGAGAACCAGCACTGAGGTTTCAAAGTAACCTCCATAGTCCTTGGCACGGCCATTCACAAGAACCAAAATGTTAAGGAGGTGGTGAAGCTCCTAAAGCAGATCTTCACCTCCTTTCTTAAAATCTGCTGATTAACTCCTCACAGTCATGCACAAAACTGCATATTTTTCTGGCCCTTGGAATCAGCGAGAGCCATTTAAGGAGCAGCATCCTCCCTTCCATCTCCGATATGAGAAAACAGCTCTTTTAAGCGCCTGCTGTCAGCTGCAGTATTCAGACAGCTTCTCCCTGAAATCTGCAGAAACATTTTTAATGTTCTAGAGCACAACCAAGGAAGGAAAAGTCTACTGGAAGGGAACACCATGACTGCTGTGGCTCTCATCAAGATTAAACAAACAAGTGCCTTAAGTCTTCATCTAGACTAAAGAGTGTTCGTAGATGTCAATGCAAGGGAAGGTAGATCAAGCTATGTTAGAACTTTAATTGTATGGAATTTCTATGAAGTCAAAAATATTGAGTGCAAATGCTAGATGCGGGCTTACATCTCAACTCATAAAGTAATGTGGTTAAAAGCAGAGCAACAGACTGAATGTCATACATCTTTAATTCTTGTTCCTTGAACTTCAATGTTGGCACAATAAAGGTCACTACGCACCCCAGGAATGACACAGAAGTCTAAGAACCGGGGCGCTCCCGTCTGTTTGAGGCTCTGCAACATATCTGCGTGCATAAGCAACAAGACAGTGAAACCACTTTTTTAAAAAGATAGAGGCACTGAATGGAGTGGAGACTCCAGCAGACCCTTGCTCAGTTATGGCAGAAATATTTTCTTCCTCCAAGCCTGAGGAAAGGGAAGATCAGTGAATCTGTAGTGCTGTATCACCCTCCGCCCCCAAATAAAAACTTCCCTGAACTGCCCCATGGCGTCCTGAATGGGGCAACCTGGCTAAGCTGGCCAGTTAAAGAGCGCACTGTGAAAACGAGAAACTTTGCCCGGAGCGCATCCCAAGACGTTGCTGCAGGTGGCTGAAATTGTGCTACTCGGTTTGCAGCTTTTTTAAAAAAACGAAAACATGCCAACATTAATCACACTTTGTCACACAGCAAAATACAGAAATGCTCGTTAGTGGAATGACCACTGAAATGATCAACATTGCCAGTGTTGCCCACCTTAAAAAAACCTGAATTGTAAAAACTTTTACATTAACCAGCAGTGATGTAAACTGAAGCTATTCTCAGATAGCGTTTTTCAAGTTCAGGCAATTTTACAAACTATGGCAGGTTTTCATTCGCCATTAAGCAACATTGTCTCAAATCAGTTGTGGAACAACTACCGTATCAGGAATCCTGCCAAATTGTCTCCCCTGATCCCAAACCACCAAAGGATCGAAACTCCCTCCTTACCCACGTCCAGGACGAGTGGGTGGACAAGGAGAGGCTTCAGGGGACGCAACGAAACCTTATGGGGTGGTTTTAGCAAGGAACCCCATGTCTGCAATCAGAAGGAGCCCCACGACTTCTCACTCTCTGGGTTGGCAATGTTGATTCGAACCGAAGTGGCAGCCGTGCAACAGCCGGTGCCAGAGTTAAGCCCGTCTCTGCCTGCGGCTCTGAAGCCACGTGTCCACGGAGCGCATCAGGCAGAGATTCTCGTGAGATGTGTCCTGAGCAGCCAATGCCGCGTTGGCAAGCCAGACGGGTGGAAATGCAGCGGGGCGGGTGGGCGGGCAGCGGCAGCGCTCTCACCTCCGGGGGGGTTCACCTTCAGGCAGAGGAGCCGGCTTTCCAGAGCTCTGGTACAAGCTTTTCAGGAAAGAAGGGGCAGAGAAAGAAGAAGGGAGCCTGGGCGGCACGGAAGACTCACTCTCGCTGCGGACACATTGGGCAACTGCCGGCCTGACAGCAGGCAATAAGAGAAAGGACAGCCAGTCAGTCCCAGGCCAGCCTTTTAAGGGGGGCCCAGCCTCCCCCCACAACCACTGCACCAAAGGCCAGAGCTCACCCGGAGTTACCGCTGGGCATCGTCACCAGGACAGCCTGCAAATCTACTCTACGAGAACTTGCTAAACTTAAGAGGGCAGGCGTGGCACCGGAACGCAGCCAGAGGGTTGACCCCAAATGGCTAACATGCGGTCCGGTCCGTGGGCGGCTTCCTCCTGAGATCTCCCGCTTCCCTCGGTGGGGCGCGCGAGCTAAGAAAAGCCACCCGGAGTCCGAGGCAGGCGGCCGGCCGAGCGCCTGAGCGCTCCTTCGGGGAGGTTCCCTCGCAGTCAATGGGGGGCCGTCAGATGAGCGCCCTGCGCGGGGATGTTCAGCCCCTCGACAGCGGAATTCCTTAGCACAGAGTCACTACCTGCGAGACTACGCGTGCTGGGGATTCAGCCACTCCACGGTGATCTATGCACACGCACACACACAGTCACACACTTGTGCTTCCAGATGCCGTGCGGAGCCTGGTTCCAATCAAGCCAATAATATTTTGTCTGGGGTTTTGTGGTGTTGTTTTGTTTGGCAGAGTGCAGGGAGAGCGTTCCTGAGCAAGAAAGGACGCACAGCGCTCAGTCGCATTCTGCAGGATGAAGAAGTCATTTAATTCTAATCGTATCTACACAATTTCTCTGAACAAGTAGTTCACCAAAGTTTTAATTCTTTCTGCAAAAAAAAAAAAAAAAATGGTGAGTCTTTTGGTAAAAAAAAAAAGAGTGGGGGGAGCCATAGATTTATTTCCACTTTTAAAATGGAGCGTTTGGGGGTTTCTTAGCCCCGACTGCTAGGCAATTGCAGGACGGAACTGTTCACATGCCAGAAAATCAGCACATGGAAAAGCAACATATGGCACGGAGTTGCTGCTCTAATTAGGAAACTGTCTGCGCGAGCAAGAGCACAGCTTTGCAGGGACAAAGAAAAAGAAATAAACGCTTTCCGTTGGACTAACCCCATCACTGCTCCGGTTTCCTGTTTCGCTGCAAGACTTAGTGTGAGCTTGAGAAAATGTAAACAAAGCAGAGAGGCCAGACACTGACAAGGCCATCGCGTTTCTAATAAACTGATTTCTCTACTGTTCTGAAAACAGCATTACGAAGAAGTGAAATCTACCGTTGGCCTAAAGCACTTACTCCCTCAGAAGCAGACAAAATGCCATTTGGAGAGAAGTCGGAGCTGGCTGAACTCCTCCTTGAATGGCAAGACGGCTATCCGAGGGGGAGCCCAAGAAAGCTTTTTCACACTACAGTCTCGGAGACAGACACACACAGACACACACGTGACTAAAGAGGACCCCCTGGCAGAGTTGGCTCAGCTGAGCCCAGGCAGCAGGACTTTCAGAACCGCCTTGTTATCCATTTGGCCCTGGCGCAGATCTTTTCCACGAGTGGTTATGCCAGTTGCTTCAACAGGGGAAAAGGCAAATCAGAACAGACTGCCGGAGCAGTAATGCCTAGGAAATGTTTATCTCTCGACCCTAAAAATAAGGGGTAAAAGAGGCCCGGGCTAGGGACGTTCCTCCATCCATTCCTGTGAGTTATCTCCATTCCTCCAACTGTTCAAGGTTGCTCTGGATCTGTCTGGTAGATTACTTCTGGATCCTGGAAGGTGTGGCGTGTCTGAATCACATGCTCCCCACGTGCTCTCTCACCAACCCTGCCACGGCTAGAGCCTCCTTGACAGATAATTCAGCCTGGCAACGTTATGCGCAAGGGAGGAGATTCTGCAGTTTCAGGGACAACCCTGCTTTTTTGTGTCATAGATTTGTGACCTCTTGAGGTCTAGAGTTAAGTATCAAAAATGTCCAGGTTTTCAGCTGACGAAGCCTTGAAGGACTCTCTGTACTCAGAAATCAGTCCCACTGAAATCAATGAGAGAGACTCTCAGAGAAGACCACAATTTCACAAGAGCCTACAAAGAGTCAACACCTCTGGATCTTGTGGAAGTCAAAGGGTGTGTCAACAAGGCAGGGGTTAAACTCCTGCCATGTTTCCTCACATGGAGCAGTGTCTGAAGGCATTCAAAAGTTACATCTGCAGCTGGCAAAAAGCCCCCTTTGTTCTGAGCACACCGTTCTGAAATGATTCGGCCCTTGCTGGTTCCAATTTCATTCACAGACTGGTCTGAGATGCTGGAAATAATGTTTAAATACCTGCAGTTTGGGACTGAATAGTTGAGGACAGTTGGGTTCCACAAGATCCCCCCTGAGTTCCACCTGCCCACTTTTCCTTGGACTTTTAACTTCTGAATATTGGCCTTTTAAACATGCTGATCATAACCTCCAACATTCCCAGTTTTGCTCCAAATTTTCTTTTGGTTATGATGTTCATGGATTCATGCTTTAAATGTTTCTTTTTCCTTAATACAGCACCAATAGCTTTTAAATGCTTCTTTTCCCTTTTAATGCTGGAGCAGCCTTTGAAGGAACCAGAATAAAGACCTTGCACCATAAATAAAACAGAATCGAATCCAAGTCTGGACTAAGCTATACAATTTCAGACAAAACGAGCCTCTTGAGAAATTGTTCCCTTGCCTTATCTAAAGTTCTCCACGGCTGAGATTTAAATAGGTAGAATCTTGGAAATGACGTCTTTCCATTCATTTCAAACTATTCACGCCTGTCTGAGTGCACAGGACTCAGTGACCAATTTTGTACCCTCAGGCATCATTGCTATGCGGAGGCTGAAATGTACCCCTATCAATATGCCTGCTGGGAGTCGGGTGGCACATATGATTATGATTAGAAGTGTACCCCTGGTTCCTTAAAGTCTGTTACAACCATCTCACCCCAGCTTCAAGCCCCTGCGCGTCCGAAGGCGGAACTGGCATCCCGGAGCCAAGAACCTGGGGAGACCTCCCAGCTGGGCAGCCAGCAGCGCCCGCTCTGAAGGAAGCCCGGGCGGCTGCCAAGGCCCCTCCTGCCCCCAGCCTGACTCACCTGCTCTGCTCGACGGAGCTCTGCCTCAAGAGAGGCGACCTGGCGCTCTGGGACCGGCCATCCTGGAAAGTGATCCTCTTCTTGGAGGCGGAGGGCGGGTGGCTAAAGGTATGGGCGCGTCTTCTGAACTGGGGTGAGTCGGAATCCTCTTCGGGGAAGGGGTGCCCGGCCAAGGCGACAGGAGAAGCTGGAGGGGTGGAGGGCGGAGAGTCCCCAGAGGAGCACTCCTAGGACAGGAAGCCACGGACAGGGGTCAGGCACCGTCCCGGCGTCCCGCACCTTCTGCGCATCTCCCACACACAAAGGAGAGGTGGTCCTCCTGCACAAAGGCAGGCGAGTGGCAAAACATGCCCACCTCTTTGCTCGCAGAAGGGGCAGCCCCCTCTGGAGAACACAGTCAACGCTGCACCACAGCTGAGGGAGCCCAAACGATCCTAGAGGAGCATCTGACTTCCTTTGGGTAAGGAGGAAGAGCAGGAGGAGGAAGACCACGTCCTCACCAACACTGGCCCCTTGGCTCCGTTCCTGCATCTGTTGTGGACAGGATTTCCCTGCCTTGTCCCAGCTGCATTGGGTAACCCAACAGGGTAATTGAAAACCACGCAAACAGCCCTGCCTTTACGTCCAGGGGGGAGGGGGGAACAATCCCTATTGTAGGAGCCCCCCAGAGAGCATTTGAAACAGGAAATAAGTGGAACGTGTGCCATGACTTTTCTTAGCACAAGCCGGGTTTAAAAGAGAGTCCCTTCAGCGACAGCGCGGCACCCCCACTCAGACGCAACCCCACTGCGGCACTGAGCGGAGAAAACGTTTCCTGTTCATACAAGAGAAAGCACAGGGTTTTCAAAATTCACTGCCTTCTTAGTTGATCCCTTTAACATTTGAAAAAAATAAACACAAGATTAAAGAATGCCTTCCGTTCTTCTGCAACGGTGTCTACCCTTGGTCCTCCCGCCCACTCGGTACTCACTTTATCAGAAGGGAGATGGTTGCACCTTTCAACGCTATCCGTGCTCCCCAGGCGGCCACGCGTTCGGCTAGCCCCCTGCAAAACAGAGACGCTCGGTTGCACCCACTGCCTGCGTTCCGGGGTCCCTGCGCTGGGAGGAGGGCCCTCCAAGACAGTATCCTTCAAAGCAATCACAGCGGGGCAGTGATGTAGCCTGGCAGCCCGGCAGCTCCTTGTGAAGTCTGACTTTTCGTAAGCCCGGGGACTCTCCCTTCTTGGAGATCCATCTAAACACGAATGGCCACGGTGCCGGTGTACAGTGTTTGGAAAAATACCTTTTCACAGACCTGTGTACAGTGCTAAGTCATGCCCTTCCAACGCACAACAGCCGTCACAATGAAATTAAAGCTAAATTCCGCGGTCGTCATTTCGAAGGGAACCGAGTAATTAACGCTCTCTAGGATGCCGTGAGAATTTTAGTTTTGGGAGGGGAGCGCAGTAAAGTATTTGACAAGTCACCTGCTTCCTCACTCCCCACAAAGAAACTAATTTTAAAAAGAAAACAGTGTAAGATGACTTGATCGACCACGTATTCCGTCCGAGCAATTTATCTCACCCTTGAGAAGATGTTCTCGAGAGAGCTGGTTAAAGATTTCTTGGCCTTGTTTTTCAGGATATCAAGTGTGAACCTTCCACTGCTGGTGGTGTTCTCTGGAATTGAACTGCTAGACGCGTTCTGCTGTTAGGAAGATAAACCATCATATCAAGACACGCAACTGAAGAAATCCGAAACGTGCAACCGCCAAACTGATTCCAAACAGAAGAATGACAAATACAGGAAGCTGTCAGGGACAGGGTCGGGTTGGGTTTTAGACAGAGATAAAACACTGTTTTGTCCAGCCGTTTTCCCCCCATTTCAAACGCAAGCCCCGGTTTTTTGCAGAGTCATCAATTTAGATGCAATGTCAGGTTTACAGGAATGCAGAACTGGCTCTTAGTTATTTAGCTACTCAATTTAAAGCAAATGCGACTGGACGGCGAAAGGCTTTCTAGGTTCAGGAGAACCTCGTGCTCCCTCCCTTGAGGATCCTAGCAGTGACATTAACCAAGAAGGACGGTGCCGGCCATAGTCACAGGCAATTTCTTTGCCCGCCGGAATTCAATCCAGATCATTGCAACATCATCTGTTTCCAGATGAGTCTCCTCGGAAGCAGAAGGGAAGCTGTGAGGACAATGAAACGGCTCCAGGGCTCACCACCAGGGCCTCGTCAACATGGACGTGCGTTTTTTGCTTCGCCTCGCACAAGCGGTGCAGGTGGAAAATCAACAGCTCGTTTTCTTCCTGGTCACTGATCGGCTTCATTTTCTGCCACGGGGGGGAGAAGGAGAGGTTACTTCTGACATCTACCCTGCTCTGTTTCGCATCCAGATATACCAGTGTTTCAAAAGGAAATAATTTCATTGCTGTTTAAGGACCATTAAAGACATTCCCATGCAAGAATGGGCGTATAGCAAACTCAGTTTAATTCTAATTTTCTTATTTATGGCCACCATCTCCCTAAAACAGCTCACAGCAGAAAGGTAATTCAAGTCTTGCTGTATTTACAATGATACAATTGCTTCTGAATAAAACCAGATATGCTACAACACCATAACCTTTCAATGGGGGGGGGGTGTTGCTAAGAGAGAGAAATACTGAAGATGCGCTTCTCGGGGGCTTCAGGGTAGAGATCGGCCCTGCCACCACACCCCAGTGGGAATGGGGTCACTTATTACCTGAACACGCTCAAAGATATCAGCCTGTTCGTTGTCGCTGAGAGAGGACAGGTGTCTCTGGATTACAAGTTTGGCTCTTGGTGGATAAAGACCTTTAAAGAAAGACGGAGAGGTTGTTGGACAGAAGTTTCACTCACGGGCAGCCCTCCCGCCCCCTTCCCTGCAGCCAGAAAGACAACTGGGCTTAACAAGACTCAGCTAAAGTGTGACTGCTGAAATACACCAGGCGCTTCCTTCCACACGGCCTCCGTCAGCCCCCAACGCCTTGCTCTGCCCGCCGACGCCCTCGCCTCCTGGCTATCCGGCATCCCTCCGAGTCGGCAAACGTCCCCTTGATCTCCCCACCTGCCCTGAGACCCCTCCAGCCAGAGCTCTGCGTCCCCCCTTCCTCCCACAGGGCCACTTGGGGGAAGCCCAACCCAGCCCTCTCCCCTTCCTCCCAGGTTTATCTGCTGCCAAGGAACGCAATTAGCGATGGCCGTTGCGTGCGAGTCTGAGGCTCACGGGTTACGGTTAGGGTTAGGCGGGAACTGCGCTAAGCCACGTGGCACCTGCCCACCTGAAGCGGGGGAAGAAGGTGGGAAGAGCTTTGTAGGGCCATCTTTGCACCACCGACAGTGAACTCTGGAAGTGAAGAGGCTCTGCTCGCAGAAGCCCCCGGGAGGCAGCCTCCTCCACTGAACACGTCCTAAGAAGACTCCACACGCACACAGACACTCCCCTTTTTATCTTTAAAGTCACCACTTTTATAAGCCCTACCCCTTTTCTACCTTCTCTAAAAACATAATAAAGCAAAAAGGGGTCTCAGTCAAGAGAGGAGGCAGGAATAAATAAGTGCTTCATATCTTAATCAAGCTGTCTCCATCTAAAAGCACAGTTGGACGCCCACGGAGACACACACCGTGAGCTAAACCTGCTTGTTTCACGGGCACCGTCCTGGCCAAGGCGCACTCTGAGTTTCAGCCCATACCGTAACCATTTGGGGAGTATTTCAAAAGTCTGAGGGAGGGGACAGTGATGGTCCTTCAGGGTATTGCTGTGCTCAGAGCACCATCAGTAAGCACACGTCCTCATTTCAGTCACTGGGTCGGAATAAGAGGCTCTTCGCGACATTTGCGTACAACAAGTGAACCCACCTGGGGTCCTTGCCACTATCTGACGGGGAGCCTCCGTCCCAGTCCTTTAAAGTCTCTTCCGGCATCAGCAACTGAAACGGAGCAACGTCTTCAGAAGCTTGCGAGGGATTTGAGCCTATCCTAACTTCGAACGCTCTGGCATTCTCTCACTAACGGACTGTACTTTATTTTAGCGCTCTTTAAGGAGAAGAATAAGGCACCAGCCTCACATCCTTTCGACCCTGAGCGCCCCAGGCTTTCTTCTTCGGAAGTCAAGGGGGCTTGCCACTAGCCAGTCCCTTCTGCAAACTGGTTTACTGAAGAACGCAGCAGGAAACGGGCGGGAGGGGGCCCTGCCTCCCTCAGCGCTTGATTTCACAAAGCCTCCCTGGCGTCGCCCGCCAGAGGGGGCTCACAACCAGAAGTGTGCTTATTGACATAAACACTGATAGTCATAGGAGGAAAGGCAAGCGGAAAGAGGCAAGCAGTTCTGCTCCATTGCCATTAGCAACATCCCTGAGACACAGTCGTTTTTCACCACCGACACCTGCTCCCCACGCAGGGAAGATATTGCCCCTATGACTAACAGGCATCTCTCGCACTGAATTAAGGGTTAATTCAGAGCACGCTTCTAGCAAAGGAGAGTGATAAACAGAAATCTACCGAGGCCCATCGCCTGTCAGCTGATCAGTAAGGAACGCTTCTGCTTGCGCTCTAAGAGAAAAGAATCAGCAGACAAGGAGTCTGCAAACATTTCCGAAGACTGTAAGAGATAACCTTCCCTTCACACAAAGTCAAGGCTCAGAAGAATGACATGCTGAGGATAACTAAACGTAAGAATAAACATTAAAGTCCTTGCATTGAGCGGGTGGCGTGGCTGCATTTGGAAGATTTTCATGGTTCTGGTTCACATGTCAGAACTGGGAAAGGAGAAAGGAAGTCATCTGGGGCCCCTCGGTTAGAGAAAACCGATGGCCCGGTCCTTCACCAACATGGCAAAAGAGCAGAGAGGTCTTTCAATGAAGTTAGATCCCTCCTCCATGAACCTGCCACCCCGATTTGTTGCCTTCAACTTTGAAAGTTGTAAAAGCAACTCACGGAAATATATAATATACTTGTAATGCTGTTCTTTAATTAATTAACACAACTAGCTAGCAGCCTCGGATGAAGCCCAGACTGAAACATGAGCTGGGCTAGGTAGGTCTGGTCTGATCTTGCAAGATGTCCTTCTAGGTGGACACTATGAGATAATCTGGCACACAGCCTCTCTGCTCTGTTGCTGCGACAGTGAGAGGATGCTCTTCCAGATGCTGAACCAAAGACATCCCTTTGTTTTGCTAAGAGAGCAGGAGCACACCTATTCTGTCTGCATTTATGGGGTCCACAAAGGCTTCCCATCTGTGACTGTGCTTGTGCCTGATCACACAAATGAGTGGCAACAGACTGAGAGGAGGGGGAGGGCAAGTGTGCTGGACAGGTTACGCAAAGGCCCACTGCCCCGCGTCTCTTTCAGACTAGGCAAGCATCCACGGTTTAGAACTGGCCACCTTCGATCCTTTCACACAGCTTGTGCAGGGAGTGCATTGGGCAGGCCTCACACAGTTTGACCTGGGTCTTGGCGCTCTGCAGGGCCGCAGCCGTGCTAAAGGCTTGCTTCAGAGTCAGCATCACCTCGTCCACCTGGAAAGAGAATTTAAAAATTAAACCTGTGTGTTTTTAAGACCAGGAAGAGCATTTTTCCCAGGTTGAGCCAGGCTCCCAAACCAGCCAACAGAAGGGGAACAATAGACTGGGCAACTGTTCTGCTGCTGGGGCCATGAAGTGGGCCGAGTTCCCGTGGATTTCAATGGACCTTCCCATTGAAAACCAGATCACATTCAGCGCTCCGCGCATTATCTGGCCTGCAAAGAAGGCCCTCCGAGTAGCGCCAAGTAAACAGCCTGCAGCCGGAGCACACAGTCCTTTGACTGCCAGAAGTCCCATTTCCTAGTCTTTCAGTCAGTCAAACTCTTGGAGGCACTGCTGGAGTCCTGCGGCTGAAGACGATGGAAGGCAAACTCCCAGCCCATTAGCAACCAGCTGAGGACCTCTTGCCTTTATGTCCCCAGACACCAGTCCTGGCTTGGTCCGGCACACAAGATTCCCACAGTCCCCCACTCTAGGGGGGCCTAACTTCACATGCTCGGTGGAAACAAGGGTCAGAGGTTGTGAGTCACTGGCATACAGATTCAAATCCATTTCAGGCCTGAACGGCAGATGAACAGATGGGGCTATTGAAGGAAGCCCGCCAAGAGTCTGGAAGGCACGTCAACAAGACAGGAAGCTACAGTAAAACCCAACTTGGCTCTGAACCTTCTGCTTCTCTGAAAAGGTTTGGCAGCCCTTCTTCTGTTTCTGATGGCAAATGTTTGCGGGGAAGAGGGAGAACCCCTTCTCTATCTGCCACTGCAGATGAAGTCTGTCAAGCGTTCAGAAGCCGCATCATTTCTGCTTCTGAAATCACTCTCTGCAAGGGCTCTTAGCCATTCTCTGCCTAGGCCCCAGGGGCAGAGAATTATCTCGGTCAGGGCTCTGTCCAAACACGGTGAGCTATCGAGCCCAAGGTGAAATTGTCTGAAGCTGACTTCTGGCCGCCTGACATCGAAATAAAAACTTCCAGTGTCTCGGTTCTGAAGTCTGTCCTGAATCTTTAACTCCAGAGAGAATTGAGAGCTCCCATAGCAAGCAGCCATTAGCCTCGGTACAGCAAAACATAATCCAGCTGAAATGCAAAGTCATCCCCAGCGGGTGTCCTTGGAGAATATGGAGAAACTTGTTCAGTCTCTCATTCACATCCTCCAACTCACCCAGGATGTCCAACTTTTTAGCAATGGCTTCTTCTTTCAGTTGAGGCATCCTATGTCCACATTCCCTCTGTGATAACACCACAGCTGGAAAGGTTAAGAATTTAACATCTGGCCTCTACCAGAGTCACCTTCACATCTACCAGCCCTGCTCTGGAAATCACTGCAGTAGGACGTGGAAAGGGAACACGGTCTAGGGATTAGAAGGATCTGGAGGTCATGGCTGAGCACAAGCCAACTTCAAGGCAGCAAAAAGGCTGGTGGGATTTTAGGTGGCATTATGAGGAACACAACTCCAAGTCCCAGAAATAATTCTTCTGCTTGATTCTGCACTGACATTTGATTTGGAGTTCTTTAAACTGAATATCATTGGAGTGGGTTCAGCAGACAGCATGAAGATGGTCAACGACATAAAAATAAATTCAGTGGGAAAAGACTGGAAAGTCCTGGAGGGGAGCAGCCTCCTCCAAACGCTTGATGGAAGGAAGACACACAGCAGGCACGGAAGGAGCTACAGCCACCAGACTAAATTACAGGATGGTAAATTCCAGCTGAATTAGGAGAAATGTCTTAATGGGACTAATTAACCATCTCGTTGGTCTCATTACTACTTTTCAGGTAGAAACTGGACAACCATTGTGGGAGGCTGGTTCGGCCCGTACAAATTTGCGACTGGAAAGAATTTGTGATATTTCTTTCTCTGGTATGAACCAGTTCCAGCGGAGCAAGCAAGCGAGTCTACCCAAGCATCACGTGGTTCCAGAAACAGAAAGAAGTGCTATCTCATTTTCTTCTCCCAGTTCTGCGTCATCAGACAATACAAATGGTATTTTAAAGAGTTTGACTTACCAGAGATTCACTTGCACACTGGAACACATAGCAAGCATACTGATTTATTCCAGGCTCAGTGGATTCCCGACAAATAAAACCAAAATGATCAATGTGTTTTATGCCCTAGAGGGAAGGAAGTAGAAGAGTGGAACACATCATCGTGAACATTTAGTTCAAGCAAATTATAGAAGCTGTGATTAAAGCCACCTAGCAGAGTATAATCAGGGTCCTTTTTTTACTTCCGTGAGTTTTTGCGTGTGGTCGAGGGCATCTCTGGGATGTTAGATGAGAGGTAACAGCAGGATAGCCCAGGCGGAGAGGCCTCTCTTCCCACAGCCACAAAAGACTGCTCCTCTTCCTGGTATACATGTGGACTTCCAGCCCCACAGACGCCCCCAAAGCAGCCTTCCCAAGCCACAAAGCCCTTTGCTCCCCCCCCCCCCCCGTAACACATTCTTCCACTTTGTGTGGGGAAATTTGCAGAAATGGTGCCACTTGCTTCTCTCCAGCAAAGTAACCACACCTGACTGTGGGCATTTGCCTGAATTTGAACCAGTCTCAGCCATGAACAGCACCTGGATGAGTCTCTCTAGGCTGGGAGACTAAGCAGGGTCAGATCAGGTTTGACCAGGTCAGGATACCACCTGGAAGCCCCGGGCACCAGAAAACCACTTCCATACATACTTTCTGAGGGAATTGTAGGGATGCGTCTGTGAGGAAACGAGTTTGACTTTAAGGAGGCTTACTTGTGATGTTCTGCTACAGCTTTCTCCTCCAGCTAAAACAATCTCAAGCGAAAAGGAAAGCAGGTCCCCCTCCTCCTCTTGAAGCAGTGAGAAGACAAGAGACAATTCTACCCGCTAGACATAACCGGAGGCTCCCTGATCATCATGGCCCCCAAATATCATCATGGCACTCCAAAAGTCATCATCAAAAGGCAATGTTTAATGTAACCCAAAGAGAAAGCTATTAAATACATGGTTGGAGAGTAATCCTATTAAAAATGTTTCACTTTAATTATATTCTTGAAAGGAGCTCTACACCTTGCCCTGGCTCCACTCATATTTTGGAGTGCTACTCAAAAGACATCGCTTGGGAAAAACCGTGCCTCCTTTCCTGGAAGTCAGACGATGGGACTGACTTCTGAGTAGACCTGCCAAGCAGGGGCTGCCAAGGGTTTTCTTCGTCTGCCCAGTCTAAAAGCCCTGGTTTAGGCTCTGGCAAATCTCTCTGCTCTGCCTAGGAGCACGAGGCAGGGTTGGATGTCAGCGACACGGGGAGGGGTAATGTCTATGGGAGGATTAACATCTAAGGCCCAGCATAGCTGCTCCATCGGTTCTCTGCTCAGAGGGAGCTGTAAGATCCCAGAACAACACGTAACCCTTGTTTATTGTTCTCCAGAGAACAAGGAAACACTGACAGCAGTCTTTCATAAGCCATGCGGTGCTTTTAGTGTTTACACTGCCCGTCGCCTCACACAGATTTTACAACTGAACCTTCCTGTTTCAGATCAAACCAGTGCAGTGCACTTCACCCACCCGAAACCCGTTTGAAGTTGTGCTGCTATTTCAGTCCAAAAAAACAGAAGAGAGTAAGGCGCACGCATACTTCAGGAACGCTAAATCTGGCCACAAAGAACTCTGGCCTAGTCATCTAGTAGAAGACAGCTGCTCAATCCAGCTAAGCAGATTTAGTGTGAAAGCTCAACCTTCCCCTATGTTACCACCTTCCAGATATGGTCAGATCCCATCCTTCTGGCTAGTGCTGCCTGTTGGGTTTGGCTGGAAGCCCTGGGAGCCATAACCAAGCAGATCTGAAGAAAACCAGATTGGAGACGGATGACCCAGTCACTGCCAATCCATATGGAGTCTGCCTCTGCAACTCTGCCTCTCCAAGCCTATTATTCCTACTGTGAGTTTTCTGTGTGTAAATTCCTTGCAGCAAGACTTGGCTGGAAATTAAGCTCAAGAAATGCCCCAACTTTCTGAAAGCAGGCAAAGCCACCTGTCAGCAGACAAAGTTTAATCAGACTGCCGTGACTTGGGTTCCAGTGTTGAGACAATCATTTAGGAAGACAAACTTGGCATCTCCATCTCCTGTTCGTATGGTTTCTTTTCAGCTTCTACCTCCTGAGGTTGAGTTTGCTCTACGATTAGTGGATGAGCCTTCCTATGCAGGTTGGACTCAACAAGTTATCCATGCCTTGGTCACAACCACTCTTGACTACTGTAATGTGCTTTACCTGGGGATATCCTTGAAAAGTGTACAGAAATCACAAAAAGTGTGAAACGCAGCAGGACGGCTACTGCACCAGTGCTAAAGGGATCCCAGAGAGATCCACACTGGTGCCACCTGCCTACTGGAAGGTGCAGGTGTTCATTTTTAAAGCCCTGAGTGGCCGAGATGATTACTCTCTAAGGTTCCTTCTAACCTCTGTGTTCTAGGATTGCATTATGTACATCATCCATTAGGTCAACAGAAGAGGCTCACTGTTGACCTAATGGGTCAGAAGATCACTCATCCTGTATGTGGGAGAGGGTCTTCTCTTGCATAAGCCACATAAGATGGAAGGCTCCCCCCAAGGAGGTGCCTTCAACTCCCCCTCCCAGGGTTTAGGAGAATGGCCAAAGCCCATCTCTTCTAATAGTCTTCTGTTAATTGATTTTAAAAACACTGATTTTAATTTTGATCTAAATGTATTGAATTTAAATGTACTGATATGTTTTATATTTTGCTTTTCTTATTGCGAGTCACTTTGAGTGCTTATATAAGTAGGACGCTAAGTATAAATGTAATAATAAAATATCAATGAATTCCAGGGATGAGGAAGCTCCAATTCATTAACAGCAGGCAGTTCAACAGATATTTTTCTACTGTGGCAACAGAGCGATTCTCTGAACCCCCATCTTGGCTCTTCCTGGGGTTCTCAAAGTGGTGCCTACAATTACCCTTCTTGGTTGGTTCCTTAAATGGTTTTAGATAAAGGTAATTAAAAGCAAAGGAAATGGATAAAAGGCATCCTGCCAAGTGCCAGCCTTTGGTATCACCTCTGGGCGCTGGAGACAGTCCTAATGAAAAGGCCAAATGCCGGCCAGCCACAGCCTTGCTTGCAAGTAGGCCCACTGGCCAAGAAGGAGGAGGTAGCATCTCACCTGTTTGCAGCTCAGGAAGGAGTGTTTGATGGCTGGCCCCTTTTGTGAACGCAACCCTCCTCTTGGTGGTCATCTACGAGATAGCCCACAATACCCTTCCCAAATTCCAAATGCGCCCTGCCCACTCCCCAAAATTGGGACTCCTGTTCCATAAACAGCTACGTTTGCCAGCGTATGCCAAACCCCACAGCTAAAACAAGAAAACAAGAATGAAGCTAAGGTCGTCTGGCCTCCCCACACTCACTGGGTTTTCAAAATGTAGGCTGTTCAAAAGCTGCCTGGTCTATTTCTCCCAGCTGGGATTTCGGTTGTACTTCTTACCTGAGAACATGAGGAGATGTCTTTGAAGTTCTTCTCCAACACAACTGATTTAGTATCTGGACTGATGAGGTTAATTTCAAACCGACCAACCTTGGAAGAGAAAACAACATGTCAAAGCAGGAGGCGATTCAGAATATCTTGGATGAGCTGCTCCTAAAGCTGAGGGCCCAGAACCTGAATATCTCCTCATGCAGCTTATCGAAGGCACGTAAAAGGGAAGCTTCCCAAACTGATGTTCTGCCAAGAGTAAGGCGGGATGTGCTGCCAATCTGACTAACCCTGCCCAGAAAGGCTGCAGATCTGCTTTCCAGCCCCTGGCTTCGGTTTCACAGAGATCAGACGCTGTATCGAGTTCTTCCACGCTGCTTCCATTTTGTCTTGGCTCCCACCTCAGCTAGTCATTTCTGGCAAAAGCAGTTGGCACCAACTCCTGCCCTTCACTGAAATACAAAATGGTCAACCAACCTCGTTCTTAAACACTCCTCGCTGGGGTACTCTTCAGAGCGTAAAAGCCCCTTTTTCTAATTCCTTATGTGGTCAGGGCAGCCATTCCACTCATCCATTGACCACGGATCAGGAACGGAGGCCAAGGGCTGTCTTTCCACCAAATGCCAAGGCTGGGCTGTAAAAACGCAAGTCTGACCCCCCACCCCACCCCACCCCACCCCACCCCTTTTGCTCCTCTGCATCCTTGTGTTTACCTCACAATGGTCCCAGACTAGAAATGGTCTCTGAGAACGTTCTGGCCTCCATGTTGCCCAGAGGTCTTCCTCAAGACTTCTAGCTTGGTATCTACCCCTAAGCCCCCGGTGACCACCATTCCTCCAGAGTGACCGATCGACTGATCAGTCTTATGTGCCATGCAGTCACAGGACTCTCAGCAGTTCACAAAATAAGAACGCACAATGGCGTATGAAACATAAGCATGGACGAAAGAGAACCCGTTGCAGATTGTTTCTGCCATGCAGGAGTCTCCGGGCGCTTTGGTCATCTCACACACTCAGAAGAGTCTCCCCAGTGCCAGCTGGGTACCATCACTCAGAGCCATTCCCATGTTTTCTTTTCTTTCATACAGAATCATCTGAGGTAACGCTTCAGTGATTTTCATACCTTCCTGTACCTGAACAAAATTCCTTCCTGCTCTGTTTTGCTTTAGCACAAGCCTTACAGGGGACATTCCAAGATTCAAGCCAAATCTAAAAGTCTCCCAAATGCATGTTCATTTTACAGATGATGCCAGCTTGGGGGGAGGCCACGCACGGGCCGGGGTGACCTGCCGAGACTGTGCTAACAGGATTGGGAGGCAAAAAGCCAACTTTCTGCAATGCAATTTCAGCCTATCCTGGAGATTTTTAAGTGCAAGAATCAGAACAATTTGCTTCTGGAAACTCTCTTCCTCCTCTTCACATCTCTACTCTTCAACACCCCTGAACATACAAATGCCCCATACATGTACATAGTGACGCCCCTTACTTTGGCTCTTCTGCCAGATCTCTCTCTCCTGTAGGCATGGCTCCCTGCAGTCATTACGAAATTTCCATGGGCAAAATTCAAACTAGTTTAAAAACACCAGTGAAAGCTGAGAGCAACCTAAAGTCCTCTAGACATCAGGTCTTCCAAGCCCGCCACATTTACTTACTTCCTTATCAGGGCATTAGTTTTTTACCTTATAAGCTTATAGGTCACGTCCTCCCAAATGGCCCTGCCAGCTTGCAGCTACTGAAACCTCAAAGGCCCTCAGCAGCGCAGATTTTTAACCACACGGGCGAAAAGTTATGCTCTGCAAGAGCATCGGAGCACAAAGACGAAAGCTGGCACAAGAGGCCCATCCTCTCCCACCGGGTCCATCAGAAATGCCCCTACCTGAAACAACATTGTCCTGTTCTTTTCAGAGTCCGAGGGCTGAACGTGGCTCGGGGCACTCGCGTGGCGCCTTCGGGACGAGGTTTTGGAGCTGCTCTCGTGAGCTCTCCTGTGGAGGCCTGTGGTGCTGCTGCACCGGGAGCGGAACTCCTGATGCTCCTCAACTCCGGAGTCCTCCAGGATCCGCTCCGGGAAAGAGGCCCGGCAGCTGGCCAGGCTGGCCAGGTTGGTCTGGCTCCCCACGATGAACATCCCTGGGGGACCTCCACCGGAACCCTCCATCTCCTCAAACGGACTGTCCAGGGGGGAAGAGGGCCCATCTTCCCACTCCACAAGGTCCGTGCTGGACTCGGTGCTGCGGTACTCGCTGAGCAGCTTCAGGCGCTGACGTTCATGCAGGTGGAACTTCTCAATGCAGTCGTCGATCAGGGAAGACGGGGCCTTTTTGTGGGCCACGGTCACTTTCCCACAATACAGAACCTCAAATTTCTGGGAGTTGTAGAAGGCATCTTCATTTTCTTTATTGGGCTTGACGTCTTCTTTGAGGGCTGCTTTGGAAGCCTGTCTTATGCTACTGATAACATCTGGAACCTTAAGAAGAAAGCAAAAAGGAGAGAGAGAAGACCATCATGAATGATGCTAAAAGTGCAACAAAAATACACATGGGGGGAAATGAGAGGGACAATTCCCACATTTGTGTTACAAGGCAACAGTGCCCAGGAGAAGTCTGTGGCCTCTGAATTCAGAGGAGTGTGGAGAAGGCCCAGTTATCAGAAGACAGGTCACCTGAACTGATGATTCAAGTCCCTCTTTGTCAACCCTCCTCAATGAGCAATGTACTCCTCCCACCACAATCCTCAGCTAGCCTGGCTTCGGGGAGTTGTTTCATCCTTGTCGGAGAGATCAAGAGCACAGAAGATTTTGGCCAAACTGGCAGGAGAATTATGGTCCTAGTCTAGGACTGCCTGGCCCACCCTGAGTTCTGCAGCACCTTCGCTCTGCCAGAATCCTGAGTTGCCCACGAACGCTCAGCCGGGCCAAGTCGAGCTCAGCAGCACCGGAAAACGGATTTCCGTCTCCCCCAAAGCTCTAACCTCACAGTCAAAGGAAAGGGTCTGACGATTACTTAAAGAAGCGCAGCACCTCCAGGAACATAGAAACCCGGCTTCTTTCCGGCTGCTGTCCAACCACAAGCGTCTCAACAGGGTCTCAGAGTCCTGAGATTTCTGGGTTTCCTTAAGGGAACTGCCCTTTTCCAGCAGAAGCAGCAACCTCAAATTACTGCCAGAATACAATTGTTAGCTTACAGATATAATTTTAAAATCCAGAAAAGTCTGCATAAGTCTTTTTTTTTTTTTGGTGAGCCTGGGAACAGCCTTTTCCAAAAGACTTCACTATTTTGGCAAGATGTTCAGCCCTCAGTGCTGCAACCGCTAAGGGATACCACCATCTCAATACCTCTGCCCTCCAGAGTCACCTTTTCCAAACAGGACATGGCTTCTCTGTCCTTTCCAATTCAGGCTGTCCTTGATCAGCCTTGCCTTCTCTGACAGAACCACAATATTTGGTTCCTTTTCCCTCAGTATAGTGTATCTGGCTTTTTCCAGGCATAATGACATGCGCCCCCCTCTGTCTACAGGAGTAGGGGGCTCTATGGACATCAGAGGAACAAGGGAAAACAAGTATAATAAATAAATATTAATATTCCAAACTCTTGCATTAATTGCTGTATTTAATGGAAAGCCAACCCCAAGCTATGAAGGAATGTATTTAATTCAACATTAGTAAAGACCTACAGCGTTTTTGGGAAAACTTTGCATTTCTATATGTGTGACCAATGAAGGCAAGTATTAAGTTTCTGCTTCAGTACAGTGTCAAAACCAAGAGGCAGACGTTTGAACTACCGCTGAAATTGATTTCCTGTTACCAAAAACCAAAACAAAAGCTGAAAAAGTAGATATGAGAAAAATGCAAGTGTTGCTGACCCACCGCCCATCCTTTCAGTCACCTCAGATCAGCCCTACAAACAGCAATGCCTGACATAAGCTTTTTAAGATAAAATGGAGAGAGGGAGGGGTTAAAACTTGGAGCCTCTCCAAGAGACAAGATTCAGAGATTATACAAGGCAAAATGCATTCTTGCCGTCGCCACAGCAAAGAGAGGGGGTGCAAACTAAACGAAAGCTTTCTGGTCTGAAGTTGATTTGTTTGGGTTAAAAAACACCACCACCAAACCCAGCACAGCACAGCAAAAAGGTCCTTCCACATATAGTTAGGTCTAAAGCCACCATCTTAAATTCTTCACCTGAACCTGCACCCATCTGGGAAGGAAAGGATACAAAACTTATTTGTGTAAAGTCTATGCAAAGTTGACCGCTCGTTTGTAACTAAATTCCACTGGTAAAGAGGAAACGCTTGCTATGTTTGCCCAAACAATAACAATAACCCGAAAGGGCTATGTGACTAATTTCATTAACTCGGTCTCTTCACTGTCCATCCTCCAAATGTTTTAGGATGGTATTCTTCCTGCCCATTCTTGAACAACCCTGGGAGGTAATTTAGGCTGCGGCTGACCAACCCAAGGTGATCGGATGACCTTTATGGTCGAGCGGGGACACGAATTTCTGTCTCCCTGGTCATTGCAGGAAGAAAGCCATGTTACCTAGCCCAGTGTTTTTCAACCTTGGGACCTTTAAGATGCGTGGACTTCAGCTCCCAGAATTCCCCAGCCAGCACGCAAGCATTGCTGACCCTCCCGTCGCTGGGAGCAGAAGTCCGTACATCTTAAAGATGTCAAGTTTGAAGAACACGCTCTAGTCAGAAAAGGTGCTACTGCACTCCTGAGTTTTGTCTCCCTGGTCTTAATCCAGCACCATCGTCACCACACGCATTTCTACAGGAACCAACCCATTCTTGGTGTGTAAAGATTCTAAATACGGGTTTATTAAATTAGGATGCTAAAAATAGTCTCTTCCCCTTCAAAATGCAATGCAGTGGCCCCTGCTTATGGGGATTCCGCAGAATAAGGAAGGCATTCCGTGGTCGACGGAAAAGTCATAAAAATGCCTGCGACTTCTTCCCCTGTATGGCAAAATAACCTACCCTGCTATGAAATTGGCAGAGATTTAAAGGTATTTCCATGGATTCTTTGTTCCGGTCACTGCATGGCTTTCAAAGATCACCCATTCAAAACTGCAACATTTCCCGACATTTAGCATACAGGTAAAATATGTTGGTAAGTATTGACTACGTATAGGACTCTACATTCTCAGAACACCACCACTTAAGTTTAATTCACTTAAACCATTGCTACAATATTTTCCAAGTGCAGGAGGCTTGGCTTGGTCATTTTCTGCATTATCCTTCTCAAGCCCCTCACCCACTTATATTCCCCTGAACCCAGATGAATATTTCAAATATTTGCTTATAAAAGTTACACAACTGAATGAACACAAATTAATTTAATTTTCATCTCAACACTGACTCTATTTTCAAGGTCAAAATGGAAAAAGTCTTCCATCTACTCATTAAATGTTATCATATTGATCTTAAAAAGATGAAATCCCTTTGTATTTCTCTTAGGAAACACGGGAGAAGTTCTAAAGATGGATCAATCGCGCGAGGCTGGATGCAGATGCCAAGGGCCTGTTCTTCAGAAGAGGACAGACGCAATGTAAACAATGGGGAATGGAAAGCTGTTGTGCACAGAGCTTGCTTAACAGCTTGTCGTTCTGGAGGAATCTTGTACAACAGGAACGGAGATATTTTGTGTGGTCCAATTTATCAGGCCTGGGATAAGCCTCACCCCCTCCCTCGCTTGGATTCTTTACTCTCAACCAAGGAAGGCACCAGAAGGCTTCTGCCAGATCATCTTCCACGAGCAAAACTCCCCTGGGAGTACCCCATCCAAAAATGAGGGGCTACCGAGGGTCAGGGCCTAGCTGAAGTCAAGCAATGTCATCCAGCCTCCTGTAGGAGCTGGATCTGCTTCTGCAAGCCCTGGGGGGCAAAATTCAGCCCAGCTTGAGCATCCCTTCCTACTTTTAAGACTTGGGGTCTACTCTCCCTGATTCACAACCACCTCCCCGTTCAAACTGAACTCACAAAAGATGGATTCTTGTACAACAGGAACAGGCATATCTTGTGCTGTCCAATTTACTGGGCCTCGTCAGGGGAAGGGAGAGAGGAAAGATCCCGTCAGTAGAGCAACCACGGACTATGCATGCCGTGCTTTGAAATTACAGCATCAGGATCAGTTTTCAGAAAGCTGCCAGAGGATCAAGTGTGAAGGAAGAGTGAGCACAATAAAAAAATATACTTCCTGCCCTGCAAGCACACAAGCACACACACACACACACACACAGAGGACAGAAACTTTCTATCAGACTACTCCAGGCCACTTCCAGATTTCGCATCTGTCTTCCTACTTGCACAATTGCTCAATTTGTTCTCTGCAGAAACATTTCATTGCGCAGGTTTCGTTCATCTGGATGCAACAGACGCCGAAAGCACAGTACAGATATGGCTATGCTATGTATACGTGAGCGTGAGCGTGCATGTGCGTGCAACATTTCTCTGGAATGTCTGCCGTGAATATCCTCTACTTTGCGTATCTACTGGGGGGGGGGGTTCTGATCACGCACCTGAACCATCAAGAATTGCAGTTCTGAAGGATTTTAGACAAACCCAGAACAATTCACCACAACATCCATTAATCCCATTGGGGCACTATATTTGCTGGTAGTATTGTACAGAGAAAATCAAATAAATAGACGAAAACATAAACAAGGTATGGAAAATTTTTAAAAACCGAGTAGTAGAACATTACATCCCCAGAGCCAACCTGGGATTCTGCATGCCCCAACCGGCTGCTCAGCATTAAAATATGATTCAGAAGCTGGCAAAGTTGCCAGCCTTTACCCCTCCCCCCGCCCCCCCCACACATACACCTTATAGGCACTTCTTTACTGATGCAAAATCAAGTAATTATTCTTGAGAAAATCTGCAAGCTAGCTATCTGCTAAGGCTGTTCAGCTTTTGAAATTTTCTACTTTTCCAAATGGTCAGAGCTGTAAGGCAGATTTGCAATTTTTCAGAGCCCTGAAGGTGCCTTTGCAAGCCTAACACAAGATACACTGATAACACAAAGGAAAGAAGGTCTTCTCCATTTGGGAAACTAACGGAAGCAGGGGGGCAGGAGGGCATTCAGTGAAACTGGACATTGTCCCAATCACAGCAGGTTAACTTAGGACAGAGTTGGGCAACCTGAGCCCCCAAATCATTTTCCTGTGGTCCCCAGGAACCACCGCTGACCACAGTTGCTGAACACTGGAAGCCATTTTCAGACAGGAAACTCTCAAAAGTATATTGTATGCCCTAAAATAGGCTTAACTTAGTTTAAAAACAAAACAAAAGCAAATAAACCCTCTGAACTACTTCCACAAACCTAAAAAGTCTGGAAAACTCTGGACCCACTCATTTTGAATCATCGCCCCACCTACCATCATCCCCAGGCACTTGAAAAATCTTAAACATGGGTCCTGGTTATCCCTGGATTAGGGGGTGGAGGGACAATCTGCTTTGCCTCCCGAATGCCTGTGTTAGGCAGATGCTTCATTCTGTCCCTGCCTTTTGGCCCTGGGGAAAACGTGAACTCTGTTTAATCGGTCTAATAAACTATGGGAGTTAAGAGTTCTTCCATCACCCTTGTGTCCATAGAGAAAGACTTCAGCACTGGTGTTCTGGGCTGTTGAAAACCTAGTTGGTTTGGAGAGGTTCTACATCATCTCAAGGCCTCTGTGACAACAACTCTAGCCCTTTGTTGCAACTGCCTGAATGTTCTGTCTGGCTCCACTTATGATGCTCACAAGGTGCTTGGGGAAATGAGACTTATTAGATGATGCTCTCCACAGTTGTTGGACAGACGCAAACCTGGGCACACTCACAAGTTGCTATGCCTAATGGACAGTATGCAAGTGAGGGGAGATTGCCAGCTTTCTTAAAAGGTGTTGGTTATCTAAGTGATTATTTATGAGGACTACTATCGACTCCAGGCAAAGTGATCAAGTGACAGCTCCTTCTCTTGGATCCACTCCATTCCAGTCAGAATCTGGTCTCCAGAAGCTTCCCTGGAAGGCCTTCCACATTCTACCTGGGAAGTTGGGGAAACTGTCATTGGTTGACTCTCTCAAACTGCTTCAGATACCAAAGGTCCCGACAGCCGCTTTTCATTACATGAGCTTTGGGATCTGAGCTGTGTTCTAGAGTCTAATCTTCAGCCCTGGGGTTTCCTGGGGCTTTCCAATGCAAGTAGGAGTCAGCCCTGTCCCAAAAGTTTGCTTTTGGGAGATCAGCCTATGTTTGCTAACTGCTGCAACCTGAGTTGGGCCATTATCTCTAAGCAAACCATTAAAATTATGGCCATGAGGATCAGCAGTGATTGCCCTCTGCCTCACCAGAGTCCTTTGCTTGCAAAAGTTTGTTGCTCTGCTTTGAGGAATTCCTGCACCTTGATTAGGCCAAACAAGTCTACTTCCACAGTGTCTTGGGGATGGTGGGGCTGATCCAACCTGGCATGCCTATTTTATTGACTGGATGAAAGCAATGCAGCAGTTCCAATTCAACATTCAATGACCAGGTGTTGCTGTAGTTTAATGATAAGCTTCAAGAAGGCATTTTGTTCAAGGTTACAGTAGACAGGGAAGAATGATGGTGGTGAATAATTATGTTTTCTTAAGCTCAAGATTAGATAAGAGGTATGGTGTACTGGAAAAATAAAGAAGAGATTAATTCCAGGAAGAAGGCAATAAAAACTTAGACAAGACCATGATGGATAAAGATATTCTGTGACAACAAAGATCAGAAAAAATCAAAATAAAGTATTTCTGATGGCAATGTGCAGGTGTGAGATGAAAATGACAGATGCTTTCCAATTACGGGTTTGGAAATGGTACCATGGATTGCAAGAACTAATCAGTCAATCCTGGACCAGAAGATTGAGTGAGGTGACCATCACCAACTAGAACATCATATACTTTGGGCATCTGATGAGCATGGATGATGGACTAGAAAAATATTATGCTTGGCAAGGTTGAGGGAAGGAGGAGGCAAAACAGTGGATGGATGGTTGAAGTCAAAGAAATCACAGGAATGTCCTTGGAAGAGGTACAACTGACATAATTGAAGTCAGATTTGGATAGCAAGCAAGCAATTGTTCACACAATCACCATGAGTTGATCCCAATTTGATTACTTCTAATAGACATGTTAAATTGCTATATATAACATTATGCTTTTTAAGTTTTATGTAACTCAATTAATTTGGTGGGGTTTTAAAAGTGTATCAGGGAACCAAGCAGATATGCCAGGCGACATATAGGAGATAATACCATTTGTGAAAAAAGATCCCAGGATCTTGCAAAACAACCCTGAATTGTTTGAACAGGAACACAAATACCTAAGCTAGGCAGGTGTTTTTCCATTACAAAGTTTTTGGCAAAGAAGGATCTCTGCAATCAATATTTTGCTGCCTTAAGGTACAACACCATAAAATTAGCTACACCAACCCTGCTTTATTTTTAATTCCATTTTTGAAAAAATGCAACGCTCTTTCATAGATGTTCTGCTTACACAATTACAGATGCCTGTGAAGTCCAGAAAGCTATCAAAAACTCTTCACTTTTTTAAAACTATAGCTGATAAGGGTTGTTATTTGGGCACGTGCTCAGAAAGGAATGCAAACAACAGCCCCTACTTTTATGAACTCAAACGCCATCCTTAAAAAATACACTCTTGTCCCACTAAAGGGTTGTCAAGAAGAAAGGAAGGTCCTGGCCCTGTACTCCTTGAGTTCTTGGAGGACCCAATGGGCAGAAGAAAGGCTGTGTGTGCAGTTTCCACTCTTGCTCCGTCAAATGACAAAATCTGAAAGGAATTTCTGCCTGCCCAAAGTTGTGGGTGGCCACCAAGCCCAGAGAGCAGAAAACGTAATTCCCTGAGCTGTGTCAAGCCATGCAAATGAACTTAAACTGGTGCTAGCGTTTATTTAAGGGTTTCATTAATTAAAATGGCAGCTCTTCTTTTAACCAACCAATTAAACGGGCTTACTATCAACACCTCAAGATGAGTGCTTTCTTGAAATGCTGAAGTGTAAATCAACTGTTAAAAATATTTCTAAACGTTTTAGAGGAAAATCTAGCCGTATTTCTTTGCCCCCTTTTCTCTCCTACAAGCACACACACAGCAGGGGATGCCTGAAGACGTGGCAGGGATTTGCACTGCAATCATAGCAATTATCAGATTTAACTGGTGACAGTCCTACCCCAGGTTAAGGTGTTTGGTCTCTGTAACCCCCCTTCAAGACTAAAACACAACCCTTGATGCAACACACTCCCCGTGAAAGCTCTTACCTTAATATACAGAAGTAGAGCCAAGCCCTCTCTGAAGACGTTCTCTTGTCCCCATCCCCCCCATCTCTTATGTCTGGCTTCCCATGCTGCTGGATCCCAGACACCGTGGGTTGTACATCATGGCTTGTTGCTTAGCTTAGTGTGATCCCAAAGTCACTAGGTCTCATACAACAAACTGTATTAAAACAAACGAGAGTTTAGCTCAATACCTGTATCTCTACTTAGGTCATGGATGAACGACTGAAGAGTCTAAATTGGTTCTCCCATTGGTACAGGCATCCAGCAATGATGTGCGTTTAGGTCCCATGTACAACACTGTTTCCAGTCCGGAAGTTGTCCAAGGGTCTGTGATGCTTAACCAAGGGAGATCGCTTTGAGGGTAGATAACTGGCTGTTTCTGGATGGCACACAGGTCTTACATGAGCATCATTCAAACTGTAGCTTGTTTGGAAGCCATCAACTATTTTTTTCTGGTACAGATTTCACAGAGACTTTGTTTCCTGGGGATCCTACTTTAAGAAGCCAAGATTTAATAGTTTAAGCCTGGCCAGTGATCAGCTGCAATCTAGCATCCTGTGATGAGTCTTCATCAGGTCATGATTATTGTCCACAAAATCACACTTGAGGCTTTTTAGTTAAAAATCTGTATGTATTTCCTTTTGGGTTTAAGAGAGGAAAATGGTAGCTTCATCTCTCACAATCCACAATTCTTATTTTCTTAAGATGCACACCCAGAAATGTAAAAAACAAGTTTCAATGTTGTATCAGCACAGTGCCCTTTCTTTACAAACACTCTTAAGGAGACATTGTGTCGCATTATGCTTCCACAGGATGCTTCACATACATTGAAGAGTACGGATGAAATGTCAGATGCCAGCGGTCCTCAGTGAAGCCAGAGTGGAATGGATGCTTTTTATGCGTTTCCCCGTCTCCCGGGAAGGAGGCAGACGGGTGTTCCTGGAGGGGAGGGATGAGCATCACAGGCTCTTCCTATCAAGTTGTGAAGTATCCTGCATCTTCAGCCCTACCTTCAGCTGGGCACACGCGACTCAATTCGATGCTGAACCGGCTGAGATTGCAGTCTAAAAGAGGAGAACGTGGCTTGTTCATCGGTAGTTCAGTAAACACATCTGAGTGCAATATTTACACACACACATCCCCAAGAAAGTACACACTCTGGTGTGGCTTCCAGTTCATTTCAAGGCTGAACATTTCTGAGCTCAGGTTTAGCAATCTGAAGGCGAGTCTGAAATATCTGTTAAATAAACAAACAATATGTTTGTTCATTTAACAGTCTTCATCTTCGGAGCAACTCTTCCTTGTCCCCAGCATTGCCCATTTCAGGAATGTGGGCTTGGTGTGTACCAGTCGAGGACTGTAAGAACTTGTCTGGAGCGCATTCGAATAAAAGTTATTTTATCTGTGACCTTGAAGGACCAGCCAGTCTGACTTCTAACATGCACAGAGGCACAAAGAGGTACACGCAGTGAAAACGTCAGTTAATGGATAATACAGGAATGTGGGTTATTTCTAATGCCAAGAGGTTTCCCCCAGGGACAGTTTCCTGTATAAACCACCTGAGAGCTCTAATGTCCTTGAATGCACTTTGTTACCCTCAAACATCAATAATGCAAGGTTTACAGCCCCCTTATGCCAAACACTGCAGCTGCAAACTAAAATTATGATTTGGGGGAGAGGGATTTAACCCAACAGAGACAGCTAACAGAAGTTCATTACTAAGTTCTGAAAGGCAAATATAAATCAGACTCTGGGGCCGGATGAAAGTTTGCCAAGGAGCTCAATGAGTCTGGAATGCCCGTGTTATGCAAGGAGTGGGCTGGTTTTATAAAAACCTGACCAGGGTGAGTGACTCCCAAAGAGATCCAGCCAAGAGAAGGAACAGCACGTGCACACACAGTCACACACTCCTCCCCACGTCCTTCAATCCAGCTCCACAAACTCCAGTGGGAAGCTTCTTCTCACACGTAACTGCACTAAAAATAAACCACAAGGTAACTACAATTAACACTTGGATCCCAGGAACAGGGCATGTAACTTGGATTCTCCAAGGAGTTTAAAGCAAAAGGGACAAACCTCTGGCTCTCCAGATGTTGCTGGAATCGCCACCAGCCTGGCCAGGAGCGCAAGATGCTAAGGGGCTTCCTGCAGCCCAACTGGAAGATTTAAACCAGATTCACTCCAGTTTAAGGCTGGAGTATGGCAACTATGGGCCCTCTCTGCCAGAGAATCAGCTGGTTAGCAAATCAGGGGAAAGTCTGAAAGGAGCCTTGTGGCCAGCGGTCAAGAGCCAACCACCCTGGGCCCAGCAGAGCCCTGGACTCACCTGAAGAACATCTGGATGCCAGCCATTCACTTAAGTCTATCTAGAAGGTATACAAAACATCCTGCTTTATAGCTTGGATTAGCCAAAACAATCCCACAAGATTATTTGGTTCTTGGCCATAAGTGCCTAAATCCAGCTGACTAATTAAACTGATTTATTACACCTCAAAGTCTAACATATTCTCGCAAGGACTTGCAAGAACTGAAGAATTAAGGTTAATTGGTTTTCCCATCAACAATCTTCATGGTTTTATTTTTATTTTTAAAGAACATGAGTACTAGAAAAATTACAGACAAAGATAAATATAAGAGAACCTAGGAAAGGATATGTGAATTATACCCTTTTTAAAAGACTGAGATAAGCTGATTAGTACATACAGCACATTTCCTTCATGCAAATGCGGGCTGAACTCACAAGTCATGGTGAGCCTGTATTGCCCTAACTGTGGTTTGTTCGATAAGCCACAAATCTAGGCTCATGCACGATACGAAGCCTTTAACCAGTCACAGCAGGTGGCTGGCTTCATCTACGACACTGAGCCAAAAGTAAGCAGGCCATTATGGCTTACGGCCACATCACCCGGGGCTCATGGATGCCCCCCTTTTGTTGCTGACCAGGCTCCCCCCCCCCCGCCACCCTTGAAATGCTTTTTAGAGGGGCACCAGCACTTTTGCTGAGAATCAGGACAGTCGCAAAGTCGTGCCTTTTAGATAAGCAGTCGAATTTTGGTTTTCTGCATCAGCACGCATGGGAGCGGCCTGATCATCAGACACTTGGCGTGCATCTGGGGCGGGAAGGAAACATGGCAGAATAATCAGTCCTAGCTGAATCGGGAGCAAGAATCCCTTTTTATTCAGAGAGTTATTTATAATATAAGCGTCTGCCACGCGAAGCACTGCAGAAAAGGACAACTGCACAACGTACGTCTGCAGTGTGCCTAAAGCTGGTAATTTTGGCTCATATTCACATGCGATGCGGCACGTCTGGCACCAGCTCTCTCGTGCCCCACTTCTTTCCCCTGGATCTGTGTTCCTTGCAATGGCTATCCCAAGGCCCGTGGCTTTGTGGGCACGGAAGTCAAAAGACCCGCAAAAGACTTCTTCCTCGGCTAATTTATACCACTGCCCTGGCTTCCCATCTGTAAGTCCACCGCCAGAGGGGTTTACATGGATCGTGACCTCAGTTTTCACATCACAGCCAGCCAGGGGGCTTCATTCGCTCTGCCACGCGCCTCTCTACAAGACTAGCGGGATTTCATATCGCTCACGAGCAGCCCTTGTGAAGCATCTGCTGGACTTCACAGAGCTCCCGATGCTTTCTTCTTCCTTCTGCTACGATGTTACATATTTTATAAACAATTTGTTATAAATATAACCAATCCAAAGGCGATCAAAATAACAGTGTATTTTATCAGAGAAATGAAAACGCAAATGTCTAGAGCAACACGAAGCCAAGCAGATCTGTGAGGGTTCAGAGGGTGGGTGGGCAGCGACTCCTTGAACCTGACGAGCTAAGTGGGCTTCAGCCTGGCACCACCCGGATGGGGAATCGCCAAGGGGTCCCAGGGCTCGACTAGACTCTCCCGCAGAAAAGTAACCCGCCAGCCAGCTGCGCCAGGGCAGAAGCAAAGGCCGGCCTCTTCCACCTGGCGGCCAAGGGAGCGGCAAGCCTCCCCCGGAGGGGCCTATCTCGACAAAGACAGCCACTGAGAGAACTCGACTTTCTCGCCTAGTGCTGGCTTTGTGCTGGAGTAACAGGATTCCTCCCCAGTTATACATTTCCAATGCATATTAAGAATTACACTTCAGCAGCAACTTCTGTGAGTTTCTGGGGCAGTGTCTGGGGTCTTCAGGAAGAGCACTGCCACATCAACCCGTGATCTATTTAACTGTGTTTTGCTGAATAAGCCACCATTGGCTAGGCCCACACGAGACTGAGTCCTACTCCACGGCTTGGACACGGGTTGGTCTCCCAGAGCAAGCCACCTCTTCTGCCTGGTTTCAGTCTCCCATCTTGGGGAAGGGAGTCGGCGGCTCCCCTGGAGTGAGGACCACCCAGCAAAGGCGGTATTCGCGGAGTATCACAGAGGCATCCCCGAAACCACTGGAATCAATTAAGGGCAAGGGAAAAAACATCCAAGGGAATCAAGCAAATCCTTTTTGCAAGAAGTACCCAGAGCTATGCGCACAGTGGCAGAGGCGGAAAGGAGGGTTCCTCTTCCTCCTCCTCCTCCTCCTCCTGACACGGCTGTTCCGGAAAATGCCGAAGAGGCGCGAGGGCAGGGCTCTGCACTGAAGACGCACTCCACCTGCGACAGTCACTGCCGCAAGACAGGGACCAGGCAGCACATTAAACCCTAAGCGAGCAAACAAGCAGGGAGGCCGCCCTACAGTTTAGGGTGGTTCTTGAAGACAGCCTTGGACGCTCCTTGGACGGAGAAGACAAATGAATGCAGGAAAAGACCACCTGAGGTGCCAGGCGGTTGTCCCTCAGTGCCAGGGGTCAGAGTGCAGTTGCATTTCCATGTGTCTCTGCTTATGGGGGTTTCTGTGGGGCCGCTTTGGACAACAGGCCTGATCTAACACAGATGTCAATGGAGCTGTTCGTTTTGTCTAACACATTTTATTATAAACCTAGCAAAAACAAAATAAAATATTCAAAGCAGCATTGTCTAGCACCATTAAAAACCTCATCTGTCATTAGTGAATTGGGCAGCTTTATAAATCTGGCAATTAATTAATTCCCAATTAAAAGCCTTTAACATTAAAGAAACACGTTGATGAAACCCACTGTTTCTAAATTTTTAAAATAATTCTATTTCTTAGCAACCTGGTTGTCTTCTTCAGCTGCTTCCATGCCATTCTTAAGGCTGATATTAAAGACCCACCTTTTTGCAAAAAACCCAAAAAAGGTTAATGAATTATTCTTGGAAGGTAGAAAACTGCAACATAAACCTTAGGGCAGATTCCTTGAAGACCAGAGAGCTTCTTCCCAACTGAGGTCGCACAGCTTAATAAACCAACAGCATTTTGTAATGTTGTGGTTTACTCTCCTTCTGCACAAAGGCCGCAAGCAGGACGCTTCATTCTTACGTAATAACAGAACGTATCGTTTTATATCAGGCAGGAAAAAGGGAAGGGGGCAAGAGGGAGGCAAGTGCCCTTCTACCACGCGCGTGCCAGCCTATTTACACCTCACAGAGCAACGCACTCTTTCCGATCATCATCGCAGTCTAAAGTGGTACAGCTATTAAATAAACAACAGAAATCACATCGAAAGGGAAAAGCCTGCAATTAAGCCCTGATGCGCACACATCGCCACGAAGGAATGCCACTGACACACAACCCCAGGACTCTCTCTGAACTCCCCACTACCTTAATCTGGGGAAGTAACTTATATATTCCAACTTCTCCCCCTTTTTTCAGCAGCTTATGAAACAGCAGTCCCCACAAAGAGCACCCTCTGAAGAAATTTGGCAGGGGGCAGGGGGGGCGCCAACTAGAACACAAGCATTTGGGTGTTTTAAGCCCTGGAGATGGGAAATGTTTGGAGGCTGCAGGTCGGAAAAGAGCCCCCACTGGGCTCTGGAGGAAGTCAGATAAACCTGACAAACAAGGATAAACGCTGCCAACAGCCAGCCTGTCCTCCAGCAGCGAGCTCCCCCTGCAAGGCATAGATTCCCTCAAGACCCCGGGGAATACCACAAACATCTCTGCAGTGATGCAGGGGCAGAGGAAGAACTCGGAGCAGGATCCGGGAGTTGCATCCTCAGGAGACAAGCTTGCAAAGAAAAGCCGACGAGGCTTCAAAGAAAGGAAAACACACATCAGAGAAGTAGCTACTTAAAAACATGTTTATCTTGACATCTTAGCAAAGTCTTATGATGTTATAACACTGTAAATCTTTGACACTAACAGCTAAGTGGAGAGGACACAGTTTGTGTAGCCTTAAGATGCAGAGACAGACCCTGGAAACCACACACAGCCACGATGGTCACTGAAGCTGAAGAAACAAGTCATTATCTAGTTTAGTTTGCTCCATTCATACATCTTCAGCAAAGGCAGAGAGACCTAGTTTTATACCAGATCAGACTTCCTTGTAGTTTTCATCACATCAGTGCTCCTTCCACTCAACCTGCTCTCAGTTACATTTTGCTAGTCTCATTTCTAAATTACCATCAATTACCTAACTGAAAACTAAAGGCAGTTTATCCTCCATTTGTTTTCTTGCTTGAAAATATTTTATTTTCCTCTTGCTATTTTAGGATTGTGCTCCACTGGGTCTGCCATTTCCAGTCCTTATCTGAGATGGACCCTCAAAGAATGTGTCATTGAGAGCCTGAGAGACCCAAGGTTATTAAACACACTTTGAAAACTCTTTTTTGAAAGCCCTGTACAAAATAACGAACCACAGTTATATTTAAACATCTATCCAAATCTCAGTTCAGCAAAAGTTAAGGGTAGAAAACTCTAGCACAGGGAGATACTAAGCTGTGATGTGATTTGTCTGGTTTGGCCTGGAATGTTGTGTGAACCCAGTCCACTCTGGCTTATTCAGTAAACCATGGCTGAAAACTCAGCTTTGGCCTGTTCTTGCTGCAATAGGCTAATGCAGAAACTCAAGGGAGAGAAAATTTCCACCAATTCCACCATAAAGGTCTTCCAGTTTTCAGCGAGGTATGCAACAGAAACCCGATTTGCATTTCTGCAAGGCATTTTTTAGAACAAGAATTAGGGCCAAACAGCATCTCATCTTGCAGACCTAAACAGGAACCAACACTGCAGCATACAACTAAAGATAGCAACAGCTACAGTAGAAATATCTTCAACGGAATTATTTTACAGAGTCATCTGTCAGGTTGGGCCAATCCTTCTGAAAACAGTTATCCAGCTCTTTCCTACCCTCCCACCAAAGAAGAGAGCAGCATTTGCTCAGTTAGTGGCCTGGATTATTTGAAGGCCATTCTGCAAGGCTTCCTCAAAGTCAGTGGAAGTGCTGAAGAAACAGGCTACAATTATACTGGACAGGAGTAAGCGGCAGTTATGTTTATAAAAGCTGCAGGAGGTAGATACCACCCGGAAGGCCTTCTCTTCCCCCGAAGAGAAGGAATTTCTCTCCCCATGCGTCTTCTGAGGAACATAAGCAAAACCAGGACCCTCCTCTTTGCAGAAATGATGCTCTGATGCAGACGGGTATTTGCACACACTCAAACCACCAGACCAACTGACTAAAATTCACATGATATAATCAATTATATTTGTGTTAATCAGCTGCAGCCCGTACAAATTGATTGATTTGGGAAGCTGCCTCAGGGAGCTCAGGGCAGGGTGTTTCTGCTGTTTGAAGACGTCAGCCAAAAAACAAACCCAAAACATCTTTAAAAACAGGGGGAAAGCACTCTACTAAGATGTTTCCATTATGGGTTTCTGCCAAGAGCTTTCAGACTGCATTCTACTGACGCCTGGAGAAAGCCCTGGAGGAGCAGCTCAGACGTGGATCCTTTTGCTTCGGGACGATGCAACGCTTTGCTGCACAAAATGGCCTGCATCAAACAGGGGATGCTACTTGGGAGAACCCAGGGTCTATATGATTGGCCAGCACTGATGTGCCATTTTCACAAGAGGGACACGAATGTCTGTGAAAGGCAGCTGGCCAACTGACTACCCCCTACATCCCAACGTCCTGGGTGGGGATGCTCCAGGATGCAGCTTCAGGTCAGGGGAACAATAGCAGGTGAATCTTCTCTCTGAATCTCCACCATGCACAGGAGTTCAGGGAAGGGGGGAATGATTCAGGGAAGGGAGGAAGCTAAAAGCCAGGACGATCAGAACAAGAGGCCCTGCAAAGTAGGTAGAGGAGAAACAATTAAGGCTACAACCATCCAAATGACTGCTTTGTGCAATCTGGGGCTGCCCAGATGTTCAACTATTCAGCAGCGCAGAATAACGAAAAATGTAGTCCAACACATCTGAAGTTATGGAAAGGTTGCTCTATAGCTCAACTTAAACGTGCACTTTTTCCCCAAGATTGCAACTATTCTTATCTCTAGAATGAAACTAGACTGTTCTTGGCGAATATTTATATGGGTCCAATATTCTCTGCATCTGATATATTTTCTCCTTCCTCACAAGTGAACATTTGCTTCAAGGTTATTTATGCATATACTGTTTTTCACAATATTTGCTTGCTGCCCCATTCCAAGACTCTGCATATCTATTTAGGATCAAAACTAAAGCCAACCAGATTCCATTTTAGAGAAGTAAGTTTTATGCTTTGCTCAATGTCATATTTCTTTCGCTTAAGCTGCAAGTAGCCTGAAGTATCGCTTCTGAACAACAAAAAAGACAGAACAGAAATCAAGTAACGAATAAATACGTTGTGCAGCTGGGTTGCTGAGCCCCCAAACATTAGTGGCCTAGAACATGTTTTCCTTGCCCGGTTCTTGCCCAGACCAGTATTCCCCCTGCCCCATGAGTAAAATGGAGGCCAGCAAGCATGACAAAGACGGAAAGAGGATTTATCCACCATCAGTAGCAAAGCAAGTAAACTGGCCAAGGAGGGCCAGAACAAGCTGATCAGTCTCTGCCAGAAGAATTATCTCATTATCTGCATGGAATTCCTACTCACAACGAACGTTTACTAACCAAACAGTTCCATAAATGACTAAGTTAGCAGCAGTCAGTTCTGCATCCAAATATCTTAACCCTGAAATGTCAAGGAAAAGGTGTTAAAATCATCACCAGATGAAGAACTGAACGTGCCCTATGCCAAGACAGAGCCCACGAAATCCCGGCTCCTTCTCCAGGAGCTCTCCTCTGGCTGCAGTGCACTGGATGAGTCAGGCTCACTGGCCCTGAGCCCACCAAATGCCTGAGTCAGGGTGGGGTGGGGTGTTCTGGGAACACTAGAAAGGGATTAAATGACCAACTAATCCCAGGAGGGGTTAAAATTAACCCCAAACAGACCCAACCATGCACTCAGTTGAGAGAATACCTAAACATAGTCAACATGACCTCGTTTGCAGACCTCTTTCTCCGAGGCAAATACAGAATTATGTCATGAAGCCCTGCCTGGAGGCTCCTTCTGCAAGGCTCATGGGGGTCTCAGCCCTCCCCAAAGATATGGGTGGGAATCCTCTATTCCCAAAGTACTGGTTTTTGACCCTGTTTGCGGGATTGCGTGCATCCAGAATCCTCCCTAAGAAGACTTTACTGGGTTAGTGGCTGACTGGGCTACATGTGTAGTGGGAAAAGAAGCCACGCTTGAAAATGCTTCTATTGAGCAAAAGCATGACGCTTCAATAGTAAAACACACACTAGACCATTAGGGGGAGGAGGGTGGCATCCTGTAAAGTCAGGCTGCCCAAACCTAAGAAAGTTTATTCAGCAACAAGGGCCATTGTGATTAATGGTGTCTCCTCTTGGTGAAGATGTGGAGGTCTTGACTCTGGTCAGCGACACATGTGCTAATAGGGTGCATGAATGGATCAAGGCTGGACAGCCTACCATTGTTTGAATTCTCACACAGATGCACTGTTTCTGAGCAACAACAAGGATAAGACTCTCTGGAAGAGCCTTCTCCTTAGTTTACATTTCAACCCTTAATTTTAAGACACCAGAAAAAGGCTCTACAATCCTATTCTGTCTGACAATTCAGTGGTGGAAATGTTTGGCTCAGTTTTCCATGCATCAAAACTGCTTGGGTCTGAGCTGACTCATAAGGCTAAGTTAATGAGGTAGACACCAGAGGAAAGATCCCTGTCAAAATTATTGTTCAGAATGGGAACCGGGTGAAAGGGGGCAAGAAACATAATGGGGTGACTCTTGGGAACCTGACTGGAGGTCCCTCGGGGAGGAGAGGGCTCTGGACTTCTGCAATCCCTGCCTTGCCATCAACAGTCAAGGGGGGGCGGGGGATGTTTTGTACCAAAGGGTTGGTTCAGCTGATTTATTCCCAGGCTTTAAAATTAAGCAAGGCTACACTTTGCCACATGACGGACACTATTAATTTCTGCTGGCCTGGGGAGGAAAGAGCTCTTAGCTGGCCTTGGCAGAACTCACGTGACCTGCAACGTGAACAGAAAACAGCTTCTTTTTCAAGGCTGATGCTCCTCATGCTTCCATTCACCCAAACGGTATTTTTCCATAATACAGATATTGCAGTGTTCGAGTAAAGGGCACAATATGTTTGATGTAATTACTTTAGTCAGGCTTGCAGTGCCACCACTTTGTCCCGTATTTTAAAAGGGCCCTTTTGTGAAGCTCTAATTGCTCCATTCTGACCATTTCAACCCAAAACAGAGTGCCCAGCTCCCGATAGCTATCTGGAGATGGCACATAGTCCAAATTAGAGGAGGTGGGCCACATCTCTCCCATTTCACTGGACAAACTGTGGAAGAGCAGCCAGCTACAAAGATTCTGGTTACCTACTGAAATCAAGATTTTAGCTCTGATAAAAAATACCATATCATAATATCAGCAGCAGTGGGCTTTGCAAACAATTCCTTGGACCTCACCGCTCTGTTTCACACGAGGTTGAAAGCACTTGCAGCTCCTTTAAGGAATCCCCTCATTAAAGCGAACGCAACTCTCAAAACAGGGGCACCTTGCCTGAAGTGCCTCTCCCCGCGTAATACTATGCAGCAACAGTCCCCCAGGGCAGGACAGAAACAGGTGCCCCCAACAGGTGCTTTTAACAAGACCATCCTCTTCCATGGCTCAAGTCTACCTCGACTGCCCAACAGAGAGCCATCAGAAAGCACGGGGAGGGGAGGGGAGGGGAGGGGGGCAAGCCCAATGCAAAGCCTGCTACCTTATTCCAAACATTTGTCTCCAAAGCTTTTCAGACTGTGACACTTTTACCAATGAAAATCTGGCGGGTGAGCAGAATAGCCTTATTCAAGTCACCCCGAGCAGTTTCAAAGTGTGGCTTCACAAGGATTATCATTCAAAATGCATCGGCAATAAAGCGTTTGGAAATAACGCAGCAGGTTGCTTCATTGTTGCGGGGACAGTGCCAAACAAAACAATTTCCATTCTGGTCTAATGTCTCTACTTTTTTGGTATGGTTTCAGATTCTAATTTTCTAATAAGCTCCTCTTTCCCCCCCTCTCTTTCTCAGTTTCCAAGTAGTTTTCTCAAGGAAAAGATAAGAGTAAATGTTGGCAAAATTAATCCCTTCCATGGTACATGGTAATTTCAGATCACTTGTTTATGGAAACAAGGGGTCAGCATTTTCCCAGCAGCAAATCATATTATAGCCTCTAATCTGTTTTCCAGGATTGGTTGAAGTTCTTGTGAAACAGCTGCAAATTTCCCTACAGCATCACAAACAAAATATAATACAAACAAAATCACGTTTTACCAATCAAGAAAGCCTCTATCCGAAAACAGCAATTTGAAAATGTAGAAACCTGACTTTGAAAAGCAACATCTTGAGCTTCTTCTTGAATTCCACGATGGACCAGTCTGAGAGGCCTTCCTGAAAGCAGACATTCACAGTCCAGGGATGGGCTGGTTCAAACATTATACTCACCCTGGATGTGGTTGCTTTAGTTGGTTGAGAAACTAACCCTTGATGGTATATAAACCAGAGTTTATGATTTCCTGTTGGGTGTGAGCCCCATCATGGCTAAAACAAAGCATGGTTTAATGCTTGTATGAATCATGGAGTGTCTCAGAAGATGCACTTTGCATAGAGAAGAAACACTCTTCAAGAAGGGGAAAGCTGCCTCAGTCTTAGTCTGTGTCAAATTAGTATAGTCTGATGTACATATATTGTTGCTCCATTACCCAGTCATAGTTAACCTCACAAATTTGTTCAAGAGAAGGGAGACCTTACAGTCACCCATATCCCCCGTTTAGAACTAGTTTCTTCAGGACTCGTACCTTGAACAGGGGCAGAATGGTAAGATTGCTCTTCCACACTGCCAATTTTGAAATTAACTACAGTTCATTATGTCCAGTGTAGACCATGGTGGTATTTGCTGGGGCGCAGGAGAGCAGACCTGTCTGCTGCTTGCCTTCCGGAGCGGGAGCCAGCGCCAGTGAGTCTGCAAGAATTGAACCTCTACAGGCAGGACAAGGAGCCGTCATCCTGTAGTGCAGGCTGGCTTAATCTGCCAACCAGGAAACCCGGGTGCAGGACAATGTTTATGACCATTCACATGAACGAAACAGCATCATTAACCATAGCGGGAAACTGGCTTGTTTGTGTAAATCAGACCAGCTGGTCTGGTGAGAAGGACACCCTGGTTGGTTGGAGTAAAATACTTCCAACCAGCCCCTTGCAGCTCCCCTGAGAAAGTGGGGAGAGGAGATGCAGGGGCAACCGTAATCCTTACACATTCCAAATCACAGATCGAGTTGGCTCTCAATCTCAGGCTGGGCTGGTTTGGGTGAGAAAGGCCTGCTAATTGTGCCTTTCAGAAGAACAAATTAGGCGGTACGTTTTAATGCATTTGTGGGGAATATTTCACATTGGGAAGAGTGAAACCATCTTCCGCAATAAACTTTAAAATTATATTGCACATATTGTTATGCTGTCAAGACGGCAACAAGCTGTGAAGGCTACAGATAAGGTTGGAGCTCTGTTGAAGAAAAATCGAATTTTAAGTGCACTGGGGTGAATTTTAAAATGTTTCAGGCATTTTCAAGGGTACATTTCAAGTACACCAGACAAAAATAATCAGAAACTGAGAGATAAGTTTGAAGATCCTAACCTGCCTTCAATTGACTGAGTAAACTTTCCAAAGATTTGTTTGCAATGCTACAGAACCAAAAGCAAAGAACTCTGCTCTAAATCAATGTAGCAATAAAGATGCATGTATTTATTTACTCTCATATGTATTTACTATATTTATATCCTGTCTGTTTCTTGAGTACAAGGGATTTCCCCTCCTTTGATGCTTAATATAATGTAATATATGAGACTATAACCAGCCTTCCTCCTCTGCTGATGGATGATGGTGTCCCAACACAGGCCATGTGCAAGAAATGATGTTATGGGGCAGGATCTGGGGTTGGTTCCCTGGGCAGAGAGAACCATCCTGGGAACACAGACCAGGTGGCCCACAAGCCTTCAAAAGAACAGCTAAGGATCTGTTGACTCAGAAAATGACTTAGAATTGACGCTCTGGAGCACAGGGCGTCCTAAAAGCACTGCTTTCTGCATAGAGGAGAAGTCTTCTACCTGTAAATGGCTTTATATCTGTCTGCAACAAGAGGCTCATCTAGCCAAGTAGTGCCAGAGATTCTCCTGCTGACAAAGGCAATTTGAGATCCTCAGCTGTGAAGCCTGATGTACCTCCTTCTCCTCCTCCCTATCAGCAAAACGGAGGCAATCACTGTTGAGCCTTTGCTTTTTTGCACCAACACCCATTTCAGGGAGGGGAGAGGAGCCCAACCCTTTGTTACCTGTTACCATAATATTGACTTAACAAAGAGGAAGTTTTAAGCGGCAGGGCTACTCCTGGACCTTGGATGTCTCATTAAAATCCCACTTTGTTATGCTAAATACCCTCAAACAGTCAGGGCCAAAATGTTGATAATTAACCAACTCTAGAAGGGCTGATCAAGAGTTTTCAAAACAGGGTGCTGCCTGCCAACCGAGCACCAAGATCAGCTGCCTCTTGCTTAATTTTGAGAAAAGGCGGTAACAGAGCCAAAACAGTGCTAAACAAAGCTTAAACCAGCCACAAAACAGCTGAAGGGGTTGGGTGAGAAGAGGCACACAAGTTTAGCAGAAGAAGTCCTCTTGTCTGGGAAGATATCACCTCCTTAATGGCAGTGGTCGCCCATCACATCAATTCATGGTTTACTTTAATCATAGTTTGTGAATGAACCACAATTGGCTGAGATCATCCATAATGCTCGAGCATAACTACAGCTGACAAACCACAAGGGCTGAATTTCACAGCACATGAAACCAAAATCAAGCATTTTAGGTTGGTACCACGTGGGATCAACTACCAGCTTTTAATCCTTCCCGTCTGACCTGTGAGAATGTGTATTCTAGATAATTCTGAAATGCAATTACCATGACCCCATACATAGACTCAAAAGAGAAGCCAAAAACGTCTGATGTGGGGATCGGTCCTGGGCTGTCAGAGGCGATGCGAGAGCCAGCAAAGTGTTGGGCAAGGACAGGGAAGAGCCCACTGCAAATCCAGTCTTCTCCATGGAAGCTCGCGGGGTAACCTTGGCCCATTCCCACCTCTCAGCCTCACCATCCGGTCATAACTATTTTAAAATCAGTTGCTGAAGTAGTACGGCCAAATATGGTAAAAAAAGTATCTTCAGAGCATATACACGCTTTCAACCAAGCTACACGTTTATAATAGATTTGCATCCCAACCTTGTGAAAAAAACTACACAAAATAGTTCTAGATAGTTGAAGAGAAAGGTCTAGAAAAATATCCTATTTTCAAGCCTAATTTAGCACAGTTTACCCTGTCCAACCTGGCTGCTGGAAATTATACAATTCAATACGATGTACAAGAAAATTAATGCATATTTTCATTTGAAAGTGGAACATACATTTCCTAGAAAACACAAGAACAAATAAGGGAATTCAGCTTTAAAGCGTGTGTGATAAAATAAGACAAATTAATGTACTACTTCAGGGAATTATTATGGCAAGGTATTCATTGTGAGTTAGTAAACTGCACCTATCCCAGTCTTAGGCAAAGCTTGAAATCCACACCCCAGTAGAAAACTCAGCTGCCAAGATAGAGCAAAATTATGAGTTGCACCTCTCCAGAATCCACTCAGCCCTGAAGCCCCTTTCAATTAAGCCCAATGGGAATTTGCCTCAAAACATTTGGGGTGCCACCTGGTTGACCCATTTGGCACCTTTCCATAGGCAGAACCCATTGTTTAATCTAATGCTTAATGTTCAAATTGCCTTGTTCAATACTCAGCATAGCCAGACTTTGAAATTCAGTACTAACACCCAAAGATTTCAACTATTTTTCTGGTTCTGTCTAAAATGACATGTTCCTTGCTTATTCTTCCTCAGCCAAATACTATAACTGAAATGGTGAACTGACTTTCTCCAAAGAGAATTTAAAAAGGAAGTGAAGCAGAGGAAACAGATACTTTATCTCTTTCTTAAGAGTTCTCGCTTTGCTTTACTGCATTTTGTTTAATTGGGTTAAAACCTTGTTTGAAGAGTTTGGCTATGCCGTTCCCTGGTCCCGACACCCACCAAACACCAGAGAATGCCCCTAAACACAATTTCCACCCCTGCGGTGGCCCACGTGGGTTGCTTCTTCCGTGACAGGGCCACGGCAGCAACCCTTGCTGAAGCTTTGAACAACCACCAGCACTTGGAAACGGTGCTCCGTCTTTGCACACCCCAGGCCCCTTTGGCTGAGAAGTCCTGCAACCCAGACGGTCTGGGGCGGGGGTCTCAGAATGCTTTCTGAAGATGGGCTTAACTAGGAAATACAAACACTGAAGTCTGCAAAACCAGGCTCTGCGATTATATCATTATGATTAATGTTATGAACTACCCCGCGTCCAAAAAGCCCTCTCTCATCTTTCCAAGGAAGACTGTGATGGACCTCCCTCCCACCCCTTTTGGGGTACGGAAGGCAGTCAGCCGTCCCACCTCCCACCAACGCTGAACGACAGGCTTCAGGGCTTGCCTCTGGCCCTCCTCGTGCTCCCTCCAAGCAGCAAAGGGGTCAAAAGGCCCCCCCAGGGCAGCAGAAAGAGACCAGGGGTGGAGGGCCCAGATCTCTAGAGGGCCCTCGGAGAAGCCACCACTGGCAGGGCCACCCCTTGAGCCTCTTCCTCTCTGCTGCTTTGCAAACAGCACCACAAGGCCAAGGCGCCACAGGAGAATTTGCACAACGTGGCTGTGTTCAATCTAGCAGAGAAGGTTCACAGAAATCACACTTTTGAATCTGAATGCAGGCACCTAAGTGAACGCATGCTTAATGGTTTGTTCGTCACCACTCTCAAGCAGAAAAACGGGTGCACCGTAAGAAACTGATTCAGTTCAGCCGAGGGCTGCCAAAGCTGTTATTGCAAAACAGTGGAAAACTAAAATGCTTCTTTGTTTGGATCAGAGATATTTAAAATGTGGGAAGTTATTCCAGCTGAAAAATAAAGCGACCCAAAGAGCTTGGAATGAGTCTGCAATTAAGGAAAGGTGTATTCAGATCCAGATGTGATCTGTTCTGTCCCATGAACTTGAAAAACTGGGTTTGAACTGCAGGCTAAGAGCGGGGCCAGTGACGGAGGGGGCGGAGAAGTCCCCTTTGCTGGTTGTGTTCAAGCAGAAGCCGGAGGGGGATCAGTCCTGGATGCCTTTGCTGCGATTCGCACAATGAGCAGGAAGTTGGGCTCAATAGCTTGATTCAAAGTTTTTGTTTATCTGTAAACATTTCTGGCTGGAAATACTGGAGATGGAGAGTCATTCTTGAGAGTACAGGCCTGTGTGCACAACCCAAGTTTCTTCACTTGCTTTTGTTTTTATTTCCATTTTTTGTTAGGGGACGGAAGTTGTCTCTGATGATGTGCTTGCATTACTAAAAATAAAAGCAATAGAGCAATTTTTTTTAAAGAAGTTGAGCATTTCTTATGCTCCTGTTCTTGTAGCACATTGTACATTTGTGAAGTGAAGCCCTTTAAGCATCTTCCATCAAATGGCCTCTTAGAACAACGTCCGTGTCAGCAGCTGACTCAGAATTCTTCTTGTTGTTGTTGTTGTTCGGTCGTTAAGTCGTGTCCGACTCTTCGTGACCCCATGAACCATATTGCGCCAGGCCTTCCTGTCCTTCACTGCCTCCCTGAGTTTGCTCAGTTTCATGCTCATTGCTTCAGTGATGCTATCTAGCCATCTCATCCTCTGCCATCCTCTTCTCCTTTTGCCTTCCATCTTTCCCAGCATCAGGGTCTTTTCCAAAGAGTCCTCTCTTCGCATTAGGTGACCAAAGTATCTGAGCTTGAGCTTCATTATCAATCCTTCCAATGAGCAATCAGGGTTGATTTCCTTTAAGATTGACTGGTTTGACCTCCTAGCAGTCCAGGGGACTCTTAAGAGCCTTCTCCAGCACCACAGTTCAAAGGCATCAATTCTTCGGCGCTCAGCCTTCTTTATGGTCCAGCTCTCACAGCCATACATTACTACTGGAAAAACCATAGCTTTGACTATGCGGATCTTTGTCGGCAAGGTGACGTCTCTGCTTTTTAATATGCTATCTAGGTTTGCCATAGCTTTCCTCCCAAGGAGCAAGCGTCTTTTAATTTCATGGCTGCAGTCTCCGTCTGCGGTGATCTTGGAGCCCAAATAAATGAAGTCTGTTACTGCTTCCATTTCTACCCCTTCTATTTGCCAGGGATTGATGGGTCCAGATGCCATGATCTTAGTTTTTTTAATGTTGAGTTTCAAGCCAGCTTTTGCACTCTCCTCTTTCACCCTCATCAAGAGGCTCTTTAGTTCTTCTTCACTTTCTGCCATTAGGGTGGTATCGTCTGCATATCTGAGGTTACTGATGTTTCTCCCTGCAATCTTAATTCCAGCTTGTGATTCTTCCAGCCTGGCATTTCTCATGATGTACTCTGCATATAGGTTAAATAAGCAGGGTGACAGGATACAGCCTTGTCGTACTCCTTTCCCTATTTTGAACCAATTGGTTGTTCCGTGACCAGTTCTAACTGCTGCTTCCTGGCCCGCATACAGATTTCTCAGGAGACAGGTAAGATGGTCTGGTACCCCCATCTCTTTAAGAATTTGCCACAGTTTGTTGTGATCCACACAATCAAAGGCTTTTGCATAGTCAATGAAGCAGAAGTAGATGCTTTTCTGGAACTCTCGTGCTTTCTCCATGATCCAGCGAATGTTGGCAATTTGATCTCTAGTTCCTCTGCCTCTTCGAAACCCAGCTTGTACATCCGGTAGTTCTCGGTTCACGTACTGCTGAAGCCTAGCTTGTAGGATTTTGAGCATAACCTTGCTAGCATGTGAAATGAGTGCAATTGTGCGATAGTTTGAGCATTCTTTGGCACTGCCCTTCTTTGGAATTGGAACGTAAACTGACCTTTTCCAATCCCGTGGCCACTGTTGCGTTTTCCAAACTTGCTGGCATATTGAGTGCAGCACTTTAACAGCATCGTCTTTTAGTATTTTAAATAACTCAGCTGGAATACTGTCATCTCCACTAGCTTTGTTGTTAGCAATGCTTCCTAAGGCCCACTTGACTTCACTCTCTAGGATGTCTGGCTCAGGGTCAGTGACCACACCAGCATGGACATCAGGGACATTAAGATCTTTCTTGTATAGTTCTTCTGTGTATTCTTGCCACCTCTTCTTAATCTCTTCTGCTTCTGTTAGGTCCCTCCCTTTTTTGTCCTTTATCATGCCCATCTTTGCACTAAACCTTCCTTTGATATCTCCAATTTTCTTGAAGAGATCTCTAGTCTTCCCCATTCTATTGTTTTCCTCAATTTCTTTGCATTGTTCATTTAAGAAGGCCTTCTTATCTCTCCTTGCTATTCTCTGGAAATCTGCATTCAGTTGCTTATATCTTTCCCTTTCACCCTTGCTTTTTGCATTCCTTCTTTCCACAGCTATTTGTAAAGCCTCATCAGATAGCCATTTTGCTTTCTTGCATTTCTTTTTCTTTGGGATGGTTTTAGTTGCTGCCTCTTATACAATGTTACAGACCTCCGTCCATAGTTCTTCAGGCACTCTGTCTACCAAATCTAATCCTCTAAATCTATTTATCACCTTCACTGTGTACTCACATGGAATATGATCTAAGTCATACCTGAGTGGTCTAATGGTTTTCCCTACATTCTTCAATTTAAGCCTAAATTTTGCAGTAAGAAGCTCATGATCTGAGCCACAGTCAGCTCCTGGTCTTGTTTTTGCCGTCTGTATAGAGCTTCTCCATCTTTGGCTGCAAAGTATGTAATCAATCTGGTTTCGGTATTGACCATCTGGTGATGTCCATGTGTAGAGTCGTCTCTTGTGTTGTTGGAAAAGAGTGTTTGCTATGACTAGTTTGTTCTCTTGACAGAACTCTATTAGCCTTTGCCCTGCTTCATTTTGTACTCCAAGGCCAAACTTGCCTGTTATTCCGATTACTCCTTGACTTCCTACTTTAGCATTCCAATCCCCTATGATGAAAAGGACATCTTTTTTTGGTGCTAGTTCTAGAAGGTGTTGTAGGTCTTCATAGAACCGGTCAACTTCAGCTTCTTCGGCATCGGTGGTTGGGGCATAGACTTGGGTTACTGTGATGTTGAATGGTTTGCCTTGGATATGCATTGAGATCATTCTGTCGTTTTTGAGGTTGTACCCCATTACTGCCTTTCCCACTCTCGTAAATCCCAGGTCTCCAAGACTGTGTGACTGTCAGTGATTTCACAAATGTGTGCAAAAAGAAAAGGCCTTGTGCCTCATCCTTCTTCCTCTCGTCTCTTGTCACACCCAGACGATCTTTCATGTGTGTTTCCATACTCAGTGGTTGTTCTACCATAAAAAAGAAAATGCTACTTCTGGGTCCAGCTTCTCGAAACATAAGGGCAGGTATCCATAAAAGTTGGATTTAGTGTTCTTTTACATGGATTTCCCTAAATGTTCAAAACTGGAGATGCAAGATGAAATGCTTACAGGAGTGAAAGGCCAACAGAGGCTGGGGAAAATTGGTGGGACGCACGGATATGCATTATATTAGCCCTAAGGGTGAATATAAGCCCTAAACACAGAGACTCTTCAAGCAGACAGACGTGATGTGCTGTTAAAAAAGTTTACCAAGGGAAAGAAGGAGGAGGAGGAGGAGGAGGAGGAGGAGGAGGAGGAGGAGGAGAGATATTTTGAGATACAGAAGCATTTGAGGACAACATGAATTCTCCCCCAGAATTCTTTTTCCATCTCTCTTGCCCCCCCCCCCCCCCCCATTGATGCAGAGAAGGGCAGACAAGAGAAGCCTGCATGGCTGACTTTACTCAGGAGACAGAATTCCAGGAAAGGGTCCCACCGTGCCTACCCAGAGCAGTTGCCTCTTCTGCAAGGCCACCGTCCTGGAAGGCGGTGACTTAGCTGTTTTCCTCAAATCATCTGAAAATACCCTCCCCAAATCCATCTCCCCTCACATCTGCTTTCCTTTCTGCACATATCCTGACCGGTAAGCAGACCCTGGAAGCATCACGGAGGGGGAGTGCCACCATCTTGGAATGCTCTCAGTGCACCAGCAGACCCAAGGGATGGACGAGGGTTCCCCTCTGCACTCACTTTACTTAAATAAGTGCAGTTACCACCTCTAAAAAACAGCAGCCCACCCTCCTCAGGCCATTCCAGGATCCAGTTCCTTTCTGCAGCCAACTGGACGCTCCTCCCCCAACTGACCTCAAGGAGGTGAGTAAAGAGCATTCCTGGGATCCTCCGGTTTAGGGGATATTCTGAAGCAAGTGCGCCTTTCGTAGCGACAGCCAGGAGAAGGGACCAAAGTTAGAAACATCAACTAAGTTTGGGTTCCGACAGAGCGGACCAATCTGGAGACCCTGCTGTCAGGGCGAGGTCCCCCGGTGGGTGCTGGGGAGGGGCTTTGCTACTGTCAAGAGGGGCGCCAGGGGCCACACTCAGCCAGAAAACCAGAAAGACCCTGTCCAGAGGTGCCTCCAAGGTCTTCGGGCTCAGGGCTACGAGCCAGAGTGGTCAGGGAGCCCACACGTGCTTCTGCTTGAGCCAGAAGGGAGGGGGTTGGTCTCCAGGCGAGATTAGCGCCCAAAAGAGGCAGAGGCGCGAAGCCACCGCCGAGCTCGAGCTCAAATGGACCCGCCATCCCGCTGCCTTCCTGAGTGTCCAGCAGGTAAGGAGGCGGACGGTCAGGGGTCTCTTCCTCGCCCAGGCGGAGTCTCCAGGTGACAACACAGACGCGTGCAGGCAGCGGCCGGAGATGCCGGTGTTGCCCGGTCCCCCTCCAGCCCAGAGGCCCTGGATCTCCCGCTGGCTCACTGGGCCCCACACGGCTTACCACTGGGGGAATCACCCGCGGACTTGGCTAGCACTCCGCCTCCAGCTAGCCCACACCGCCCCCCCCATCAGTAGGCCACCCCGGCCAGTCTTCTCACCCCGCCCCCCCCCGCGCCCCCATTTTGCTAGGCTGCGACCATAAAGCCGGGGAGCCCGGCCCGAGGCAGCCACAGGATCTCGCAGGGCCACTCCTCTCCTCTCCTCTCCTCCCCGACCTTCCCCGCCAGGGAGGGGAAAGGCCCCTCTGCGAAGGGCTGGGGCGGCGCTGGAGGACCTCAAGGCGCCCGCGTCGCCTCCCGCCCGCCCGCCGCGCCTTGCCTGGTTGGGGTCGGTGGCCCTGAAGACGTGGCAGGCGACCGGGGAGTCGGGGTCGTCGGGCTGCGCCTTGATCAGGTAGGCGAAGTAGGTGAGGTCGTGGCTGTTGTGGATGAAGCGCGAGATGTGCTGCGCCCGGTGCTCGAAGATGAAGACGGCCGGGCCGGGGGCGCCGGCGGCCGAGCAGGGCACGCAGCGCAGGGTGGGCGCGCCCAGCAGCAGCAGCACCTCCCGCGCCGGCGCCGCGCCCGGCTCGGGCTTCTGGCTGCGCCGCCGGACCTCGGCCATCAGCCAGGGCAGCATGGGCAGCGTGGCGCGCCGGTCCAGGCACGAGCAGCCCACGTACCACAGCCGGAAGCGCTTCTCGCCGCCCGCCCGGCCCGGCGCCGCCTCGGCCTCGGGGGCCAGCGGGTGCGGGAAGGGCGCCGCGGGCGACTGCATCGCGGGCTCCTCAGGGCCGGGCTCCGGCGGGGCGGCATGCGCGGCGGCGGCGGCGGCGGCGGCTCCGCGTTCCTCCTGGCTGCGCCCCGGGCGCGCGCCGCCTCCGCTGCTGCTCCGCCGCTGCCCCGCCGCGCGTCTGCTCGCCCCGCCACGCGGCCAGCGCCGCCCCTCCCGGCCGCCGAGCCAAGCAGGAGGGAGGCGCTGCCCGCTGACGCGCCTCGGAGTCCGCCCGGCCGCCCCGCGCGGCGCACCGCCTCCGGGCGCGGCGCCCAGCCTGGTGGGCGACCGCCAGCGGTGCGGGGTGCGGTGGTCCCGCGCCGCGGGCGTCCCCGAGAGCCCCCCGGCAGCCCGGGCGCCGAGGGAGCGGCCGGCCCCTCGCCCTGCGCTGCGCTGCGTTGCGCTGCGCTGCGCGGCCCGGCCCGGCCCGGCCCGGCCCGGCCCGGCCAAGAGCTGGGAGCGGGAAAGGGGCCGCCGCGGCCGCCAGCCGCCCTCCCGCTCCTCGCGCCGGTGCCGCTCCGGTTCCGAAGGGGCGCCGGATCCCTGCCCGGGGCGAACCTGGCGGGCAGATTATGCGGGCGAAGCAGCGCCGCTCGGCGCGACCGGTGAACCAGGGTTAGGCTGCGGGGACTGCAAACCTCGTGCCCGCCGGTCAGCCGCCGCAGGACCTGGAAGACCGAGACGTGCCCGACGCCGCTCGTTCTCGCCCCGCAGGCGTCTTTTTGGCAAGGGCCCGGCGAGGGCCTTCTCCCCTGGCTGCGGCTGACTCTCCGCAGAAAATGGGTCAAGGAAGCAAGCCAGCCGGGGAGGCGGCCAGAGCAGGAAGGGCCGGGCGCCCCGGCGTGGGGCTTCCAAGGCCGCCCATCTCTTGGGACCCCACAGAGCGCAGCCCCTCTTCTCTCAGGCTTCCTACACAGAGCCCTTTTCTGCTCTGCGTAAACAGCCTGCGTACCTTTCCTGCCCTCGTGTGACCCTTTATGCCCTGTGAACGAGAGTCCACCGGAGCCGGGCGCCTTTAACGAACGTGCAGGCTTTGCAAATGCTCTGCTGAGGCCGGAGCAGAGCCGGAACACGTCGTGGTAGCGGAGAGCACATGCCCAGGCTCACCTGCGCGTCCGCCTGGGAAACGGCAAGCAGCTGCGCGCTCCAGAGCGCGTTGCGCCGCTGGCAAAGGGGTGGCAGCGGCCACCACCCGATTCCCTCGCAGGGGTGTCAGGAGCAGGGCCTGCCCGCCGAGCCAGACCCCGAACGCACCGGGCATTGTAGGGCTCAAGCTAAAACACCCCTCTTTGTAAATCAAACACAGGCCTCTTCCCATGTTGGCAGCCTCACCTTTGCCTCTTTCACTTCATTCATGGTTTATCGGTGGTTCCTACAATTGCTCCTCAAATTCTTTATGCCGGGGTTTCTCGACTTCAGCAACCTCCCCAGCCAGCACGCGCGGCTGACGAGCTCTGGGAACACTTCTTAAAGGTTGCTGAAGTGGTGAAACGCGGCTGCTCTGTGCTGTCAGCCCATCCAACCCGGTGCCTTCCCAAGTTTGATTTCTGTTATTGCCCCTTTGGCTTCTTGGATAGTGGGAGGTTGACTGAGAATTTGTCTGTGCTGGTCATTCTTTAATAACAGACTCTTCAAATGTGTTCATGGCAGCTTCGCTGATGTTAGTCATGCAACGTAATTCTTTTCACAAAGCTCCCAATGCTATAACTTCCTGTCTTGAATGTAACGGTTCGGCCCTTTTCTTCTAGGGGAGGGGAACTGGGCCTCCTAAGGAGCACCGGAGCCCACCGCCCACGGGCAAGAAAGGAACCACGGCTCAGTCAACTGCTGGGAATGGGCTAGGGGGCCACCAGGCCTTTGTCCTCAGGCCACGCTTCTCTTCTCAACTTTGGATGATAATCATTTGCAGCTTATGAAAGACAGCTGAGAAAGGGAAGGACAGGGAGCAGATCTTTTCAGTATGGCTAAATGTATAAGGACCCGCTTTTGTGTTATAAAACAATATCCAAAGCCATTTTCGTGACTCAGTATCCAGAGCAAGCAAAGTAAGTAAAACAACTGAAAACCAGAAATAAATGTGGGCTAAGCTCTGAGTAAAGTAAGTGGGTGACAAAATCCGTAGCGCCAGTCCACTCATATCAGCTCTTGGAGAAATAACAGGCTGAGCTGCCATCTGAAAGAGGAAATGCTGGGAACGCTGCTCACCTTCTCCTTAACCTCTAGAAAGGATGAGATTATCTTGAAAGGAAAACCTTCGGCTTGAATGAGAAGCTGCAGCTGAGGCTGGTTTGAAAACCAAGGCTCTGAAACTGGTAGCACTCGTTGGGGTTCAACAGATTGACAACTGGGAGGCGAAACCCTGGGTGCTCCCACCTCCCCCCATCTCAGGCTCCAGACCCTGCTCCCCTTCCCACAGGCCCCTCTCTCAATCTCACTGCCTGCTTCTGCTTTAACCCAGCCGCCTTGTGCTGCCTCCAGTCGCTCTTCTCAAGGGCACTGGGGAGAAACTGCCTGCATTTTTACTCCAGAAAATCAGCCTGTAGAATTTCGTATTTAAACGGCAGCAAGCCTGAAAAAGCAGCTGTTGGGGCACTGCTTGTGGTGGCCTCTGGTTTGTTTGTTGCTTTGAGTCAGTGTTGACTCCTGGCAGCTGCCTGGACCAGTCCCTGCCATTTCCTTGGCAAGATTTTGGAAGCGGCTTGTCCTTGCCTGCTTCTCCTGGGGCTGAGAGAGACTGGCCCAAGGTCACCCCACTGGCTTTGTGCCCAAGGTGAGACGAGGACTCACCATCTCCCGGTTCCTAGCCTGGGGCCTTCACCACTACACCAAACTGGCTCTCTGCGTTTGGGATTAGGGTATTATGTAACCTGACAATGGTGGCTTATTCAATAAAGTGGGATCGAACAGGCCAGAGAGTAGCAGTTAAAAAGGTCCTTACCTTCAAGAATCAAGAGGTGGAGAGATCGGGGGAAGCCACCTGAGGACCAGAGTGCATGCATGGAGAATCACCAGTGCCCCTGGCACCCCAAATTAAATCTGGGCAGTGTGAAATGCCCAGCCAAGAGTTGGCAGAACAAAGGCAGCAGACAGCTATAAAGAGCAGCCCCACTTTCCATCCTTTTATTAAACAGCTTAATTTTTTTTTTAACAGAAAATAATGGAATGTTGCCTTCCAGAATCCATAGGATTTTCCATTCTGAGTCATGCACGATGCTGCTTTTCCAATACAGTTAGTTATAGATGCAAAGAGAGCACACACTAAAGCCTCAACTGAATGCCTACATTTGACGGACACGATTGGATTTATTTCTCCTGGGCAGCCTACCTCTGTGGCCTTCTTCTGAACGGCCGAGATACGTTCCACCTTAATTTGTGGTGAGACTGCAGTTCCTTTGATTCACGTGTAGAACTTCAGTCCATACAAGAGAGTTTGCGGCTCTTCGGATGGATAGTCATGTTGGAAACTGACAAGAAGGCAATGATAAACCTGCATCTGTTTCTGTAACAATAATGTTTTAGGAGGCAAGGTGCAAGGAAAGGCCGATCTGCTGTTCAAAACGTCTCAAGAACACTTGCCATCTCCTTGAATTGGCTGTAGAAGTTCTAAAAGGGAAAACAGAAATAAAGTGGCACCGAGAGGAAACCAACAAGGGCTGGCTTGGTCACATTCAAAATCTCGTTCAGAAGCACAGTGAGCTCCAGCACGCCAGATGTGCACACACGGCCAACACACGCCTCCTTTCTTTTCACTCCTAACGCCTCTTTGTGGAGCCGACCAAGAGCTGAGCGATACCTGTGCTGCCAGAACGTTCACCTTTAACTCAAAGCACCTCGCTGCATGTTCCGTCACAGCCAGTGCTTTAAGGCTAGCAACAGCCAGTGAAACGTCATCCTATTTAGCTCCGAAAAGCAAAGGGGAACAGATGCGTGCTTGCACACAAAAGTTTAGCCCTGCCCCCAATTGTATGTTTCAATCAATCCTGAAGTGAACAGAAAATAGCACAACCTCCGTGCAGTACAGTAAGACATCTTATGTGGTTTTTAATGTGTTTTCAATCTGCTATGCATCATTGTATGCCAGCCAGAGACTTCTTGGAGCTGAGCAGCCCTAATAAATCCAAAAAATAAATAGAATAAAAATCTTCCTGCAATTCTGAATGTCTACTTACTATTAATGGGTGCTCTTTGCAGATTCAGAATAAGAAATTAGTGAATACAGCAGGCCAAATAGTTTGGGCGCCCTTTCACCCAGGACTCAGTAACACCTCCTTTGGCAGTAATAACTGCTTCCAAAAGTTTCCTATAGTTAACTAAAGGACTGTCTATTCTGGCTTCTGGACATTTTATTTTTTCTGCTCTTCCTCACAAACTCTCATAGCTCAGAGATACTCAGAGGTCTCCTTGCATGCACCGCATGTCTGAGAACTCCCCCAGATTTTCAGTAATATTCAAGGCCATTCCAAAACCATGATCATTATTATTATTATAACAACAACATTCATGGCTCACCCGGAGGCTGTTACCTTGTCTCACTGAAATACCCATCCTCTTTTCAGCATCCATTTCTTGATTCACTTGAGGGACATTAGCTTGAAGTCCAAAAGATAGCTAGCTGTGGAGTCCTCGGGGTTCTCTGAGCTCGCTTCTTTCCTTGCAAACGTTTCATGACCCGGCTAGGTAACAACTTCAGTGCTAAAATGGGATGGGGTTTGCTCTCTGTTTATGTGCCGTGGCCTGCCTTGCCAGTGCTGGTGGGGGTGGGGGTTTTCTTTTGCTCCCCCGGTAGCTAGGTCTATCCCAAAACTTTGTACCACGCAGCAGCGGGGTCATCTTTTCTTCACTTACGGATTAACTGAAACGACGTTTGACCAGCGGTACCTAAATCTTTGCATTTGCAAGGCGGGGAAAGCGAGGCGTGTATCAACCACGGCTAGAGGAGTGGATTTCTGCTTACGCAATGCCCTTTGTCTTCCTCTTTCCCTAGTCCTTGCAGACTCTGGAACAGACGCAAGGAAGAGGAAGTGCTTTTTCCCCGGCACAAAGTCCCCTTGGATTTTGCGTCTGCTCCACGGTGGGCCCCGTACGCGCTTCCGGCCACGGAGGGAAGAAAACACCGCGGAACCCGTCACGCATCTGATCCATATAACGCAGTTTGTGTAGGGGAGTTACACTGTCTCGACTCATGAGAAAATGTATATCCGTTTCAAAGTATTTTACCGGGCGCACGGAGAAGGCAGTTGGCTAAACAGCCGTCCCAAAACGGCCACGCAGCTGGCGAAAACTACCCGAGCGAGTTCCATCGCTTGATATTCGCACGGCCTCCATTTGCCTCATCCCGAAATCCTTAACTTAACGGAGCCTTCGCTTCATTCAAACCACCCGGCGTGTTTTGTCACTCTCGGTCCACGGAGGCGCCGCTACAGGGCCCAGCTAAGCAAGGCCGCGTCCACTACAAGGTGCCCAGCCGCAGCCACGGGGAGCGCGTGCGCTCTTTGGAAAAGGGGAAGGGCCCGGAAGGCCGCCTACAAACCTGGAACTGCGGGACCGTCATTTCAAACGTTCTGCACGTGACGCTCCCCGAACCATCGGCAACTCTTAACGCCACCGTGACGCGAGGCGACCTCAGGGACTTGCAGCTGTCGGCGCCGACGGCAATTCCCAGCTTCCACTGGAAACCGACAAGCTGCGAACGAGAAACGAGCACGTCAGGCGCGCGCCGCCGCCCGCCCGCCCTGAGCCGCCGTCTCCGCGGGGGAGCAGCGCACTCGGGCCCCTCGACCCCGAAGCGCGGGGCGGCCGCTCCGGGGATGACAAGGCGGCGCCCCCCACGCCGGCCTCCGGGGCTCTCGGGAAGGGGGCAGGCGAGCGTGACGGCAGCTTCGGTCTGCCGGGAACCCCAAAGACTTTGGCTCGCGGCCTCCGGCCCTTGGCCCGCGGCAGATCAAATCTGCCTTCCGATACGGAGGGAGGCACGTTCTCCCGCCGGGTTTCGGGCACCGCATCCGAAGGAAGCGCCTCCCGCGGCGGGAGCGAGCGAGCGAGCGAGCGCGCGCGGGCCGGGCCGGGCCGGCCCCGCCCCGCCCCGCCCCGCCCCCCGCGCCCTCCCCTCCGCCCCGCTCACCTGGCGGAGCGCCGGCGCGTCCAGGCCCGCGGGCTGCCGGCGCCGCGCGGCCCGCTCGCCCTGCAAGGGAAGCCCGGTCAGCGGCGGGGGCGAGGCGCGCGGACGCCCGGAGGGTCCCCGCGGGGAGCGCCTCAGCCCCCGGCGCCCGCGGGGGGAGGGGGAGGGGTCCCGGGGCGCGCGCTCACCGGCTCCGCCAGCGGGTCCTGCGGGAGCGCGCCCAGCGCCTCCCCCGCGCCCGCCCGGCCCGCAGCGGGAGGCGCCGCCTCGGGAGCGGCCGCGCCGCCCGCCCGGGCAGGGGGCGCGTCGGCCCCGGTTGCACCCGGCTCCCCCGGCGCTAAGGGCGGCATCGCGGCGGCTGCGCAGCGCGGGCCCCGCCCGGGGGAGGCCGCCCGGGAAGGCGGTGGCGGCCAGGCGCCCGCCCCTCGGCGAGCCCACGCGCACGCGCCCGGGGGAAGCGCCGCCTCCCCCTCCCCGCGCGACGCAGCTTTGGTAGCGGCCGGGGCGGGGCCAGAGTGTCATGAGCCGGCGGCGCCTGCGCGCGAGGAGCCGGCCCGCCATGGAGGCTCAGCGCTGGCTGCCGCTGGAGGCGAACCCCGAGGTGGGTCTGCGTGGGCGGGCCAGGCCGGGCCGAGGGCCGGAGGCCCGGAGTCATCTCCTCCTCCTCTCCTCTCCTCTCCTCTCCTCTCCTCTCCTCTCCTCTCTTGCAGGTGACGAACCAGGTGAGCCGCGCGCGGGCACCCCGGGGGCGGAGGGGGCCGGGCCGGGCCGGGCCGGGCCGGGCCGGGCCGGGGGGGGGCGCGGCCCCGGCGCGTGGTGAGCCCCGCGTCTCTCCTGCAGTTCCTGCGGCAGCTGGGCATCCAGCCCAGCTGGCAGTTCGTGGACGTCTACGGGGCGGACCCCGAGCTGCTGGGGCTGGTGCCCAGGCCCGTCTGCGCCCTGCTGCTGCTCTTCCCGGTGACCGAGAAGGTGAGCGGGGCGGCCTCGGGCGGGGGCGGCGCGGCGGGGGCGGCGCGGAGAGCGGGGCTTGAGCAGGCCCCTCTCCGCCCCTCTCGCTCCCTCTCCGCCGGCAGTACGAGGCGTTCCGGAGGAAGGAGGAGGCGGCGATCGGCGCCCGCGGCCAGGAGGTGACGCCGGCCGTCTACTTCATGCGGCAGACCATCAGCAACGCCTGCGGCACCATCGGCCTCATTCACGCCGTCGCGAACAACCGGGATAAAATCGACTTCGGTAAACCTCCCGCGCCGGCCCGGCCGCTCGCAGGGGCGGCGGCGGCGGCGGCGGCGGCCTCCTCCTCCTCCTCCTGGGCCGCTTGGAGGGTCGCCGAGCTGCGGTCCGTAGGCCGCGGCTCTCGGCCGCGCCCTGCTTGCGCAGCTGGCAAGCCGGGGCCTGCCCGGGGATCCAGACCCGCCGTCAGGAGCTGGTCCTGCCTGAGGGCCCCTCGGCGCCTCTTTGGCCCTGCGGAGCGCCCCCTTGACCCTGGCCTTTCCGTTCGTTTTAGAGGAAGGCTCCTCGCTCAAGAAGTTCCTAGACGACTCAGTGCCCATGAGCCCCGAACAGAGAGCCAGATACCTAGAATCCTACGAAGTGAGTGGCGGCGCGTATTGGGGGGGAGCCTGCCTTCTCTGGCGGGTGGTTATCGGCTGCGAAACGGTTCCCCCCACGACGACAGCTGTACCGCTGCAGCAGTCAGACTGACTTAGAGGCGTTGGAATTTCGCAATAAGCCAACGTCTTCCTTGTAATTACTTACAGAATAATTTTAATAATTATGTTATCGGCAGAGGAATTTATACTGTAATAGCATCAAATGAGCCCCAGTGGACCAACTTGCACGCGGCACAAAGCCCTCATCTTGGCCTGCAGCCACAAATTCACACGTCGTATTAATCCAGGGCCAAAGTAACTTTACGGGTGGCCTGTAATTGGAAATAATGGTTCAGGTGGGTCGCTGTTAACTTACAGCCCCGCCAACTGTTGAACGATGTCTCTATTAAACAAGGTGGCACTCGCAGTATTTGTAAAGGTGCTGGTGAAGCTTCCCAATTGAATGAAAAAAAGCAGAGTATTTTTTTTACCGGAACTTCACATGATACCACGTCATGCCATGCCGAGGCAGTCTGTCATAAGTGCATAGGCTGAGATGTCCAATATTTAGAGGAAGACCAATTTACTTTCTTGGGGTGAAAGTTACTGACCCATAATAAGGAGCCACAAAACAGTTCCTAATCCACAGTGCTGGTTCGCTCATACTGCTTATCTAAGGCCCCATTACATATTAGCTTGATTGTCAGTCGTTACGCCTGGTACACGGTCCAGCACGGCACCTGATTTGGAATGGAAGCCCAGGACCTGTGGGGAGTCGTGCTCTGTAGCCTGTTTTGGGTGGCTGGCTGAGACGTTTGGATCCCCTGTCAAGGCTTATCTGACAGCAGAGGCAGAGGACCTGCCACGACCTGCTCGCCGTGGTTGCTCAACTCCCTTTTTAGAGCTGGCACAGCCCACACAAAGAGAAACTCCCTGTCCTGGGTTTGCACAATCTGGTTGGCTAATTGGCTGTTTGTCTTGCGCTGCAAAGAGGCTTCTCTTTCAAGCCCAGAGGGAAGGCCGTGGAAGGCCTGACTCCGAGGCAGCCCCAGCGTCCTTTTCCCGGGAGCAAGCCTGGCCCCGCCTGGGCTCGCATTGGTCAGAGGGAACAGTTTGCTCCCGTCGCTGAATCCGGGGGCTGCTTTGAGAGACAAGCAGCAACATTTCTGGCACTTAAAACAGCAGAGCTATTCTCGGTTAAGCAACAGCATTTAGCCATTTGGTTATCTGTCAGATGGTTGGATGGGTTGTTTATGGCCGTGAATCAGGATACCCGAATGTGCAGGCTAATGGTCTGTTTTGGAATTTCAGGCCATCCGTGTGACGCACGAATCCAGTGCTCATGAAGGCCAGACTGAGGTACATGACTTAATTTTTCTCTGAATAAAGCTTTTGATACGTGCCTGGTTTTTAGGAAGGTAATTGAGAACGTGCAGTTGCTCTTAGTGTACTGATATCCTGCAGTAATACTGAAAGGAAATGGGCTGGAAGAAACATTTAGAACAGCACTTGGGTTAATTAAATTTCTTCCCAACACTGTCTCTGAGTTGCACTCACGGTTTGTTTTTTAAAAAGCTGATACGGCACAAGGCCAGGGTCTGCATAAGGCATTTAAAGAGATTCCTTCACTTGGCTTAACGAAAACTCTGCCTTCATTTGGGCTTGACTGTGGCCGGTGGATGAGTTGAGTTGCATTTGTGGGGTGGTCCTGCCCAAGGAAGGTGAAGCTGCCACGCTGATTCTTCCCTTTGACCGCAGCAGTCCTTGGGCTCCCCCGTGCCCTCCAAGCAGGGGAAGAGAGTTGCTGGGGCAGAGGGCAATGGGCAGAAGTATGGTCAGTCTTTTGCTGGCCAGCCCCTCTGCTCGGGATGTAAGCCGGACACAGGAGCCTCTGCTGCTTGACTATTTCACCTGCATCTGGATGATTTTTCGGGGGGTTCCGGCACGTTCCCTCAAACAGAGGAGGAGTTATTCGTGCTGGACGTAACCCTTATGCTGGCAACGTTAACTGTCGTTGGCATTAACAGTGCTTCTTGCTTTGAAGCTGGCTTCCTTCTGTGGCTGCTCTTTAGCTCTGACTCTGCTTTGCATTGCAATTAAATTAAGCAACAGCAGTTAATACTAGATAGAAGGCTGTCAGCCACCCTTGGTTCAGGGCTAACATAGACATTCCTCAACATTTTTTTCTAATTGCATCTAAAATTAAACCGTACAGCTGTGCTAAGTATTTGGAAGAGATGTATTTCAGTATCCCATTATTTGTAGGTCTTATGTGACTGCCTCAGAGCTGCCGGTGCAACTATTTTACTTCATTTTTCTTCTGGCAAAGAGGCTGGATAAGTTGGCGGTTCTTGTGCGTGCAGGCAGAAGAACCTGGGAACTTGCTTTTGAAGCAGCTGTGTGAAACTTGCCAGAACGCAGCTGCTTCAACTTTTCGAAAGCAGGGCTTTGTTGGTGCTCCCTTGCATCGCAAATCAGTGCCCTATAAGACTGTTTTCATAAAAGCAAGGCAGGTCTGACCAGCACGTGTAGTTCTGCTGCCAGTTTGTGCACTGACCTGTTCCGAGAGATCGACTGGTCATTTGTGTAGGGTCAAGGAGCTGCTACTCTTACTTAGAGCTTGTGGCATACCTTGGAAGACATGATGATCTCAAATGCAGTGTCTGAAAGCAGAGCAAAGGTTGGTTGAAGAACCAATGAGTGTGGAGCGGGATAGTCCTGTGAAACAGACAGTTTTAAAAATCATCTTAAACTTTTTTTGTGGTTCTGTAATTTATTGGCTGAGCAGCAACATAAAGGAGCTGGAATGAACTCCTTGTGGAACAAAAACTTTTGAAGTTTGTTAATATCCTGGGAATGTTTAGGGCATCATTCTGGCTTCTTTGAGAATATTTTTTCCTCCTGTTATAAAACTTTTTCCCTTAGTCAGCTGCTTTTTAAAAATGTTACAACCTTTCATCAGTAAAATCTGGTCAGACTAATACAGACCAACATCAGGGCTAATTCTGAGAAAGAAATGTACCCTGGTTGTGTTTGCTTCCTTTATGTTATTTTTTTTTTTTAAATCAAGCGATTTAAAGAAGCTGTTGCTTGAGTGCTCAAGAATCGAGGTCTTTGGCAACTTCCTAAAATGGAAAGTGGGTCTTTTTCAAAGAGTTTCTGGAACAAGACTTACTGAGAAGAAAGGGTTGGGTTACAAGAATTCCAGCGTCTGAGCTATTTCCTATCTAAAACCAATATCTCTCCAACGTACATTAGGGTAGATAATTATTTGTTTTCTTTTTAACTGTCTTTCTGCAAACTGGAAAAATTGTGAATCTTTTCACTGATAATGAAGCAGGACGCAGGGGACTCTTTATCGGTTTTGGAAAGAGCCGTTGTATCTGCAGCAAAGCCCCTGATTCTTCAAAGGGCAAAGAATAGTCCAAAATGCCACATTCATGTCATCCCAAAGCCCCACTTTTCGAAGTTCAGAGGATGCTACATTACACAAGAATGTTTCCGAAGGGAATGAAATAGTGCGTGATAATTAAATAAGAGGTATGCTACTAATGGGTTCTTTCTCCACCATGGATCACCTAGAGAACCGGGGGTGTCTGCCAAGTGTGGTCAAAAAGTCAAGACAATGGCTGTGGTAGTGGGATTGAGGCTCTGCCATTTGTTATAGGCAGTGCACATAAAAAATGGGTGGCGCTTCAGTCACACGTGAGTTGTGTTTGCTTTTCTCAAGGACTCTCTCCTTGAGGTCAAGGATGGGGTATCCTGGGTGCGTGACATTTGTCCCCCAGCACTGGAATAACACCTGCCTGAGTGGGGTCCCTTCATTGTTTTGAGTAGCACTGGCTGCTGTGTGCAGTGTAGCGGGCACATCGCACATCTCGGGCAACGTAGACTACCTTGCAGATGGCCAAGTAGCTGTTTCTAGTGCTGAGGCTTTTTTCGTGTCTGAGCCTTTTAGAGTCCTGGCGCACGGACACAGAACTTCCTCCTGAAAGATAGGACCGTGTGTGCTGCATGCAAGGATAAGAGCATCATATTCAGTAGGGAAGAAAGGTCTGGGCTGGGGCCTGTCAGCTCTTGCGTTTGGAGCTATAGAAATTGGAATTTGATTTCAGGACTTTGCAATAGGTGTCCAGGGGTACATCTTGTAAATTGCTCCTTTGCAAACTAGCTAGACCTGGGAGAGGGGAGGGGAGGGGAGTTCAGTTCAGTTCAGTTTCACTGGGGAAGCAAGGCTAGCCCTCTCTGGATTTCACTCAGACTTGTTCTTCAGTGGTTTAATGATAGGGATTAAATTTAGAAATGCGGCCACATTTGTTAACGATAGATTGTTAACTGTGGTTAAGCCAAATCGGGTCTTCTGAGCTCAGAAATATAGAACAAGGTTATTTTATCTATTTATTAGATTTCTATTCTACTTTACTCCAGGAGGGAAAAGTGGTGTGTATCTCCCTTCATCTTATTGCTGCAGAGGTAGACTGCAGCAATAAGAGGCTTGCGAGGTAGGCTGGGCCCAGAGCAAGTGGCCCGGAATCTCCCAGAGAGCCTCCATGGCTAAGGATGGGCTTAGCATCCACACCACGCTGGCTGATGACCAGTGCTTTTTTGGAAAAGGCAAGTATAAACTGATCCACGGTGTGGATTATACATGCACGGATGTGCGTATCTTTATGTGTATATATGCGCACACACACACACCCATAGAATATTTATTTGTGGCATGTAAATGAATAGTGAAGGCCTTTGAATGCTAGAATTCGGGCTGGATCCTCGTCATTTGGGGATCGATGGGCAGTCAAAGAGCCACTTCTTGAAAGGCGGACAGAGCGCCCCACCCCCACCCCCTTAGCTGGAGGGCTTGTCCAGCAAGGAAGCTTGGCATTGGCAGACGGCCCTTTTTTGCTTAACTTTTTTTTTGTAATTGCAGATCCCTCCCCAAAAGCTACAGGCTTTTTTGCTGATACAGAACCAGGATGTTATTGTTCAGTCTCAAACAATCCTCTGCTAAGAAGAGAAAGCAGCAGCTTTATTTTATTTTGGAAGAACAAACAAGAGTTAGTTTATTTATTTTAGTTTTGTTACAATGAGCGTTACACTTCCCAGTGCAGAGTTGTGAAGGGGCTTCCTTGAGTGAGTGGGGCTAAAATTCCAGAGGCAAAACGGACCCCCCAAGAGACCAAAGGAAGGGGGGCCAGTTGCTGGCCCTGCCCACGCAGGAGGGGGATATGAGGGCCTCCAAAGGGCCCCCCTGTTGCTGCCCCTCTGACCTAGGGGTCAGGGCTAAAAAGATGAGTGCAGCTCAGAGCTGGAGTTTGTGGCATTTCCTGTTTTAGTCTCTGGGTCTGCTCCATAGTTGAGAAGATGGTGGCTCACCTGCCTGGTAAAAAGGAATGACGTTGAAAGGACATTATAAAACAGGAGCTGCTAAGTTAGGTATCGAACTATGAAGCCCCAAGGAAATTAGATTGGAAAGGGTCTCCTGGAGGGGCAGGAGAAGATGGGTCGGAACTGAATTTCTCTCTGTAAAGTTCTCAGAGAAAACAAGGGCTTGGTGTTAATTCCCATCACAAAAAATGGTCCTTTATGTACAGCAATGCATGTAATTCTGCGAATAATGGATTCATGTAATGTTAAACAGTCTTTTCACAATACAGGCATACAGTATATAGATATTCACAAGTACTGGAGCTGGCCAAACCATTCCGAACCATCTGGGCTGTTTCAAGCTCAAAACGCTTTCCAAACCGATTGAATCAACCTCTTTTGCACTTGAGACAGAAACATTTGTGTACCTTTTATTCCCCCCTGCTCCCCCCCACACCTGTACACCATGTTCCCTGTATAGTGTGCCCGTAAAAGCCAATGTGGCAAGGTGGTTGCAGTGTTGGACTGGGGAGGCCCAGGGTCAAGTCCACCCTCAGGACCCAGGTTGCTCCCTGGATGACTTTGGGCCAGTCCCTCTCTGAGCCCAGCCTACCTCATACGGTGGTAGTTGTGTGGAAAAATGGGACGTAGGAGCTCCTGTGAGCTCCTGAACTAAAAGCAGGATGCAAATTTAACTAAGTAAAGAAATAAAATGACCAGATTACAAAGATGGCAGAGTTGAAGCTGTGCAACTTAAATAGTGTATGTCCTGATCTAGTTCTGATGAAATTCAGTTAGAAGAATCTTGTCTTAGTGAAGAAAATTGGTAGAAGTGAAGCAAAATAACACCCATCTTTATGAGCTTGTAGTAAAAGCAGCCCAAAGTTATGCCAGTTATGAAGATGCTACTTGTCCCGAGTGTAAATAGACACACAACCTTCAGTTTATATTCAGATTTGCACACACATGTTCATTATTTGACTGAACTATCATTGTATACGTCACGGTAAATGAAACAGGCTTCTCATGGCCCTAACAATCAGTCCGAATCAGTCCACGGTAGGATGAAGGCCTCTTTATTAAGGGTCGTGGACTATAATCTACCAAGCTGGTCCGGTGTGGGTTTTTTGACTCCCCAGTCTAGGGCTGAGAGAGAGAGGCTGGCCCATCATCCCCAGGGGTCTTCGCTGGCTGAGGGGGGACCAGAGCCCCAGTCTCCCCCCTCCTAGTCCAGCACCTTCACCACTGCCACACTGCACACTTGTATGGGTGAGTGTGTGTGTGTTGAGGCTGTATTTTATTATAAATCTTGTTTATGCATCAGCTAGGTACAAAGTGAGGTTGGGGAACCAAGTGCTCCCTTGCCATTAAACCTCCCCTGAGTTGTCTTTGTGTGACCAATACCTGAAAAAAAGTTTGCCTGCCAGAAAGAAAGGGAACTTGCTGGAATTAGGGAGCTGTTAGAAAGGTACGTGGCTCCATTCAGCCGAGATGGAGGAGTAGCCTTATTGTGTGAGCTGATTAAGGGAGGCTGTCTTTCAGTTTTATAATGGACCTGCCTGTTTAATTTCTCTTTCCTCGCACATCGTGTTTTATGGCTGCTCTTTATCTCTTGTGCTCTCGCTGGTTTCCCGAGTCCCGTTTTTCAAAGCAAAATCCACCTGCTGGAAAAGCCATTTCCTGTCTCAGCGCCAAGCCAAGTCCTCATCCAGAAAAGGCAAACTGGATGGTGCCTTTGGGCAAACAATGGCTGGACAAGGAAAAAACAGGCGCCAGGCAGCCAAGGTCCTCCTCCTGCCTGACGAGGGACGCAGAGCTTCGCCCGGCATCGGTCTTCCCACTCGCAGGAGGCCGAGCAGCCAGGTGGGCCTCAGGGTACCCTTCTGGTGCCCTCAGGCTGACCGGAAAGTATTCTCTGCTTCTGGAAAGGTTTGCAAGCAGCGGACCCCGGGGAAGGCCTCAAGGCCCATGGGGCTCCAGAAGGCGTCGCGCAGGCTGGGGCAGCAACAGATGCGCCGCCTCTTCCCACATCACGCTGTGCCAGAGTTTGGGGGTGACGCCACCAGGATTGCCCAGTCATACCTCGGATGCGGAGGGGGGCTACAGATGGCCCCACTGCTGCCCTCCTGCCCACAGCCAATGGTTCCAGCGTGTGCTTGGATTGGAGGCCTCTCGGCCCAGAAGAGGGAGTGGAGGTGGCTAAGGGGCTACCTCCTTCCCCCTTGCGGCTGTTTTGCACCCCCAAAATGCAAAGCACATGACTTGGTGTGAGGGGGAGGGTCAGAAATTGCGCTAAGCAGGAAATCCAGGCAGGAAATCGGGCCCGCTCAGAGATTGAGAGAGATGCTCAGATGCCCGTTCCAGATTTCTATACCAACAACAAAGATGCTGGTCGGAGCTGGGATCTGTCTGGGGGCTTTTCCAGAACTTCCTTAAGCCTGAGAATTGGTATTTCACTGAAAAGGGTGGGATTTCTACCCTTCTTTCTGCCCTTTTTCTAGCTGCTTCCTTGTAAGTACTTCACGCCTAGAGCCCCATTTCCAGGCAGCCAAAAATGGTATGTCCCAGAGAAAGAATGTACTGTTCAGCTGTCAACTGGCTTTTAATTTGACATTTATTACATCAGACGCACATTTCTTATGACAAGGGCACTCAGTGCTAGATTTCACACCTTTCTTTTTGGCTGGGGGGGGATAGCGACAGTGTCTTTCTCACATCTCATGGCGGAAGAGGGCTGAACCTTTTGTGATAGCCCCCAGAAATTCAAGTTGTTGTTTTTTTAAGATTTTTTTATCCTGTTTTTCTTATTTTTATAAATAACTCAAGGCAACGAATATACCTAATACTCCTCCCTCCTCCTCTTCCTCTTTTCCCCACAACAACAACCCTGTGAGGTGAGTTGGGCTGAGAGAGAGCGACTGGCCCAAAGTCGCCCAGCCGGCTTTCATTTTTGCTGTACAGTTACAGGAGCTTTCACTTTCTGAAAGAATTGATCTTGATTGAGCACTGCGGTTAAAGCAGAACAGTTCTTTGGTATCAGGAATGCTCTTCACAGGCCTGTCAACTGGCAGTGCACATTCCTGTTGCGGGACATGGGATTTTCTTAACCATAGCTTAAGAGTTTGTTCTCCCTTAATCCTCATGTCCACCGGTGTGGGTCCTCCTTGTGTGCGTTCTGCTGATTCAGTGACTTCTGGAACAGCCCCTTGGGGCAGCTTAGAGTGTGATGACTTGGCCTGAAGAGCTCCATCAACCTTGATGGCTGGACTCCTTGCCTGGACCCTTGCCTGACCTGACCATCCTGGCTTTGATCTCCTTCATTTCCCCCCGAGCCATTGCCCATTCTCGTGACCTGGCCTCCACAGGAGACCTTGGAAGAAGCAAGGAGATCCCCTACCTCTCTTCTTGCTTCTCAAGACACTTCTTGCAAGCGAGCAGAGTTCTCACAAGATAGGAGAGAAGAGACAACAGTTCCCCCTTTTCCTTTCGGCTGGAAATGTTTATATTCTTGCTGGGGTTCCTGGGACCTTTGCCAACAGCTGCCAGAGGGGCAGGAAGCTTTCCATCCCCTGTGACCGCCTTGGCCTTGTGGAAACAGCAGAGAGGAAGAGGCTCAAGGGGTGGCCCTGCCAGCGGTGGCTTCTCCAAGGGCTCCCTAGAGTTCTGGGCCCTCCATCCCTGGTCGGTTTCTGCTGCCCTGGGGGGGCCTTTTGACCCCTTTGCTGCTTGGAGGGAACACAAGGAGGGCCAGAGGCAAGCCCTGAAGCCTGTTGTTCAGCATTGGTGGGTGGTGGGATGGCTGACTGTCTTCTGTACCCCAAAAGGAGTGGGAGGAAGGTCCATTATACTCTTCCTTGGAAAGATAAGAGAGGGCTCTCTGTAGTTCATAAAATTAATTTTGACAGATTGCCTATAAACATCTGTCCTCAGAAAAAGTAGATTCTTTGAGGTATAAAATACAGCAGGTTGAGGGCCACTGAATTGGGCTACATCACTGAGCTAAAACCATACCGGTAAAGTGTGTCTTTTTTCAATATCTACGTAGTCATCACCACGCTTGTCGTCATCCTCAATCCAGCCAGAGTTTAGCCACTGCAAAATGACAGCCTCGCCCTTGCGTCGCTCTGCCTCCTTGACCCTGATCCGATGCAATCCCATAGCCTGTGCAAAAGCCACCAGCCCCGTAGAGGAGGCCGCAAGCGTTCCCGTCTGCCTGCAGCACTGGCGGCCCACAGTCCCTTTATCATCTCTTGGGGCCCCTCCGGCCGTAAGTCTGGTTCCTCTTCCGTCTCTGCTCAGGGCAATACTGCAGCCCCCCCTCCCTCCCCAGCCCAGGAAATTTCTCCTCTCAGCTTCCTTCTCGTTCTTTGGAGGGTCCAGCAAACCCAGATCTGTGCTGCTTTGCCATCTTCAGACCTCCACGGAAGCCGCCAGTGAGAAATTCAAACAGCGACAAGGCAGCGCAGAATGACAGCTGCCCTGCCTTCCTTGGATTTCTTTTCCCTCCCCCAGTTGGTGCTTTTTTGGCCTGCGGACCTTCAATGCTATGCCACTTGGTTTCCTGAGCTCTTGCTTCTCCGGGCTCCGTGGCGGTCTCCCTTCTGTCTGTTCTTCATCTGAGGTCTTTCGGGAGCAATGCACAAGGTGACTTCGGAATTCTGGACTGTCCTTGGCATTCTGATTCTCTGAATGCCAGCCTTCTTCTCTGCCAGTCATGATAAGCATTGATTCTTCGGCTTGTTTTTTTCTGTTCGAGCAGTTGGGAAGTAGTCTTTTGCTGTAACAGAATTGTTTAATATTTTATGCTTCCTGTGTTCTCGTGATCTAGGCAGTCAGGATTTCCACCCAGGCCATGCCGGTATGAAAAGCTCCAGGAGCGTTGGTTGGGCTTCTGTGTAGAGTAAACACATGGGGAATGATGGAGGGTAGACAGATAATTTGATATGGAAGAATGAAGATATGGAAAACCATTCATTCATTCATTCATTCATTCATTCATTCTTATTTTATATGTTCTTTTGGGCTGCAGCTCCCTGCTAGCACCAGGGTGACTGAACTGCCACACTATACGTGTTCCAATAATCTTCATAAACCACATCACCAGTTCCGTGTTTCTTGTGCGTGTGCTGCAGAGTACATAAAACTGGACAACAGAGGCCTCTTCTCGGGATGTTTCATGTCTTCAGGTTTGGGGGCCTGGAGTTGGATTGTGGTCATTTATCAATCATGTGCAAGACAAGATGACTGAAACTTGGTTGTATGGAAAAGACCCTTTGTCTCTTGGTTTCCATACATGCTTATTTACTAAGGTTTGCAAATAGCCTCATTCTATTCTAGGTGGCTTCCAATACAGTGAAATAATACAGGACAGCAAAAATGAAAACTAGTGTAGGTAGAAAAAGCACATCACCTGATAATGAAAGTACAGTTTCTGTCATCAACATAAATGCACTGGATACCATCTCCCCAAACCAGCATCTATTCCCCAAAGGCCACTTGGAAAACATGTCTTCATGGGTCACCGAAACTTTAGTAGGGAGGGAACAATCCTGACTCGGGAGGAGCTTACCGTGCCAAAACTTGGATTCAGATTTTTCTGAGGTTGAAGTGAGTTTCTGAGTGTGATTAATTTCTTTTCCAAGTCCATAGGCAAGCATTCTGCTAATAAATTGTATAAATCTTATACTATTTCTTGCAGGCACCAAGTATAGATGAGAAAGTAGATCTTCATTTCATCGCTTTAGTGAATGTTGATGGCATTCTTTATGAACTAGGTAAGAACAACTGGTTCAAATACTATCTACAGTCCGCGCTGTCTGCCTTCAGTAGTATTAATTCAAATGTTCGCCTTGTCAGTGGAGAAGCAGTGATGTAAGATGGTTCAATAATTTGACTGCTTTTAGATTTTCAACAGAACTTTTGACATTTTTGTCCATTATATTCGTTATTTGAGAATCACAGGTACAGACTTTATAATTGATCATAATCGCTTTAAAAATCATCGCCTTTAAAGCCCTTCATGGCACGGGACCAGGTTATCTGAGGAACCGCCTCGCCCTGGTCATTTCAGCCCGCCCCACTCGGTCCAGCAGAAGGGGCAGGTTGCAGACCCCCCCGGTCAAGGAATTTCGATTGGTGGGGTCTAGGCAGAGAGCCTTTTCTGCTGCAGCGCCCGCCCTATGGAACATCCTGCCTCCTGAGGTCCGGTGTGCCCCCTCCCTCATGGCCTTCAGGAAAGGTATGAAATCCTGGCTCTGCCAGAAGGCCTGGGGGCCGGAGGGGGGCCCGCACCTGTGGAGATGGCTGGTGGGGTGAGGGGTTTGTCCCCCCTCCCAGCATCTTACAGGTTTTTAGGGCTTATAATCATAGGAGGTTTTTAGGGCATTTTTAATATATGTTTTTAACTATTTATTTTATCCATGGTTGGAGGGACTTGTATTTTTTCTTCCTTTTTTATTATTGTGAGCCGCCCAGAGTCACCCGTTGGGGGAGATGGGCGGCATACAAGTCTGATAATTAATCAATCAATTAATTAATTAATAGGGAGGAACGGATAAACCGGCAAAAATGTTGAATTCAGAAGGTTTTTCTGATTGTTGCATCTAGGTGTCTTTATTTAATTTCTTCACGCCTTGGATGGTGGTTTCTCCAAGGACCTGAAAAGTAATCCAGCCGCTTCTCATCAGCCCAGTGCCCCCTTTCCAGTAACAAGACCCCGTGACTGAGAAAGGCCGGAGGAAGGGGGATGTTCACTCAGGCTGAGGCTCTGATGAGAGTATGGAGGGTCAAAGATCCTGCTGGAGGATGTCTCTCTCCCACATAGACATGGGCCACCATGTCACTGTTATCTGTGAGAATTTCAGAGAAACCGTTGAAAGGATTTCTGAAGCGAGTTAACTTTCCTCAACACCCAGCTGTGAAAATGATAGTTACCCTAAAGTGGGAAAGGGGGAAGGGAGAGCGAGTGCCCCCTTTTCCTGCGTCCGTCTAGTTCAGTTTCAAGGAAGCCTTCAAGCACGCGCGGTTCTGGGAATGGGAGGTGGGCCATTCAGATCCGGCCTTGCTGAGGAAAGCATCTGCAGCACCGGGGCTAACAGGAGCTTGGAGAGATGCTCCAGCTTACTAGCTCATCCTGCTTAAGCCTTCAGATCCGGGACACGGAGCCACCCAAATAAGGAAACACGACCACAGAAGAAACCCTAAAAGCCGCCTACGCTAGGTCTGTCTGGATGATAGGCTGGTTCTTGGTCCCTGGGGGGCTGTGTTAACAGAGAAGCTCCAGCCGTGCCATAGAAAACGGGCGGTTTGCGCTTATGGGTGGCGGGTTCAAATGCCGTTTCCAGAATAGACTGGGAATGGAATCAAGCGCTCGGTTTGCGAAATGGAGGTGGGTCTGTTGGGCGGAACCAGGAATCTGTTGCTTGTTGGATAGTCCCTCCTCCAGAGGTTAGCCATGCCAGCGAAATATACATTTGTGGCATTTTAATCAAGTTTCAGATTTATCCGTGACAGAAGTATAAAAGGCGTTGCCCAACTAAGTGATTCACATGAACTGGAAATGGAGACAGTCTGGCTTGACCTATCAGTGCTTTTGCAGTGGCAGAACAAGAAAACTGGCTTCGTATCCTTGGCCGCTAAATTAAGTTGGGCTGGAAAAAGAGATGCCGTGAAGGATCCATTCCCGTGATCCAGTTACGGCCCAGCCCACCTCTGGATTTCTCACAAGGAAAGGATGGGGCCTCTTTGCCTTTGGAAGGAAATAAGCGCCCACCGCTGGCCCAAAGTACAGGGTTCTCCGTGCCCAAGAAATTCCAGCGGTTCAGAATCACTATAATTGGAATACACATAAAGATAAGGAGGAATTAGAAGAATATCTCACTTTGTAAACTTGGGTGTTCTGTATCAGTGGTGGGCTTAGAGATGGTTGGGTGTAGTTTTCTAATTCCTACACTTGAATTAAAGAGTGAGAGTAATTGGTGGATGGCTCAGGATGGATAGGAGGCAGTGGTGGGAGCTGAGGAGGCAGAGTCCCCTTCCCACGTGACGCGCTCTGGGCAAGTCTCAATGAAAAATGACGTTCCTGCATTCCAACAGATGGACGCAAGCCTTTCCCGATAAACCACGGGCAGTCGAACATCGACACATTTTTAGAGGTAGGAATTTTTAGCGATTTGTGACAATTTTATTAATATCTACCTATTAGAATACCTGGAACTGCTATTCTAGAAAGATACACACATCTAAATATGTACACAACGCTTCCAGTTTAAAGCATTGTTTATTTTTTAAAATGAATAGATTCTTTGCTGTCTTCCAGAAAAGGATTCAGGGAGATGCAAACACATCTGAAGTTCAGTACAATAATAGAATTGTTTAGTACACAGTAGCCTATCTGTGACTACTGTTGAGCTTACAAATTCATGAATCACTGCAAAACCTGTTTTCAAAGACATTTATAGTGAATCATGAATTTAGTTACACATGATTTACTAAAAGAGCGCAACGAAATGCTATTCAGCAGAGCCCCATATAAAAAACATCAGACTATTTAAACAAGGCAACCTAAAATAGACCTGATGCCAATTAAAATTGTTGTGTATGCAGAGAAGATGGTACGTGGTTATCTTTTTGTGTGTTCTGTCTAGGATGCTGTAGGAGTATGCAAGAAATTCATGGAACGGGATCCAGATGAACTGAGATTCAATGCAATTGCTTTGGCGGCAGCTTAAATCACTCTTACGTAAAAGGAAACAGCATCTAATGTACTGTAAGAAAATTATGTTTTCACCACAAATCAGCAATGATCAAATTTTGGTAACATTGATGTGGATTAAATTTCAGATTATCCTTTGTTTCTTGTGACCTTTTGTCCGTGTTTACGTGATCAAAAGTTACAGTGAGGAGCAGTTAACACCAGACGCGCCATTGGCTCATCGGAAGCGGGGCGCTCCTTGCACGACCACACAAGGAGGCAACCCAGCTCAGCTAACTGACCACCAATTAATGCTGAGGAGGCTAGCGTTAGCCCCCTATTGATCCTGATCTTGTCTAGGGTTCCTTGTCTGTCACAAGAGAGGGGGAAAAAGACTACTGCAAAATAGAACTGACAGAAATGCAAAGTAAGGAAGTAATAAAAATAACATTTTGAAATGGATATAGAGCAGCAACTTAGATTTTAGAGAACGAGTTAAATGGAATAATATTCAGCATTGTAATCGTGTTGCTAAGCAGCCAGTCCAAAGGTGAGGGGGGAGAGATCCTTCAGCCCAGAGTCCGACCAAGCTGATCCATTCGGTCAGCCCCCTCCAGGCTCAAGGAGTCCACCGTTCCTCCTAAATGTGCCAGGTTCTCAGTGTGGAATCCACCATCGCTTTCACTGTCTTCAGTTTCTCTAAGGAATACTGCAGTTTCAGGAATGTGTGAATTACTCTCCCAGGGACTGAGAATCCAGAAAAAGAAAAGGGAAACCGGGCACTTGGCTTGGCGTCACGTGGTCACTCCGCAGGTCTTCGGGTCTCTTCTGGCCACCGTGAAATAAGGGGGGAGGGGCTGCCACAGAAAGCAGGCCTGGGGGCCAGGCTTGCCCTCCTTGTTCAGCCAAAAGCAGCTCCCTGAGCGGCCCGAAGCCCTGCTGGATCGCAGGCAGCTGAGCTGCGGGCACCAGAGCCGTGCCGCAAGGGGACGTGGCGTAGTCCGGGGCTCAGGAAAGCCAAGCTGAGCGAGCCGGTCGTGCTCTGTTAAAGCAAATGGCGGTGTAATGCGGCAGGCAAGCCCAGTTACTGACTTCATAACTCGGCCGTTCTGCGGTGAAAACACCGCTCGTGAAACAAGTTCCTCGTAACGTGGATGTGGAAGACTTGCAGAAATCTGACTGTAATAAAGAGAACCGTGCAAGATCAAATGCACTTTGTTAAACAGGAGCAGAAAAGACTGATACAAGCCAATGTGTTGGGAGTCCCTACAGCGGTTTTCCCTGACAAGCGTCTTAAACTATAACTCCCATTATTTGGCCACCACGCTTTGTGGATTATGGGAGCTGTAATCCAGTCCATCTGGAGACTGCCTGATCTAAATTAGCACTTTGGGCTCGCAGGCTTTGTGTGTATTTACTAGGGCTTGAAGGAGGAGTTCAGCATGGATGCTAGTGAGAGTGAAATGCCTCTCCTTGAACTGCTAACAGATCATGTCCTTGTGAGATTTGCACAACTGCTCCAAAAGCCACTTCCCCCAGTTGTTTCCACACCCCACGCTTCTGCTGGACAGCCAGTGAGCCCAGGGGAACCGGCCTTGCAAAGGACAAGCGAACGTGTTATTCTTGCAAGCCAGCTTTGCAAAGCACTTCCATTTAATTACAAGTGGACTTACTAAAATGCTTTGATTTGTGCTTATTGTTGGATCGCTAGATGAAAATGCATCTTTTAATGGGTTTTCAGGAGTTTGTAGGCATAGTGTTGAAACACCAGTGGAATTCATTTGTCTGCGCTGTGTACTGTATGGTGAAATATGTGAAATATCCAGATGGCTGGAGAGAAGGTGGGGGCATCTGTTGGCTGAAACATTTGAGTTGACATCTCTGAATACGGGAGGACACCTTGGGTCCTCAGAAGATGCTGCGAATCTCTACGCTCCCTTGAATCTCCCTTGTTGGACTTCGCAGGACAACAATAGTGGCGATTGATACGGACACAGTCAACAGATGCCTTCCGTTCCCCCACGCGACTGCACAAAGGCAGCCTTCCCACATGTGGGGACAAAGCCGCCATCTCTGAGTCAGGGTGATGGTGGAAGATGCACGCTTGCGTAAATACGATCCCAGGACTCTATCCTGTGTTCACGCCAGCACGGAAATTGCTTTTCAGCACGGGTGTGGCATTGGTCTAAAGTTCACAACAATAAAGTCTTAGCTTCTGTGCCAAGGGACTGTTCCTCAGATTGCATTCTGCAACTTAATTACATAATTTTTCTTCTGTTCTTTTCTTCCCCTTAACTAGTGGTTCTTAAACTATGTTATAAACCTTTTGTAGAGATGAAATGATGCATGAAATAATTCAATAGGCTTCTGACACACAGGAACAGCCTTGAGTGCTCTAAAATCATTGGAGAGTTTGAAAGATTTTCTTTAAAAAGTAAGGCTTGACATATCTCGCTTTGCATGTAATGCGTCTATCTCATATATTGGTTTCACCTTTTGAGTTGACATACTGACATAAATGAACATTTGTACGATATTCTAATTTTTCGAGTTTCACCTGTACATAACATTGTGTATATACATTTGTGGAAAGGAATAATATGGGGATAGCCAAAATGGAATCTGAGTAGGCATTCAGGAGATTGAGCTATTAACCTGTGCTGAAGGCTAACGGGAATACTTCAAGGATGTTTTCAGCTATTGCCGAGTAAATCCCAACAGGGCCCGCACGCTGCGCCACGGATCCAGGGCTCATGAGCGACGGTGGCTGGCGTCTCGGGGGGCATCAGCAGAAGCCAAGCCCGCCAAGCCAGGACTTCGTGGGGCCTCCGTCGGCCGAGAGGGCCGTCCGGCTTTCCGTGGGCGCATTCCTAAGTCCTGGAAGTCGGTCTTCGGGCAGGAGGTGGCTTGTGGCGTGCAGACGTGGTTCAGAACTAAATCGCATCTGGGCCACCTCCCGCTCCGACTTGCTTCTGGAGGACCAGCCCCGCAGCTGGAGGGCAGAAGGACAGCGTCCGGGCTCCCCTCCGACTCGCGTCAGGTCCGCCCTCCGCAAGGCGACCCGCGCCGCTCCCCGCTCCCCGGGGCGCGGGTTTTGCGCGCGCGCGGCCCTCGCCGCCCCGGGCGAAGGAAGGGGCCCTTCGGCACCGGCCGGCCGGCGGGAGAGGGAGGGAGGGAGGGCGGCGCGGCCAGGGGGAGCGGCTGCCGCGCCCTTACCTGCCGCCAGGTGGAGGCAGCCGCGGGACAGAGGCGGCGGGGCGGGGCGGGGCGGGGCCGGCGAGGAGAGGGCGCGGGCAGCGCAGCGCTCGGCTCGGCTCACTCGGCGCTGCCGGCTCGGCTCGCGCGGGACGGTCGCTGCTCCGAGGCTGCCTGCTCCCGCGGCCGACGTCGAGGCGCCCGGGCTTCCCCGGCTCCAGTCGGGCTCCCGCGGCTCCGGGTCGCCCCTCCGCAGCCCAGCGCCGCCTCGGGGGTCCCGCGCGCCCTCCGCCTCTGCTCCCCGCAGGCGCGGCGCTCCGGCCATGGACGGCAGGGAGGACGGCCGCGCAGCCTTCGCCGAAGCCCGCCGGTGGGTCGAGGTAAGAGGGGCACTAAGGCCGGCTGGTCCCGGGACGGACCCCGAGCGCCGCGGCGGGAGGACGCGGCTCTCCTCGGGGCGCCGCGCCTGGCGCGCAGCCGGCGGGTCCGGGGACTTCCTGCGCCTCCCACCCCGCGGCCGCCGGAGGGTGCTGAGAGCTGGGCGCGGCGCCTGCCGCCGCTCTGCCCGGCTCCCGGCTCCCCCCGGCGCCTGTGTTGCGCTGCTGGCGCTGCTGCCCCTCCTCGCGGGCGCTCTGGCTCCCCCTTCGCGCCCCGGCCCCGGCCCCGGCCCCGGCCCCGGCCCCGGCAGCCTTGCTGCCCCCGCTCCTGCGGGGAAGTAACCGACGGCTGCTCTCCTGGCCCGGCTTGGCCGGATCAGCTTCAGCTTCAGCTTCAGCGTCGGTCTTAGCCAGCGCGGCCGCGGACCTCCCCCGGGACCCCGGCTGGGTTCCCGGAACCGCTTGGCTGGAAGGCGTCCTGGGCATAAAGCCGCCCCCTTGGGCGACCTCCGCGGGAGGAAGGCGGGCAAAGGCGGGGAGGCTCCTTCCCTCCAGGGGTCCCTGGTTTAGGAGCGCGGCGGCGGCGGCGGCGGGTCCCCTCTGCTCTTCTCCGAACCCGCCTGCAGCCGGCCGGGGCTCCCCAGGCCAAGGGAGCTCCTGTCTCCCGACGTAGCCCAGCTTCCGCCAGGCTCCCTGTTCCCCGAGAGCAGGCCGTGGTGCCCACGGATGCCCCCTTTCCAGCCAAGGGAAGTTTGTACCCTGCAACGCCAGAGAGGCTACAGAGCTGCGAGGATTTCTGGGCGAGGCAAGCCGGGCTACTGTTGTGTGCCCTGGAGAATTGGCAGGTCCCGGCTCAACTTTCCTCATCTGTCATCACCAATACGCAGCCAGCCGGAGGAGCGGGCCGGCTTCTTTTCGCTTAGAGTGGCCTCCCTCGGGCCTTGGGGCTCGCGTGGCATCCTCCCGTAGGCCGGTAGCCCCAGCTCAGGGATCTACTCAGAGTTGTCCTGCTGAAGGTGATGGAATTACACCTGTGGGAGATGCTTGACGGGGAAGCCCTTGGGAATCGAGGGTCAACGAGGGAGTTTGGTTCAGTTTAAGAGGAGCAGAGGGCTTCGGCTTCACCAGTGGCATTTTGGCATTTGGTGTTGTCTTAAAAGTAATGCCACCAGCCTTTTCGTCTCAGGAAGTCTTGGCGTGATTATCGTCACCTTTGGAAGTTGCAGGGCACGCTTTGTCAGACTTCTGATAGAAAAACAGATTTGAGGATATTTTCTCCAGGGGTGTTTTTATTTTGTGTTTCTGTTTGAGACGTGGATCTTCTGGAATTTTAAGTACAGCTCTTGGTCCTTGGCCTGTTTCAGCAAGCAGAGCCCTCTCTGTCTGCTCAAAGGCTTTGAACCTAAGTTTATATTTATGGTTTCTGCCTGGGAAAGGCAGATCCCAGGCTTCTTACACCACAGGTGTGCTGGAATCCAGACTGCGCTCTTAAATGCCAGTCATAGCAAGTATTTCCAAAAGGATATGGCAGCTTCCTGGATCATTTCTTAGGATAATGTTTTGGCCAGAGATAGAGAACTCCCATATCCTTTTTCCTGGAGAAGGGAGAGTATTTCCCAAGGCTGCTAAGTGGGAGTCACGTCCTTCTGGTTTTAATGTGAGTTCCAGAGAGAGGCTTACTTGGAGCATCTTTTCCTAAACGGCCTCCTCCAATCCAAATATGTTGGGACTACAACTCCCAGATGTGGGAAACAGGACTGGGGGAAGACCGAGCTAGAACTTCTCAAGGAGGTAAGAGAGATCATTGTCTCCCACGCAGTCGACACTGAAAATTGGTTCGTGCCGTTGCCTGAGACTGAGAGTTTGTTAGCTTGTCCGTTGAATCTCCTGAAAACTTGACAGCTGTCCTCAAAAATCAGCCAATAATGAAATTCAGCTCTTGTTTCTGAGAGGAGCTAATCGGATATCTCTGTAGAAGACTCTTTCCTTATTTTTCTGCTGAGATATAAATTTGTCTTTAAAGGGTGGTTTTACCCATCATGGCTAATGCCACTTAATAGGCTTATTCTCCATAAATCTTTTCCACCCTTATAGAATTCAGAAGAGTGGTTGATGTGTCTTACAGTACATTCTGTGATTCTCGCTTTGCTTGAGTGCTTAGATAATTACCCTTTTTCTAGAAGGAAGAGGGCTTCAGCCTCTTAGTCCGGTGGCTTTTCCCGTGCACTGTATACTTTTGAGAAAGCTATCTGGGATTGCAGTGGGAGTGCCAGAGAAGTTTGATAGTGGTCTAGATGAGGGAAGCAACTGAACTGAACTGAAATGAAATGAGATATGGAGGTATCGAGGGGAAGGAGGAAATCAGACTCGGGGACTGAGTCAGACGCCTTGTCCTCCCCTGAAAAAGCTGTGCTGCAGGTGGAGGGGGTCCCTTGACTGTCAGCTGCCCCTGGGTGGCCGCCGGGCTGGGATTGTGCCTCGGGCACCAGCCGTAGCCCTTCCTGGGGGGTTGGACTTGGCAGAGGCCGCCCACGCCTTCCCTGCCTTGCTCCTTGGGATCTGCTGGGCTCGTGTTCAGGGGTCTCATTGAGAAGTGTCCAGAAGATGAATCTGATGCAAAACTCAACTGTGAAGCAAGGTGCAGGGATCTTACGGTGTCTACTCTGAAAAATTGGCCCTGGGTGCTAGTTATTTAGCATGCAAATTTTTTGATGCTGGTCTTGGCCTTTAACTTTCTAAATGGTTTACAAGCTGATTCCCTGAAGGAGTGTCTGCCTGTTAGGAATCTGTCTGGCTCCTGAGATCTGCAGAAGACCCCCCCAGCAGAGCCCTGACTTTCTGGGGGTGGGAGGTGAGTCTTCTGTGTTCTCTGTTGCTCCCAGTCCGTGGCACAGACAACTTCAGGAGTGGCATCTGTCCAGCGCTCACCAGCAGTGAGGACATCTGTGAAAAGGCCCTTTTTTCCTGGACTTTCACTTGTTGAATGATTGTTGTGCCTATTTTAATGGTAACTTTAATCTCGTGTTTCAAACTTTATATTCTATACTTACAGAAGCAAAAATAAAGCAATGAAATAAATAGCAATGCAGGTCACTGTATTTGCTGAATCCAGGGTTATTTTTATACAGCCCTCACTTACATTCTCTGCCTTGCAGTGGCCACATTTCCAGTATTTATTGCGGTCTTTTCAACCCAGAGCACTTTGTGCAAGTTGATACCCTTGATGCTTAAGAAAATGTATTTTAAGACTACAGTCTCAACCATGAGTCTTCTTGCTTGGTAGCGTGTTCTGGAAACGGGCCTCTACAGTAATCCCTCTTTTCTATTGCCCATAACACAGACAGGGCAGCAGTGAAATTTGAAATAAAAGAAATAAAATACAAGCGTGTGAGTTTAAGGAAAAGAAGTGGAGAGAATTTCCATAGCTGAGTTGAGAGTAGGAAACGTACATATTTGAATCTAAACACTGCAATTATCCAAATGTAATTGCAAGAGTTTAACATTTTGTAAGTATAAACTGTGTGTGCCTCCAGGATAGCCTTTTCCAGTCTAGGGCCCTCAAGATGTACTACAACTCCCGTCATCCTTAGTCCAGCACACCAGGGAGTGCTGTCTTAAAGCTCATAGATGATTGCCTGGAACTGTTGAACTCTTACGGTTAAATCTGGAAAGATGTATTGTTTAAATACGGTAATCTCTGTTACAGTCCTCTTGGATGGATATAGAAATTTTCTTTCTCTAGATGGCTCTTGTATGACTCAACAGGACATTTTTGTTACAACATCTTTGATAACTAGTTTAAGAAGCGAGGTCTGTATTTCTGTAATGAAATGCTGACATCACAGGGTGGTGTTAGATCCAGGCAATCTCTCTGGGAATCAGAGACAACATTTTGGATAAGTCTTTCCACGTCTGTCAGTCATCTGCTTCCCATTTCTTGGTGTAAGGTTGGACTCTCAAAGGGGGCTTTGGGAAGCATTATTTGGTTGCAAGAAAAGTGAGCAGGTCATTAGGTGGCAAAGACCAAGCAACGCCTGGAGCCATGGAAAGGTTCTCAGCTGGCAGCTGAATCTCTGACGTCGGGCCAGTTGGAGCTGAGGCGTCTCAACCACCGACATGGCTTCAGGGAGAGAACTGAGGTGGTGCAGGAACCCCCCTTTGTGGGATGCTGAAGGCATAGAAGAACAGGTTCTTTCTTTCCTAGAGCCCAAACACCGGAGAGACACGTTGGGGAAGACAAGGCGTGCAGAAACGCCCGCCTTCCCTCCTGCTACACTCTGGGGCTAGTATTTAAATGAGCGAAGGAGACGTGGAAATAGTTTGACGCTTAATCTCAAAATAACTGGCCAGCCCAGTGTTTGTTCTGCGTGGACCTAAAGGACATCGACACACGGGTCCAACACGCCATCTTAAGCGGCCTCTGAAGTTCCTTTCATCCGCCAGAAGGAGGGTCGCCTTTGCTGGACCAGCAGCCTTGCTGCAGAAAAGAAACACGAATGTGCAGATGCAAGCGGGTCTCGCGGGTGTACTTCAGACTTTGCAGCGACAGCAGAACAGGTATTTGAGGGGAAAACAGTTCTGGAGTTAAGCAAAAACAGTACGCTACTAGCTCTCTTCTAGAGTTTGAGTTTCCACTGTTGTAAACTTGTTCAGGAAAAGGAACTACCTTCAAGTTTAGGGGTTGGTATTGCTAAAAGCCACCGCCTGCTTCTGTGGAAGTCTGGGGACGGCAACCTCTGGAACTCCTCCACACCTGTAGGGCCATTTCTAGGGATTCTGGGAGTTGTAGTTCTATTTTGGAATCGACGCGTTGGGGAAGGACAGTTCAAAGCCGCTGCTGGAGATCCCGGATCTTATGACATGGTTCGTACATTGCATGAGGCCTTAATGTGATTTATTTGTTTGACTTAGCGCTTGGCGTGAACAGAACCATGGCTGTTTGTGGGCCATGGGCTGTGTTTGGCCACGGTGCCCGGGTCCAGTGGCGCTCGTGGCAGTCCTGGACTCGGGGAGCAGCCCGTGCGCGCTGCCTTGGTCTGCTCGGACAGACGGGTATTGCTTTTGCCTGCTGGGGGGCTCTCTCTCCATTCATACGCCTCAGAAGGAGGAAGGGGGCCTCCCTTGGCCCAGGAGCCCCACTGCTCATCTTGCCTCCGCTCGGCCGCAGCGGGCTCCGTGGGTCGGAGGCGTCGCTGGGGTCGGCCGGGCCGAAGTACACGGGCCTGGCTTTTTCCCATCGTGGATGCTTGTGGCCTCGCTTGCGCATCTCGGAACCCGTGTGTGTGTGCCTTGAACCCTCCTCAGAGCAAAAAATGGTCCGACCTTCCCCCCCACCCGTCCCGTAGGGCTTGTGGGGGGCTTTGGGGTCAGCGGACGCAAAAGCAGGCACGGTTCTGGTTTATTCCATTTCTTCTAAAGCTTTCCTCGGTCTCGTAGGCGGAGGTCCACCCATGCTGCAGGGCAGGCCGCTTTCCTCCGGCCAAGGTCCCAAGGAGCGTAACGGATGAGGCCGCCAGACTGCACGGGGCCCCGGAGGAGGCTTGGCGGGGCGCGGGGCTAGCCCCATTGCTCCTTCCCTCAGAAAAAAGGCAGGCCCAGATTTTCACCCCACCCCGTGGGCAAGGGCTGTCACGAGCCGGAGTCGGGCCCTCTGATCTGGCACCCTCCAGCGTCGCCAGCCCGAGGCACGCGGGCAAGAAATCCCTCCAGCCTTGGGTGGGTGTCCCTGGCATGCTAGCTTTCTTCATGCCGTGTTTTTTTTTTTTTAAACACATGTATTTTTATATTTTAATGTTGTACAATTGGACGGAAGAGTTCAGGGTTTCGTAAGAAGCGAAAGCAACTGTGGGGCATCGGGACTAGATCTCCGGGAAAGGTCTCAAAATCTGTTTGCGATTTATAAATAGCTGCCCTTAATAAATAGGCACAATTAATACATCACCTTTTATAAGAGATATTTTAACAAAAAATATATCTGACAGTTCTTTAGCAAAGCATTTTAATCACATTCCACATGGTAAACTCATTAAAGTTTAATGTTTAAGTGAGCGACCTATGAAAATAAGCCATTGTTCATCTTTTAGTAGTTCTTAGCAACTAAACTGAAATATGAATAAATTTTAAATGTTCGGTAACCTAAGACAGTTGTTATAATGAGCTGATTTTCCATCTTCATTCATGGGTGGATAGTTTGGACATTGCAGAAAACCCAAATGAAGCTAGAAATTTTCTTGTTACTAAACTGGCACATACACAGATATCTAGTGAGAAATAAAATGCATTCAATTATTCCTATTAACAAATGACATTTTAAGCTCAGTGTAGCCAATTTGTTGGAAATGTTATTTCAGCTTTCTTGGACGCATCTCACCAGCAAAGGCAATCGACGTTCTTTGGCGTGGTGATGAGAGAAATTAGAATTACCCATGGAAAAGTGGGATTCCTCTGCAACTTGCTGACAAGGGATGTAATTTCTTTTTTTTTTTCCCAAATATAGAAGTCGTCATTTCTAGATGTTGCAAACGCAGGAACTGAAGAAATCTCAGAGTTACCTTCTAGCTGTCGGCATGGTCACTTCAGCGGTAGGAAGCGTGTGGTTTCTCTGTCCCGGCTTCAGAGGCGGCAGCCACCTGAAATTAGCACAGTCCTCCAGGGGTGTGGGAAATGTCCCGTCGCTGAATGGGCCATTCTGACCTCAAAATACCCAGGACAGCCTGACGCCCAGAGCTGATTCGTTTCAGGGCCTGGGAGTGTCCCGCACCACCTCTGCCCTTCACATGAAATGCCAAAATACCCGCGGACCTGCGTTGTGTTAAAGGCCCTGATTCGCCGCTCTCCCCAAGGGAAGCGAGAGGCCGTGAAAGCGCACGAGACGCAGCTGAAATGCCCACGGGGCCGCAGCCAGAGTCCGTAGCTCCACGGCCTTGGAGAGGGCTGCCCCGGTCTGGGGGGAGGCACACTGAGGCAGCCACGTCCCAGTTTATCCCTTAGAAAAATGGCCCTGTGGCCTGGCCCTTTGAAAGTCAGCTGAAGCCTGAACAGTCGGACGGCTTGCAAAACCACAGATGATCTTTGATGGATGCTTGGTCACCAGGAATGCTCGTCTTCCGTACGAAACGGGAGGATCTGAAGATTCTCTCCTAGCATTTGTGAAGCGCGGGAATTCCTTCCTGCGTGGACATTTTGACTTTTTAAATGGCGGTGGCGTTGAGTCCTAAAGTCCCACGAGCGGCTCTGTGTTGTGAAAAGCCGTTTTAATCTGGACGTCCTGCGTACGCGCAATCCTTAGTTTTGCTTGGCATCGCTCAAAAGTGAGTGATGTTGTGGTGCAACGGCACGTCTCCCACAGGCAGTTGAGATCATGTCTGCAATTGCTCTGGTAGGTAGTAATTTGGAAGAAATATTGCATTTCTACAGGTTTTACTTCAGAAAAGATAATTTTGTCATCGTTGCTAGGCGACTGCCCCAAAGCAATGTGGTCCATGTGAAAGAAAAATGCAGTGATTAAAAAAATTCTGGTGAATGTCAGAAGTAAAAGCCGAGGCTGTGCATCCAGAATCTGAAAGAAATTAATGTCAGACAAGCACCTGGAAATAACCAGTTCCTTAAGGCAGATCGGCTGAGAACGCTGAGCTGTACATTTTCGCGTTATTATTTCTGGGAGATCTGCAGGAGGAATGGAAACGGGTGGTTCTGCTCGCTTAGCCAGCATCACAGCAAGCATCTTCCCGTGCTCCGTCCCTCCCACTTTTTTCCTCTCCCCCCTCTGCAAAGCCCTACCCCAAATGGAAGCCCTCTTTGAGATCCCTGCCTGCGCCTTCCCCAGGCAAGCCTCACGGTTAGTCAGGGCTGTTGCAGGCCTCCCGGCTTTCCAGCGTCGGTTGATCCGCCAGGAGACCTGCCTTGACTTGGGCCAGCATCGGGCCGGGACGTGGCGAGTCGTGTGGATTTCCTTCAGGGCCGCTCAGATCGCACTCAGAGCTGTTCAGCGGCCCACGCTGATGGTTAGAAATGCTGCACGTAACAGATAAACTTCCGGGGAGCGTGGCTCTTCAGGTTTTGAACACAGTTTACAAGCAGCTGCTCTTCAGGCTAGCATCTTCATGGCTAGCTCTCCTGTGCTGCTATTTCTGGAATTTGCTTTAGGGCCATCTTGTCTGCTGCATTTTCAGGGTTTGCTTTTCTGCCAAGGCAAAAGAAAAAAGAAAAAAAAAAAAAGATCCATCTGGGACAGATTTCCTAAATTTACATGAAGAACCTTCCATTTTCCCTAAGTCTTTCTTGGGGCATAGGCCTGATCGGTACAGTCTGTTTTTGTAGAAAAGGGTCAAGGCAAATAGGGGAAAAATCTAAGAAAAGGACAGCTTGGTCTCATCTTATGCACCAGAAGACAGAGGAGGAACATTCCTGTTATTAGACGATAGTGTCTCTAACAGCTTGAGCGCTGAGTGAAGAAACATCAGATGCTGATTTAGAAAAAGTCTGAAGGACGAAACATAACCTACAAATATCTCCATCGAGTGATTCATTCCTGTTGTAAAACCTGGGTGGGCTTTTTCTGGTGGGCTTTTTCAAGGTATGTTGTTATGCTGTTGGCTTGATTTTTTAAACATCTGCTTAAAGGATACATATATTTCCTGCCAAGTGGATATTTGTGTCTCAGTGTGGGTGAAAACAGGAGTTGGGCAAAAGCTGCCTCTGGACTTATTTCAAAATACATCCAGCGATCACATATTTGCCAAATGACAAATAAATGAAGACAAACTTCATGTCATATTTCAGAAAGGGAGGTTTGGTTTCTTCCTTCATAAATCTTCATTCACAAATGTGGGGCAAACCCCACTGGTTTCAGTTTTCATCTTTGCCAAATAAAGGGCAAGCGTATGGAAAATCTCCATAACTTTCTGTCCTGACAAGCCATCCTTGCTTCCACCATCTCCAGCTTCATCTGCCTTTTGTTCTTGAAGCTTCTCGCCTGTCCCTTTTGGAGCATTTCATCAGCTCCACCCAGCCGTGACTTTCTCCATTTCCCCCTTCCTCTCAATCCATTCACTCTTCTTTCATGTGCTTCCTCACACCGGACTACCTCAGTATGCTAACTCTATCAGCATCTCTAACTCTGATGTCCATTTAATAAAGTGGGTAGGAAGAAGCTCTTACACATTGCCATATTTGCTTCTTTCAACACACATTCACTCCACCACAACATGCCACCCGCTACCCACTGCATTGGTAGTAACGGTTGCATGTCTTAAAATTTCTCCATTTTCCCATCTTTAGCACCATACTACCAAGACATGCAAATTAATGTACTCTACTTTTTCACCATTTTTGCATATTTTGCAAACATTCCCTCCATTTTTCCCATCCAACACAACTATCTTGGACTTGATACGTGAATTTTCAGATCCATACTCCTTGTTGTATTATATAAATTAACATTTCCTGCAAATCATTTAGGTTCCCAGCCAATAATAGAACATTGTCTGCATTCAAAAGTACACACCTGTTCCCATCTCCAGCCAAGATATCTCTAATGTCACCACAAGTATTTATCAATAAATATATTAAACAACAAAGGAGACATCACAAATCTTTGTCTATTTCCCTACCCACCTTTGAACCATCCGCTAGACATTTGATTTATTCTCACACATGCTTTTCTTCTGTCATGTAGCTCTTACAATATTCAGCAGCCAATCTTCAACCCTACATATGTGCAAAACATCCCCTCATTCATGCCTATTCACTTCATTATACACTTTCTCTAAATCAATGAATGAATAATAGACTTTATTTCTCATATTCATACATTTCCTAATGACTTGCTGAAGATCAACAATCTGAAGTTTATACAGTCGCATGAAAAAGAAAGTACACCCTCTTTGAGTTCCATGGTTTTACGTATCGGGACATAATGAAAAACATCTGGTCCTTAGCAGTAGGTAAATACAACCTCAGATGAACAACAACACATGACATATTACACCAGGTCATCCTTTATTTTACAAAAAGAAAGCCAAAATGGAGAAGCCACGTGTGAAAAAGTAAGTACACCTGATGATTCAATAGCTTGTAGAACCACCTTTAGCAGCAATAACTTGAAGTCATCGTTTTCTGTATGACTTTATCAGTCTCTCACACCGTTGTGGAGGAATTTTGGCCCACTCTGCTTTACAACATCGTTTCAGTTCATTGAGGTTTGCGGGCATTTGTTTATGCACAGCTCTCTTGAGGTCCCGCCACAGCATTTCAGTCGGGTTGAGGTCTGGACTTTGACTGGGCCATTGCAACACCTTGATTCTTTTCTTGTTCAGCCACTCTGTTGTAGATGTGCTGGTGTGCTTGGGATCATTGTCCTGTTGCATGACCCAATGTCGGCCAAGCTTTAGCTGTCGGACAGATGGCCTCACATTTGACTCTAGAATACTTTGGTATACAGAGGAGTTCATGGTCAACTCCATGACTACAAGGTGCTCAGGTCCTGTGGCTGCAAAAGAAGCCCAAATCATCACCCCTCCACGACCGTGCTTGACGGTTGGTATGAGATGTTTGTGCTGATATGCTGTGTTTCGTTTTCACTAAACGTGGCACTGTGCATTATGGCCAAACATCTCTACTTTGGTCTCGTCTGTCCAAAGGACAGTGTTCCAGAAGCCTTGTGATTTGTTCAGATGCAACTTTGCAAACTGAAGCCGTGCTGCCATGTTTTTTTTTAGAGAGAAGAGGCTTTCTCCTGGCAACCCTTCCAAACAAACCATACTTGTTCAGTCTTTGTCTAATTGTACTGTCATGAACTTGAACATTTAACATGCTAACTGAGGCCTGTAGAGTCTGAGATGTCACTCTTGGATTTTTTGCAATTTCTCTGAGCATTGCACGGTCTGACCTTGGGGTGCATTTGCTGGGATGTCCACTCTTGGGAAGATTGGCAACTGTCTTGAATGTTTTCCACTTGTGAATCATCTTCCTCACTGTAGAGTGATGGACTTTAAACTGTTTGGAGATGGCCTTATAGCCCTTCCCAGATTGATGGGCAGCAACAATTGCTTCTCTGAGATCATTGCTGATGTCTTTACTCTTTGGCATTGTATTAATACACACCCCAATGCTCAAGACCAGCCAACTCCTAACACTTCGGCTTTTATAGAGATAGTCACGCTTGCTGATGATCAGTTGATCTAGGGTGTTTGATAAGCAGTACCTGGCTGCTATTTAGCCTCTTCATACCTATGGAGGCAGTAAGGGGGTACTTAGTTTTTCACACATGGCTTCTCCATTTTGGCTTTCTTTTTGTAAAATAAAGGATGACATGATATGTCATGTGTTGTTGTTCATCTGAGGTTGTATTTACCTATTTTTGAGAACTGCTAAGGACCAGAAGATTTTTATTATGTCCTGATACGTAAAACCATAGATCTCAAAGAGGGTGTACTTATTTTTTCACATGACTGTACACTGTGTGTGCCCAGCATAAAGCCACACAAATTTTGCCCAATTGTATGCACACCTTCAGCCAGAAATTCTACCTTGCACGCCTTCCCAGGCACACTTAACACACAAATCCCCCTGTAGGTTTTGCACCCACCCTTGATATTTTTCCCTTGTGCAGGGGAACTGTGATGGCAATCTTTCGCTCATCAGTCGCACTGTCTATCCCTACAGCTTTACCACTTTTCAGCATTTTTTCAGCATTTATTCTTCCTTTTTCTATCATAACATTGACAGAATGGGTTTTAGCTCTGTCTTACATTTTTTTTCATTCCTTCCAGCATTCATCACTTTCACTCCACATCATTACATCACATTTGTTTTTAATTCTGTTCCCTTCGCTGGAGGTTCCTGGATCAGCTCTTTTCACCCACTTCCCAGATGGCTTTTTATTTATTTCTGGAAGACACGATAGCTGCCTTCAGGAAACTAAAGGGCTGCCAGGTAGAAGCCAAGGTGGGACTGGGTAGAGTTGTTCCCGAAGACAGGAGAAGAAATAAGGGCATGAAATAGCAAGGAAGTCCCTTCATAGTAATAAGAGCCACTCAACCATGAACTGGATTGCTCCAAAGTCTCCAGCCCTCAAGGGGAGGTCTGCAACGTCCCTCCCATCCCTGTTTGTTCATAGCCAAAGTACAGGTTACGCTGTGGCCCCATGTGATATCAGTGTGGAAACACATCCTTTCTGTGAAACTGTCCTCCACCCCCCAAAAATATTTTGTATCCATGTTTAGTGTGCGTACCCACTATGGAGAATCCGGTCCGAAGTATAACTTACCTAGGTCTGATCAAACTTGCAGTAAAGCCACTCTTTTGGGGAGAAAATGGAAGTTTGTTGGTCATTGATCAGAAGTGTTTGCTTGTTTGTGTTGTATGCCTCTTGCTAAATACACATTGTATTTAAGTGGCATTTGCTGCATTTCTAATCTAGTTTTGCTCTGAACACTGCAGGCCAGAGACTATCCACTTCTGTTCCAATGTGGGTAACTCTTTCCAGCGCCACTCGATCTGGGATCTCAGTGTTGCAGTGTTAAGATCAAGCTGCCTTCTGGGTCTCCTCTGGTGCCCACAAAATGCCACAGGTGGCTCTCAGGGCATCACGCTGTATGAAGAGACCCATTCCACTTCTCACTGCAAGGCCTGGCATGGCTCTCCTCCTCCTGGCGTCCTCCACCTAGATGTGGTGAGGATTCCAATGACCCCCACCTGCTGGGAACGATGGAGCTGTAGCCGCCACAGCAGGAGTGCAGCAAGGGAGGAAGGAGACCTAGAGCAATGCCGCTTCTGAGTGGCTTCTCCAGATTTTAGAAACTGGTCCCTTCGTGCATAAGAAAAGAAGAGCTGCTTGTAAAACTGTTCCCAGTCATAACCCATCATCATTTTCCCTCGGTGGTTTCCTCTCTCTACCAGCTGGCTCTTCCTGGGCCGCTCATTCTGTGGGGCTTGGTGTGAAAGGTCAGTCCTTTCCACCCCTACCTAAAGGCACTTTGTGCCAAGCTGGGGCTGCCGAGGAAGAGGACACATGGCAGCCATACCCTTTGTACTGTAGCTTGGCCTGTGTGTGCCCCGCGGCAGGCCATTCCAATCCTTGTAAACATCTCCGGCTCTTTGCTGCTTTTGTTTGCAACATCTACTGAGTGCTAGTGATGAAATCCAGATGTGGAGATTCTGGAAAAGCCAAACAAACCTGATTGCAGCATTGTAACGGCATCAGCGGAGTTGCCTTATTTAGCAGTCGTATTCCGAGCCTCTCGCAGGACAGCTGTGCTTCCCTGGGCTTAGTTTGCCCTGGTGAGTGGGAATGGCTTTGAAGTTGGCGTTGACCTGACTGGGCGATGGGGAGCAGTGACAAGGCAGTGGCAGCAGACCTTCCCTGAGCTCATCAGCTAAGCCCGGTCACCCCTCGTAGTGCTTGCATGATGCCAGGGCTGTAGTCTAGACCGGGAAGCCAAAAAATCATCCTGAAAGAAAGCAGTGGCCAGCCACTTCCATATCGAGCCCAAGGAGGCAATCTGGACTGCCCCAACACTGAGCCTGCCTTGAAGGAGACTTCACCATTGTCTTCTAGGGACAGAGAACGTGTGGACAACTGTCAAGGTCAAGGTGGTGCCTTCCCGAGATGTTAGGACTAGCTATTCGAACCATGTTGCTTGGGAATTCTTGTAGTTGTCATGAAAAAATTAAGTGTTTTTTTTAAATTAATTATGATTTGCTATATTAAAGGTAAAAATGGGATTCTTACAAAACATTCCCATTTGGAAACGGAATTTTCTCTAAATGGAGTCATTTTAATTTGCAGATGCTAGTAGAAGCTGCTATAAATGTCTGGAACCTCTTTGCTTTTGCCGGTTGATTAGAAAGGGAAAACCTCAAGGGCAGCGGATTCACTCCTTCTAAAACTTTCAGCTTGCTTACTTCCTCATCCTGAGCTCCCGGAGCAACCGTCTCCCCGTTGCTCGTCAGACCCCTTCAGCCCACCCTGCCTGTCTCTGCCTCCTCCCCTCCGTCTGGAAGAGCCCTCCCAGGTGAGCGCAGAAGAGCCGCGATGTCCCTGCACAGCAGGGGTCTCAGCGGCCTGCATTTGCAGCTCCTTTTAGCAGAGTGACGTTTTCAGAATATGGATCCGAAGCATTAATGAGACTTTTCATAATTTAGAAGTAGAGCCACAAAAGGAATGTGGGTAGGAGAGGAGTAGAGTTCTGCATAGCCGATAAGAAAAGCAGTGTTGTGGGGTAGGAGTTGTGCTGAAGTGCGCTTAGGAGCAAAACAGAGATGCTGGGGAGGGGAGGTGTCCCTCAGAACCAGAAGGCAGAAAGAGAAGGGAATAAGGAGGGAAAAGAAAAGTGTAAAAGGGAAGTCTCCTTTCACAAGCTGAGTAGTTTTCGTAACAGCTAACTACCAAGGTGCTGGAAAGGGAGAAGCAGAGTGTAGCCGGTCTTTTAGCACAGCCAAAAGTTGTCCTGCTTTTTGCTTAAAACCCGATGGAATTCCTTCCTTCTGAATTAGACTGAAGTGTAAGGATAGAAAACCAGACATAGAATAAAGCAGACTCACAATTTATCTTGCCCGATTTCGTTTAGGAAGCAGCATTGTTGGAACGCTCTTCCATATCTGTCTCCCAGATAATCAGCATTTTTTCCTCTGTTCAATAGCTTGCTTGCTTGCTTGCTTGCTTGATTGATTGATTGATGGGTCGTTGTTGGATAGGTGAGTCAAACGCTACCATCCTGGGCACCTCAGCAGCTCAGCAAGGGCCGTAAGAAAGACTCCCGCTGCCCACAGTCCTGTGCAGATTTGCGCCTCCTCTCTGGGTGAGGGCCGAGCAACCAGGGGTGGGGCAGAGAGGTGCCGAGAAATGACTAGGGCAGGGCTGCAAGTGGATTGTTGCCTTGTTCTCGGGCTATGCTCACAATCAGGGAAATATCGGAGGAGAATTGTCCTTCTGAGGCTTCTGAGTCCAACCTGTTTGAGGACTGAAAATTAGTCAAGGGCTAAGTAATATACAGATGTCTGTGGGGATCAAAGAGCAGCCGTACTGCGCTTTACAACATTTAGTCCAAATTAACTGGTCTTAAGCAATTTCGTCCAATGCTAAGTATCCCTTTTTTTTCATATGACAAGAAAAAGCAACAGCTTCAGATTTATTCTTTTTCGTCTGTTTGGTATTTCTAAAATAGTGCCTGTGTACAGCACCACTGCGCATGTTTACCTAGAGACAAGTCCCGCTGAATTTAGTTGGGTCCGTCTGTTTTCTTGCCAACCGTATGGGCGATGCTTCGTCTGGCCTCCTCCTGCGGTGTTTGCTCCACTTCCAGCCCCACCTGCAGCCTGGGACTCTGGTTGACTCCCAGCCAGCCACTCACCAGGTCCAGACCTGCATGACTTCTGAACACAGATGCTGCTGGCGCTTGCGGTTGGAGAGTATGTCTTCCCGCCCCAGTTCTGCAGGCAGTCATGGGTCCCCAGATTGTTGTTGTTGTTTAGTCGTTAAGTCGTGTCCGACTCTTCGTGACCCCATGAACCATATTGCGCCAGGCCTTCCTATCTTTCACTGCCTCCCTGAGTTTGCTCAATTTCATGCTCATTGCTTCAGTGATGCTATCCAGCCATCTAATCCTCTGCCGTCCTCTTCTCCTTTGGCCTTCCATCTTTCCCAGCATCAGAGTCTTTTCCAAAGAGTCCTCTCTTCGCATTAGGTGACCAAAGTATCTGAGCTTGAGCTTCATTATCAATCCTTCCAATGAGCAATCAGAGTTGATTTCTTTAAGATTGACTGGTTTGACCTCCTAGCAGTCCAGGGGACTCTTAAGAGCCTTCTCCAGCACCACAGTTCAAAGGCATCAATTCTTCGGCGTTCAGCCTTCTTTATGGTCCAGCTCTCACAGCCATACATTACTACTGGAAAAACCATAGCTTTGTAGCTCTTTGGGAGACTTAGCAGGAGACTCCCAGACGTGGTCTGGAGGGCAGATCAGACACTTGCTGGCGGGCACGAACGAGGCCTCAGACCCTCAGATCGGTTCGTTGCCCGCTGCGGAGCAATGATGGGAACTGCCTTGGCCCGCCAGCCGCCTTCCTCCCACCCTCCTCAATCAGCAGTTACTTGGTGGGCGCTCAGTGGCCTCGGAGGCAGCCGGGGGAAGCTTGCTTAGTGGCCTTCGCAACTTGGGAACTGGAGCACCCTGCCTCATCCCTTGCACCCAAGGGCTCCTGCGTTGGAGTTCCGGTTTACTGTTACGCCTTTTGGAGCTTGCCTGTCACAAAAGAGAAGCTCAGATTTACAGCGGCATCTCAGGCTTTAAATCTGCCAGGTGCCACGTTATATTTAACTGGGAAGCCAGTACCCGTATTTTACCTGAACCACATGTTTGAGAAGCGGTGAGAACTGTGTGTGTTGGCGGAAAACAGATTGACTAGCTGCGTGGTCCTCGGAAAATGCACATTGGGGTTTGGAGGCAGTGGCTGAGCGGGGTCACCCAACAGAGGTTTTCCAGGAGGGCGGCAGTTGCCTCCAAGACTCACCTGCTGAGGCGTCTCCCGGCTGGTTCCTGCAGCTCCAGCCTCGGGTCGGTTGAGCCACAGAAAGGGCAGTGCGGGATATGGATGCCGGCTACTTGGATCTGGGCCTGCCCGCTGATGAGAGAAAGCGGGGCGGACGTCTGAGTCAGAATGAGTTGACTCCTGTCCGTCGCAAGAAAATGTCAGAATCCCTCTTCGGAGAAGGGGAAAAATAAATTGCATGACAATGGCTGTGGTCGCACGCATTAGCCAGACCTGGTGCAGTGAGCAAATCCCAATTGCCTAGGTAGTTTCTGGTTTTTGTATTGTGTGCAAAGTCAACACTGGGTTATTTAAGTAAACCAGGTTAATTGTGAACAAGTATGATTACTGGTTGCATATCGTGCACATTGTCTGTGTGCGCGTAACATCTTGAAACTCTTTAATTATACGAACATGTATAGACCACCCCAATTAAACCCTGCCTAGTGTACAAAAGGACCCCCCATAAAAGCAAATTTCCCGTAATGCAGAACAATCACTAATGTCAGATGGGTGCCCCTCCCTCCACGTTCCCCAAGACCAACACAGGCCACTTGAAAGGGGAGGCCCGGGGAGGCTGGCCAGAAATCCAGAGGGAGGGGGCCGGGGCTCTTCGGAGGGCACAGAGAGGGCTGGTCCTGCCCCCCCCCTTGCTGTTTCCAGGGAGATCTCTGGCGTGTCGGCGTTGAGAGACCGGGCTTCCCCGGAATAAGACACCGCTGTTCATTGTGGCCGGATCAGTGAAGAGTTTGGACTCTCGGGCCTCCTTGAGCTGCCTCCAGGTGAGACAATCCCGCCTCCCTGCCTTGGGCCCGAGGCCGCCGCTGCAGCAGAGCCCTCCGCAGAGACCCGGGAACCGGACCTTCCGGACGGTTTCACCCTCTGCCCCTCCTGGGGGACATAAACCAGTCGACTTAACAAAGGGTGCGCGCCAAACAGTCACGGCACCGTTTTTATGTAGTGTTTACAGATTCTGAACAAGTGTTTTCTGCCCGGAGGTTCTGGTTTTAATCTAATTTCCACCCACTCTGAATTCTATTTATGGGATGCTCGGTAGTAAGAGTGAAGTGGCTGGGTTGTTTCCTGGCCAGCCTTTGCCAGAAGAGTGGATGAACGAGCACCGTGGTTTATGGCGGGCTCGCGGCAAAGCCTTCGCTGAGATCCCTTCCGCACACCTCCGTTTCGTACAAAGTGGAGCAGATGATTTATGAAGAGGTCTCATCCCGTGCAGTTAGTTCACGGCAAGCTTTTGGCAGGAAGGGTTTGGTAGGGCAGTGCAGAGAGCAAGTGCCAAATGTTGTCCGGATTCCTTTTATTTTATTTTATTTTATTTTTCTAAGGCATTAAACTCTTCTGGGAAAAATCCACAAAGCACAGTAGGTTGCTCATCTGGTGTGCATTAAATCTGCTCCTTGACACGGCTTCCCTCTGTCTTAGATGAGCTTCTCACTCCTTCTCCATCCTGAATTGATGTGGCTATTGGGCATTATAGTTTTCGGGAGCCCCTTTGATTGGCGCGGCTACTTACTGGCTCAATATAGCGGAACCATCGAAAGCAGTCTGGGGGCAGCTTCTCTCCAGAGTGTAAATGCACAAATTAAAATTAAATGCTTTCATTTTTTAGATCGAAGATTATGATTGTGATAGTGAGGGTGGTAGGGATTTAGGATCTTACAGGCATTTCCACATAGGATAATGTACAGTATTTAAAAAAAAAAATGCAGGAAAGTCTGGTTTTTGTGCAATGAAATTAAACATACAGACTTTATTTACTTGGATATCTTGACGCTGAACTCTTCTTGCCAAAGTTATAATTCAACAGGCTGATTTTCATTTTCCCATGAATCAAACTGTGTATGTGTAAAAGTCCTGCAGCATAATGGCACGGCTGGGCAGAGATGGCCAGTGTTTAAAACACCATCTGTGAACTGTACCGTTCAACATTTGTTTCATCCAACGCAAAGTGATTCTTGTTCTGGGCGAAGGTCCATCTAGAGCCCAAGGTGCTGAACTGGCAGTCACAGGAAGGGGATGTTAGCATTCTGGCAGTCACCTGTTTATTATTAATGTTGTGTGCATTTTATCTGTGACACACATCAGTCCAAAGTCATATTGCCAGTCCTGTTCACGTCAGCCTCGAATTTGGGGATAACGGTGCCAAACAGCCTCTGTGAGACGAGCACTTCAGAGCTTCGGCCGCAGGGAGGGCTCCCGAGGGGAAGGGAGTTCTCTCCCTGGAGAATCGGGAGCCCCGGGCAGGGAGGGATCCTCGCAAGTCCACAGAAGCAGGTTCTGGGGCCTTCTTGTCCTACGGGACTCACCGGGGTGTGTTCTGCTGTGAGAGAGAAACGTCTCAAAAGGCCCCAGACGGCAGAGCTGCCGTGGAGGAGGAGAGCCACTGGCCAGCTTTAAGGAGCTGCTGATGGGTGCTGAAGCGCCGCACCACCCGAGTAGACATAGGCGGAGGGCGGACCGGCGGTTGCAAGAGCTGCTGAGCTCGGCAGGGTGCGGGGCTCTGGGTCCGTGAGGCAACCCAGCGTTTTACGCACCCCGTTGCAAGCTCTCTTCGGGGGAGAGGAGATGAGGGTGGTGCTCGGAACCCCTCCGCCACGCGGGGAGCCCCCTCCCTCAGGCCAGGCGCCCTTGACCTGCCACCGGAAGGATCGGAGGGGCGTCTTCGGGGTGTCTCCATGGGGGGCTGCTGCGTGAACGGAGAAATGCTTCTTCCTGTGATTCGGCTGTTATCAGGCGTGCCTTCTGTGGTGGGTGGTTTAGGTTCGCAGCAGGACATGCTGGAAAGTGAAGTTTCATATCCAAATTTCAATAACTGGCTAGAATATTAAACTAAAATCCTCCTTCCTTATATTGCATCTGAGACTTTTCAGTCTTCTAGCAACTAAGGGTTACAGCACCCAGCCTTTCAGTTTTGGCTGTGAGGGGGTCCGAATCAGAAAGATTACCCAGGTACAAAAAAATTCACTTAAAGGTTGTTATTTAAACTTGGATCAAAGTCAAGGCATTGACCTTAAAGAATTGTCAACAAATTAGACTCAGTGAATTAACCAACAGAGTAGGAATTTCAGCAGCATTACAACATATGATAATGACCTAGGATCAAAAAGAATTCTTAACAAGAAAAATAGTAATTTCGGGGTTAATTTATGAAGGCCAACAGCAAGTTCATGCAGCTCACAACCGAGCAGAACCTAACTGCTGTCAGAGAAGGACGAATACAGTGTATTTTAAAGAAGTCTATTTCTTCACACTTACAATCCATTTCTGTAAGGGAGGAAAAGAGCGTTTATTTGCAGTCCAACCCAGTGTTTGGTAAACAGGCATTTGGAGTCGCGTTTGTGGAAAGCCTTTGTTGGTGAGGACAAGAGCATCATCGCTTGCAGCCTTGGAATGCCTCTCAGCGCATCACACTTCCGGTGGGCACCGGATCCAGACCTTTTCTGCATGACGTTTCGGTCTATGATTCATTCCAGTACGTGTGGCCTGGTGTTGGTTCCAGAGAATCTAAGCTAATCATTTACAAATTGCTGAATGAACATGCCCAGATTAATGGTGTTCCAACATCTTAAAATAAACTTGGTATATGTCATATGCAATTTTTTGACTAAGTATATCTGACAGCATTTCTTTGTTCTGGTCACACCCTTTTATACAACTGTGAGGTCATGTTTGTGGTACGGTGGTACTCTGAAACCAAGAGTCGTTCCAGAATAGAGGACGGGTTAAAGTTGCGACCGTGGCCAGGGAGGCCAGGTTCAAATCCATTGCTGACCACCGAATTCACTGGGTAGACACACTTTCACTTAGCCCAACCTCACAAGATTGTTGGGGAAGGGCTAGAATGAGAGGAAACTCCTTTGCTGTTGAGAAAAGGCGCAATATGGATGCAATCAGTACTCAGTAAGTGGGGAGTCCTTTGCAGAGCAAGTTGGTACTGCAGTGTGGGTGCCTCACCGCTCCCCCTCCCAGCTGCCTAGCTGGGTCCAGCTCAGGGTCTCCTGCCCGTGAAGACATTCACTGCCCCTTGCAGAGAACCTGGTCAGAAGCAGAGGTCTCAGGCAAGACTGACGTTTGTAGTTCATACGCTGAATTTTATTAGGCACGCCAGCGGTCTCTGCTCAAAAGCTGTTCCTCCTGCCTCATCTGTGGCGGAGAAGCAATGAAATAACTGAACTTCAGGATCCGTTGCTACCTTTGTCTAGTAAATCGTTGATAAACCTTTGCACTTTATTGTTTCATAACAATTGGTATTGATGCTAAAAATCATGAGACTACAGGGAATCCCTGGGTTAAGGATGCCCGGGTTAAGGACGACCTATAGTTAGGAATGGAGCCTATGGTAGCAAAATTCAAGTTAAATAGACAATGATTTGTGTTAAATACACAATGGTTCGAGTTCATTACACAAGACTACCTATGCAGTATTATACAATAATACTGTTCCAGCTTACATACACATTCGACTTAAGGACAGACCTTGGGAACGGCACTCGTTCTTAAACTGGGGCCCACCTGAACTTGAAACTTTGTCTTCAGTGTCGTACAACCAAAAAGCTTCCCGTTTTTGTGCTTCTCACCTGGGCTGCTTGCGTGGAGAAGCCTTTTCTTCCTCCCTCCCACAGGGCAGTGGGCCTGAGTGCCCCACACAGCGCTTGCTGGTTGGGCCCCGAAACAGTTCTTTGGCAGGGCCAACTTCCCTTGATTTGTAGTATCTCCAGCTCTTCTCCCACCTCATTCCTCTTCCTCCCCAATTCCCATCTGGGAAAAAGTTGATCCCATAGCACGTTACGTTCTTACACCTCTTGCTCTGCACTGGGAGGCAAAGTCAGATCTTTGCAAAAGATGTGGCTACGCAGGCTTGTAAAATATGGAGAACAACATCCCAGAAGGCTGTCCCACTGGAATCTTCCCTCCCCAGGCACAACAGAGTTGTAAATCTCTCTCTGCCCCAAAAGAGAGAGAGAGAGCTTTGGATGGATGACGCCCAGTACCAAAGGCTGCTCAGCTGGCCCCTTCCCTCTCCCCCTGCAGCTATTCTGGAGGAAGGGCTCCTTGTGCACAGCATGGACTACCAGCTTCCATGAGATAAGGTCTGGGGATAGGGTCCCTGGAGGGAGATAAGGGATCTGCCGGGTCCTCTGCTAGACCCTTCCTTCCTTCCCTCCTTCCTTCCTTCCCCACCCAGCCACCCCCCCCCACCTCCTCTGGGAGAATCCCTGGGGGAGGGGGCCGCCCAGAAGCCGCCTTGGCCAGACCCTCCCCTCCCCGTGGGAAGAACTGTAGGAGGGGCTGGTTTTTCAGGAATAACAGAGCTCACAAATTTTATTTGCACCAGAGTTAGGGTTGGTTAATGTTACCTTCTGATGCAGCATCGCTGAGCAGAGTTCAGTATCCTTCAGTGAGATGGTCTGCCCTGCGTGTTGCTTTATGGAAAAATGGGCTCTTCAGATCTGGAAGTTGGGAGCCTACTCCTTCCTCTCAGCTTAACGCTCCTACTAGCCCAAAATGTCGAAGCTGAGCAGCTCCCTCTCCTTCACTGTGTCTGTGAATGAAGTGGCCATTTTGGTCATGCAGAGTTGTCCATGGCGATTGTGAGGCGTTTTCTCACTGTTTCAGCCCTGAAGTGTCTGCTCCTTAGCTGACCAAGCCTGCAACCGCTCTGAGAAGAGATGAGGCCAGAGTGCGGATTAAAATGTCTTTTTACTCAAAGACTATGTTTAATCTGCAGGGCTTCCAGCAACACAATCCATTATTCCATTAACATGGGTGTATTTGTTACTTACGAGCTCCTTGTAGCAAACGAAAGGAAAAAAATCCTACAGAGGTCTTCTGCCTGTTTGGACCGATTGGCATGTTATTTCTAGTGCGCAGGGAGTCAATAGCACAAATTTCTGTAACAAAAAATTGTGACTAGGTGCTGAAAATTGAATTGAGAATTTGGTTGAAAATAGACGGCCTTTCGGCGGACTATTGAAGATGGTAATGAGGGTGGATAATGGCTGAGCCAACTTCCTCAGATACTTCCTTCACAAACCTCTAAACACATTGAACCGTCAAACATTGGGGAGCCGTCAAATGTCGGGGCAATTTCCTTGGCATCTCATCTTCTAAAGATTGCCCTCTTCATGTTGGCGAGATGAGCTCCATGTACTTCTGCCAAGGTTCAGTTCATGGAGGAGGGTGGCTGAACAAAATCCGTTCCTTGTGAAACAGGCATACTAGCACAAAGGCGCTTAAAAAGATTCCTTCGTAGCAAAGGTGTTAACCTGAGCAAGCCACGATTGCTTGAGTTTTAAAAAACAAATTCCATTTAAGAACAGCAGAGGTCAGACTGTGTTACAAAATGAACTGTGGTTTCAATTAAAAAAATACATTCTCTTTTACCCATATATATTGAAAATATACAAATGTTTTTGTATATGCTTTGCATGCAAAAAATGTTTTGCATGCAAAAATGTGCAAAAGTAGGTCTCGGGGAATAGGGACCGAAAGTCTAAAGATGGGAACTATGCATCTGACTTCGTATAAGTTGTAAAGGAAAGATTGCCTTGCACTCATAAGGGGAGAAGTGTTATGAACATATGGTGCCTCTTTCTCAGATAATTCGGTTATGCCACAAGAGGCACATCTGTTCCTGCTCCTGTCGAGGGTAGTTTGAACACGAAAGTGAACAGAATAGCTCAGTGCGAGGCTGGTCCAGGGAAAAGGAGCAGAGTACAAAAAAGTGTTGAAGGATCGCCTAATTGTTTTGTCCTTATAGGCTACAGAAATAAATGTGTATGTAGAGAGAGGACCTTATCCTGGAATGGTTGGTTCTAAGTTAATTGTTCATACTCCTGCTGCTGCCCGTTGATCAAGCCTAGTGCAGATACCTTAGCAACCTGATGGTTGCTTGTACTTAAGGTGTGAGGAGTGTGCTGTGGATGCTATGACCTGTTCTCTGATTCATGGTAACTATGATGGAGGGACAACATTCAGAGTGGAAATAGTTGCCACTGTTCTGTTGAGGTTCTCAGTCAATATATCTGATAGCAGTACTGGTTAGAGTTAGGCTAATAAACTTAAAGCCAGTGCAGGCAAAAGAGAGGTGTGCCATCGTTACAATAGGACTGGCAACACCCCTTTGATGAGATGGAATTCCCAGAAGAATTGGGCTCACCATCTGGGATGTTCTGGATTCAGTTTTGTAGCTGGAAGCTCAGGTGGCAACCGAAGTGAAGAGCACCTTGCCCAGCTTAACTTGATACACCAACGGCTTCCATTTTTGTAGATGTCAGATCTGGCTATATTGACATGTGATTTAGCAACCACTAGATTGGATTAATGCAACACATGCATTTTGCTTGGGGTTTCCTCTGAGGGGTCTTTGGAACCACAGCCCATCAGGAACACAGCTGCGAGAATTTTGGTGGGTGTTTGCAGGCAGAGTTATTACAGAAATCCTGTAAGGGTCCCACTAGGAACTAGATGGTTTCCATGCACAGTTCCAAGTGTGGGTCATAACCCTTAGAGCCCTAAAGAGTGTGGGTTCAGAAGCTCTCCAGGACTGTCTGTTCTCCTGTCAGCTTGTCTGTTCCCTGGGATACAACGGAGGCTTTTTGGGCCACCAAAAAGACCTTCTCAGCCAATACAGCTAAATTCCAGAACTCCTGGTTTGGCACACGTTCACTCTGTGGTTCACGCTCTTGCTTCGTAGGAAGGCATTTTCTGCACCGGCAACCTAAGTTATTAAAGTGGCTATCCTGTACTTTTGCCAAGTTATACCTTTTGTGGATATATTGCATTGTTTTTGGAAATGTTCTTAGGATTGTCTTTGTTTTTGTCTTTGAAGCACTTTAAAAATTGTACTGATTTTAAAAGTTGTGAGCTACAACTGAAGAATAGGATAGAAACCTTTCTATAAATAAATGGTTCATGGCAGATACAGATTGGAATGAAGCTTGGAAATTTGCTTGCAAGCCCTAATTAAAGAAGACTCGTTCCAGATGGTACAGATAGTCGACGTAGTGAGCTTTGGCAAATCTTTCTTCTTCTCTACCTGGTTCCTTTTTGGGATCTGTAGATATGAATGATACACAGCTGGATAATTTTCTTCTTTTAAAAATGGCTTTATTGTCATCATCTTCACACTTAAGCTAAAAAAAATGTCACAAGTCCTGTTGGATCAGAGTGTTTGGCACCCACAGACGAGATGCAAATGCAGGAGTGTCTCCCTGCTCAGTTCCTGGCAACTGGCTCTTGGAGGACCGTTTCTCACATTGCAGCTAACGTGAAGGTTCTCAAGCAGCTGATCACACTAGTCATCTTCATTCATTGCTCTGATGTAGCTCTTCAGAGAACGGTTCCCCCCATCTCTTGGGGGTCACGTTGTGTAATGGTATGTAGGAATGACCTTGGGAGACAGGCTGAAGAGACACAACCAAGGAAAAGGTCAGATAAAAGGCAGCTGCGCCTGCAGCAGGAATGTGGGCAGGGCAAGAGGCTCAGAAGGGACCCTCCCTAGTTTCTTGGGCTGTAAAGGGGGCGGGGGGACAGGTGTACTTTCAGACTTGCAAGATTCTGTTAATGTAATCTTACAATATATGCTGGTCTATGACTGTAATAAATTTATTAAATTAAATCTTACAATAAAGTAGAATTAGCGCATCTGGCCGTGCTTCCTGTCTGGTCTACCTCGCAAGCCTGACCCATTGGGACTGGAAGATGGTCCCCAATGCCCTGATTTACATCATGACCCACTGGTTTCCTCCCTCAGTTTCTAGCCCTGCAGCCATTTCTCTCTAGCCAGTCTGGAAAATGACTCAGAGGTTGCTCTGAAGGGGCTGAAGAGTAGAGGGAAGCTTCTGTTGTGTGAATTCTGGCCAGTTTTGCTGGCCTGGATCTGGGCTCTGACTGTAGCACGCTACTGCTGGTCCAGCCTTTCTTCTCTAACGTGGGAAGGAAGGGCACTAATTTGCATGTATAACCTGCTATCTGTGTTGTTGCTTACTATTTTGAACAAGAACTGAAGTTTGGGGTTTAATATACAGGACCCCCTTGGTTGTCCCAATGAAATAATTGTACGAATGTGTAGCTCCTAATTAGAAGGGGAACCATGTTGGTTTTGCTTGTGGCATGGTGGGGTGGAAGGCAGCCCAACCTTTACGTAAAGAAACTGTTCTGCACCACGGTCTACAGCAGAAGGTCCCTTGTGATAGAACTTAAGAATCAGTTCACTCATCTGCCTTGCTAGGAATTGCAACGTCCTTTCTCACGTAGACCACAAAGGCGTGGATAGTGGGTGGGTGGCGGTTCTCTCTCTCTCTCTCTCTCTTTGCAAAACCAAGCTCAGCCTGACATTTAAATATTGATGGCTAAGCATTTAAACCCACTGGTTAATTTGTTGTTTCTGATGAAGAATCACCCATTTATAAAGCCTGAATAAATTCATGGCTCTCACTGCCTTCTGAATGTTTTAATTACAGTGGTTTTTCTTGTTTGAAAATTTCAGCAAAGTGAACAAAGCCGTGCTCCTCACAGATGAGGCATCTTGTGCTTCAGGAAAAAAAAAGTCAGCTGTTGACGGAGCTGCAATAGAAGGTTGTAACAACTGCACATTCTTGGGAGGAGTCGTACAATAGGTCCACATCCTGCTGTCTTACTGATTTATAGCCTAAAATGGAGTTAAACATACCATTAATATCAGGTGTCAGATTCCTGTTGAAGTATATCATCATGCCTGTTCTCCTGGCTTCTGAGATGTATGGAACATGTGCACTTTGCAATAAATCTCTGAGATGATCCCTTGATTGAAGTAAAACCACATCTAAGAAATGTGAAAGACTTTGAAAAAAAATACCCTTTTGCAGTGTTGGTCTTCAACCTGCCTTTGTACAGCTCCTAGTAACATTTCTAGATTGGGTGAATTGCACTGATGATGTTGAACACGGCCAAATTCTTTGTACTGAAGAGGAGGATAAAATTGGCTATTTCTTCTTTAACATGAATGAATTTAGGTTGTAGGTTTGTTCACAATTGCTCTTTCATGTTAATGCACTTCACATTTGAATGATGGGCGATGGCAACTCTTTCTGGAAATGTTCAGCATGAAAGGAAATTTTATCAACAGGCCAAAGAAAATCTCAATGGAAAAAGATTGGATTTGATTAAGTGGGGAATTTTAATACTTTACCTCCTCATTTAATATTTCCTTCCACCTTCTCCCATTTTTAGCCATAATTTCACAGTCGATGCATGAGCTAATGCTAAAAGTATTTACAAATTCACATTTCTTACATTGAGTGAAGTGAAAGAGGTATCTTGCTTTACAGGTTTGAAATAACATTTTTTATTTGTTCTAGGAAATAACTTCAGGGTTTAAGGAGCAGGGATGGGCAGGGTGCCATGGAATGGCTGCGGAAGAAATATACAGGAAACGGCCTGCTTTTTGTCTGAGTTGCTAGGTGGGCAGAGTTCGGACGTTCTTACACGGGAGCGTTCCGAGAGGGAGCCGATCATGGGAGTGAGGGCGGTCTGAGAATCGCCACTTAGGCATCTTGTCTAGTGCACAAAAGCCATTTGTGCCACCCCAAGGTATGTGGCACCTTAGGTCGAAAGTAGCAGGTGTCTGAAAGGGAGTTTCATCCAGCTTTACAGAGATACTCCACTGTAATGTGACACATAGTACGGCTGTGCAGAGAACGTCCAAGGGTTTTAATTTGCAGGGTCTTTCGCTGGGGAGCAGAAAAGTTCTGGGAAGCCCTGTGAGGCTTCTCCCAGCAGAAGGCCGCTGCCAGGCTTCCGGCTTTTTGCTGTTGGGCTCAGCTGTAGTCCAGCCAACTCCTTGGCCCCCAACTGTCACTTCTTCCAGGCACCCCGTCTTCACATTCTCCAATTTCAGCTGTTCAGAGATCTTCAGATATTCCAGTTCCATGTTCAGAACAGTCCTGTGAGGTTGGTTAGGCTGAGTGGGGAGCAAATGGCTCAGAGGCCCCCAACAAGCACTGGGGACACGGGAGCCCCACTTGAGGGGGAAGACGTGGACCTCCAGTTGCCTGGTTCCCCTGCTGCCTTCCAACTGCTGTGATATACAGACTGCTGCTGTGACGGAATGGACTCATGAAGGCCGCGCTCAGGGAGATAAGCGTGTTCTTAGTCCCCGGCGGGAGCGTGGGAAGTTCAAGAAGATGAGGCTGGCACCTCCCTAAGGAATTCACGGTGTTGCGGCTGGCTGGCTTGGGAACTAGGGTTCAGTCTGGGGAGATTTTCTGTCTGGAGGTTGTAGCTAATAAACGCAGCAGAACTGTATTTGCATTGTCTCTTGGGGTTCTTTGGGCTGAACCTGACAGCTGCGGTATCGCTGTCAGCCTCCCTCTGCGTGTGCGGTTAATTCGCGGATTTTTTTAATCTACTAATGTCTTCCTTTGTCTCATTTCATCATTCTGAAGCACATTTCTTTAAATTTTGGTATTCTTTCCCCAATTTCTTGCCCCAGTTGTCTGCACCCCTGCTGGAGATCTGTGTTCCGCTTAAGCCCGCTAGACCGTGGACCTGTTCTCATCCCCTTCCTCCTCCTGGGCCAGCCTGTCTGCGTTTGGACCCTTTCCTGCCCTCCTTCTGCACCACTGCCCTCCCAGGACGAGTCCTGACCTTGATGCACCAAAGCCAAACTCTCCCTGGTAGGACACCGTTGTCTGCTGGGCTCGAGTGCCAGGCTGCTCCTGGTGGGCGCACAGCACAGGTGCCTCTGCTGAGAGGGGCTCGGGGAGGGGAGGGGAGGGGAGGGGAGGGTTTTTCAACGTTTCCTTTCTACCGGCGCCCGGAGAAGAAGCTTCCTGCAGAGGCGGGTGCAGAGAGCGAAGCTCTTGATGACGGTTGGCTTTGGAAATTGGTTCCTTCAGCTCTGTAGGAGGTTATACACATAATAATAGCTTTTGGCCTGTTAATCCTATAGCTGGTATGTGGATAATGTACATAGCAACTGGCAGAGGGTAATTTGATCTCTTGTTCCCGGAGAAACGCCTCAGAAAGAGAAGAGGGTTCTGCTAAACTTGCTCAGCTATCTTAGTGCTGTTGGCAGCAAAGTGGGGGACGCTCACTCTGTCGCCCTGATCAAGGGGGAAGGTGCGTGTTCGAGTCTTGCCGACTAAGGTAGAGCAAAACCCCTTCTTGAGCCGAGTGACCAAACCGAGTGGGAGGACTCTGTATTGCCACGAAAACAGCAGAGGGATGATTGAGTTCGGCTTATCCTTTATTTTGGGAGAAATGTATTTCTGAGGGAAATGAAATAGGAGCTTTTCATTACAAAATTGCTTGGGTGTGATGTTTATTTTCCTAAATCAACTTGACTAGCTGATTCCAATTCAGAAAATCTAGATTCCCTTCACCCGTCCGGTTTCGGCTTGATTTATGTTCCCCTCCGTCGGTTGATGTCATGATTTTAACATCTTTCCCAGAGGCCATTTCTCTAATCCCGTGCCAAGAAGGAGCTTCGTTTGGCTCTGAACTGGTTGTAATATTGCACCTAATGTCCTTCCTTGGGCTGTGCTTGGTGCCGGCTGCATTCTCTTTTCCGGGGACTTCACAGCATTTTCCATCGGCACAAATAAGTTAAATCTAGATCTGTGGGAAGCCCCGATCGTGGACTTCCTGAAATATATGTAAGTCCTGTTATTTATCAAGCAAAAATAGGAGTTTGGTCATACTATGAAAGTTGATGAATGTGTGTGTGTGGGGGGGGGGATAAGTCTCAATCTTCTTTTCTCTGCCCCCAAAATATCAAGAAGGTGGCGGGGGGCAGATTACAGTTTCTTAATTTCTGACTTTCATTGTAACTTTAAAACATGAACATTAAATTCTGCAGTAGAATCAAAGCATCTGGGTTTCCCATAAAAGGAGGGAGGGAGGGAGGGAGGAAGGAAGGAAGGAAGGAAGGAAGGAAGGAAGGAAGGAAGGAAGGAAGGGTTTCCAGCAAACCTCTTGGTTTAAGTACTACTTGCTTTTGCTTTTCAACCAAATATGCTATGCAGAGATGATACCTCAGTATTTCTAGGGAATGGAATATAGAGGGGAAAATTCTGTTACCCAGATGCAGAGTAATGAAAGCAGAAATACCCTCAAGAATAGTGTTTCTCAATCTTGACAACTTTAAGACGTGTGGACTGCAACTCCCAGAATTCCCCAGCCGGGAATTCATGCTGGCTGGGGAATTCTGGGAGTTGAAGTCCACACGTCTTAAAGTTGTCAAGGTTGAGAAACACTGCTCTAGAAACTGCCTTCAAACTGTAGGAAAATTTAAGCGACAAAGAGAACTGAAAGAGCAGCCATCTCAATCCCTTCTCCAGGAGCAGGGCTTCCTTGCAGTGTCCGTGGGCACTTGACTGATCTTTTTTGGTTTTGGATGGGTCAGGCCATGGCGGCATCTGCTTGAAGCTTTCAGCTGAATAGTGACTGAGACTACTTAGTCCTTCATCTGCTTTCCCTGATCAGTCTTGCTCCCCGGCCACTGACGGGGCCTTTCGGGGTCCTTCCCGGCTGCAGCAGGCGGCGTCTCCTCCTCCCGGATCGCATCCCTGCGGTTCAGGGAGGGAGGGAGGGCCCTTCTGCGTCTCCTGCAGAAGAAGGTGAACCGACCCAGCCCTGCAGCGGGCGCGGTAGCGTGTCCCTCTCTGGCACCCCTGCCCACGGACAGCGGAATACTCCAGGGAAAGAGCGGTTGGCGTGGCTGTTCAATTCAGCAGTATTTAGGTTGGGTGGGTTTATTCCGGCTGTATCTGGATTCCGCCTTGGATGTGCAGAGAGGATCCAAATGTCAACACAATCAGTGTTCCACAGGAAAAAAATACATGTATTGCCGGACAAGGTAAAAATGAACGCAAGCAACCGCATTATTTGACTGTACGTGCAGCTTAATTGAAACCTGACTTTCTCTCAAGGGCGTCCATAATGCTTTAACTGATATGGAGGGGGTGGGACCATTGCAGCCTCTTTGCTCTGTTGACGTCGTTGAGAGACATCCTGCGCACCCAAATGTCCCGAGTGAATTTTTTTGCAAAGCTCCTTCTCGTGGTGCCGCCCCCTCCTTCAGCGTCTCACTGGGGAGAAAGAGGCTGCCGGTCAGGCAGGAACTGCAACCACAGCTGGTGATCGGTTCCCATTACAAAACCCTCGGCTTCCAAGACACGCCACGTGGTTGAAAGTGACTCAGGTTTGTGGAAATGTGGTGGTTAGTCTGGGATACCAGACTTCAAATGCAACAGTGATTTTATTTGAAACAAGAACCCTTATAGTTGCTACTAGGTAAAGTTTCTCTATATGTTGATGAAGTATTTTCCAGAAGTGTTAATTTAGGTGTTACTTTTTGCTTTATCTCATTGTGAAGAGTGACCTCTGCAGAGATTGCAAAGCAGGGTCATAAGAAAAGGGCCGGACATTTAGTTTCCTTTATTCTCGTGATTCGCTACAGCTCATTTTCTTCTTCTGGGGCCATTTTTTCCTCCTTAATGCAGAGAGTACCTGGCCTTGAGTTATGTTACTATTGCTCTTCCATTCCGCTTAAGGCTAGGAATAAAACAATGAATAAAGGTTTGGGGGGGAGATGTTGACCAGCATGCTCTGATTCACACATAGGTCTATTAAGGCATAATAGGATATTTAGCTTAATGTGTAAAACCAGCTTTTACGGTTGGTATTGGATATGGACCAGATCACTGTGTTTTATTTAACAAATCATAGCTAAAAGTCTCTGCTTAATGTTATGTATGAAAGGCACCTTTAGAAGAAGCCATGATATGACTTTTCGAGTTTGGGTTAGTGCAGTGCGTAAACCAGCAATTTTAAGGGCTGACGCTGGCACGGCAGGCTCTCCGATGCCTAGAGATGGTTCAGAAGGGTGAGGAGAAGGTGCCTTTAGTTCAGGCCCCCAAAGCCGTTGAGAACATTTCCCTATTCGCTCTACAGTGATTGTGTTGGAGGCATATGTCGGCAGCAAAGTCTCTAACCTGACAAGCAGCCTGGATGCTAACCCTGGCAGTTGTTTGGTCAAGCTATGTCTGGGCAAACCCTGATTAGAATCGCGGGTGCACACTGCTTGGTCTTGATAAGCACCCTTGATCCAGGAGATGAGAAAGTCTTGGCTTCTTATGGACTCTGGAAAGGAATTGGCCTAGATCAGTGTTTCTCAACCTTAGCAACTTTAAGATGAGTGGACTTCAACTCCCAGAATTCCCCAGCCAGCATGGCTGGCTGGGGAATTCTGGGGTTGACATCCACTCATCTTAAAGTTTCCACAGTTGAGAAACACTGGCCTAGATGGTCAGGTTGAAGTGGCTGATCTCACAGAAACAGCTTCCATGGTCTTATATACCAACAGCGCTTGATCTGGTCATGTTGGTGTTTCTTTGGGGAAGTTTAAGACCATGTTCTGGTATAAGAGTCCTTTGTCACTTTGACCAGTTTGTCCCAGTCTTCTGAAACAGAAGTTAAAAAGCCAGGAGTTAAGTTAGGGTGTACATATTCACTTGAGCCAACTTGGTTGACAATAAATTGCAAAAAATATCAGAGAGGCTCTTTTAATTATAGTATTATTGAAAGAGCAAGGCTGGAACCCGTTGGCAAAAGGAAAAAATAAAGACAAGATGCAATTACGTACGTAGAGCTTTTCCTTCTGGCACCAGATTTTCTCAGATTAGGTTCGTGGGATTCTTTCTGCTCATGCTTGTTGCAGAAATGAGCCGCACCCCTGACTTAGCCAGCTGGAGAAAAACGTTGCTTTGCTTTGATCAGATTAGGCATCATTGTGCTTAACAATCAATGATTTTGTACTGTAGTAATGCATTAGATATTAATTGTGTCATGCTGCCTTCCCACCCAGTCCACCCAAATTTGTTGGGCTATGACTCCAGCCAGCGTGTTTGGAAATCAGAGGAGGTCTAGCGCAGGAAATGCATCCGGAAAGCACTAGTTTGGAAAAGGCCCCTCAAGTGAGCAAACCAACAAATGGAAATAAAATGCTAGCTACTGCCAATTAAATGGCCTTGTATTTTCCAGAGTTTAATCAATGCCATTTAATCTTAACAAACTGTCTCTCTGTCTCTAATGTTTTGATCTGTGCACCAATGGTCCCTAGGAGCATTTATAGGTCCAATATCATGAGGATGTCTGTCTTAGGATCCAGAAGTGTTGTATTGTAGTAGATTGTTGTAGATAGAAGCACTGTGGCCACCTTGGAGTTTAAAACCAAGGTATGGTTAATGCTATGTCAGCACAAGGTATGAAACTAACCAGTGCAGTGATAAACCACAATCTCTATTCCAAATGGTGTGACAAACTGTGCTTGGAGGAAACCAAATATGAAGATTTTCCAAAATCTTTGTGCCAACCTATGGTTTAAAATGATGCCTAAAGACAGTTTCTGCCTTTTATGCACAGTGTTTCACCATAAAAGATATTTTCAAAGTGAAACTGTTGGCTGCTAAGCAGGTGAGCTACACATTCACAATTTTTACACATTTGAGTCCTGCGAGCATCCGTCGCTTAGGAAGAGGCTTCTCACAAACCTTTGATGAATACTTCTATCCCATCTGAAATGGAGAAACACCATTCCTTGAGCCTTCAGACAAAGGTGGTGTTTGTACTTGTGATAATGTAGAGATTATTTCCATTTCTGACCACATTTTGCATCAGGAAATGGAAAATCCCACTTGCAGCTGGATGCAAGTTCCGAGGTAAGACCAGACTTTGTGATGTCAGCTGATGGAGGAATCTGGGCCCATGGAGATCAGTGGGTCTTCAGAAAGAAGGCTTTTCAAGGTGTGTCAGTTCCAGTCCACGTCAAGGAACAGAGGCCACTTGGTCCCTTGATCACCTAGGTTTGGTTCAGGATCCCACATTGTCACAGAAATTGTCGAAGGGGGACATGAATAAGCTAAAGAGGGTACAATTGATCAACTTTCAGAGTGCATTTCTTCACACTTCCATTATGACATTCAGATTCCTTGCTTCTGCTTGGCTGAACATTGTTGAAGAACAAGGAGTCAGTTCTCTAATGCTGAAATTTACAAGGAAGAAATTAGGCTATTCAGTTTTGCAGAGCAACAGGGTAAAAAGTCCACTCCCAGTGCTGGGACGAAGTCATCCAGTTCCCCCTTTCCCAGATGAATCAGGCCCAGCTTTTGAAGGACTTGAGGGCAAATCACCTTTGGACCCTGGAGCCATCTCTCTGCTTGTTCCAGAAATTCTTTCAGAAATGGTGTTTCATACAAGGACCTAAACAGGATTTAGAAAGGCAGCCCTACCCTAGTTGAAAATGGATTGATTGAATTTAGTAAATGGAGTGACAATTGGCTGAACTCCGATTCCTCTCATTTTGTGACAAAATTGTAATGGTCTATAATGTAAATAGTTTTACATAAAATAGCATTCAGAAATCATTTTTAAATAATTATTTATGATTTACATGATTTATTGGTCATTTTTCTGCTGAAAAATGGGAGAGATTAAAAGATGGATGATAATTTTGGAATACTTTTCTTAATTAATACATTATATTATATTATATATAATATGTATAATATAATATTTAAAGTCAACAAAATATTTCCGGCCACTTTTTTTAAAAAAAATGATTTTTCCCAGAAATTTGATCTTGTCCCACCCTGCCAAAGACTTCTTATCTCCATCTGTATGTTTTGGAAAGCAATTTTTCTCTGTTTCAGTGTAACTAAATGAAGATACTAGTATGTTGATTTAATGTTAATTTTTCTTCCATTATTTATTTACCTAAAGCAAATAAAACATTTAGTAGAGGTAGTTTTCTTTCCTTTTCTTCCTTGACTATTGTAAGAATTCATTACGTAGGAGAACTCTTTACTCTTATTCAAAGTTGCGTGACCAGATGGCAGTGGAAACCTGCGGGAGATGGGTTCTGCGTGTGGCCTGCTCTTGGAGAAAAGTTGGGTAGAATCGCTTTGGAAGAAAAGGTCTCTGAATGCAGTAATTCATGATCAGAATTACCTCCATCATACTTTTAGAATGTGGTTTTATTTAAATACAGCGTACTTCCCACTCATCAGCATGAGAGGTGACCACTGGCCTGAGGAGGCCATCTAAAATAGTTGGCCATCACTTCCCTTCCGCAGTGAAGGCCTCCGTACTGAAACTTTGTCTGACTTTGATGTCTGCTGCATTTCCCAAACTGGTTGAGACCAAATACCTCTCAAGGCTGGAGATGGGCTGGCTGCGAGTCCTGCAGGTGCTGGACTGTCCCTCCACTTTGGATTCTCTCCGAGCACCAGGACCAGGACCATACCCTGCCCCTTCCTTAGGGCATGGCTGAAAGGAAGCGGTGTCCTGCTCCTCAAAGGGAGTATGGACGTGCCCTGTTGAAAGTAACCCCACTGGTATATCTAAAGCTTCTCTTCTTCACAGTTTTCCCACGAGATTGCTTATTATTATGTTTTTCTTTGCAGGCAGTCACCGGGAAAAGTTTCGGAAACAAGAATTTTCGTGCTGCTTTAGAAAATGGAATCATCCTGTGTGAGTAAGTATTTTGAACCAGAAAAGGCCCGGATTTTTTTGTAAAGACTTTAGACACCACACGGTTGAACTAATGCTACTGTCAATCGTCTGAAACTGCAGAAGCAATTCTGCCTTTGGGACAGTGAGATCTTCCATGGCGTTTTGGTGCCTTATACATAGGTTTATCCTTCACTGTGTATGTCTGGGTTGAAAAAAATCAAGCTAGCCTGGCTAGCCAAGGGACCGCTTGTCTCCACGTATTTCTGCCTGTCCGACAGGTCAGGGAGAGTGGACATGCTCTGGGTCCCGTCGATTAAATATTGTCACCTTGTGGGACCCAGAAATGTGCCAACTCTCCTGCTGCACGTGCCCTCTGAATGATATCGCCCAAGAGATGACGTTCGGGAAATGATTAAAAACGTGGTTGTCCTCCCAGGGTTTGAGACGGGGGGTTGTGGAGTTCCTATGGGTTGGGGGTTTTATTGGTAGTGTGTGATCTTGGTTGGTTGTGAGTTTTGGTTGTTGGTTGGTTGTGACTTTTTCTAAACATGTTGTGGTTCTCTTTTAATTGTAAGCGGCCTCGAAATTGAATTAAATAAATAAACTGTTTTGTTTTGGATCTGAAGGGGAAGCAGTGAGAGGGAAACAGATGGGGTGGGGAGGGAGAGCGGGTGCGGGAGGCCATCTGGGTCGCGCGCCCCCCCCCCCCCCCATTCCCTGCTTCTTTTCTGGACTGCTGAAAGGTGCAGATCCAGACCGTGGCAGCACTAAGTGCAACTTTTTAAGCATGGTTGCCTTGAGATCATCTTATTACCTTTTAAAAATTTCTGCCCTATGTCATGCTTGGCAACCTTATTTTTGTAAAAACGAAACTACTCTGGTTTCAGAAATTCAGAAACCCACAAACTGAAGTTTTGTTGACAAACTATCTTGCTGTTCAAATAATAATTCAGACAATCATTCCCATATGTTATAAGAATGCAGAAATGTCTCCCAGGGCAAGCTTCCCTCCAGTCTTTCCTGTCTCCTTTTAGCGATTTTCTTCATCTGGGTACATTCTAGGAATGGAGATCTAATGTGAACCTTTGAGTGTATCTATAGAACGCAGTACATTTTAAAAACCAAACAACTTGAAAAGCATGAACAATTCCTCCTGAGAGCATTTGAGCTTTTAGTAAATACCCTTATTTTAAAAAGAACTTTAAAGTAGTGTTTATTGTTTTTGGCAGGCAGGCAATGAAATGTGAGAATATACAGTGTTTGGCAGATGGGGACCTCCTTCTGAAGCTTCACTTTAGTCTAGTGAGCACCCACTTGCAAGCAAAATGTATCCTGATTTGGATGATGCCCTTTAAAACAAAATTTTAGAAAGGGAAAGGGGGGGAAGCTTTCTGGGAAGATGGATTGCTTTGCTTTGCTTTGCTTTGCTTTGCTTTGCTTTGCTTTGCTTTGCTTTGCTTTGCTTTGCTTTGCTTTGCTTTGCTTTGCTTTCTTTGATGTGGGACCTTAGCTTTACAGATCATGGTCTTCATGATCTTATCACCACTTAGGCTTAGGCATTGCTGAGCTAACAGGGGAAAATGGTTGGCCTCTTACCAGGTTGTTGCACGGAAGTAGAAATCCTTAAAGGATAATTGTTCCTGGGTACCAGGGTGATGGGGGTTATCTTGCTTAATTTACATGGTGTGCCTTGTAGTTGATCACGGTGCTTTGGCTACTGAATCTACCAGCAGTTCTTCAGCTTCACCATATTGGATCGCTCTGGGTTCCCCCTCCTGTTCTTAATGTCACTGGAGCTGATTCATATCTGCTTTTTACTTGACAGCTGTAGCAACAAGCATTGGTAGACTTTTGTGATAAATCATTGCCGATAAATGTTTCATATGATAGAAAGGATCTTCAGTGGACCAGGTATAATAAGTCACTGGTCACTACATAAAAGTACTTATCCATAATTATTAGCAGAGCAGGAGCCAAATAGTGACTGACTTGGGTCTCAATAAAATCTGCTTTTAGGAGACATTGGGGCCTCTTCAAAGCCAGCCATGTGAGAATCTGGCCATGATGGTTTACTCTGAGGAATTTTGAAACCCTTTTGTCCTAGTCAGATTAGGTAGCGAGTCGGTCTGAGGTACCACCGAGTAAAGACTTCCTTTCCTTCTCTGCTGGCAACACTCTGGGGTCTTAGCTCACCCAGACAGAGCTGAACTGAGTCCTGTTTCTCAGAAGGAACAGATAAGTGTAAGATAAAATAACCTTCTGGTACTATAACAGAAGTGATGTCTTTAAGCCAGCAGCAGTCTAGTTGTGTTCCAAGGAACTCAGAGTTTCTCAGAATCTTATCAGAAATTTATTCCACAACAAAAGAGGTTCTAAAAGACTTTGTGTTGTTGATTCACACCGAGTGATAGTGAGGCCTGCCCAGGATTGGGCAGGTGCACGATCTGGGAGGGATCTCCTGCTCCAGCAGAGCAAGGCTTCCTTGGCAGACCCTTGAAAGCATCCCCTGGAGGAGAAGTTTTGAAAACCAGTATTTTAGATAGCACCAGCTGTGTAAAACCTGCATTTAACGTCTTTCATTATATGGTGCATTTATTTTCCCATGCTTAAAAAATATTTTTATTTAATATATCTCAGGTGTCTGATCTGTGCAAAAGCTGAAGCAAAAACAAGTTTACCCTAACCCTAATCAATTCCTATAGTTTAAAATGTGGACTACTTTGTAATTTTAATGTCTTTGTTTAACTTTAGAATTAAACAATACATTTAAAATTTTGATTAATCCGCTCTCTCTTTTTAATAGTCTAATTAACAAGATCAAACCTGGCATCATTAAAAAGATCAATCGCCTGTCAACACCAATAGCTGGATTGGTAAGTAGTAAAAATATGTTCTGGCACTGGCATAGGGGTGGTTGGCACCGATGCTAATAAAAGCTTTCTTGTCTCGTAATTATGCCATGCCTTTATGGAAGTGATGAAGATTTATTGGCTGCAGTTCATATTGGTTAGCCATGACAAGCCTAGTAGTTTCGTTTTGTATTATTTTCTGTACGCTAACGCCGCCAAAAGAGCGTAATCTTTTATCTCCCGTTTCTACTTTCAAATGCAATGTTTTGGCTAAAGACAAGAGGATCTCGTGCACGGGAAGGCTGTTGGGGTCCACCTTAAGCAGAATAGGCTGCAGTGTGTGAGAACCACGAGCTGTGCCAGTTCTGTGTTCTCCCCTCATGGAAAAAGGTGTTGGGTACAGGCAGACTTTGAGCTAGGGTTCCTGGGCGAGCTGATGGACATACCCAGCTCGGTTCAAACTGGTTGCCCCAGTTAAAATGGGCCTAAATGACTCTTTCTCCAGCTGATCTTCTGCCTTTACCCGGCTCGGTGGCTTGATCTACAGCAGGATCGTGGCATTAAGGATAGGGTGATAGATTGTTCCCATCTCCTTCTTATGCAAAATTCATTATCATCCCATATACTTATTTTTTTTCCTTTAATCCTTTAACCCCATCCTGCTGTTTGTGTATGTGTCTGTTTTTAAATCAAACTCCCAAACCTGCGTGGAAGTGTGAATTTTTCACAACAAAGGGACGTTGGGGGAACCTTGGGAATTTCTCATCCTTCCCACAGAATCATGATTCAGGTCAGGCTCCTGTGCACTTAAATTAAAGAGGAGGAGGAGGAGGAAGCGGCCTCTTCTTAAGCATTATACTATCCAGATCAACGCACGATCTTCTCAATGGAGGTTAGAGTTTCCCTGATGGTCAGTATTAAGAATGCTTTTTAAAAAATATATCTGCAAGAAGCATGTTAGAGGACACACACGCACGCACTGGAGCAAATTGTGGGTTTCTATCTGAAAGTGGGTCTAGTTTTAAGAACCAAATCTGTGACCTTTCTTCAAAGCACTGCTTGTAGCAAAGTACATTTTGGGTGTTCATTTGAAAATGTTTGGGGAAAGATTGATGCCCTTGGGTGTTTTCAATTGGGCATTGTGTTTGCAGGAAGGGCAGCATTCCAATTAGCAAATTCCATCTGTGCTGCTCTTTATATAAAACATTCCATGAAAGACGGGCTCTTAAAGCCGCAGCGAATAATCCAATATGTTTGCAAAAGCAAGCGCTTCCATAGAAAAGTTAGGAACTATTTAAAAATAAATGGGCAATTCTACGGTTGGTCACATGACTAAAGTGTACATGGGGAGCATAAGCTGTTTCTGAATATCTACAGGAAAAAAGGTTATCTTTTAAAAGTTTGGGCTTCCAGATTTGCAGGAGTTGCATCCGTCTGTTTTTCACAGGATAAGTAAAGATGATGAAACCAGGTTTCAGCTTACCCCAGGTCATGTGTGAAATTACAGTTTGTAGTTATTTGCCATGACCAAGCTCTCCCGGTCTCAGCTGGAAATTCACACGGCTAGGGGTTCTCCTGATAACGCCTTGCAATGGTTCCACCGCTGTGATTCGCGCCCCTTGGAGTCCCGTTTGGCCCCACGAGGTTTAAAAAGGCCCTTGAAGCTTCCCTTTTGCAGAAACTCCTCCTTTCGTGCAGCTGGAAGGAGCGGTCTTTTTGACAGCCTCAGACCTGTTTAAATTAGGCAGTGCTGGGGTTGGAGAACGATTGCCAAACTGATGGTTCTGCACACATGCCCACAGACCGTGCGCGCATACTTGCCTGTCCTACATTGCGATGTTATTGTCCTCTGCTTGTTCTGTAAGCACATACCAAATGAACATCGTCTCCTGTCAGAGAGGCGGGACCATCTGCCAGTGACTCGTGGGCGGTGGCTGTATTTGCCCTTCAGCTCTGATGAAGGACAGGAGGAATTTTCTATCGGGGATGGAAAATATGGTCTCCCCCCCCCCCCCCCCAGCCTCCAGAACGGTTGAAGCTACAGGGCTGATGGCTGCTGTGTAGGCAGCCCAAAACCAGCCCGAGTCTGAGCAAGAACATTGTTAGCCACCCAGAGTCATGAGTCTGAGACGGACGGCCATACGAATTGAGTAAACGAGTGAGTGAGAGGCCAGGGCAGAGCCACGAACTGCTGGGATCGGGCAGACGTGCACGTGCTCCTAAGTTAATTTGGCCCGGGCTGACTTTCCAGGTGGCTGTGCTTGCGCCGCACCCCAGCGGAGGGCAGGTACGAAAACTCCACTCTTCGCTGGTGGATTTACATCCTGCCTTTCCTCCAGGAGCGCAGGACGGTGTGCACAGCGCTCCCTCCTCTGTTCTTCCTCACAGCAACCAGCCCGTGAGGTCGCGTGGGCTGGGAGAGAGCGCTGTGACTGGCCCCCACGTCACGTAGGCAGCTTCTGGGGCTGAGAAGGTGTTTTTTTTTAAAAAAAAGTATAATAAAAGCATCCAGGAGGTAATAGCAGCCCTTCAAATTATAAATCCTTCAAAGAAGATGTATAATGTTGCCATTTTATAAATGCGAGTTGTAAAAAATAATCTGAACCATAGCTGTCATGGTTTATGAACTGAAGCTGTTCCCATTTTCCTTTTACGAAGGCAGGGGAAGATAAGTGATTGAACAGCCTTCCTTAGCACACCCCTATGCAAAGAATGGAGATAGTGCTTAAGCATCAAAGGCTATTAGATCCACGTTGAACTTGCTCCTACGATGGCCCAATAACTGTAGGATCTCTGATTTATATGTAAATGTACTCTCTTTCTGCTGAATTGCGAATAGTCTTGAACAGGCCCGTTTTCACCATAAAACCCAGACCAAATAATGCTCAAATCCCAGCAGTCAAGCCCTCATATGAAACGTCTTCCATCAGGTCATCACCAGATGCTCCTTTAAAGCTTGACACCCGCGCTGGGGAAGGGCAGAACTGGGAATCTGTCTGAGCCACAAGTCTCCATCGAACCAGAAACAGGACCACCCGGGTAGGCCTCTTCCCCAGTCCTGTCTGTCGAGACGTCCCTTTTGCCCTGCCTTGCCATCCCACCAGGCCCTTTCCCACCAACGTCTTCTCCTCGGCTGCTCTAGAACGGATATCCCAGAGAATTGAATTCTTTCTTCTGCCCTAAAGTACGGATGGCGAGGTAGCTGCGGTTCCCAAGCCATTGCTGTTAAAAATCACCTATATCCTTAGGGTCCAGTTTCCAAGGCAAACGGTGACCCTGGGCCTCAGACGCGGGTTTCTAAGTTTGATCTCATTTGCAGAGACTTCGGGGTATCACTGACATTGGACAGATCTTGCCAGAAGGGGAAGGAGATGCCCCATTGCTGCATCTGGTGCATTCTGGGTTGGTGATTGAGCTTCCCCGTTGGTGGAGGGGAGGCACGTTCTCGCAACTCAGAAGCGTCTAACTGGGAGGGCAGCCTTCCAGACCATGGCATCTTCCCATCCCTGGGAATAAAAATGGCTTGAACATCGCTCTCAGGGTAGGCTGTTGTGGCATACGTGGCAAAGCAGCCAGGGATAACATTCGCTATGGAAGCACAAACAAGTCAACAAGTGGTATTTGTGGATGATTAAACACAGCAGTTCACTTAAGGCGTTCAAAGGTCGTGGATGCACACACTCTTGCTTTCCGCCAAGCACGGTGCCAGGGGATTATTTCAGGGAGTTGGCAGCTCATCCTCTGGCAGGCCTGAACCCCAAACTGGTTCAGCCAGAAGATGTGCATTCTAGTGAGTGTGGAAAAAAAGTCTCAGAGGATCAGGGAACTGTCATCTGTTTTTGCTGTCTCGTTGCTGAACGTCCTTCGACGTAGGAGCCAGTGAGTAGGCAACCCTGAGAATGGGTGGGTAAAGAATGCGCATATTTGCCCTGCCCTGAGCGCTTCCTGGCCAGCTCTATCGGAGCCTGTATTTCTTCTCCATCTCTAGTTTCACAAGCGAGTTTTTATGATGTGCATCGCTGCTGCTAATCAGCATTCCCTCGGTTTTGTTGACACTGGGTGGGGAAACTGCAGGCTCCTGAAAGCTCTGCCATTGTACGCCGGCTGCGTTGGTGGGCTTGGCAAAGTCTATAGGGACGAAAAAGGAGCCACCACCGGCTGCCACAGCAGCCCATGTCTAGGGCAGAAATGAGGGCGGGTCTCGGGAAGCACGAGGGACCGCCGGTGCCTCAGGGATCCCACAGGTTGGGGACTAGCCTCCTTTTCATGCTGAAATCTTGCACCATCCTCAGAAAATGCATCTCAGTAGAGTTTGGCATTATTTTTGTGAAATTAAGTTGCGAGAGCCAGGCCACCCTAAGGAACAGTTAGGAAAAAGAACCACAAAGCTTGCTTTGACCGAAGCTTCATTCCCAGCCACCCTTAACCAGTTAAAACTTTTGTTCTCGGAGAATGTCTGATGCTTTTTTCCTTCTGGGTCTGGGGTTCTGCTTCCTAAATGGAAGTGGCATGTGAAAGTAGGAGGAGAATGCCAAAGAGCGAGCTGGGCCTTCTCCGCCCCTTCGCAATGGTTAGATCAGAGGGTGCTGTGAGGAGGAGAGAAAACGAAAAGCATACTCAACTTCAGTTGCTCACACTTTCGTAAGTAGTTAATCTTAACTTTTCCTGTCTCTTTTCCCCCCCGTGGCAGTTACTTCAGCCTATAACCCCAGATTCGCGTTGTCCTCCACTCTGCCATCTCTCTGTCTTCTCCAGGCTAAGCAGTGATGGTGACCTCCCTAGACAGCACAGCTAAAAGTAGAGTGCCAAGGGATGAGGGTTGTCTCGGCTGAGGCGTCTGGGTGTGTCCATTTTGAGCAAGCACATGCACACTGTCACTGGATTTGGTGTCCAATTACACAGCTGGAAACCTTTAGAAAAAGCCAATATCATACATAGTAATGCTATAAAATTACATGGAACGCTTGGAATCAAATGCTTTCTTTAGGAAATCTTGACTTCCTAAAGCATTTGGGCAATTCTTCCAATTCAAGCAATGCATTGATTTGGAGTGTTAGAGGGTCTGAGTGGGTGGGTGGGTGTTCAAAGCATCCACAGATCAAAAGTGGCTTCTCTAATAATAGCCGTGGATGGAATTCTAAGTTGGGGTTGAGCCATTCCTGTCCTGTATGATTCTGGAGCTCTACCAAGATTAAGGCTCTTGAGTTCACACCCCCTGAAGCTCAGCTGATGTTCGCATCCTCCTTCCCATTTCAAGTGGCAGAATGGGTAGCTGAAACTCCCGAGTCTGGTTTACAACACCCTTGATTGCTCCTTTTCCTGCAGGTGAACTGGAGGCATTAGCAGGTAATCACATTTCTGTCCATCCTATGAAAGTTCTTACTTGCTGATTGTTATAAAACAGTGCCAGAGCAAGTTTCCCTAGAGGATTTGCCCCCCCCCCCTTCTGCTCGAGTGACTTTTTCTCTTTTTTTTTCCTATCTCATCTCGATGAAGATAACCCTAATCACAAGCTTGGTTCTTTTGTCAGCTGCTGTGCTTGTGGAATCTGTGCTCTGTCTGCACAAATCATTTCAGGACCAGTAAAAGTTGTTCTTCTGTTCACAAAGCTCAGTTAAATTGGGCCACTCACTACCCTCAGGGTGAGGGAGGGCCACTAATTTAAGTGTTTGCAGAGGATCAGACAAATGAATGGGGAAGCAGGCTGCCCGTGGCAACACCCCTCAGTTATGAGCTGGTGGGGAGGAAAAGGCTTGTTCCCGGCTTGTGAGCCCCTGCTGTCCCGGGCCCTGTCCCCACATCACGCTGGCCCCAGTCTGCCACGTCCACAGCGGGAGAGGACTGGAGGCCTCAGGACTCCACGTCCCTTTCCCCAGTTGGCCAGGCAGGCAGCGGGGGTGTGGCTGGGCCAGGGCGGCCTGGCTGAGTTTGGGAGATGGGTTCAGTGCTGCCCACCCTTGGGGAGAAGAGGGTGGGATTTCCAGTTCCCCTTGGCCTTCGGCTCTTTCTCTAGGGCAACCGAGGACAGCAGTGGGGCGGTTTTGGATTCCCCCAGGATGGCTGTCGTGGTGGAGCCAATTGAACCCGGTGCAAGACCCCCATGTGGTCAATTGCTGGTCAGTTGACCCCCTTGACAGCCCAACTCAGGGCCCCAAATTGACCCAGTTAGATGGGCCATCATCCACCACAGCTGCTCTCACGCGCTTAATATGTAAGCTAAATTACTGCAACCCGCCCTGAATTTACACATTCTATGCATCTCAATCCAGCACTATAAAATTGCAAGAAATTGCCTGCAAAAAGGGTATGGTTCACACTGAGAATCGTGGATGGTTAGTGGTGTGTTTCATGTTCATCTTTCAGTTCCTTTGGCATACCCAATCTGGATATGCTAGAATTAGTCGTTTTTCTCTTAAGCATTTCAGTTGCATGAAGAGGGTCAAGACTGTAACATTCCTACTGTTACAGATATTTCACTAAATATATATCTTTAAGATTTTACAGTTATTGCCGTGAAGACATTTGAATCGTTTTATTAATCAATTAAATATTTGCTATTATTTTTAGCTAACATATGTAAAAGGACCATATCCTACTTCTTCAGTTTTGTTAATAAAGAACTTAAATATGATACACCATACTGTTGGTTTAGGATTCAGAACATTTTCTTGAAAAGCCATTAAATGGATTCATATGACAAGGATTTAATCCTCCTTTTTTAAGGGAGAAATCTCGTGGTTACATGATGACGTTTAGACTGCTGATCATCCACAGCCATGAATAGGTTGTGAGTCTATTAGAGAGTCCGTCCCAAGGATCAGGAAAAAGTCAAATTGTTTTCCAACTCCTGAGGGCAAATAGAAGGTTATTATTGTTCAGTTCCACTGAATCTATACAGTAATGCAGCAGAATTGTGCTGAGTAATCCCTTATGTGGGTTAGCCACCCACCTTGAAACTCTGTCCCTAGCTCCTTCTTTGAATGGGGGCAGGGGGAGAGAGATCTGCATTTCACATGTTCATAATTTATTCTACTCTGATCTTCTTGAAGAAGAAGAAAAATATTTATGGATCTTTCCTCTTAGTATCCACACAGACACACCATTCGCCTGATATGCAAATATACGCGTTCCACATGAGCTATAAATTAAGTTGACTGCTTATGATGCTTAGTGGTAAAACAACCAAATCCAACTTGAATATTTTCATTTGGCATATTTGTTACCAGTATTCACCAGCATTCATGTTATTACAATGCCGTGTTTCATTAGACTACATTTGTGTAGTTGTTAGTGTAACCTATGGGTGTGTGCTATTGAAGCTTTAAGAATTAAGAAAAATATACTGAAACAATTTGAAGTGGTGTGAATAATACTAGAAGTCCTTGTGTTTGTATAACTGACTGAAGTGTTTTAATGTGGTAGCGCCTACATATACTAGCTAACTAACTCATAGCAATTAAGACTAATTCTCATTCCTGTCTAATTTTCAGCCATGTTGTACATCAGGTGGAAGAGAGAGTATGTGAATTAAGACAGGAAGGAGTCCAGCCTGTGTGCTGCGCGATGAAATCCTCCTCTGGCCCATGGTTTGCCACCTTAAGGCTCCTCACGCCCACATACACGCCTCTCTCCCCCCTGCCCTCCCCGCGGGCGCACGCTGTAGAGGGCCCAAATCCGGCATTTCTGCTCCGGCTGAACAGGGGTGATGTCAGTGGCTCTGGCACGTAAGGAGCGGAGACGATTCCCAGCCACTTACGCCCTTCGCCTAAGCAAGGGAAGAAAGCCGGCCACTCGAGGGCTGCTCGGCTGGAATCGATAGGAGGCCAGGAGCTGTTTAAAAGGCTTGCTTCATAACGTGTCCTGCCTCTCACATGCCTTTCTCATGATTTAGGCTCCTTTTGGGCGAACAGGGCTGCATCCCTCTATAGAGCCCAAAGAAATAATCCGTTGTCCCATCATTCGGTTGCTGGTCTCAATCTCTCCACGCCCCGTGGGGATAACTCTGCCCCTCCTCGATTCCTTGCGATCCTCCATACAGATCCTGCGCAGCTGGGGGATGCGACTTTCTGCCCTGGCCCCTGGAACCCCGTGAGCGTAGACGGGGCGAATCGTTCGGCGGGAAGGCGACCTACGGGGCGGGAGCCTCCAAGGCTGTAAGATGGGATGGGTGACCCGAGCGGCCTGTCTTTTGATGTCCACTTAATAACTGCCGTTGGGAATGATTTAGCCAGTGGTTCAAGGACTGGTGGTTGAAGCCAAGCTTGAACATTGTATGCAGAACCATTCTGGACTTTGTCCTTAACGGTCCAGGCATCGGGAACTGCTGGGATGTTTGCAGAGGGTGGGCAGCCCCTTTGGCATGTGCTGATCCCCAGCCCAGCTTGGCCACAGGCTCTGCCAGGGGGCAAAGGCAACCGGACTTATTACAGCCCAGAGTAATCCCGAGACCTGTTTACAAGCCAAACTCCCGTCTACCCTCCGCCGTGGACTTTGGACTCCTCGCTCGCTCTCAGCCCACAAAACAGGACGTAAATGGGACAAACACACATATTTATATTTACTGATAAATGAGCGAATGGTCATTTTGAGTTCCTAGTGAACGGCTGTTACAATCCCTGGATAGCGGCCCTTTTTGTTTCCGGAGCAGGGATGCGAAGCCGGGGTGTAGCTGGTTTAGTCCTTTCCTCTCGCACCTGCTCCCTGGAGGGACGCGTGGGGCGCCTGTCGGTTCCCAGGCATTGCTAAACGGGGCTTCCCTCTTTCCTGGCCAGCCCCGGCCAGGAAGGAGAGGAGCGACCTCGGAGGGCCGCTCTGAATTGCAGCTCAGCCGGACACGCAGAGCAGCTCAACTTTCCTGGAGCCGACTGGAAACACCCCATTTCCAAAGTCTGGACTGCGGGTCCCCCAGTTATGTGCGCTTCCTCTCCAGAGCACTCTTTTCCGCTCTTCAGAATCTAGATTTAAGCATTCTTGGGGCATGGGGCATTGGATTTCATTACGTTAAAGAGCTAGCCCGGCCGGCAGCGAGGGAGGACCTCGTTTCCTTCGCCTCTCTGCAGGGTTCGGGGTAAGCTTTGCCCTCTGGCTGAGCGAGCCACTGCCCTGGAGCAGGTGGTGCCAATCTGTGCCCAGCCACACCTAGTTTGCCCAGCGAAACCGCACATTCTGCTCCGTCTTTGCTCTCGCCTTGCCTGCCTGCCTGCCCGCCCTCCCTCCCTCTGCCTCCGCCGGTAACCAAAACCCCCTCGCAGGTGGTGCTTTCTGCAATCCCTCCGTAGCATAGAAACAGAGTTCCTCCTCCTGAGCTCCTCCGTTGCCAACCGTTCCTGGGTGGGTGAATGTCAGTAGCTGGAGTTATTTTTAAATGTGAGAGGTGAGGCTTGTCATGCAAAGCTGGGAAGAGGGCGTTTGTTTGCCGAGCTGACATCGAGGGGGGACGCGCTCACCGGCCAGGCCGGTTTGCCTTTAGACCTGCTTATCTCCAGCGGGTCTGTCAGCTGCCGAGCTCCTGCGTGGCCCCGGAGTCTCGGGAGGTGTCCCTTGTCATCTGGGACCCTGAGGACCGGGCTGGACTTTGAGACTTCGGCTCACCGACCTGCAGCAGTCCCCTCCACGCTACTTGACTAAGCAGCTGCGTTCTGCTTCTCTTCACAGGATAATATAAATGTGTTTTTGAAAGCTTGTGAAAACCTTGGATTAAAAGAAGCTCAGCTTTTTCATCCCGGCGACCTTCAGGATTTATCTAACCGAGTTACCGTCAAGTAAGTATTGTTGAGTCCTGTACATCATACGTGTGTAGTCCCTTGTATGTTGTGTCAGGCTGAATCTTGTTAAGATGTGCAAGTTGAGATTTGCTGCTAAGTTCCAGGAAAAAGCTAGCCCAGTCCTCAGGAATTCTTTATTCAGGCTGTAAAATGTACTAAGCTATTTGACAGATTAATGGGTAGATTAATTCAGAGAGAAAATACAAAACTGGAGGGGAAAAGGAATTTTTACTGAAAGCTGGTAACTACGAGGGGTTATTCTGGGGTGAGATGTATATGTCTCTGTTCACCTTCAGTCAAGCGTTCAGACGTTAAGGTCCATGACCTGTAAAATGGTATCCAGAATGCAGCCCCTCTCGTCTGTAGAGAACCCAGGGACAGGCTGCCTGAGGGTTACGCGTGGCTGTGGCCACGCTCAGCATCGGTAGACCAGGAACTCTTTGGTTTAACTTTCACCTGAGCTTTACCCAAAGCCTGGGTGACCACTCCTTTAACCCATGGCATCGTTTCCAAGATATGGAATTTATCATCTCAACCCTCCCTAACATTGACCCAAGAATGACGAAGAATCGTTCCATGATCCTGAAGGAGATCTTTCTCTCCACAGGTGGAATGTGGTCAGAAAGTTCTGCCACGAGCGGCGTGTCTGTATCTGTGCACCTCCTTTATCTTAGGAAGGGGGGACACCTAGCAAAATGAGCGTCACGGACATTGTGGCCAGGCTAAAAAGACTTGCTTAATTGTTCAAATAATTATTTTAGATTTGTGCATTTAAGTGCATTGGACCTTGCACAGTCTGCTTTCTGTAATCTTGAGACTGCCAGAAAGTGTGTGTGTGTAAACGTATGTGGGTTCTAAGTTTAAAAGCAGTGGAACGGCAAAGTCCCTCATATCTTGCCGAGATCATGACTGTTCCTGGGGTAGAGGAGGCATTCAGCAGATGGCGTTGCTGTTGTGGAAGAGGACACAAACAGAGGATTCCACACTCCCTTCCCACTTGGCCTTTCCTTTTGTTTGTGAAAGGCAGCACGTGAAGAATCATAAACACCTTTGTGAAATCAACCTGACTAAATCTTTTGCGACCTGGAAAACTGAACAATCAAAAGCAAGGTGTCTGATAACCGCTCCTGTGGTGTGTCAGAATTGCCCCCGGGCGACCAAGCCAGGGACGCCATGGCACCGGCTCCCCTTCCTGCTGGCGTAGAGCAGCGCGGCCGGCAAGTCCTCCAACAGGTCTCCTGTCGGGAGGCAGCACGTGGGACCGGGCAAGGAGGGCTGGCAGCTTCAGGAAATTCAGATCTGCATTCCTGTGGAGTTGCCTCTCTCTGCCCCCCTCCCGCCGTTAGAGTAAGATGAGAAGGTGGTGCAATTTCCTCTTGTTCTGCTGGAAATGCTGTAGAACTGGCTGGTGTGTGTGCGCCACAATTTTCTCCTGGCTAGAATGTCACAAACACACGTGTCCATTTGATGGCAGCATCCAGCGCCCCCATGTGTACTCTCCGTAACCATCAGGAGTGCCAGCTTCCCTTTCCCCTTCCCAAAGCCTTAATCTGGGAGCAAGAGAGAAAAGAACGGGTTTTTCTGTGAATGCTGCTGTGCTACAGAAAACAAAACCTTGCGTGCCGTTTAGCGTTCCTTTGGCTGTCCCCCAGCTTCTCAGCTCTCACCTTCCTTCCAAGAGCCGGAAGGACAGGCGGCTTGCCTTCAGCTCTTTCAGATAGCTTTTCGGACCCTCCTTCGCCTTACGAGGAAGGCTCCCTCCCCTCTGCTTCCCCAGCTTCATTCTGCATGGCAACCGGTCACACGGGTCGCCGCCGTCCTGGTCCTGCCGCAGGCCGGCGAAAGCTGCTGCCGTGGAACCACAGTCATTCAGAAACGGTTCCTTTCTTCTGGGCCGGCTTAAGGAGCGCGGTTGGAACGGCGGCTCTGGGGCACGAGCTCACTGGTGCCTGCGGCCCCCGGCACAGAAAATCAGCTGTGGCCAGACGGCTTAAAAGCAGATCTGTTGGGCGAGAGTTGTGTGGAAGCTCTCCTAGGAACCGCGGGCCCAGCCAGGCCGCGCACTCACCGGTGTTGATGAGTTATGGGCGAACTGGGCAGATCGATCGATATCCAGGGTGCACGTTGTTCTGAGAAAAGGCAGCCCTCCGTTCTTGGGATGAGCTCTTACTCCACAGCCCTTCCCCTTTCCTTCAAGCTGGCTTGTCACAGCCAGGAGGCCGTGTGCACCGATGTCATTTAGCTTATTTTGCACGGCAGGGACTGGCCGTTCTTGTATACCCTTTCACATGGTCACTTCTCCTTAAAATTGGTTTTTTATACTTTTTTCACTTGAGTCACATGATAGAACTGGACATAGTATTGGTTTGTGGCATGCCTTAAGCTTCAGCTTTCTTACATAATTCATATTTTCTGTCCAGGTCCCAATTAAATTAAGGTAACTTGCAGCTGCATTTTTCTGCAGTGAAGGAATTTCACACTGGATTGCACTCATTGTGCAATTCTGTTGCAGTCAGGGTTGCGGGAGCACGTGGAAGGAAGAGTGTCATCGGCACTAGGATTTTGATTTGGGACTGACAGAGCTGGTCCAGGCGGGATGCTTTAAGGCTGCATATGGGTGTTCCCTGTCTTCGTTAAAACGCTGTCTGTCACAAACATATTTGGAGCAACCGTTGATCATGGGGTACGACCTTATAACTTGCATGCCGTTGCAGAAGTGAGGTTCAGCAGAGAGTGGGGGAAGGCAACGTGGCTGGCGGGGAGGGAGATGGGCTTGAAAATAGAGCCTTCCTCGAGCTTCGTTGGGAACTTGGGTGGGGTTTTCCAGATCCTCTGGACTGCAACTCCAGCCAGAATGGTGGAAGGCTGTGATGAAAGAAAGTATGGATAGCCTTCACCCACAGAGGAGACTTGGAGAACTACTGTCTTTTACATAAGCAGGTTTCCAGTTTTGTAAACATTGGAACCTGATGCATGTTTTAATCAGCTGGGAGAAATATATTCAAAAACTAGGTGGACAAAGAGAATGAAAAGTGCATCCAGACTTTTCTTGGCATTGACTTTCTGTACAAACAGATTATACATGAATCTCCACTTTCTGTAGGAAATGAGCATGTCTCAAGGTCAAACAGCCAAGATTATTATAGGGTGCAATGTGAAACTCCAGCTAAAAATACTTGCAGGAGCTTGGAGAAAGCTAAACAACATCCTTGGGTCTTTTGCCTCCTCTGAGGGGGTGCTGCACCCTGAAGTTTCAGGGCCTTGGCGTGTTTTCTTTTTCATGGGGCCTTTTGTAAATTTTGAAATATAATTCAAATTATTAGTTTCAATCTGAAAAGAATCATGCTCTGAAAAATGCATCCTGTGTATGTGCTCTTCCTAACTGTGGAAATAACCAAAGATTTTGTGTCCTAGTTCTAAGCATGTTTGCTCAGAAACGTTACTTGGGTCTCTATAATTGGGCTTGATTCCCCTGTGGATACAGGAAGGATGTTTTCCTTTCAATGCTGAGATGTCCTGAATGAGGCCGTCGCCCAGGTATCCTCCCTGTCCGGCACGTGGCCAAAGCCTTCTGGGCATTTCTTCACCCAAAGAATGTATCTGGTATCAGGAGATAACCTCAGTTGCTTATTACATAATAGTGCAGGACCTTGAATTTTCTGCATAGGCCTGTTTGTTTCTTATTTTGATTTATGAACTCTTAAGCAATTCTCTTAATAATTACTTTGAATTGCCTTAATTCTATCGATGTCTGACTCTGCAGTCCTCAACAGATTATAGTAATTAAATACCTTTGAACTCTGTAGAATGAATTTACCGGTGAAGGTATGTAGAACTGAGCTGTGAACTCTGTGTCCTGATATACAGTTATTGCATAACTATTATTTTACAGTGCTAGTCAAAATCTCTTCCTTTGTACAGAGAATTAATGTGTGTGAATATTCACTGTCCTAAAGCTGCTGCTTTAATTTAAATTCTGAAATTCTAGTGTGGAAGGGGTGGCAGTATCTATCTGCCCATAAATAAATTAAGAAAATAAATTGCTTCTGTAGAAATTTCAAATCTAAGCCGCTAAGGATTGGCAGAAATGCATGTATGTACCAGTTGCTTAAGTTGTACGATAACCTGAGCAGAAGCCTTTTCCTGTTGGAATTTCACTGAGAACTTTGCCGGTGATGGTCTTTGAGGCTGCCTGGCAGAGTCAGATGCCACGTGGGTGTCCTGACCAGTGTGGGAACTGCTTCCCCTTGGAAGCATCTACAGCCCCTGACCCTCCAGAGTAGGGCTGGTTAATTTCTCATCGTAGGACTGGGAAGGATTTCTTTCCAGCCTACCCTTCTGTGTCACACATCGTCAAAAGCCTTGAGAAAATTAGTTTGACTAGAAATTCTATTAAAATTATCATATCACTAGTAAAAGTTAGGAAGAACTCTACCCTTACAAGCTAGCTTTATGAAGAACTGAATCAGCCAACTGAATCAGGAAAAAAAGGTTGCTTTTTGCTTTTCCTGGCTCTGCAGACAAGGCCAAATTGAGGGGGACAGTGACAGTGAGCCTCTAAATCTCTTTATGCGAAAAGAGCACATCTTGATAGCACCACACAAATTACTACTGTAGTGAACTGTGAGCAGTAATACGTTTTTAGAGGCAATATTCATTCTGGGTTTAATCTTAGACAGGTGATGCCATTGTACTTGAGTTATTAAAACAATCTCATGTTCTGAACTCATTTAGACTGAAAAAAAACTGTTTATCACCTGTTCCTGATGATGGAATCTAACCTCAGCAAACTACAGTATTTTTAAAGGTTTACATCTCTATGTAAAAATTAAATGAAGTAGAACTGAATTGCTAAATCACAGGAAATGTAAGAGAACATTTCATACCTACATAAATCATTTAAATACAATTGCATCTCCTTTGATACCTCTACTCTGTGGCCATTTATTCATGTGTAGAAATATAACATAAGTACTTTCCGTAGCTTATCTATACAATAGGATCATAAGATTATCCATGTTGATCAGTGGCTAAACATATCTAATACCCGTAGAATGCTACGTCAGGTAAGTGTATTACAGAGAGATGAATAAACTCTGAGATGAAGAGGTATGCACGTGTCATAGATTTATACAGCTTTGTCATTATTGTACGTGGGTTTAATCCGACGATACTCATCAAGTATCTCAGTAGCTCACTTGAACACGCTTCGGTAGCCCACTCCTTCGAAAGTCATAGAATAGAGTTGTGGCGTTGGAGGATCCAACCCTCGGCAATGGACAGAAAAGGCAACAAGCCTTTGTGAGGTGGCTGGCCAGCCTCTTCTGAAAAATCTCGTCTGAAACCCCCATGGGTAGGCCGTTCCACTGCTCGGCAGCTCTTACCATCAGGAAGTTTTTCCTTCAGGTTAAATGAAATCAAGACGGCCGGAACTTGTATCCATTATTTCTGGTCCTAGTTTCTCTGGCAGTGGAAAACAGTTCCTGACCATCTTCCCTTAGCTCTCTTTTATCTACCTGAACACACTGATTTTGTGTCTCCTCTTTTCTGCATTTCTTTTCATTGGGAAGGGAAGAAACCGTTTTCATTTGCCACACTAACAAAAGGCGAATTTCAGTGTTAGTTGAGAATCATCATAAAAGGAGTTGGGTGGCTCAAGGTTTTCTGTCTAGTCATAAGAGCGATCTGCTGTATGTTTTGCTTGGTTTTATCCGAAGAAGAGGGGACCCCATGGACCTCAGATGTCTGACCCCCCTTTTTTTAATGTAATAAGGCAGCTCCTGACCATCCATGGATTAGAGAGTTGTGTGTGTAAGAGAGAGTGTGAGAGACCTTGTCCATGGTGGTTACTACCCAAAAAGGGGAGAAAATGGAAACTGGATAGTTAGGCCAACTATCTCGGTGGCAGTTTTTGTACCAATCCAGATTCTGTGTCTATTCCTGGTCTTAAATAACCAAAGGAAAATGAGAATGACAGGTAGATGTGTTTCGAAGGTCCCATAATGAACATCCAATCAGTTTCCCTTCTAAATACTCACCTAGTGTGGTTTAATCCCAAAGGGTGTGGATCTGTTTTTCTTCTGTCTAGATGTGTATACGCTGGAACATGTTCAAATGCTGCTTTCTGATCAAGAGGCTGTAATAAAGAGGAAAGTATTTATCACCCAGCCCATGTTTGCTGACAGCAGAATGTTTTGGGGCATGGAAACTGAGTAGTCCTCCACCCTGAACCAACTTCTCTGTTCTTTGTATTGAAAGATCCCAGCATGTTCCATGGTTCTGATAGTAATTTCTGTCTGTACAAAGTCACATGACAAATTCTGAAAGAAATTTTCTCTGTCAAGATTGCTTTCAAAAAGATGCTTTACTTTTTTAAATGTCAGTTTGGAACAATTGCAGGAGTCTTACTGCTGATTCACTCTCATTTGCCCACTTGAACATTACCCTCCCAAGTTTATCTGCTTGTATCCTTAGAGGCACGACAGAAAATTCTTGTGGATGACTCACCCCACGATGCTAATTTCAGGCAGCAGAGTAGATTGAAAACTATGCGGACAAGAATATAAGTGCAGCCCCGCACATGTTTGGTGTGCCTAAAATAAGCCCATGAACTGCCTGCACCCAGGACACTGGTGGGCCCCTTCGTAAAGACAAGTGAGATGTTTTCGTCAATGGAGTAGAGGAAAAGGTCTGTATTTCATTCTCCATTTGCTAAAAAAATAAAAAGTGGTCTTAGGCACATTTCTTAATATCACCTGTCAGACATCCCCTTGGACCCAGCAGATCTGGAAACACCAAGGGGTCCCACTGTGGTGGTGAATTTGGAACATCAAGGGTAGCTCTGAAATTTCTTGGTGGGCCCCTTGAGAGCAGACACACCTAAGCCACGACTCCCGTCCTTGCATCTCAAATGGAGACCCGGGAAGGTTTCTGCTTCTCAGTAAATGCCACGTTAACGTGTGCTGTTATTTGTGCTACGAAGCAAAAACCACCTGATCAGGCCAACAGATGTCCGCCACAAAACAGCCAGTTCTCGGTAGCAGGCACTGCAGGTCACTGTTCAGGAGTGCATCCACGCAGTCAGTGGAAAACCCCCAAGAGGAGGTGATTCTGTGGAGCTGGGGTCAGCCCAGGTAGAGCCCCGTTGAAGCTAATAGATGCCCTTCAGCTGAACACGGCGGGTCAGGAAGGCCCCTGTGCTTGGGCGAATGGAGGTGTCCTCTCCACTCAGTTCTCCTCAGCCATGGAAGTTAACCGTATCTGCATAGAAATGCAAAATGAAGCTGTAGACGCATACAGTGCATCTGGCAGGATGAAGACTTAGGAGTAATTGGCTGGGGAAACACAGAACAAACCAAAGCGGTTGCCGTTAGACTTTATTTCTCTTTCTGCCATCTCCCAGCGCTTTTAGAGACTACTCAAATGATGTCAACTAATTTGGTTTCATTACTGTGAATCAAAAATGTTCCATATACTTTGTCAAACAGTCCCACAATAACAGTCACATTGACTGCTACTCTTCTTTTTTCTTAAAAAAGAGAAATGAAATATTCGAAGTTTGTAGTCTAGTTTTCCAGAGATAGCAAAAAAGATCCAAAATATACGAGTTGTTCATCTTTAATGTTCATCAGCTATATTCATCCTCTATTCACAACATTTGGGGACAGATGATTTGAGAGTCTGGGTTAGAAGCCTGTTACAATTGTAAGTAGTTGAAATTTATGTACTGAAACCTTTTTATACTCAGACGTAGTTCAGGAATAGCCTAAGACGTTTGGCCTCCCAAAATCAAGGTACAGGATACTCAAGCCAACCATCTTAGATAACCAAGGAAATCCTGAGATCCGTCTTTTCCTCTCTCTGAAGGGAAGATACAAACCGTTGACACGCCGTATCACAACAGAGATACCCTGTGCATTTTCACATTTCAGTTGCATAATGCAAACAAAAGCATGAGATGGTAAGTTGTCCGGCAGATGGTAAAGCAGGGGTAATAAACCTCTACCCACGAGGTTTGAGAGGCAAGAAGTGCACAAGCTAATTAAAAAACGCTCAGCTTACAGAGTAGGAACCGCAGTAATTTCCTTTTTTCAGAAGTGTCTTCTTTTAAATTCAGACTGCTTTGGGGCATTTAAAAAAGGAATTCTCAAGCTTTACTGCCTTCCAAGCAGTCATGTTGCATCTGTCCTCGTCTTCTCCTTTGTGTTTCCTATTTTTCATGTAATCTTTTATTCCAGCCTATAGACCATAAAAATGTCCCTATTTTGGACAAAATGGATGGGTTTGGGCGTGTTTATTTGTTCTTTAAAGTACTGATGTCATTTTTTTCTTTCTTTTTACAAACAGATGAAACGTTTGTTTTTTTTTAGTTTCTTTGGCAAGTTCAGATTTAGCAAATATCTAAACTTGTGATTTTTAAACTGTGTATTGAGTATTCAAGTGTTTTGAGTGTTCAAGATTTTAAACTTCCTGGCTGTGCTGCTCCTGGCCACAGCAACAGGACACCACATCAGTCTGATGTCCACAGCTGGAAAACACAGTATTTGGTTTTACTGTGTGTACAGCACCGTATGATCTAGCCAAACAACTTTTTAAGTGATAAGATGTGGGCATCATCATTTCAGGGGTTTAACTCCTTTCTCTTCTTTTGTGTGATGGAGAGGACCAATTGCAAGATCGGTGGGGATGCCCCAAAAGAAAGAAAACGTACTCCCAGGGCCCAAGTCAGCTGCAGGAGTGAGCGTCAAAAAATGTCCCGGCGCGGTTTTGCTTGGGGAAGCTCTGTGGGCCGTCAGGGTGGGAGAAGGCAAGAGTCGCCTGGTGCTCGCATCTAGTTCAGGAGCAGGGGTGACAGAGGAGGTAGAAAGACAGCCAGAAAATTGGTCCCACCGAGGTGCTAGGATCAAAGGCTGCTTATCCAAAGCTGGCAGCCCACCTGCCGCATCCAAGAGGGGCCAAGCTGGACTAGCATAGCCATGAAAGGGATTCAGAGGTTTGAGCACTGTGTAGCAGAGCAGCCGGAAGTGAACCTGGTCTCCACCATCTCTCCCAGTTCACAGGAGAGGCGTCCTCCTAATCTCAGCCAGGGCTCGTGCTGACTTTGACCCCTGATCCCAGCAGCTCTGTGCCCTCCAGCCCTTTGTGGGGCTCACAGGCCATGGACAAGAGGTTACCACCGCAGTCTTAAGTCAGAAGGGCCGGTTTACTTCAGCCTCCCTTCTGCAAAACCTGCGTGAACAGACAAGTTTTAAGTTGGGCATGGACTAGAGTCTGTGGTCAACTTTCATAGCTTTAGCTGTATCATGGAGCAATTAGGAAGAAATGGAGGAAATCTTCCTGCTTGCATTCTTGAATTCCTTTCGATGTGGGATGTGTATTTCTGTGTGCTAACCATTCTGATCAGAAATGGAATGTTTCCAGTATGGTTTGTATTTCTCTCTGACTTCTAGCCTCAGATGAATAGTGAATTAAAAATGTACTGAATGCCCTTCCCGTGAATGGAACTGCAGCTGCCCAGAAAGAAGGCTTTATAGTACGTGGATCGTTCTCCAAGTTCTGCCCCACCTTCTTCCTTTCCTGCACTGGTCTGCCCAGGTGACTCAAGGCACAGATGGGTTAATTTTTTGTGAAATAGAAAGAATAGCAGATGCAGCGAGGCTCGGCTTATCACCTCCAGGGGTCTAAAACAAATCAGTGCATCTCTTCCGCCCGAGCCCTGCTGACTGATGGTATTGTTGGAGATGCGGGAGGGGTGACGAGGAGAGGAATGTGCAGCTGTGCAGGGCTGTAAAGCGCATGGGCCAAAGCACTGTGGGTGGAACGATAGGGAGACACTGAAGAGGCGATGAAGGAAGAGAAGTTAGCGTGCGGATGGCCATCAGAGGAGTGGTGTGCCTGTTCTAAACAGATGGGGACCCGTGCAAGATCTTGACCATCTCCTGTTGCAGGTAGCTGAGATGCAGGTAGTCTTTGATGGCATTCGTTCTGAGTCCTGATGTCGAGGCTTCTGTCCATAACAGGTGAAGGACACTAAGGATAGAGTCATTTGCTAATTATTTCTGCGGAGGGTGTGTCTGAAAAAAGCATTTCAGGGCCATTGTCTTCAGTTTCATCTGTGACTCTCTAAGAACAAAAGAGCTTATATAAGAAGACAAGAGGGAATATTGAGCACATTGTTGAAATGAAGGAGAACAAAGGCGCTAAGCTGAAATGCAGCACACTTTATACTCTCACAGCCACAATCATGATGGAAATGTTCCTGAGGTGCTACTAGTTCACATTTGTTAAGATGTTGAGACCCAACCTTTTTCAGTAGCAAAATCTTAAGGGTTTCAGTAGGCTTCCGGAGACTTGAATTGTCGCCCCAATACTTCCCCCGAATGGCTAGGTTGTCTGTATTTCCTTGAATAAGCCATATATAAACCCAGCCCCTTAATCTCTCTGATTCGCAGCCAGAAATGCCCAACGTAAAATCTGCCTTAACTAGGCCACGTGCTGACTTGTTGCTGAGTTCAGAGTAATCAAAAGAACATTCTCCTGTTCCAAGTGTAAATATAATAGGAAGTATTTGTATTGGCTGGGAGAAGGAAACTCTTTCAAGTGCTAGTGTCTTAATTTCCTTTCACTGTTTTTATTTCTTCATTAAACAAATGGTGAGTTTTGCAACCTTCACCCTTGGGAACAATAATAAAATGTTCAGAATGTTAAGTGAGTAGAATTAAATTATGCATGGATTTTTTTTAATACTTGAATTAGTCAAATATTAATCCATCATCGGGAATAGAAACTCACAGAAATATTTATGACAGGTATGTAATTCTGCCCTTCAGTGGATGTATAGATTTGCAATGCTGCATAGGATATAAGAGCTTTCAACATATTTTTCTGCTCTGACATCATGTTCTTTGTTCTTTAACCTATATTCTCTCTTATTTTGATATAATCATTCTATAAACCAATTATGCTATCTTGAAGCGAAAGTGATATCCTTCTGAGTATGTTTTTCTCTAAGGAAGATGTTGCTCACTGCATATTCAGGAGCAGACTCATTTTCTCCAACTGGCTCCAGAGATGTGGACTTTAAGTCCAAGAAGGCCCAGCCAACCTATACCTTGCTGAAGATTCTGAGAGATGAATTTTCTGTGTCTACCATCAAATTATCTGATCTATAAAAGAAAAATTTTAAACAGGACCACTAGGGACGTGTGATTCATGTTGTGCACCTCACTGGACACGTCCCATTCTTGTCAGCGATGGTTAATTTACTGGCCTTTGGGAACTGGATTGCCATCCATCATCCTCCGTGCCTTGTAATCATTGCAAATACGTTTTCTACAAGATGAGAAAAAGTGAATATTAAACAAGAATTGTGTGCCAATGATCCACTTTTTCATAGAGTTGGAGCAAACTAAAGTAATAAACCTTCTTTCAGCACAGAAAAACACAATTGTATAGCAGTAACTTGAGACCTGTTATAACTAGCGTTAGCTATTCAATCAGTCCTTGGAATTGCAGAATCTCAAGCTTGTGTTGCATGCAGTTTTTCTCTGAAATGGGACCCAAGTACTCCCCCCCCCCAACATATTATGAGAATTCTTCTGAGGGGAGTCCAGTTTCCTTATACAACACACCTATCACCCTTACTTGCTTTTTAATTCTGTAGTGAAATCCTCTAGCAGGCAAAATGCACTTGCTCTGCCTTATTTAGTGGGTGGGCTTTTGTGGGGTTCTACATTTTAAATTCTTCTGTAGATCTTGAGGATTTCGACACTTCCCCTCCGTTTTGCTGTGCTTTGGATGTAAGAGCTCTCAGAGCATCTGGAACTCTCTGCTTTAAAGTATCATATTCTTTGAATATTATGGTCTACATTAATTGCGTGCTGATGGACTCTGGCAGTCAGTTTTGTTTTGCAGTTACTGCTCTGTATTAGTTACGATAAACTATTAATCTAGGGTTTACTTTTGTTTGTGTATGTGTGTATTTCTTACAGACAAGAAGAGACTGACAGAAGAGTAAAAAATGTAAGATATATATTTTTCTTTCTTTTCACTGTTAGTTTGATTCACCTATTTGTAGATTAAAGAAGAAGCATAGGTTTGACACTTTAGCCTAGTTTATTTTCATTATGCAGTAAGTCCAGGGTCAGCACAGGAATATGGGCTGGTTGTCTTTGATGGGTTCAGTAACTTTTATGTTTCCTCCTGTAAAGTAAATGTTACAATAGACTTAGTCTTACGTACAAGTAACTAGCAAGCTTTTGTTGTGAGGAGCAGTGGTGGAGGACCAAAGCAGGTAGGGATTTTGTGTTTAGTTTTCCTCTTTCCCAGGTGAGTTTCCAGGATTTATTTCACCTGGAAGAAGGGAGAACCGGGGAAGTGTTAAGCATCTGGTCCTCACCTGCTGCATCTCCTGCCTGCCTGTTGCTTTACATGTGCTACCTGGATGTGGGGAGGCCTTAAGGGAGGAGTTAGGGGCTCAGAAACTCCCTTCGCTGCACAACAGATTCTCTTACAGAAGCATTGCCTATCTGTCTTGAAGGATATTCTCTGGCTTGATTTCTAAATGATGCTCATGTGACCAGGGGATGACCATAAAGTATCATGGGGGTTGATAGAAGTTACCACCAACAAAATTAGCTAATATCAGCTAAGGACTGTGGGGTGAATGCTCATAAATTGGAACAGAAATGTTAATTTTAGCCATCAGTCTGAAGAAAGCCTTTAACAAGAGAACCACATTGAAAGCCAGGATAGTGTAGTAATTAAGGTGTGGGGAAAAAATGGAGAGATCTAGGTTCAGGCTCACCTCAACCTTGGAATCTCCCTGGGTGAGTTTCTCTCCAGTTATTGTGTTAATTGTGGGGAGAACTGAGAATAGGGAGCCACTTGAGTTCCCAAAGGATATACATCTAACAACTAATTAAATAAACAACTAGGAAGTTGTAAAATGTTGTGCACTCTACATAGAGCTGTCCTTGAAGACCCTTCAGAAGTTCTGAATGCAGCCATGACATTCTTCCATACGACAGCCCTACTTCAGGATCCGCACTAGTTAACCGTTCTCTTCCAGATACAATTGCTGGTTGTTACTTTTAAAGCCTTTCAAGGCTTGGACCTAGATGTCACTGAGACATGCTTCTCCTAGGGTTTCCCCACGCAATAAGCTCTGGCGGTTTGAGTTCTTTGTGGATCCCTTCTCTTGAGGAGGGTCATCTTCAGGGGCCCCAGAGATGAACCTTTTTTGGAACAATGCATACCGACCCCCCAGAATTACTCAGCTCAGTTTTAGGATGACCGTTAAAACATGGCTTTTCCAGGGACCCTTGTGGGTAGATAGGATGTTTCTGAGTAGACCTCTCTTGTTGCAGGCTTTAGCCCAGCATGATTGTATTTCTGATGTAATTATATCCTGATCTTTGGTTTGCTTTTAACCTTCTTACATAAGTTGTTTAGGGTCCTGTGGATCCGGAGCATCATCAGAGCTTTAGGAAATAAATAGACCAGTCAGCCCAGTGGAAAAGAGGAGCAGCGAGCAGTAGGTGAAGAAGTGCAATGAAATGTCTGCCTTTGCAGCTCACCTTTTTAGGACAGAGTTTATTTCTGGTGCAGTCTTTTTGGGGTGCCTTCTTGATTTTTTGAGGTTGCTGCCCGTTTCCTAAAGGCCCCTTTATCTGCAGGGTTGGACATGCAGAGCCCTTGCTGATGCAAAAGCCAGAGCGTCCAGCACTCCAGCTGGAAGGGGTCTGGGTATCGCCGAGGCATTTGCAGAAAGCGGCAGCTGATACACTGATAGTAAACCGAGGCAAGCAGGTTGAGAAGCCACAGTGCCTCAGAACTTGGAGATCCACAGAAGGAAGGCTTCTGTGGGCCCAAGGAGGTCCAAGCCCAGCTCTGGATGCAGCACCCCCCATCACATCTCTTAGTCAGCTTTTTACGATAGGTATGCTCGAATTGAGAAAAACAGCTCCTGGAGCCTCATTTGATCATTCTAACTGTTCTCTATAATTCTGTAATTTTAAGGTTTTGATTACCTTATACTGGCTGGGCAGGAAAGCAGCCAGCAGCCCTTCCTATAATGGCCCCCACCTGGATTTGAAAGCCTTTGAGAAGTTGCTTGGACAAGCTTTGACAAAGGTAAAGCATCGGTGGAGGGATCGTTTTAGAAAAGTCGAACATCACGGGTATCTCCACATGTCTCATAGTACCTTGTTCAGCATCTGCCTTGATCAGCAAACCTTTTTCAAGACAGTGGAGGGGTCAGACTGGCAGTTCTCCAAATGGATACTTAGCAGTGTTTGTAGGAAACCGTTTCTGATGACTTTCACTCTTGATTCCAAAGGGAGACATTCCGACAGGGTACCTCAGTTTGGCCTTGTTCTTGCTCATTGTTTACAGATGAAGAAGGCGCCCAGAGGCTGCAGGCGCCCCCGGATCCTCTTGCGTGGGCCCCTGGAGCCTCAAGGATCTTTGGAGGAGAGATCAGTCATCTGAAGTCAGAGACCTGGCAACTTTAATGCCTTTCTGTCCCAGTGAAAATACGTGGCTCTTCCTTGGTTGCTGTTGTTTCCCCCAGTTGTTTCTTGCTTGGATCTCATTTTAAATTCCTCATTTCAAACTGTGGCTTAAAACAATAGCCAAGACTTTAAGAGGCTTCGATAGGAGCCCTTTTCTGCTGTCTGCAGCAACAGCAACGAGAAGAGGTTTCTGTCTCTGAAGATTACAGGGTTCCTACTGAACTTCAACTGCTGGAAGAGAGGGTTCCACTTTTTTGCAAAACTAAAAAACCTTTTTTCCCCCCTCCAGGCCCTTGGGGAATCCTGCAGCCCCAAGCAAAGTGGAAGAGACAGTGGCTACGGCGACATTTGGTGCATTGAACGCATCGATCCGCTTTCGTTGTCCACCAGCCATAAGCGGGACGATTCCTTAGACAGCTTAGACTCCTTTGGCTCAAGGTCTTCCACCAGCTTCTCATCGGACCTGACTCTGAAAGGCGGCAGTGAAGGTAAATCCTGGGGCGTCTGGTTAATCTTTCTTGAGAGGAAAGACCTTGGAAACAAGTCCAATGTTGTTTCGTGCCGCTGTGTTCACTTTAATGTGTTATTTTTCCCAGCTTGACCTTTAGATTTTTGGTTGGGTTGCCTGATGGCACAAAACATTCTTAATGATGGGCAACTGACTGAAAAAAAAATAATAACCGTGCATCTTAAACTATCTATTTATTTAACACATTTGCAAACTGCTTCTCATTAAAGTAAAACAGTCTCAAAGCAATTTACAGTAATCTCCAAGCTGTTAATTTCAAACAGTGCTTAAAATGATTGATAAAAACATACATTAAAGCATTGTACAAGATATACAATGATCAATAAAATAAACAATGCAAGAGAATAAAAACAGCAATAAATTTTTAAAATACACTAGCAGCATTAACAAAATATTAAAAGGCCTAAAAGAGAGATAAAACCTGGTGCCCAAAAGGCAGGAAGGGCCTCTCTGGGGGCTTGCCCATCAGGGCTGGCACAGAAAGATCTGCTCAGCCTCTGAAGGGCCCCCCGCCCTGCAGAGAGGATCGATGGAGTGGCTGGATTTATACCAGCCCCGCTCAGAGAGATTCTTGGTGGTTTACAATATAGCCACCAAAATATAACTAACATGCCCATGGTAATACCATCCTGGTTATTTTTCATTTGCTAATTTTCGTTCCAATCTTTCTAATTTTAAAGCTTTTTAACGCTGTTTCCAAGAAAGTTGCCCACCTGTATTCCAACAGGTATTAATTGTCTTGGCATTTTAGTGTAAAAAAATGCTCATTTTTCCTAATATTTTCACTGAAGAAAAAAATCACATTCTGTTTTAAAATATAAAACGTATACAAAGAAAGGAAAACATTTTGAATTTTCTTTCTGCGTGAACTGACATATTAACATTTCTATGATGTTGTCACTTCCAGTAGGAATAAATTCATTCTAAGGAGCATGCTAATAATAACGGGCTTCGATTTTGAAAAATGTAATAATCTCTTTTGCATCAGTCATTAAAACATTTATGGTTCAATATCGGATAAGATGTTGGCAATTTATTTTGGAACCAGAAGATACATAGATACCTCCTCATCACACTCTTTTGTTTGGAGTAAGGAACATCATGCAAAATACAGAAAGGGACTAGCAAACAGTAATCAAAAGAAGTCAGAGGCTTGAGATAAGAACAAAATATATAGCTAAATCTAGTTTATAACAACATTATTTACTAGACATTTCCACACCTTATTTTTAATGTTTATTTCTGCAAACTCTCCTTGCTTCCGCCTCTTCCTTCCGTGGCCTCATCCGTTGCCTTTTGCTCTTTTAAGTTCTCCTCTCTCTCTTCCGGGGATTTCCTCCAATCACAACTTTCTTGGTCTTCCTCTCCACCCATTCATTCTTCTTTTGTGTGTTTGTTTCGACCCTTGTTCATTCTCTTTTGCATGTTAATATCTTTCTTGCTGAAGAGCAAAAATCCAGTTTGCAGAGCAAGAGAGGTGGCAGAAAGCCGCATGGCGCTCTCCAAATTTTGCTCATTGTCAACTTTTGCTCATCCCTTTGGATGAGGGTTCATTTCAGCTCCACTCTTCATATTTCACAACTATCCCTATGCAGATCTCTAACAATACTAACTCCGACATTACCTCACTTCAGTTTCACCCCAGTTGATTTCATCACTGTTCCTTTCAGTCCCATTCACTCTGTGGGAAATTCTTTCACCCACTTCCAAACCAAGCTTTTATTTCTATCAAAATCCCTTGATTTTGCAATGGAAAATTTCAATTGAAAAAAGTGGGTTCCAGTTCAGGGTTAGAGTTTATTTTTAATTCATACTGACGATGCAAACTCTAGAGAGGGATATCATTTGCAGAGTTGCACTGAGATTAACTCATCATTTTGTGGCTTTCTGGAATGATAAATTTTGCAGATTTATGGAATAAGAAAATTTAGTGAATGTTACTGAAGGTGTACCAAGCAAGTTTTCATGTAATATCATGGCCTATGTCTAAAAAAAGCTTTTGGTCTGCCTATTTTCAACAAAAAACAATGAACAAATCAGTACTTGATTTTCACTTTGTAGGTTCCCATTTCTGAAATTTTAACTAGAAATTTGTTTGTGTCTTATATATGTAAAAGATTGTGAAAGTGACACGGATTCTGAAATACGCGCAAGGATGCATGACCCCGGCAAAGATGATATGTCCTACCGCCGAGTGGCCTTAATCGAACCCAAGCCTGCTTCAGAATTCAACCGCTTCCTACCCAGCAAAGCCAAGCCACCCACGTACATGCCGGCACCCTTGAGAAAGAAGAGAATCGAGAAGAACGAAGATAATAGAAGAAGCTGGGCGAGTCCCGTGTTTACTGAATCAGATGGAAATTTTTCAAGGTATTGTTGTGATGCTCCAATATCTTAAATGCTCTCATTATAGCAAAGGCTGAGGAAATGCTGTCTGTAGGACCCAAATGCAGCATCTCCTCTTCTGATGCAAATTTCTTTTCCTGCTGTTTCCCTTAGCCATGATTTAGCATTTCATCTTCATGAACGGTAAGCCTTAATCTGAAGCTTTAGCTTTGAGGGCAAATCGTGATTAACCGTGTTGCAGGTGGAATGCTTTGCCAGACCAAAACAAACGGGAAAGTTAGAGGCCTCCATGGGGAAGAAGAAGGGAAAGATCTTTCCACTTCCTAGTTATGGTTATGTCGGCACCTTTAACAGCCAAGAACGTAAGGGTTCAGTCGATCAGACCAATGGATGCCAGATGCCTCCTGGCTCACCAGCTGGACCGGAGGACAGCAGTCCTGCTCCCTCTGATTCCCTTGCAGCTGCTAGTAATTCAGATTACAGTAAAGACCATCGAGGCAACTTTGCAGTGATGAGGTCCAACTCTCTTCTAGAACAATGCTGTTAGGAGTTGTCACCAATTCTGCTGTTTAACTGTGTAAATTAAAATTAAATTAAATACACCTTTTTGGAAGAGCCGCTTAGATTAATTTGGGAACTCAGAAAGATGTTCTGGACCATGTTAGATTCTATTTAAAGCTTACTAGGATTATGAATTATGATCACCCATTACACATCTTTTGTTATTGTGAAATTTGTAACTTTGGTTTCTGTCTCTTTAATAGGGTTATTGAGAGTAAAGCTTCTGCTCATTGGTTGGAACCTAAAATAAGATATAATTCAAATTCTGGCTCCTTCTTTACCCACCACCCCACAAGCTATTCTCCAAGAGGGTATAAAATGTAGGGTGGGACTCCAGGAGCATCTTCCTGTGTCTGTCTTCTGAAATTCATAGGGACCAGTTGCACATGACTGCAAGTGTTTGTTTACTTTGGTTTTCTTTTTCACACTATTCTAGTGTATGCTGTGAACATAGCAAGGGTATTAATTATATTCTGTGGCTTTTATTCTTGGTCTACCTTGGGCTGTTCTCTGCAGAGTATCAGACTAGCTGATAGTGGCATTGCACAGCCACAGGTGATCCGTTGGCATGGCGGTAGCTCCTGTTGGGGAGAGGACAGTGGGAATGCCTCAGGTGTTTGTGGATGACTTGGCAAAATGTGGGTCCCTGGTAAAGAGAAGCTTCTGCCACCCTTTTGATACCCACCAGAACAAGACTTTGCTCTTCCGGATCATTGTCCAACTGACCCATTTATCAGCTGCGGCCAGAGATCCAGCTCTCTAGGTCAAAATCATTCATTCCTGAAAAGCTTTATAAATAATATTTTCAAAAGCCAGAGTGTTTGGAAATCTCTTTAAAATACGTCTTCTTCCACCAGTAGTTTTTTATCATGATTCACATAATTTTATTCTCTTAGAAGGGCTACATGTATTCAACATTTTTGTACACATTTATTACAGCAATTTTGTACTGGAAATTCATTTCGCTTCATTCACAAGTCAGTAATTTTAAGACAAAGTGCAGTATAGTCTTCTGTACTCAATAGCCAATTTTTCTGTTTGTTTTTGAAAATACAACTTCACTGGATGTTTTGTGCAGCAACCACAGAAGAGTTTTTGGGCACGAGATGGAACGCAAGTCAGCAGCTAACGTTCTTTCAGACTTCTCCAACTGTTTGGAGGAGGAGGAAGAGGAGGAGGAGAAGTCCACGGGCATCCCCGACATCGAAGCAGATGACCTTTACGCTCGCAAAATAAGTTCTGCGGTATCAGCTGTAAAAGTTTCCTCTCATAAATTTCTTCCTCAGTCTTGGGTTCCAGGCGGAGAATTGCACTGGAAAAAAGCAAAGAGGATATCTTTTTCCAAACAGTGGTATAAGGAAATCCAAGGATTCAGGTTTGTCATCTTGCATGTTCTTTTTCCATCCCACCAGATTTTTAGAAAACGCATTTTAGCTCATTGGAATCAATAGCCTGTTTCCACAGCGGCAGGGAACACGGGAGTGCGCTCCTGCTTGTCGCAGCTGAAATGTGGATAGCTTTTCTGTTCAGCTTTGCCGTACTGCCTTTGTGTGTACTGATGTTGTTGACTGAAATAGATTGCTGCCCCTTCGCTTTGTGTTGGGACTCATCTCCTTGCCTTTTTCCCCTCTCCTGGCATGGGATCCTGTACAGTAACATGGTAGATTCCGAAGAGGAGGGCGCAAGAGTCCAGCCGAGTCATAGCATCACGGACCACCCGGGTGTCAGTTGCACAGAAGACTCTCGGTCCGTCAGGCAAACAGCTGAAAACGCTGCAGGAGGGAAACACGGCCGTTCCTCTGACCTGCCAAGGTTCCTACAATTGCATGAGCCAGCCTAGCTGATGTGTCAAGGCATTGGTGGTTTGCTAAAAGGGAACATGAAATATTAATATGGAGGCTGCCTTTTTAATGCGCTCTGTATGCCTTAGCATTTTGAATGCGTACTGCTAGAGTCGTCTGGATTTTTGTATGTGTGCCGGTCCCTCCTCTGGCACCTTTCGTAATGGCTGGCCTGCTTTGCTCTTGCCCTAAAGTGGAAGTCTTGTCCTTCTAAAGAACTGGGTGCCCAAACCAGCCCTGCTTCCCTGTGTCTGTCCGTGCACCCTTCCCATTCCAGCGTGTGCATCTTTTGGTCTTCCTTTTAGTTGAGTGCTCGTTGAGTTGGCAAACCTCCCTCTGGGTTGTATCACTTCAGCAGCTGAAGGCCTCTTTTGATGGAATATCCCTTGATAAACATTTTAAAGCCTCCAGATATGATAGCAATAGGAGAGGGGAAAGAGTTCTAATCTTTTCCTCTCTTTCCTGTGACAGTTTCTGATGTGGACAGATTTTCTCTGTGCGCAGAATCCTTCATTCACTTGCAGAAATGACAGAGCCCAGAGTTCATAAGTTCATCCCTTTGCTAAGATTGTGGTCTCTGTTGCCTACAGCATACTGCAAATCTAATGTTTATATGTATCTTTTATATCTCAGTCAGTTTTTATTTCTTCGAGCACTGCAAAAATATTCTGAGGACTACCTGTCTTCTGGTAATAGAACCAAAGCTGACCCATCTTTAGGGCCTAGGCTCATAACATGCAGAAACTATAATTATCTCAGGCCTGGCTATGACCAAAGAATCAATGAGAATAGAGACTTTTATCCAGATTTGGAAAATGATGATTTGTTTGTCCGTAAGACTGGTGCCTCCCACGTGAATCCAGTCATTCTCCAAGATTTTGAGTATTTTAGAAGGTCTTCTCAACAAAGCCCTCGCATAGAAGGAGAAATTGTTCTCCAGCCCAGAGATGGGGAAGATGAAATAATTCCAGATTTAGAAAAAGATGATCTGACTGTTCGCAAAGTTCAGCTACAGAAGAAAGAAGTGCCTTTATCTGGTGCCCCTGACAAATACAAACCTGCTCTCTTTCCGGACCCTTGGAGTCTGCCCCCAGAAATCCAGGCCAAATTTCTATGCTTGCTTGAAAAGTCCACCATAAAGAGCGAGTGTGAAAGCGGTGGAAAAATCTTACCTCCTTCTTCGCGGCAAAAGAAGGATGATATGCTAGCCCGAAAAATTGAGCTGTTCGGCATAGGTGGGAATGTGCAACATAAGAGCTTCTCTCCAGGAGTGTGTAGCAAAGAAGATATGCAAAAATGGGAAGCCATCAGAGAGGCCAGCAGAATCAGGCATAAGAAACGGCAAATGGTTGAAAGGTCAGCTCACGGCCATGCATGGATCGTGCTTGTATCTGAGTATTTGGAAATAGTGCTTAGTAAAGAAATGTGGCATTTGGTTTTCAACAAAGCATGTCTTGGTGTGACATCTAAGCCTGTGGTGTTCATGTTTGCCCCCATAAGTTCTGGTGTTGATCATTAAGCTCATCAACAGCTCACAATCCATCCGTCAGAGGTTAAGAACGATTTACATAGTAGCCTAAAAGATGGCATTTGCTGTCTGTACTGGGCCAAGAATACCTGTTTCTGTTCTTTACAAGAGGCTGGTGCTGCTCAGTGCATGATTGTTCTTGAAAACATGTATATTTGAAGTCTGTAGTTGAATAAACATAAGCCGATGCATATCATCACTTTGACAGCCTTTTCTAAAAGTTCTTATGTAAATATAAAACTCTTTAATATAGTGTTGAAAATCATTCCTGCAGATGAGACAAAAGGAAGGTGCACGAACTCCTTTTCCAATTGTAATCCCACCCCCACCCCAAAGGGCTTAATGTATTGCTGCTCAGCCTGCAGCTCCTTGGATTGGATCTTCAGGTAGAATCTATTTTCTGGCAATATTTATCTGGCTTAATGATCAACTATCAAATTAATGTCTATTAAATCCTTTCAGAATGTGTGTCCTTGTTACCACACTAGCTTAATATTCAGCTTTTTTTCCGGTTTTTATGGCCCCCATTTTTGAAGCCTTGTTATTATCTGAATTGATCTGCATTTTTTCCTTGCTGTTCAGAAAGGGAACCTAGGCTCAGATAAGTTGATGTGTTTATATATTCTTGAGGGAGGGGAGGAAGGCAGTAACACTTCTGCTGATTTTTGTCTTCGTCCCCCTCTGACCTGAAATCTTGCCCTAAGAAGTTTGGATTCTAGCGAGCGTAAGGGGTCACCGTGAAGACACAGTCCTTGGTCAATCTTAATGAGGTTTCTCATGTTCATCTGGTAAAGTGTTTCTCATCTTGAAGCGACCTCATTCATTTCATTCTTCTTGTACCAGTCATTAGTCCTTCTTTAAGCACTCTATGTTTTGCTAGCCAAGTCATTCCAAAGGGCATAGTGCATGTTTCACTGGAAAATAAGTACTTGCAAGCTGGTCATGTTCTTAAGCTTAACACAAATATTAAATTTAAGACACGAATTAGAATAAACAGTGAAGTACACAAATGCTCGGTTGCTCCTCCCAGGGTATCGAATTCTCTGCTGCCAGCAGCCTTTCTCGCTGGCTTCCCTCCTGTGCCCACTGAACGGGCAGGGGCTGGGCATTGTACTCACGTGGTCTTTAAACAGTCCTGAAAGTAGATTCTAAAATCTACAGAATCTAAAACAGGTGCAGCTGGTTCCCCCCCCCCCCCCCCGTGTGTTAAGCTTTTGATATGTCTTAATATTTGCTAAGAGAGTAAAAATATTGTATGTACAACTATGATTTAACCATTGGCATTTCCGTAAGCGGAGTTCATATGTTTGCATGTCCATATCAAACAATGAGAAGCGAATGGAGAAGAGTGACCACTTGTGTTTCAGGTCACATTTAAAAGTTAAAATGGCCCTTTAAAATGTGAGAATGCGGAGAGAGTCCCAGGGACCTCATATTCCTTTTCAAATGCAGTTATTGCCTTAGCTGGTAAGTTGAGCATAACCCTGTAGACGTTGTTACGTATGGCGCCAGTGGGACGGGGCATATGAACTTTGTCGGTTTTCTGATTTTCCTCAGGCTCTTGCAAAGGATTTCTGAGGAGCACGGGTAAGTTGAATGTCGAAAGCATGGCAGAATGCAAGCGCCCCAGCCCGCGGGGAATTAACCCTCGAGCGCGTCCGTCCGTAACCCTGCCTGAGGCCACCCACGCATGCGCTTTCAGCCTCGGTGCCCGGCTGGCTTGCACGGCCCTCCCAGAAGCGCCTTCGGGAGCAGCCGCGGGGGGCCGCAGGGGCGGCCCGAAGTGGGCGGCCTTCCTCCTGGGAGGCCCCCCCGGAAGCGTGGGGCGAGCTCCGAGCACGGCTTTCCAAATTCCCCCGGCAGCTCCGGCTCTGCTAAAAGTTGGTGGCTCTGTCCCCGTGTGGCTTAAGACCCAAAACGAGTCAGATCGACATAAAACGTACCTATTGCTGTGTAAGCCAGTTGTCGCAAGCCGCAATGCTAACGCGAAGGCCTGTGGTGTTCTTTGTAAGGGCGCTGGCGTTCAGTGGCGCGCAGCTTTTTGTCAGAGGCCTCTGAAGGAGCCACGCTCAGAATATCCCGCCAGAAAGTCAAAGCGCTGCGTATTCTGCAGCGCAAAACCTGAACCGCGGAAGGGCCTGCGGTTTTTCCTCCTAGGGCCACGGAAGGGGGAGGATCGGAACTTAGGCTGAGCAGACGGAGGAAATCGAGAACACGATTGGAAAGCATTTTTAAAAAGATTGTACCTCCCCACAGCCAGCGATGTAAGCCACCAGAAACGACGTTTTGGGGCGACCCTCCCGACCTCAGTAGACGCTACGGCGGTGGCTGCGGCCCAGTAAACTTACAGACGGCACAATACGAGCCGAATATGTATTTCTTAGGCTTGTTATTGCTTCCTAATACTCCTACGCAGTGTACTTTTACATGTGGCAATCGCTTGAAAAAGAAATCACAGCATACAGGAAGAACTGCCTTACGTTAGCCACCCGTGCACCCTCTTAGTTCCAGCAAAGCATTGGAAGAGAATGTAAATAAAGAATGCATTAGGCAGCAGCCTTCTTCTTATGCTCCAAATCATTCTCAGTCTGCGAGCGTGTGCCTCGCTGGCTCTCCCTCCCAGGACGCGGAGGGGTTGAAGAGAAAACCGGCCAAGAGAGTGGCCCGCTCTGTCCGGAGCGCCGGACAGGATTCCGGGCCCGAGAGGCCGCTTTGCTTCCAGCTCGGCCCGAGGACGCTCTGTGCACCGCTGCAGCCGCTGCCTTTTGGGCCAAATGCCGTTGCTTTCCTTGGCCAGAGGAAGGGCGCGCAGATGTGGAACGCCGAGGCGCACAGTCAGTCGGTGTGCACAGCTGTCGTCCCACAGAATGCTGTTTCCAGAACGTTCCCTTTGTTAACAGAGGAGCGGCTTGGAATAAGCAGAAACGTTGATCCCTTTATAAAGGGAATTTCCTCCCCGATTTATTTTTCCTTCTACAGAGCATTTTAAATTGGAAAAATGCTCTGCAGATGTTGACTTCTGACGAAGTCCTAGACGTGATGGCAGCTGCGTAATTTGTTCTTCTCAAGCTCCCTGATCCGCCTAATCGGCCTGACGGGAAGGCCATGCCGTAACGAGGCTTCCTGGGTCCCGCTCCGTATTTTTGCTTGATGGCAGCGGTAGGACAAGAGCGGCACATCTTGGCGGTGTGATGTGGGACATCTTAGACATCTCCCTGGGTAGGGTGAGAATAAAGTGCAGAACGGCCATTTTGGAAACAGCTGCATGTTTTCAGGTTTATTTATTCGCTTACATTATTTCTGTGCGGCTTCAGTCCCAAGACTCAGCCATCCATCTGGTTTAGCAGAAACAGTTTGCAAAAATAATTAAAGACAGAATTTTCGGGAGCCTCTTCGGTTCAGCTATTGTTAGACTAGCAGCAATAAAAGGTCATCTCTCCTGGTGTTTGTAAGTTCTCCCAACTGCCATTCCCAATACTCTTCATCGGGAGCATCTACAGCCAAAAATGAACTATGAAAATGAACGGGTGTTTTATTCCCAGACTGAAAGCCTGTTGCTGCATCACGGAGTTTAATATGGTATTTTTATTATCCAGTGTTTGCACTGGATTCTAGTTCAACATCCTGTAATCCACTTGAGGAGACAATCTGTTTGTCTGGACAACGGGATGAATCCATTATTTGCAAACAGATAGGTGAGAACGTTCCTGTAACCCTGAAACGGGTGAAAAGACAGCAGAGGAAATAAACGCTGCTTTGGCTGAGGCTGCTGATGCGCATGGAAGCTGGCCATCGGGGGGGCGGCACGCGAGGGTTGTGGAGAAAGTGCACGAGTCTTTCACCGCTTCTTTTTGGTCCTCTCTAACGTGGTGGCTTTGGGGCAGCAGCATTTGGAAGGGGACCAGATCTGCAATAAGCCTATAGATTAACTCCATAATCGCAGGTTATCGGTTGCCAGAATCAGCAAGGGTCACCGCAAGAGGACGTGTAACTCTTGACTGTGATGGGCTTAGGTCTTTTATTGCACCAATCAAATTATTAATTACAAAGCCACGAGTTTTGCCATATGTTAATTTTCTCTCACTTGACTTCTTCTTTAAAATAAAATATAAAATAGCAATATTAGAGTTGTAACCTTCCTGGGTTTTTCTTTCTCCACGTATAGAGTCAGCCTGTCTCATTTATGGAATTTTCTTGGGAGAGGAATGAAGATTCTTCTGACAAAAACATCTTTGCACGCTTTCCTACTATTTCGTTTTTGCTTTCTGGATTAGGCAGGGACCTTCCATCTGGAAGCATTCAGAGTGCAATGGATGAGTTCATGCATGATTTAACCATGGTTTTTTGAATAAGCCATAATGGCCTGTTTCACCTATAACATGAAGCTATTAACTGTGGTTTATAAAACACAATATCAGGAGTCACACGTTGTATTATGCCCAAACTGTGCAATAATTCTTTAAAATACGTGGTTGGTTTCTTTCTTGCCCGTGCCTACCCCCAGTCACCCCTTTGTTCATTGGGGGCCACACAGCTTCATGGATCTCTTTAGGGGACTGCAGTGGTGCAAATGTTGGGGCACCCCAGTCTCACAGAGTAGACGAGCCTAAGATGATCTAGATTTAGGGCCCCCACTGTCTCCTCAAACTTCGCCTCTGGCCGCCTGCATTTGCACATGAGGAGCAGCTGAGGTGGAGATCGGCGATACCACAGAGAGAGAACTGAAGGGGAAGTGGGAAACAGCTTGCTCTGATCAAATACAAAGGGCAGTGTCACGTTTTTGTACTATAGTTTTGCCGTCTGTTTTGCTCAGCATATTTTAGGGCCCCAGGACAGACGTGATCTCAAAACCCTTATTCTCCTGCATGTCAAGAGAATCCTGACAGTGAAGTGGAAAAGTCTCCATAGGGCGCCCACATTTGCTTTCATATTCAGTGTAATAACTTTCAGAGAGTCTTGAGTTATGGATTTGGGAGAGAAACCTCCTAAATACTGGCATAGAACTTTGGCCGTATCATCTTCATTCCCTTTCACGGATCACAAAAAGTTACATAAAGTGTTCTATAAAAGGATAACCCAGGGAAGATGGTCAGGAACTAGTTTCAGCAACTGTATTTCATTTAAATGTAAGGAAAAGCATCTGATGGTAAGATCTGTAGCACGGTATAACAGTTGTGGCTTCTCCATCTCTGGAGTTTTTAGAAGAGGCTGGACAGCTCTCAAGGATGGTTTAATTGGTCTTGCTCCGCCTTGCAGAGGGCTGGACCAGCTGATCCTTGTGCTGCCTTCCAGCTCCACAGTTCTGTGATGCTGCGTGGTGGTGATTTCGTATGTGCAGCAACACGTTCCCACCCTGCCCACCGCTAAATCCACCTTGTTGTAGAGCCCCTAGCTCTGTTACCGCTAATCAGATTGCTCAGTTCCCTCCTGAAGAAAAAATGATCTGAAACTCTAAAACGGTGTCCTCTGCCCTTAGGAGTAAATCCTTGAATGACGTCAGTGCCGATGAGCTACAAACGATCCGGCAGATGCGTTACGAGGAGCTCCAGAGGATAAAAGCTGAGCTGCGGGAGCAAGACCAGCGATGGCAAGATGTAAGTGTCCTGGAAAGGCCTGTCTTCGCGGTCCCAGAAGACCGAGATCAGGCAGCAGCCCGTGGAGATGTGTCGGCGCGCAGGGCTGGGTTTTCCTGTAGAAGTATCGGCCGGCGGGAGGGGACGATCAGGGCCGAGGCTGCGTCGCTTGCTCCTCAGGAAGGAGCAGCCGTGGGGGTGAGGCCGTGGAGGGACTCCAGGCCGTGACGGTTCCGATGTGTCCGTTGCTGCTTCTCGCGGGCGGAAGTGTGGCAACGACAGCGATGAGTGAAAGTGGAGCGGAAATGAGCATCAGCAACACGTGGAGCAGTCAGTGTTGTGAAAATATCCCAATGAGTCAGGACACCTGAGAATCCATGACTGCTTTGGTTTTCAGTCACCCATTTAAATAACACCAGGTGATGCATGATAATGTGAAGTGCTCCTGAGCTGGGTGATCAGGTTAATAGAAATGCCAGCTCCCGCTGTTGGTCTGAATAGCAGTGCCTTTAAAATTGGGAGAGGGCTATGGAGAGCTGAGGGAGACGTGCCGATGCGTCACGGGCTTCTTCCGTGCAGAGCGGCAGGTGCATTTTCTCCTGCAAAACCTTTAAGTGCGAGGAGGCTGAAGGCCGCCATTGTTCCGATCGGGGGCAGGCTGGCGCGAAGACATTTGAGAAGGCCGGAGCACCGGGCGTCTCAGGTGAAAGTAGGGCAGCTGCGCAGTCCTCGCCGGGGAACGAGACCCGTGGGCGCTCAGCCGCAGCAGCTCGCAGCCCAGGGTCTCACCGAGTATTGGTCTGTGTGGCTTTCTGTGTAGGATCTGGCAAAATGGAAAAGTAGGCGCAGGAGTCACACCTCTGACCTGCAAAAGAAAAAAGAGGAGAGAGAAGAAATCGAGCGAAGAGCTTCCGAAAGCTCAGAAAGGCGCAGCAAAACCCTGAGGGAGATGCAACAAGACAGGTAATATCTGGTGCGTTTAACGGCTTAGTCTCGGTTATGTTTACTTGGAATTCAGCAGCGCTTAGTTTAATTGATTGCCTTTGAATTTGTTTGGACACTCGGATGCTGGCATATTTAATTTTCAGTTCTTCTCTTCCTAATGATTTGATCATTTTATTCCTAAGTAATTAAAGGATAAAAATCTAACGTCAATAACATTAATTTACCAACTATGATAATAATTTTAGTACACGTTTTGAAAGGAAAAAATAACCTTTTAATTTAAGTTTAAGTGGCAGTATTAACTGAGTTCATTTTCAACTTCCATGTTTGTTTTTTGCGTTAAAATATTCATTTGTAGCTCAATCTTAAACCAGTTTACTTTGACATAAGTCCCACTTCTACATTCTCAATACATGTCTTGTATAACCTTTGGGGGAAATTGCGGGGGAGGGGGGGAGCTTGTCCTGCAAAAGAGCATTTAAAAGTCTTCCCTGGCCTGCCTCCTTTTGTCCTAGTCTGGTGCTATTATGTACCCAGAGCTCTTTCAGTGACATCCAGAGGGCCCATAATGCTTTCTTAAGAAGGAATGCACAAATAAAATTCTGTATATTGGGTTTGATACCATAGGCTCTTAAAGTAGATCCCCATGTTGATCGAGCGATGTTACGCATTTTGCCTTTTAATTTGAAACGTCCACAAACCCTCTTTATCTGGCAGGCATAGGATTTAAAAAAAAAAACCAAGAAAAACGTGCCACTCATTAGCATCCTGAAAGTAGTCCGTGTTACCTTTGGGGACAGAAAAATGTTGCAGAACAGTCATGAATCTTGCTGTCTCCATCTTCCCTTTGACTCAACATAATTGCAAACTTACACACACACACACACACACATACCACTTGTGAGGTCGGTCCTAAGTGACGCAAAGCCCTTGACTTTCTTCTAGGGTGAGGTGGGATCAGGCTGCCCTGAGGAACTCCTGGGAGGAGACGGAGCCAAGGGATTCCTCCAACAATGACGTCTTTAGCGACGAGAAAGCACCTCCAAAAGTTTGTGTTCCAAGTGAGGTGGATGGTGGCTTGAAGGCAGGAGAAACTCATGAGCAGGGTGGCCAAAAACCAGAACGTGAGGCAAAGGCTGAACCACCAATCTCAGCTCAGAGCCTGGCCAGAGGAAGGAGAGAGCCCTCTTTGCCAAGTTCCCCTTCAGCGAACGCACAAGCCAGGTCTGGTCGGGTTTCAGCTTCCCTCCCGAGAAGTTACCAGAAGACCGACACAGCCAGGTTGACGTCGGTGGTCACCCCGAGGCCGTTTGGGGCCCCTCTGAGAGGAATTTCATCGCTTCCCAGGTCCTTTACGGTAAAAACTGGCTCGTGTCGGAGACTTGGTGGAGCAACTGTTGCTAATTTTACACTTTAGCTCCTTTTCTAAGTGCAGTCACTTATTTAAAATATAAAGAATAATATGTAATACGTTTGTGTGTATATAAACATACAAACCCCTTATGGAGATTTCCAACAGAAGTAATAATAAAACTATTCACTTAAAAGGAATAAAAGGGTGACATTTCACTCTGGATTTGTAACTGTGCGTCTACCATTTGTGTATCATCACATCATACTCGGTGTTTGAAATCTATTCATTTATTTGTAAAATGTATCCACCTCCTCAATTCCAAGGGGCCTACATAGGTTTGTGTACTAAGTCCTTGCAACCTGGTCTTTCATGGTTTCATCCAGACTAGGGGGATCTGACTTAACAGCACACAACAACAACTCTGTCTTAAAGCTGCTGATAATTAGCAAGGTCCTTCGGGCCTGGGAAAAACTGGGGAAGATTTTAAGTAGGTGCTGCTCAAACCAATGTTGGAAATGTCTCTTTTGTGTCTCTCAAAAAATGTCTCTAAACACCTCCCCCAGATGGACGCAGCTGTGAAATACAATGGAGGAGTCGAAGGGTCCAGGAGGGCTCAGTCGGGGATCAGCAGGGGCCCACAGGCTCAGGCAGGAAGGGGGCAAAGCCAAGGCCAGATGGAGCCCAGAGGTCCAGAAGACAGCAAAAGTAGGACAAGCCACTTGCTTGGGGAGCACCAAAGGGGAGCTCCTGAGTTGGATCCTAAATTGGATCATCACGCCAGTCCCGACTCAGTGACCGTCTCATCTTCCACCCCCAAAGAGAGAACGCTTTCAGGGACCGAGGAGTCAAGATGGCAAGTAAGTTGGAGAGATGCTCCTGTTCGTGTTATGCTGTTTCCCCAATGCACAGGAAGCTCTACACCGCAAAGAGGGAGAAAAGAATTAGGCATTGCTTATTAGCTAGTGAAGATGGTGGATAACTTTCTTAGAGAAGGGAATCTTGAGGTGGTCAGCCTTGTGAATAAATGGGAAGTTCTTCTCATAAGTCACAATTGTGACTGAATAGTTGGACTTGAAGCAGTTTTCTAGGGCTCTGTAGCTCATGAGACCTTCTCTAGAGAGGTCAGAACAGGGACGGAGAGGGTCGGAGCTTATGAAGAACCGTTTGAAGGGACCAGAAGTTGCTTCAGTGGTTAATCCTTCAGGAAATGCCTTCTTAGCTGCAGTGCTCTGCTGAGATTCAGTCCAGGAAGACCTCGGCTCCTATCTCTTCAGGACGGCTTTATTTGATGGCCATCTCTCATTTTAGTGTTCTGACTGATTTCTAGTACTACAAACAAGTAGGAAGGTTTTTAAATCACTTAAGATGGCAGGAGAGTCAGAACGTAAGTACGCAAATGCCCCTGCTGTGCCTGAAACAAATTAAAAAGATGTAGCTAAGGTAATGTGGATGAATGACAGCTGAAATTCTGAATGCAGGGGATGTAAAGAAATCAGGGGAAATAGCTTGCCCGCAAGCCAGTAAGTCAAGTGCTATTGCATCTACAGATATCTATGCACTTAATGACTAACAAACTCCTGGTTAGGGAATGTCAGACCCTAGAAACTGATCCAGTGACATTTTTCCCCCCCAAACAGTTTTAATTGCAAGCCTCCCCTCTTTCTGCAAGCTTTTTACAACCACCTAAATTGCCAATCACTGTAAATTTAAGTGAAAAAATACTTCTTAAATATATTAAATTGTAGGCTACAACAGTCTCTTTTTAAAAGAAAAAACTTTCTGTAAGGATGCTAATTTTCAGTTATTCTTCCTGCATTCCCCAGTAGTCAGCTCTAAAAACTTGAAAAAAAGTTAAATATATGGACTATGACATATTAGCTGCAGGAAGAAGAATGATTCAGAAAATGTCTGTTTTTCCTGTACAAAAATCCTATGCAGGAACGGTGAATTTTCTGAGTTTTTCTGTATTAAAGCTGCTACTGTACCTGGATCAGAACTTGAGATCCAGGAGTGCGTAGCATCACGTGCCCACCTGCCAGCAGTCAGGAGTCTCCCTGACCTCTTTTCATTAAAGTTTGCAATCCCAGCTGAGACTGGTCATCTCAGTCAGAAAGGCATGTTTCTCCAGACTGGTGATAGTGGCATTTTCTATTCCTCCTGAAATGGAAGGAGAAAAGAAATGAAAATATCCCTGTTTAAAATGGTATTTTCTAGTAATGAAATTATCCTTGCTAATAATTTCCTCAGCACGTTAACTTTTAGTTGGAGTCATTCCTCTAATGAGACTCCTAAGCAAGGCCCAGTTCATTAATATAGTTGCTTACAGGAATGCATAAATTGGGAATATAAATTTAATTATCAAATAACCCTTGCATTTTAGATGTGCAGATACTTTCAGCTGCACGGTACATAATTTAAAAGCCAACATTGCAATGAGCTTTGCTTGTTTAAGGGATAGACTTTCATTCATGTTGGTCTCTCCCTCCTCCTCCTCCTTTCTTTTTTTAGGAGCAATACAGTGATATGAGAATCAGCATAAACCAGAAACCAGGCAGTAGCCGTAGCTTTGGATTTGCCACGTACCAGAATCCTTCTGGTGTCTTCGTAAAATCAATAGAAGAAGGTAAATACCAATATTTAACTCTTGCACATTCTTTGGGAAAATTACTGGAAAGAGGGAGAGGGAGAGGGAGAGGGAGAGGGAGAGGGAGAGGGGGAGGGAGGGAGGGAGGGAGGGAGGGAGGGAAGGAAGGAAGGAAGGAAGGAAGGAAGGAAGGAAGGAAGGAAGGAAGGAAGGAAGGAAGGAAGGAAGGAAGGAAGGAAGGAAGGAAGGAAGGAAGGAAGGAAGGAAGGAAGGATCAATCTCAAGAATTCAGCTTGCAAGAATGTGAAAAAAAAATGTGGACATGCCAACGTTTAATTCAAAATTGACTTGCTTTAAGGCCCTGGTGGTTCTTTCTAAAGGCCCAAACAGTTTGATATCAGCATTCGGCTGAAGGACCGTCCCGTCTCGTATCAACCTACCTTTGCTATGGACATTGGGGGTTATGCAAGACATTCTGGGCTAACTTTCCAGCCCTGAAGTGCCCCCATCCAACTTCAGGATGGACGAATTGATCTTGCCCAAAAAGGCCTTCTTCTCCTTCATAAAAAAGGGCCTTCTCTTGGTGTTCTGCTCCTGTCTGTGCTCCTGCACTCTGAAGATGCCGGTCACAGATGTTGGCGAAACGTTAGGAAGCAGAACTTCCAGACCACGGCCACACAGCCCGGAAGATCCACACCAGCCTTCTCTTGGTGTTATACAAACTTTCCTGGCACCATTCTTTTATTCCTTTCAGCTCCAAGTTAAAAGCTTATTTGACTGGGCATTTGAATTATTGTTGACATTTAAAATTGTGATTTTTAATTTTAACTCAAAATTCCTACTTTCCTTTTAAAACTTAATGATGGTTGTTAGGATGGTGCCAAGCATTCAGAAGGGTCTTCACTTGAGACCAGCACCTCCCCTCAGAGCATTACTTTGGCCCCACCTTCTTCCCACACCTGCTCGGAAGAGCGTCCACCCAGGACAGCACTTCCATGCACCCCCAAATCTCTGAAAGCACGCAGCTGCCTTAAGGCTTTCGGGGAGAGGCTTTGCTTGCATTAACATGCTCTGAGAAGCACCTCTTTTGAATGCTTTGCAGAGTCTGACTCTCGATTATATTGAGATTGTATGTTGCTTCGTTGGAGCAAAAGTTTCATCCCCGTGGTGTTGCTTTCTGCCTTTCTGTCAACAGGCAGCCCTGCAGACTTTTGTCAGTTGAAAGTTGGGGATGAAATCCTCTCCCTGGGGGGCACCAGCATTTCACACCTGGACCAGGGCGAGTGGGAAGATGCCATCAGCCGGGCACTGGAAAGTGGGCACCTCGTCATGGACGTGAGGCGGCATGGAAGGAAGGGTGCGTTTTTACTTGCATTGAGTACAATGTGAGCTGCCTGTAAGTTTTATTATGGTGGATGGTTTCTGTATACTTACAGCCTCCAGCAAGAGCTGATGTTTTTTTTCCATTCAAGTATCTTTGGTTAGTATTCCTACTTTTGTGAACACAGCTTTTGTTGCAAGAAATATTTTACGCTTATTATTTTGTCGCTGTTGCATGTATTACACTGTAAATACCTGCTTGAGCAAGTTTACTTTCTAGAAATTAGGAGGCCATCTTCTGGAGTAGGGATGTTCCTGGGTCACCACCCCTTGGAAAGAGTTGATCTCAATGTACTTTGTTTCTTGTATGGCCCCATTCTCTAGACGATTATCTGTGCGAAGTCACTAAAATCAACTCCGCTTCCCAACCTTTTGAAATTATTTAAGTTGTAAAATAAAGTTGCTGTTAGTAAACTTGCTGTTTATTGTGCATGCTTTTGACTAATTCTTGCTTTGGGGAAAAGGCGGTCTTTCATAGGAGCCCTAATAGGTTATCCCACATTAACATTCCAGATCACTCCTTCCTTCTCCTGTCCTCTGTTCTTTTTTCCTTTTTGTGTGTTATTTGGATGTATTTTTGTCAATTCTCTTTACACTTTGACATCCCCCTGTCTACTTTTTTAATTTCTTTTGATCTCCACGTACCAATCAGATTGGGGCAAAGACCAGCCTTTCCTGCCATTTGCAAGGCACAAAATCCTCAATCTTACAAGTATGGCTACCAACATTATAGGTACACCAGAAAACAAATGGATTGATGCAACATCGGGAGATCACACTTCAACACAAAGTCAACAAATGTCAGAAAAAGAGTTGCACAGCCATTTCCAGAATGATGTAAGTATGGACATGTGCCTCTAGAAGAACTCTAGAACTTCAGCCATGGGCAGTTGCAAGATGTAACACTGTCCTTTGACCCTTAAATCTGGGGGGGGGGGGAGGAGGGGGCAGATACCGTCTCCTTCTGTATAGATATTGTAGTGACCTAGAGACAGGAAGTATCTCTGTTGTTGTCCTTAAGTGACTACAACACGTGGTATTAATATTATGGATTCATCTGCTAGACTAGAGTTTAGAGGCTTACAGGGCTAAACTCTGAGGTAAAGAAAGACAGGATGCCATTTAAGGGTATGCATTCAGTATTTGAGATACAGTGTGGGGTAGTGGTTAAAAGCATTGAGCTAGGAACCGGGAGATGGTGAGTTCTAGTCCCGCCTTAGGCACGAAGCCAGCTGGGTGACCTTGGGCCGGTCCCTCTCTCTCAGCCCTAGGAAGAAGAAGAAGAAGAAGAAGAAGGCCAGGGCAAACCGCCTCTGAACATCTTGCCAAAAAAATGGCAGGGACTAGTCCAGGCAGGTGCCAGGAGTCAAGGCTGACTCAAAGGCACGTGTGCATGCGCGTGCACACACACACACACACACACAAAAGCATTTTCCTTAAACTGGGCCCACAAGAATTTTCTCCACGTTCTGCTCTTCCCTATGCACAGAAGTCAACTCCAGCTGCCCAGTTAAATCAGCGAGGCCAAAGGAGAACATCCCTGATGTAAGGGCAAAGCTGCTAGGACTTCAGCCTCAGAGGGTGGGCAGCCCCGTCAGACGGTGGCTCTGTGTTTGGTCCAAGAGCGACTAACGGCCCATAAAGGGGGCCGCCCACTGCTGCCCGCTCCCGCGTCCCATTCGAGCGAAGGCAAGGCAGCGGCCTCGGTCGCTCTCACAGCAAGTGGCACAGCATTCCTAGGCCTCCAAGAAGCTTGTTTCTTGCCCTAATTCAACCCTCAGAAAGCATACATTCCCTTTAAAAGGAAAGCCCTGATGCTCCCTGTAAGGTTCTGATCCATAACAAGGATCAGGGATTTTTCTGAACTGTTGGTTGCCAGCCAAGAGAAGAGAATTAGCTTTGCTTCTCTTGGCTTTGCTGAGCAGTCCCTGTCTTTTTGCTCAATGAATTCATTCATTCCAACGAATCTGTGGCTATTGAAGTAGTATTTGCAGCGTTTGTGTTACCCTGGGCAAGAGAGAGATACGCTGAAGTTTTCTCCTGAGTTTCTGACAACATAAAATAGCTTTTCCTTCCTATGAAGAAATTCAGGAGAATACGTTCGTTCCATATGACTTCTGAAATGTGCATAAAAATTAAAATGCAGCTTTTCTGGGCATCAGCTTTCAGCTAGTTGTTTGGTTCCTCAAAAGGGCCCAAGTCAGATGGTGTCTTCTCGAGGTTAAAGAAAAGGCTAAATTAAAGCCATGGGATGCCAATTCTCTCTTTCCAGGGCTCTGAAACAAAGGTCAACGGAATGCAAGATGATTCAAGCTGCTGTGAACAAAAAGGTAAAACAACATTGTATACTTGTTATAACTGAAGTAAGAGATCTTAATTCTTATGAGCTTAGCTGCAGGAAGGGACAGTTATATAATTCGTAAAAATAAACCATGTTTTATTAGCTGCTCATAAAAACACAGTGAGTTTACGTTCTGTAGCAGCTGTGTCAGAAGAAACGTAAGGCAGAGGTGCACAAAGTTAATACAACAAGTGGAGATTTTCGCCAGCTCTGAATCCTCTCCCTTCCGACTCCATTTGTGCGTGCCGGGGAGGACGGGTTGACAGCCTTTCCCAAAAGAATGGTCAAGCTTAGCGCAACCCTCGATCCCGGCCCAGCGTATCTGTCTGTGCGCCTTACAAGGCGTGGGCTTCCTTTTTTTTTTTTAAACTTCAGCCTCTTTATGGGAAAGCAAAGGGAGGGAAAGCGTAACCTGTAACCTAACGCTGGCCTGCACTGTCGGCTAGAACGGCGTGCCGACGGTAAGAGAGCGAGCAGGCAGGAGGGCTTGTCTGTTTCTTCCCAGCCCAGCTTACGGTACGGCCAGCAGCCACCCAGGAGGGGCTATGCCGGCCTTTTAAGGGGCCTGCCGTGCGGGTTGCTCTTAAAGCTCTAACCTGGGTCGAGCTCCTTCCCAAGGACAAAATGTAAAAAGGGCTGCTTGAGAAGACACGCCGTTCCTCCAAGGAGTTCAAGACGCTGCTGTAGAGTCACCACATCAAGTGGCTTAGGCTGAGAGGTGACGATGGGTCAGGCTCTCCTGCTGCTCGTGGGTAGGGCAGGACTGGCACTCGGCCCTTCCCGGCTGCAGGACCCGCTGTTTGGTTCTGATCTGGGTGCTTCAACGGGGCTGGATTAGGAGGAGTGGAGTATTAACCAGAGCATGCGCCACCTTGATCTAGGCTCTGGGAGATCATTCCCAAAGCGATGACCCATTTGCTTGAATGCAGCCGAGTCAGTGCCTTGAACGTTCGTCCGGCGGATCTCTGTTCAATAAAATTAGACCACACCACACTGACCTGTTTTGTATCTCCGTATTTTTTTTTCAAATAGACACAGAACCTATTTCTTTGAAAAACTTAAAAAGGAGATCCCAGTTTTTTGAACAAGGTAAAAGCAATCAATACTCCCCAAAGCTAACATTTCATGTAATTTCATGAAATTGTTCCCCCCTGTGCCTTCCTTTAATCAGTCCGCGGTGTTGGGTTCTATCGTGCCAACTTTCTTAATCTCTTTCCGTTCTTTCCTTAGGAGCATCAGGTTCCCTTTACAATTCATGGGTGTACCTTTGTGGTAATGGGATCTGTGTGTTCCTCTGTCCCTCAAACCTTTCACACTCTTGACAAGCTCAAATCCTGTTCGTAGCGAGCACCAAATGTAGTACAGGAGTTTCTCATTCGACTCGCAGCTTTCTTCCAACGTGCTGAAATACAGCAAACTTGTATTATGTAAAATGACCAGGCCGAAAGGGATGATCAGTTTTAAAGTCATATTTATTATTACAGTTGGTGCACCTGTGTGGAATAGATAGTTAAGGAATATATGCCTTATCACCAGGAGCCAATTTTAATCCTCCAAGAACTAAAGGAAGCGTTTGGGCTAGGAATCGTACGTCACGGTTCTTGAAAGCTGCTAGAAGTGTGTTTTGCATGTTACGTGTCACCGTTTTCACCCTCACTTCAGAATCTTGTGTTTGTTTTATTTGTTATACGTGGAATGTTTTGAAGTGATAAAGACAATATTTCTCATTTACTACCATATTACGTATTACCCAAGTCTCTTTTCCCGGTGTTATTTTCCCATTGTCTCATTTTCTTCAGAATAATGTTTCCGTAGAAAAGACGAAAGGCTTCTCTTGGTCCTAATGATGTCCTGCGCTCTTTTGTGGCAAAGCTTTGTGTCCGAGCTGGTAATGCAGGCCAGACTTCCCTAAAGGCAGAATGTGACTCTATCAGAAAAAGACCAAGGAAAGAAAAAAGGCTGCTGGAAAACTGCAACTTGATTTCCTTGTACTCTTTCGGACAGCCCCTTTCGCAGTATTGTGTTTTTGCGTAACAGATGCACGTTGTTCGGGCCTCTGGTTTTTGTCTGGTTTTTCTGCGCTAGCTGAACATATCACATCGAAGCCCAGCTTTGCTCTTTGCCCCACACTCCAAGGAGCAAAGCTTTTTATCTCCGGAGAATTAATTTCTCACCCCCCACCCCAGTAGAGAAAATATTGCCCAACTAACACATTTGGAAAAAAGTGCACAAATATCCTTGTTCCCCTTGCTTTAACTGTGCGAAATAGTTAATGTTCTTTCACTGTGGCCCCAAATCCCATGGCAATTATTCATTCATTGTAATTCTTTGAAAGTTTGGGAATTTGTCCATGCGTAAAGCTAATGCAGGAAGATTGACTGATTTTATATTGGGTCTTTCATTATTGTTTTGGATGTACTGTCTTGGAAGCATTATGCTGAAGGGTGGATTTGAATCAGGTGACTAAATCTAATCAGCAGGATCCCATAAAAGATAAAATGTGATTTAAACACTACAGTACTTAGCAAGTCAGTCAGGAGGCATTTGTGGCAGAGTAAAGATGGATGGTGATGTGACGCGTCAAAATGTCTGGGATGGGCAGGAAGGACTCAGCAAGGTGAAAACTGTCACCTGGGGACGGCGAGGGGATGACCCAGGATAGCGGGAGGAGGAAGTGGGCAGGTGAGCCGTGACGCTGCCGGAGGGCGCAAAGAGGGAGCCTGGGTCCGTGCAGGGAATGCGATAGAGTTGTGAGGCCCTGGACCCCAGGGAAGGGTTAGGGAAGGAGTGGGAAGCGTGTGTCCTTTTCTACCCATACTGAAAAAGTAAAAGAAGATGGATTATAAAATGAGCAGCTCTCGAGTGCTGGAACTGTGGGGTTTGTGGATCTTCGGTGCTGAGATCGTTGCACGAGACGATTCCGAAACTCTGTTCGGAAGAGCGAGCTGGAAGGCCGGGGCTGAATTCCATTTCTGTCTTATATTAACGTTTTTGGATGCACTACTTATCTGTTAACCTTTGACCTTTGCCTCAATGATTGTGGCCATTGCAACAGTAATTTTATAAATAAGTGTGCTCAGGTCACTTTTCTCAAAATTTCTCAAAATTCTAGACGTCACCCCATCAGCCAGCAAAGGTTGGCATGGCCTCCCTGACATGCTTGTTTTTTAAGATCATACATTTTTGATTGGTTGGTGATTGGGGTATTATTTTAGGAAGAAGGGATAGTTGGAAAAGATACAGGAATGTAGATTCCCTGATGAAACAGTATTCTAGCGCTCTTGGAAATGTTCTTGTCTTAGATTGTCTTCTCAGAGTTTATTTTTGGTATACTGGCATAATAACCCATGAGGGCACCATCAATACTTTACTGTTGTCTCTGTATAGCAACTATCAGGCTTGATTAGAAAAATGTGGAATTCGTGGTGTAAATATGAAGCCAATGTAACAATTTTCCTTCGTATGATTATAAGAGATATTTGCTCATGTGAAGGTGTTAGGTGAGTCCCTGACCTGAAAGAGGGGATGGATCCCAGTACAGCCTTCTAGTTTGGGTTGAAATGGTCTCTTCCAGATAACAGTAACCAAGACTTTTCTACCCTCTTTTTTTTTTTTTTAATTCTTATGAACCATCCAGGAGGCCCAGAACCTGCAATACTTGATGTAAGTAATGCTTGATGATGATGATGATGATGATGATGATGATGATGATGATGATGATGATGGTTGGTCGCACAGTCAGCCAGATGTTCAGACTGGATTTGGCATTTTTATCCACCTGTCTATTGAGTCCCTCCCAAGGACCTGGGATAAGCAGATGTTGTTCTTGTTATTTTAAATTTATCGGCCACCCAACCCCAGTGGACTCTTAAGAAAGAGTAATTATATAGCATAGAAGGCAACAGCAATATACACCCATAAATAAACATTAACATATGATCAGGTAATGTATATAATAGTACATTATAAGAGAGAAACATAGTTAAACCCCAACTGCACATTATCATGGTATGCATTTTAAAGTGGAAAACAATAGTCATTTTTTCCTCAGTCAGGCTGATGTTCGATTCTGAAGGCCTAAGGAAAAAGAAGGAACAAATCAGGGGAATGACTCTTTTTTTTTTAATGTTATTTCCCAGACATTAATATTTCTACCTGCAAAATGCTATTAATTTGCTTATAAAGCCAATATCACATATTTTGGGCTATTCAGAATTTAGATTTAAGGTGTTTTGTTTTTTGTTTTTTTAAAAAAAACAGTGCCGTCCTTGCTCTTGATAACTGATTGCGTGGAATAGTGTCTTCACGTTCAATTACGTCTCTTCTTTTGTTTTCAAGGTAGACTGTGAGGAATGGGGTTAAACCCTTTGATCTCCTTGGCATTTGCTCTCCAAAGTTTTCTCCTCCTCTCTCCACTCCCGGCCAGTGGGTTAGATGGGATCCCAGGTTGACTGACTTAGACGGATAGGCCTCTAGGGCTGTTTGGGTCAACCCAGTGAAGAAGGGGAAGCTGTGTGGCCCCCTTGCCCTGCGCAGCACTGACCACGCACCTCCTCTGTCGGAAACTGAGCGCCAGCTCCGCGCTGATCCTTCTCGAGGCGGCCTGAGGAGAGCCTCCGCACCGGCTAACCCTTTGCTTCCGCCTTGCAGCTCCCCGTTCCACCCATTGCGGCTCCAGGCCGCTGGACCTGGGATCAAGAAGAAGAAAGGAAAAGGCAAGAGAAGTGGCAGGCGGAGCAGGAGCGCTTACTCCAGGTCTGGATGCAGCTGCGCAGATAGCCGTCCCTGCTCGGGCTCCCTCTGGGCTATGGGAGCAGAACTTTTGGCTGCTTAGCCTCTGTCAGTGCGCCATTTTCTGGGTAAAGCGGTTAGGGATAGAGACCCTCCCCCAAAATACTATATGCAGGTAGCCAACGTGAAGGGTAATTCTGGATCGATGCATTTAGCTGCAAATCCAGCGGCGTTGGATGGATCTTTGCCCAAATAAAGATGGAGTTGTTTAGTGGCTGGGTCTCTCGGGTCTCGATATCAGTCTAGAGGGAGGAGCTTCAAGGGCAAAACGTAGGCCCTCTGATAGCTTTTTTACTACATATTCAAGGTCTTACAAGTTGCTAAAAGGTGTGGGAGAAAAGCTAGTAAAGCTAGCACTGGACAATACCTCAAGAACTTGGCAATATTACATCGATTAATCAGCACTATACCATATAAAAATGTTTCTGGCCTTCCGTATCTTCTCTCACCTCTGAAGTGACAGAACCCCTTCCATAAACTTTGGATTAAGATAAAAGTTTAGGGAGAACCAAGCTGGGAGTGATTCCAAAACACTGAATTTATCCTGACATTAGGAAAAGGTCTGGGACACCCAACGGGCCATTTAGCTGTGATGCCTCCGTGTCTCCCTAGGATCAAAAAGGCAGAAGGTGGAGCAGAGCAAACAGAATTGCCTTTAAAAGGGCCACCGAAGTGGGGGAGTTACTCTGTCAGATGTATGGAACAAGATGCTTGGCAGAACGATGAAATGGAAGAGAAGAATCTATATAAAAAAAATGGGGGGGGGGATGCTACAAAAATGATGAAAGAAAGGTGTCGTACAGTGGTGAGGCTGCAGGTCTAACTGGAAAAATGTTATGACGTAGATCTGGTTGGCTTCTGGGATGGTTCTGCAGCTTGTTTGGCGTGCGTGTGAAGCGTTTGGCTGTGCCAGGTGGCTGGAGGGAGGCCACTGTTGCCCCCCTCTGGGAAGGGGGCGCGTGAGGCACGAGGCAGCGAGACAGAAGCGGCTGGAAGCGGCGACCGCCACGTCACCCCAGTGGGCTTAATTCCATTGGCCTCCTGCTTCGTAGTCCCCCTCGGCCCTCTGCATGGTGTCGCTTGCCCAAGGGGGATCGCTGGGGGGGTGGGGGTCAGGGAGGGAATGCCTCCTGCCTCCCTGCGGCTTCTCTTGGCGTTCTAAGAAACGAGGTGGGCTTTCGGCTGATTGCTTCTTCCTCCCAGGAGCAGTACAGGCGTGAGCAAGAGCGGCTGAAGGAGGAGTGGCTGAAAGCGCAGCGGGAGGCTGAAAAGGAGATCTCCCACTACTCAGATGAGGTCAGTGCTGAGCCTTGTTGCAGAGAGGCAGAATTCGCTCTTGATCTTGTCAAGGCAATTTCCGAAACAATAGTTCTGGAAAACAGAAAGGCAGGCAGCCCTGTTGCTTCGCTGAGAAAAATCTGAATATAGACGAAGCATAAACCGCAAAAAAGGCAAAGTGTTTTGGTGCTGTTGCCAGGTAAACCAGATACCCGGACTTGTAGCACAAATCCAGCAAGAAAACTCTTTGCCTTTCCTGAGATGTCAGTAAAAATCACAAATGAGCTACCGAATCTAGGAACTGTCATCGGACACCGTAGTGATGGGAATTACAATCAAGAGAACTCATGTGTCTAGCAATGGCCTATCATCTCTACATGCATACATCACAAAAAAGCACACAAAAATGATGCAAACAGAAATTGTCGCCAAACAATGCAAGGGACCTTCTGAAGTCCTTGGCTGGACTGCTATCTTGGTGTAGCTTCACAAGCGTTGCAGATTAAAAATGCAGTTAAAATGGCTTGGCAGAACGGCAGAGTCCCAGGAAGGCCGATCTGTGTGGAAGATACCGTAGTAGCTGAAGGAAGTACTGTTTCTTTAGATGCACAACTTTATTCATTTCAACTTTATTTGGGCAAATTCAGTTTTGAAAGGTACAGGATTCTTTGGTTGTTTCTGCCATCAACCAGCTAGCCTAAAATAAAATTAATCTAACCAAGGTACAAGTACTTCATTGTCTAAAGCATTCACATTTCAGCTCTGCAAAATTAAGGGCTGTATTTGGTGGTATCTATATAGCTTGTGGTCATTTATTTACCAAATTTGTATAGCTGCCCATCTCATGAAAAGTATGGTGGCATCCAGCGATGGTTTCTTGAGGAGGGTGCAAACCAACACCTCCTCAAGGGGTGGCAGAACAACCCCCTCCCTCAAGGAAGAATTAACCACTGCTAGGATCCAACCACACAACACCCTCTAGCAGCCTTAACTAGCCAGGAGGGGCATGGATCTAAGATCAGGTGGCTGAGCTCACAGTCCTAAAGACCCTGTCCATTTCCTCAGGCTCAAACAGTTCAAATCATTCCCAGGTAACCAGGCAAGACTGTACCTCAGTCATCTCCCTCGGACCTGTATCAAAGCTGGCGTCCAACTTGGAATGAATTTGAGTGATGTTGTCCAACAGATGCTCTGCAAATTCCTCCGCCCAGTGTTGTAGGTGCACCTCCAAGTCCTCCTTCCCCAGGAGAGCTCATGTCATCTTAAACAAAGCTGCCAGACGGCTATCCGTGGGCACAATAAGAACGGAGAAGTGTTGTTGCTTCGCCACTCTTACCGCCACAAGGAAGGCCTTAATAGCGGCTCTCACCTGTGTTTGATCAAATTCGTCCTTCCTCAAACTTCAGAGGTGCTCTAGACACGTCTTCTCCTGTTTCATCTCCCTCAGCTCCTCCGTGGACCACAGGGGGCGACGGGATCCATGAGAGAGGAAAGGTCACATGTGTGCAATCCGATCCAAAGCCACACTTGCCCTCTCACTCCAAGAGACAGCCAAGGCTTCAGTCAGACCCTCAGGAATAGATAGATAAAGATTCAAAAGGACTTCAATCATACCCTGAGATAGCGTGCATAGCAACTTTGTTTTTTATCCAGCAGGTAACAGTGAATAAGGTGCAACAAAAATAATTTATGATTTTAACATAGGTATGATGAGAAGGATTTATAAAGTAGCATATTCTACAAGTGATTCTTAAAAAACATTGTAAATATGGGCCATGCCTCAATAATTAAGTTAACAATAATTCCATATCTCTCCAACTCTCTCTCCAAACAGTACTTCCCCTCATTTTATATCTGTAATCTTCCTTGAGATATATTAGTCAGCCTTTCCTATCTGTCAAGTCTAAAATCCCAGATTTCTGAACCAGCATATTTTTGCATTGCCTGGAAATTTCAGGAATTTCATCCCCAAATATCTGGAAAACATTACAGGGGAAAGACTGAATTATACTGACTGCTCATGAAGTCACTGGGCTCCATGGGGATTAATCCAGGGCCTCTTTCATTCTAGTGTTATACCTGACTTAGTTCTCTAATGTGTAAATACAGCTTGGTTTGTCAAATTAATATATTTGGTATTGCTGCTGAACATTCAGAAATGTTGTACCTGAGATGGTATAAAATTTGTATCCACCGCACAGTGTCTGGGTCTGTTCTTTTACATCCATGCTATGCCACTTGATGCTTGCTAAGTGTGAACATTCATATGTAAATCTCCCCAAAGACTCCAAGTTGTAGCAGTTGCCTATGATGGTCTTCTAATTGAGTCACACAAAGAATTATCTTTTGCTTGATTTCTTTAGCGCAGTGATCCAAATCTCTGTTACTACCTGGAATATCTTTCCAATGAAAGACCCATCATGTATAACTCAATTCACAGCAAAGCATATCTAACTAACTTTATACTCTGTGTTTAACTTGTACAAAACTTGCATTCTCTTCTAGGAACAGACTATCCTGACATCCCCTGCTATGTCTGGAAGTGTACAAGAGCCCCCAACTTCTTTGTGGGAAAGAAATGGAAGTAACAGGACTGATTATCTTAGTTCTGAAAGAAAATGGGAAGAGGAAAGCAAACCTGAGAATCAGGGAAAAGATAAATGTCTAAGTGAGCTAGCAAGAAGCAGCTTACAACAGCAAGCAATTTTACAGGTGGAGCAAAAGAGAAAGTTACAAGAAATGGAAAATGGGAAGGAATGTAATGTGCAGGACACAGTATACTATGCAAAGGAACCAAGTTATCAGGAAGAAACATCTCAACAGCCACTGGTGGAATCAGTCAAGGAACCAAGATATCAGGATGAAGTACCTGAAAAGCCACAGGTAGAACCTGTCAAGGAACCAAGGTATTGGGAAGAAGTATTTCAGAAACCACAGGTGGAACCTTTCAAAGAAGCAAAGTATTGGGAAGAAGCATCTCAAAAGTTTCTGATGGACCCAACTAAGGAACCAAAGTATGGTGAAGAAACATCTCAGCATCTGCTCTTTGAACCAATCAAAGAACCAGGGTATCAGGAAGAGACATCTCAAAAGTCACTACTGGAACCACTCAAGGAACCAAGATATTGGGAAGAAGCATCTCAAAAACCTCATGTGGAACCAATCAAGGAACTAAGATATCGGGAAGAAGCATCTCAAAACCTGCTGATGGAACCTAACAAGGAACCAAGGTATTGGGAAGAATCATCTCAAAACCTGCTGATGGAACCTATCAAGGAACCAAGGTATCGGGAAGAATCATCTCAAAACCTGCTGATGGAACCTATCAAGGAACCAAGGTATCGGGAAGAATCATCTCAAAACCTGCTGATGGAACCTATCAAGGAACCAAGGTATCGGGAAGAATCATCTCAAAACCTGCTGATGGAACCTATCAAGGAACCAAGGTATCGGGAAGAATCATCTCAAAACCTGCTGATGGAACCTATCAAGGAATCAAGGTATCGGGAAGAAGCATCTCAAAAGCTGTTAGTGGAACCTATCAAGGAACCAAGATATTGTGAGGAAACTTCTCAGAATCTGCTGGTGGAACCAGTCAAGGAAGTTTCAGTGCAAAGATTCCAGTATCAAAGGTCTGCATTATTCTGTTCTATAATCTTAGATTTAAGGTTTAGGAAAGACATTGTGAAAATTCTATGAAAGCTGGATTATTAATGCACATGACACAAAGCCATAGTACTTTGTGGGCTGATGCCCAGAGTGGGGTGGGAGTCACGTTTATGCTGAGACTTGCGCAATCTTCTCTTAGGTCCCAGACAGTAAGTAGATGTGATTTTCCCCCTGGTTCCCAGCATTTCTGGATGGAATCTTTGTCGCGGTGTGCGGCGTGAACCTTCCTGGCAGCCTTCTCCACTTCAGTAAACTGAGGAAAGGGATTGTCACAGGAGCACAGGGACTGTCCCACTGCATCCAGGAGGTGTTCCTTCCCTAGACTCCTCAGGGAGTTGGTTGAATCCTCACTGCCCCTAAAAACATGGCATGCTGAGAAACCTGGTGCTGTGGGCCACCCTTCTTAGGTTTCCATCCATAGCTACCCTTGTGCTGCTCTTGGGGCATATTGCTCTTTGAAGCTTATATATTTTGGCCCTGCTTTGTTATCTCATTTGAAAGCCTTTAGTGTATTTCCTTTCCATGACTTCTCACAGAATCATTTTCAGTCAACCTTTTAGATAATCTCAGGTTATAGTCTTACCATTACAGGTGCCCTGCCAGTCAAAGACTAGTTGCCAAGGTCTATTGAGCCCCGGTAGTAAAAATTATCATGGGACACTCAAGTCAATTATTTGCTGAAGTGTACAAATCTGCATCCCTAATTCAGAGGCTTGTCAAAGGAACTTGTAATCCAGAGAGCCGCATATGTCTTTTAGCTAGATGATCAGACGTGAGGATCGCTCCTGGCCTAGGTAATGGCTGTCCTCTGGCGATGCAGGCGTGTTGAACAGAGCCTGGTCAGTCTCTCCTGGGGACTCTGGTCTCTCTGAAATGATCCAGTCCAGGTTCGTCCTCCCCCGGCCTACTGCACATCAGTCGGAGGTTAGGAGGTGCTCCTTTGCAGAACAAGGAGTCTTCTGGATGTCCCTCCCTCCCAGGTGGAAAGCATAAACCAGAGGAGGAATAAAACAAAGTTTGAAGGCCTGTACAGTATTATCTCCGCATCGTACATTTTCTTTCACAGTTATCATTACTTGTGCCTCTGTGTGTTTATTTGTGGTAAATCAGTGTGAGGCATGAGACTCAGCAGTAAACAGGCATCATAAATACATAAATAAATAAACCTGTGCATCTGGCATTGTAAATGATAATATGGGTGGCTTTCTGTTGCACTACCTGGTGTGCGTGTGGGGGTGTGCGTGTGTTTCTTCAGATACAAAAATGTATTACAGGGCAGCTGGGATGGCAGTTAGCAGAAAACCTCAGGTTAATAGTTACGAGGTGTTTTCGAATAACGTAAGAAATAAGAGACGTCAGTAGCTGACTCCTCACCCCTTCCTCCCACGCTTTCCTTTTTTCTGGATTGCGAATCTGGAACTTTGGAAGAAATTCATCAGCAAAACGTCAGAAACTCTTGGTCATTTGCCGGATCTTCTGGCAAAGGACCCTGGCTAACTCTTAACTGTTGATGTCTTTATTCCAGACATTATGAAGCACCAACAAGACTCTCCAGTGAGCAAGGGAGGCACTTCAGTGCTGACAGGTAAAGATCAGTCAGTTTGTACTAACTGTGCTGTTTGGAAATTTAAAAAGAAAAGAAAGTGGTCTTTCCCTTCTAGGATGTTTTTTTTTTTTAGTTGCACATTTTCCTAAATACGTCCCTACACGCTGAAATCGTAGTTTGGTTCAGGGCAGGAACAGGTCGGCCAGGTACCGTCCAAATGTCTTAAACGTGAGCTTCCTTCGGCGCCACCCAGCATGGGCCACGGCATTACAGAAACGGAGTCCCGGAGTTCGGAAGGGGCCGGAAGGCCTCGGGACGCAGGTCGCAGCTTCTGCTGCTTAAGTCAGACCGGGAGCCCGCTGCCCTCCGGGGTGGCTGCACATCTCTCGTCACCGGCTGGAGCGGCCCCGGAGGCTGGACTAACCAACCCAGAAGCCCTCTCGCGCACTCACATCTGCTGGCGCCGCACTGGGGGAGGCACGGCTCTTATTCGCTTGCTTCGCTTGCGGCCGCTTAAGACGCAGAGATGCTATGTAACGAGAGCCGGCCACGGACGCTCAGCAGAGGAGATGCCGTTCCGGTTTCGTGCCTTACGACCGGCTGCCCTGCTGGAAGAGATGCGCACAGCGCCTGCCCCAGGTTGAAAGGAGCAGTTAGCGGCCCGGGCCCGGGCCCCGGGGATTAGATTCTCGGGATAGGAAAAACTACGCACTGGCTGTGCTGTATTTGTGGGAGCTCTTCAGGAGTGCTTTGCTACACAAAGTCCTGTCTTGAAAATTCCTGTGCAAAGTCATGCTGTCTGCCCCGTGGTCATTGCTTCCCGTTCTCCTGGGGCACAAACTTCACTGGCGCCCTTTAGAAATCATCCCTGAATCACCCGCTGAAGTTGCTCCGCACCCTTGGGTCCAAGGGAGGTTACGTTTGTGGCAAGCGATTCGTCCCGTGGAGAACCTCTATAATACGTGGTTTCTCGTTTTTTTTCCAGAAGTAAATCCAAATCAACCACTGATTTAGACAATCATCAGGCCAGTGGTAAGTGCTGTAATGGAAAGGGGAAAAAACGGTCAGAGAGCCAGGAAGGGTGAACCCTGTAATTCAGGATTATTTTACTACTGGCCCCCCAGCAGAGATGAATTATTGCACAGCTGTGATTTTGGTGCAGGTAAAACTACCGCTTGCATTGGTGTGTCAGCCTATATTTGCACTGGCAAACACTACATGTTTCCATTCTCTGGAAGGTCAGACTTTTGGATGAGTCATAGCTAATTTAGTATTAACAATATTCTTCTCCATCAGAGATGTTTGCATTTGCAAAATGAGACATAACTCCATGGATCCATGACTAATGTAGCCTTAGTAATAAACACGGCATTAGCATTTTCTGTTTCCTTCACTCTTCTCGGCGTCAAAGCGTATTTCCTCCTTTTCAAATTAGGGCTGAAGAAGAAGTTCCCTGAGCCGTGCTGGAGTACCACCAACTCACTGAAGAGATCTCAGAAGGAACACGGCTTGTCATCCGCTGAGCTGGAGAGGCAGCAGATCCTTCAGGAGATGAGGAAAAAGACGTCCCTGCACACAGACAGCAGCTGGATCCGGCAGCGCAGCTCCAGCATGCACAAAGAGCCCATCGGCCTGTCCAGCAGCCGAATGAGGAGGTAATCGAGACCCCCGGGAGACCCCCACCACAGCCAAAGTTTGGGATACTCCCAGCACCCCCACCTCGGATCTCCCATCTGGCCCAGAGAGGAAAACAGAACGGGGATCCACCTTCTCTCTTTCTTCGCGGAGATGAAATGGTTCACTTCTCAATAACACGTCCTCCTTATTTGCTAGATTTATACCCCACCTTTGTTCACAGCGGTACACGCAGCACCCTCTTCTGTAATATTGCCTGCAGCCACCGCCTGGGTGTGAATTGTTTGAGGGTGAGGGCCCATCTTATGACGCAGAGTGAGCAATGGCAATAAATACCCACAACTGATGTGACTTCTTACACAGTCTTTTTATACTCTAACAATCCAGTTTGTGGATCAATAAGTCAAAGATCCTTCTTGGAAAAAAAAACTACACTGGTTTACAGTTTTATATAGAGCTTTATGTTTACATGAGCAACTTGACTTTGAAATGATGGGTTTCAAAAGCAGTTTGTGAAACAGGCATCAGTGTCACTTTGTGCTGGTGGACACAAAGTTATCTGACATAGCTTTCTGAGGCCATGAATGTTTGGGTGTGGAAAGTATGACTTTTCTGCACTTAAATAAAGGGATTTTGTCATTTGGTGACCATAGACATTTTTTTTTTCACAAAAAGGCTGTACTGCTGTTGATGTAGTGGGAGCTTTCTATTGCTGATGCCCCAAGGAGGGCAGAAGAAAAGGCTCGCAGATCAGAGTGTTTCAAGGCGTCATTTTCTCTCAGTTCTTCATAACGTTTCATTCTGTAGACAGGAGCACGGTGAAGCTCCTTAGAAATATATAGCCCCCGGTGGAATTAAATTCCGCAAGAGGCACGCTGGGGTTTACGTCTCATGTCGGAATACAAAAACTACATCATGCTGCAGAGTTGTCCTAGATAGACGACCTGCATGCAGGCTGTTCAGATGATAGTTCCGTGGCTGTGCTTTCGGGCACTTCTGTGGTGCAGAGGCACGTGGCTTGGATCACTTGATAGGTGGCTAGAGGCACGGGTCCATTCAAAAGCCCGCTGATTTCAGGATAACTCCTTCTGAAAGTTCCTTTTTTCTGAATCAGAAAAAGCAGTTTCCTGAACACAGATTTCCGTGCTGTGTCATAAGCTGCCTTTGCAATTACCTTCTTGATCACATCCAGGACTTCTTTTGGTTTGCTTGTGATTGCAGTTCAAGATATTCAAGGTCAAAGCCTCCTTCAGTGCGTGGGATTCATTTTGCAGTTTTCAGGATCGCCTCCGGTGTTAGGCCATTATTTTCTGCACTTTGTCATTATAATAACATAAGTGATTTGATTACAGTACATTTGTTGAAACCTCATCACAATTATTCTTCTGTTATAATAGTAACTTTTGTGTAGAATGATCAGCTACAGCCAGCTATACATTTTTCTTCCAGAGGTGAGAGCTTAGATAATCTTGACTCTTCAAGAACAAATTCCTGGAGACCTCACTCCTGGATGAGCCAGTCTGCATCTTCAACATCTTTATCAAGCAGCCAAGATTTTGGTCAACCTATTCCTCCAGTGGTGTCCACTTCAAATCGTGCCTACATGCGCACCCCGTCTTCCAGCCTGCCCTCCCCTTCCGCTACATCTATGAAGACATCATCCTTGCCTCACATTCCCCCCTCATCTTCTGTTCCTCATGCTCAGTCACCAACCTCTTCTTCCCAGCCTGGAACTCAACAGCGCAACAGGTATGAGTCATCTACCGAACCCTTTTTGTTTTTTCTTTTCTTTTGGGAAAGAAATAACCTGACAGTTCTAGAGATCAGCTGTGAATTCCTCTCAGTACCCCTGGGTGTGTTGTACTACAGAAGGTTCATGCGCCTTTCTCTAAAGCAGGTGGTCTGTCTCCTTGGGACATGGTCCACTACTCTGAAATGACCATGATTCTGGCGTTTAATACTACTCTGGATGGTTGATGAATTGATTTTGGAGAGATTTATAAATATTATACCTTCATTTGAGACGATCGTGTGCTTCTCCCTGCTTTATTCATTCTCTCTCTCTGAACAGAATAAGCTACCGTTTTTCAAAATGTATTTAATTATGGTGACTGAATACATATAGTGAATGTCAGTAGAACATCTTTTTATCTTTCCTTTTTTCCAGGTTGCTGAACCCTTTTTTTTTAATCATATGATTATGTCATTTCCTGTAAATAAGAATAACAATGCCTTACGGGCGTGCTCAAACTTACTTGTTTATTCCTTTGGTGGCTACGTTGTTCGACAAGAGCCTTATTTGCACCCGAGACCTCCGGGCTTCTCATCCTCTAGGAGAGGGAAGCAAAGGCTGCCTGAAAGCCAAACGGGAGAAAGGCTTGCATGAGTCCAGGAGCATCTCCGTGTTACCGGGCATTGGCAACTGGCAAGATGCTGGCCGGGCTGGCGCACAATAGCCTTCACAATATTTTATATAGCCGAACTTCAAAGGAGTTTCTGTTGTGTGTCCCAGCCTAGTGTCATGTTGCCTAAAGAAGAAACAGATGCTGGAGCTTGAAAACTGTATTCCACAGATAAGGAATGAGTTGGGGCCCTAAACCATATGTGGTGTTTTCTAAATTTAGTCATGTTTAGGATTGTTAAATGATTTATGCTAACGTAATAGCTGTATTTCATTTAAAGTTTGGACATGGTAACTCTTTCTGGTTGATTAATTTCCCTCCCAGGGAAGAACATTTCTGCTTTCTCCTTGCAGTCTTGGGTTTTGGCTCATTGCTCCTTCTGTGGCTGCGCCTTTTCCCTGTTCTGTTGCCTGGTTTTCTGTAATCTGCTCCTCAACCACATTCTTATTCTATATTTAGGTCGGTGAGTGGAAAGCGAATGTGTTCCAGCTGTAGAAACGCTCTGGGCAAGGGAGCGGCCATGATCATCGAATCTCTTGGCCTTTGCTATCATTTACATTGTTTTAAGGTGAGAGGGGCAAAACCGTGAGGTGCGAGGGCTCTTCCTGGCCCTTTGCGTGGCAGCAGATACCCGCCATGCTGGCTTGCTAGCCTCCCTTATGTGCATGTGCAAGAAGCAATGCAGAAAAATCTGTCTGCTAACAGGAAGCCTTCAGTGATCAGCTGTCAGTGGGCTCATTAACCTACTACAAAAGGCTCATTAACCTACTACAGTGGCTTTCTGTAACGTTGGACAAATGAGGCCGAAGCTCCTCTGATGGAGAGCGCCTTAAGATAAGACAGAACAGGTGATAAGAGTACTTTCCCTCCTGGGTCTCTGGGCTCCTTCCACACCCACCTCCTTGCACCCTCTGTTCATGTGGTGAGTGCCATCACAGCAGGAAAAGTGCACAACTGCTACTACATAAAAGAAGCCAACATTTGCGCAGATCTTGTCTTCTACCATGCTTGGATGTAAATGCATATCAAAAATACTGAATCCTAATATGTATTGCAAGCCATCCAGAATGCTCTCTGCAAGTTGTTTTAAAGCAATTAAATGTGTGTATTAAATGCAGTCATATTATAGTTACGTAGAATAACATTTACAGCCATTGAGTTCACTGAGACATGACTTCTGGGAACATGTGGACACGGTTGTCATCTCACTGTTCCTTGCCGCATTTGAAATAGGCACATTTATGATTCTAAGAGAAGTGCGGCAGAAAATCATTTAGGAAGCCTAACCAAATTGAAAGCAGACTAATGCTAAGAATCTGCCTATGACTCTTCAAAGGAAACAGTTTGGTGCCAAAATCATTGCTTTCTCCATGTGCCATATAAATCAATTCTGTTTCAGAAAGCAAGAGGTGATCATCTGATCTGTGGATCTTCATTTCTGTTTAGGCTGTGCAGCTGTTTAGTCTGCTTATTCTGCTGCTCTGCAGTTACTCTGCATAGCAGAATGTTAACCACACTATTCCTGATGCTCACAAGGACCCGTGGCTTACATCGCACATCCCGACCACCGGGGGCCCTTCGATCATGGCTAACTCTCCAATTTCTCTGTACAGTGTGTGGCTTGCGAGGGCAACCTTGGAGGATCGCAGGCTGGAGCAGAAGTCCGTATCCGAAACAGTGAGCTCTTCTGCAACAGCTGCTATCTCAGATTTAAAAGTAAGAAGCTCTTCCTGTAGTCAGTCACAATACAAGCTGCGTGATCCTGAAAGGGTTTTTTTGTTTGTTTGTTTTTCTCAGACATCAGATGCTTTGCTTTGGTTAGACAGTCAACTATCAGATTCGGACAAGATGCTCTTTGGACTAATAGGGGTTCCTCTTCTATTATAAATCAGAATCGAGTGTCGTGTAAATGGTGCAGTAAAATAGGGGTGGGCTCCTTTTAGCTGGAGGTATATGGCAGAAGCAGAGTAAGTGAATGTGAGATTTTCACCACCGTTAAAGACATCGTAGCACATTTCCAGCCGCAGGCTGTGTGCCAAGCAGAGGGCTGGAGTAAATGGTATTCAAAGTCCCATTCATCCCTCTGATGGGAGGGAAAGGGAAATAACAGGTCAACTATGAATTTTTCAATTGTTTATATTACATTTTGTTATGCACCACAAAAAAATTAAAAATATCCTGCTTTGTGTTAAATGATGGCTAAGTAATAGAACATAAGTGGGGAAACTTGATTCTGAATTTTTATTGTTTAATAAGTAAACATGTTATTAAAAAAGCTATATTAAGCATTTTTTAAATCTCTGATGGTGAAATGATGCTGAAAGGTGTGCAATGAAAAGCGGGTCATATCTTGACATGTGTTTGCCTTGTGATGTCACAACACATGTTTTGTTATTTGCCTTCCTGCCCCCTGCGGGTGCACACCCCACAGCATTGGTAGTGCAGCTGAGCCCCATGGGCCTGATGTGGCTTGTCATCAAAGCATGCTTGCAAAGCGTTTACGGTGATGCTTGTTCCACCCATATCTGCATATCTTTCCCTGCACCTTCTTTTTCGAAGCTTTTTGGAGGCTCTTGAAGAGCATCGATCTTCTGATACCAGAGTAAATACAAATGAAAGGTGAAATGCAAAGCGTACTGAGCATTGTGTGAGTTGCTGTGAGGGAACATGGACCGCCATCAAGAAGCCTGCTTTTCCCAGTCTCACACGCACATCACAGGCTGCGTCTGGAAGAGCCTGGCCATCCTGGCCAGCAGGAACCAGGCAGTCATGACTGTCGCTAATATGGCTCCACCCCGTGTCCTTCCGCCACGCTTCATGCTTTGCTTTCAATGCCTGTTCTTAGAGCTCCGACTGCTGGCCGTGAAAGGTCGTCATACTGGCACTTCAGAAAGCTTGTGGTGACATGAATACATTTTGCCAGCCGTTAGGGAGGCTAGAAAAGAAAGATCTTTTTATTTAAAAACACTGTAAGTAAGTGCAATTAGGATACAAACAAATACGCTAATTTTGTTTAGAAAATACTCTGAATGTACTCTGCACTTGCTAATTCATCTTTTTTCTTTCTGATGTCAGTAGCTGGACAGGCAACCGCCATGTGATCCGAGCATGAAGATGAAGCTTCTGCAACAGTTTGGGAAAGAGGCTGCTGCTGTAGATCTATAAAGATGCAGAGCGAGTGTGTTTTGTAGGGCCAGATGTTTGCCTGTCTAGATCATGTAGAAGATTAACTGCATCCTCCATAAAACTTATTTTGAAGTATTTATGAGAAGGTCATCCCAATTACATTTGATGTATAATCTCATCCTAAAATAAGAAGCAGATAATTGTTGGGAATTTCAGATGGGACATTCTAGAGAGTTGTGCAGAACTTTGTAAGAATTACATTTGAAGGCACGCAGAAGTGGTTGCGTCTTTATTTCAGTTGCTAAGCTTAAGTAATATTACCCTTTTAAAACTGTCAACTTCACTTCATTCAATATCCCTTTGTGCTTTAGTGGTTAAATCCAGTTGGGGAAATTGTGAAGCATTCTTTTTCGTTCCATGTTTGAAAAATGTAACTCTACTTGCACCTCAAACACGTTAATATAACTGAAGAATTTTTCCTTCTGTTTTCTTTTGTATTTGTAAATAAAGTTGCTGATGCTGCACTTAAACAAACTGCTTAAATGAATTTGTTACGTCTTGGGGAAAGAATTGTGCACAAAGATGTTTTAACTGGAGTGGCTTCTTTTGGTAAGGTGTTTCCAAGATAAAATCCCAACGTCATAGGGGCACGCATTATTTATAGTTAATTGGGTTGCTCTGTTTCCAAAGCCTGTGATATTATATTAAATGGAAACTTGGCCTGGATAATATTCCTTCTTAATTATACAATATAGAAATTAAATCAAGATTGCAAAGCTTTAGATTCTAGATTGAAAAGAACATAGAAATTAAACTTAATGGGAGTTAAACACGGAGCACAAACTTCTGCATCTGTTTAGAAATTTCAGAATAAAAGCCAAGTTCTAAGAAATGGAATACCCTCTACTATTTTTCTTTTACCTGGCCAAAGATGAGCTAGGCTGCGAATATGGCCTGGTTCACACATAACACTAAGATTGGTTTGTGTAACCATAAGACAGAATAAACCATGCTGTGGCTTAGTGCGTTGCGTGAGCCCAGCTTCTCTCTGATTCAGCAAATAGTCAACCCTTGTGGTGAGCAGCCACGGACTTCACCTTGAGCAAATACATTAAGCGGCCACCACAAGAGAGCATGAGCAATCCATGCCAACATTGTTTGTAATGGTTGACCCTCAGCTGTGTGATTTTATTATAAAAAATAACTAGAAATGTTACAGGCATGGTTGTGATGTGTAATTACTCTGCTGAAGTTTCCAAATAAGCCTTTTTTCATCAGGTTTGCAAATCTTGACCATCGCGTTGCCCCTAAAGAAGAGCCTGTGGGGTTTCCGACTGGAATTCTCTGCCTTTGGGCAACCCTGGAGAAGCACGTTTGCCTGCAAAGGGCAAGGGGGGGGAGGGGGCAGCCATATTGTGACACCCTGAGAAAGTTCAAGAATTGGATATGAGGCTCACATCCCTCACGCAGCCATGAAATCACAGAATGATTTTGTACTTATTGCAAGGACACAAGCAAATCAACTTCTTATTAATCCTGTGGATGGACAGAGATTTCTTACAAGGATTTGTCTTGAAAGTCAAGGTTATGTAAGACCAGTAGATGATATATCATAGAATAGGGGGGCTTTAGTTAAACACTTTTAACTAAAAAAAAGAGCCAGTTTGGTGTAGTGGTTAAAGCATCAGGCTAGAAAGCAGAAGACTCTGAGTTCTAGTCCTGCCTTAGTTACGTAGCCAATTGGGTGACCTTGGGCCAGTCACTCTCTCTCAGCCCTAGGAAGGAGGCAATGGCAAACCACTTCTGAAAAGCCTTGCCAAGAAAAGTGCAAGGACTAGTCCAGGCAGTCTCTGAGAATCAGACACACTTGAATGGATTTTTTTAAAAAAGTTAAATGCTTTATGAAAAAAAAAGACAATAGGCTAGAGCCCAGAATAAAAGCAGCAATGAAATACTTTTATTAGGAAAAGAAATCAGGTTCTGGAGGAAGAAATGGTGGACTGAAGATGGCTCCATGAAAAGTAGAGTCAATGACCGCAGCGAAGAACGAAGAGACGGTAAGTAGACCTCTCCAGACAAAGAGCAGGTGGGAGATCACCCACGAGTGCTCCAGGCAGTTGCTCCTTGCAAGGAGACCGCAACGTCGGCGGGTTTTGAGAGCCGGGAGATGAGGGAATAGCCATCTTGCTCAAACCCCGCTCAGCGCCTTTAAAAGGACACTAAGTTTGCATACTTCTTTTCCTAATTGCGTTCGGAAATCGCTTGTTAACTACTTCAGATTCCTGCAGTTTACCCCTTCTGTAGCCATAAGAAATTCCACCTATGCAGTGTCATGTTTGGCCAGACGCATGAAGTTCTCTCCTCTTCACCAAGAAATTGTATTTTTCACCAATGAAGCGACTCACTGTCATGGCAAGTAAAATGTAGCCGAACTCCTGCTTAGAAAGCTGGTTAATGACCACTCAGCTCAGTCATGTTTTAGCAGCTGACATGGAAAAGATATGCCAGTACATCTTTTCTGCTTCCAGTCTTGATAAGTAAATAATGAAAAACATGTAGGTGTTTATGAGAGACGAGTCATCTCAATTGTGAAAATGTTAAAAGTACATAAAAAGTATAACATGATAGAGAAAGACAAACCAATGACTTGTTTTTCAACAAGAATCTTATTCTCCAGTCTTCTCAAGTAATTATTTCTCATCAGTCAAAATATTTTGTATTGCCTCCTGATCATCAGTCTTTGGTGTAGCATTTTCAAGATATTAAAAATACTACAAGTTAGTATCTATTTCAAAATGTGTTTCTATTAGCTGCTGCGAAATAAACCATATGATGTTTATCGTTTTTCCTGCTTGCATAGTTTTATATGCTACAAAAAGTTTACAGGCTTATCCTGTAGGATTTTGTTTTGTAGTGTCCTTAGTAAAAGATTTTACCTGGAACGCTCTGGGTTTTCACACAGTAAAATATTTTCAAAGGCACTTGGAATATTCCCTTCCCTTTTTTTCTCATTGTCTGCCGTCCCGTTTTTTTGTTTTAATTTTCAAAGATTCCACATTGTTGCATATCTGGGAAGTGTGAATGTCGGACTAGGATGGGGTAGGGTTCGTTGCGCAACATCCTTGCCTGTAACTGATGAGCTGGTGGTTTACCCCAAGGGTGCCCCAAATGGTTTGAACACAAACCGTCTCAAGCATGCAATGGCTACGAGTGGTTCACGAGGGAACGTGTGTCAGGAGGTTTTGTTCAAAAGGGCTCTTTTGTGCCAGACACAGACCCCGACGGAGTGATTTCAGGTGGAAGCTGTCTCAGGGCTCCTGTTCTTGTTTCAGTTAAGTGACTGCAGATGGTCTTCCCTCGTGCAATGGGTGTAATGGCTGAATTATCCTCTCCAGGCCAGAACCGCAAGGAGGGCCAGTCTCGCCTCTGCCGGTGCTCTTGGCTCAGGTGGGGCGGGGTGAGGAGTGCATTTGCGTGCGTGTGTGGGGGGGTGAAATTTGGAGTAAAGGTGAAGCAGGCCTGGAAGGGACAGAGGCAGGGCCCTTTCTGGAAGAAATGCTGGAGCACAAAATGTAGAGGAAGAAATTGCTGCAAGGAAATCTTGCGAACCACCTTGAATCGGTGCTTCTGCTTCTCCCTTCATGTTTGTTCCATTTCCTTTTAGTTTTGATCCAGTGTTGCAGGGCAGATGAGAGGGAGTCCACAACACCTCCTATCCAATGGGACCCCTTCCGAATTTTAAAGAACTTCTTTCCCTCCGCAAAAGTCCCCCAACATTGGTTGGGGGGATGAGTTCTTCCCATTTGCTTTGTGGGTGTTTCCCACCTCTGAAATGGCACTGTTTTTCCTCCTGAAGGCAATGACTTATTTCAGTGCCCTGACAAGGCAGATATTCGGACGAACAAAACATTGAAGGCATTTAAAATATGATTTGGGAACCTATAGTCTTTATTTACTCAGGCTCTGTTGTTGTTGTTCTCATTTTTTAGACTGACATCTCCTGTTTCTTGAAAGAAGAGTTGTGTGGATCTCCATTTTACATTTATGGGAACCCAGCAGGCTCCAGCCTGTCCAACCGTTTGAATGTTTCCTTCCAAAATGAACATAAGTTTTCTCTTCCGTTCCACTCCCCCATTCCTTGCTCCCATTTAATTAATGGTTTCTATATCATATGAAATCTCAGAAGACAAAAAGGGAACAATTTAGATATCAGTGGTAAAGTTAATGCCAAAAACATTTGACCTGGAGCAAGATTCTGGTGGTAACTTTATGATGTTTCACCAGTAACTCTTCCACTGGAAGTACTATTATCATATGGAAAAAGCACCACAATATGCCCTAATAAGCTTTCGAATCTGTGTGTTCCTGAAGTATCGCAGTACTGCAGTTGCAAGTGCAGAATATAGAGTGTTGGCTCTTCAATTAAACAGAGCACAAGGTGGCAGTGTTTAAAGGCAATTTTTATACAAGGTCCTCTTTTTGAAAACTATCAGATAAGCTGAGTCTTACCATTTAAAATGAAAAGCAAATGCTTCCCTTTGTTTAGATTTCCATCACATCTGTTCTCAGTGTGGGTCTGTAGCTGATTTATTTGTCGTGCAGACAATTTGGAAGGACTGGAAAAAATTCCAAGCCATCACAAACACAGGGTAAGATACAGCCCTGTTTCTCTTGGGAGAAAACAAGATAACATTGATCCTTTTTGGAATCAGATATATGGAAATCATTGGCATGGGGTCACTGAGTTTCTAGAGTGGGAAGAGGCCTAAGTTTTTAACAAATAATAATTGGGAAATTCTGGGGAAAAAGGAGCCAGTTAATTAACTGCTGAAAACAACTGACAGGTCTCAGCCAGCTGTGTTGGTGTAGGAATGATTTTTGCTAGCATTAGAACAAGTTTGTGTAACAAAAAAGTAGCTATTTAATCTCGCTCTACCAATTGCCAAAGGGCTGAGAGAACATGGAACCTCTTATTAACAGCGGTTTGATCATCCCATCGCTGTCTCATGAATAAGGCATGGAGAACTGTGAGAAGGAAGACCCTGATTATAGCTGGCTGAAAATCATAAATAACATCAATGCTTTTCCCAAGTAAGGCCCCGGGATCAAAGCCAGGGCCACACCGGTCAGGATGCTGAGTGAGGCGAGCAGCGGGACAGAGGTCCAGGCAAGGACCACTGAGCGGAGGGGACAAAGCATCCTCTTCTGGGACTTGCACCCTGAGGATAAAGACGGGCCACATTTTTCTCACTGGTGGTCACACATGTAGCTTTGGTGATACATCAAGGGCCAAACTCCTAAAAGGAGGCCAGAAAAATGGGAAGAGCCAAGATCAGTTACCTTTCATTCCACTGAATTGCAATTGCATTAAAATAAAGTAACAGTAGTAATATTTCACTTCATACGACTAACCGTTTTCCCCCTCTGCTACCCAAAAAACACACTCATCCAGGAGCCATGCTCACTGCTTCCAAGGGTCTCGGGAGATCTCAGGTTAGATATCCCTGCATTCAACTATAATTGAACTCTGGTTTCTTCTAGAGTGGGAAAAGGCCTCAGTTCAAAGGGTTTTTAACAATTAATAATTGGGAAATCTGTTTGCTTGTTGCTTGTTGAATAACCCATGATAGATTGGTTTCACACATGTTACAATGGCTTAATTTACCCAGGACAGAAAGCCAAATTGCAACAAGCCATGTTGGTGTGAATAGGTGAGCAAACCCTTATGATTCTAAGTTGCAGAAATTGTGACTTTGGAGAATCATTCCGCAGAAGAAAGGGGTTTTGTTCTAAAAACCATAGGTCCCGTAATGGATTTTATATACTTCCCCTTCCTTCCTTCCTTCCTTCCTTCCTTCCCTCCTTCCCTCCCTCCCTCCCTCCCTCTTTCTTTCTTTCTTTCTTTCTTTCTTTCTTTCTTTCTTTCTTTCTTTCTTTCTTTCCTTTTTAAAAATACATGGCATTGTAACTTGAATTTAAATGTGGTTTTAATCTGTGACAGATCTGGTATTTCAAATGAATTGCCATGAGACTACAATATATCACTGACTGTTTTTTAATCAATACGAACAGTATTTGCAGCCAGGAAATAACTCCCAAGTCATTCAGCTGAATAAGACAGAAGACACAGAAGTCAATAGACAAAATTCATGACACAAAAGGTCTTCCAGCCAACCAAAAGGCTGCTTTTTTATCGTGCGTATGCCCAGAGGTTGAACTGTTAGGCTACTTAGGGGCTGGGAAATGAACTGCCTGAATTACAATGCCTTTAATTCCTAATAATATTTCCATTCCCCAAATACCAAAACAACACGGAAACATGTGGGAAACAGGAATAAGGATGGATAATCATTAATGCCTTTTAAAAATGGCAAAGCAAAGCGTTTTCATTTACATTAGGTGTTTTTTCCCCATTTTTTTAAATAATGCGTGTAACATTGCACTTATCTCATATAAGAAGCAGAGTTTCAGTCTCCGCAAAAGGCACCGAAGAGGGATTTGCCAGCTCAGACACATTGCTTTGATTCACCCCTTGCTTTGCATTACAACCTAGCACAGTGTGTGTGCCCAGCTGCTGGACACTCATTCTGCAAAGCGTGGTTAAAGAAACTGCGGCTAGCAAAATGTGTCAGCCCAGGGCCCAAACGATCAAACGTGGGTCTTCGTTTCCCTTCCGTTATAACGCAATGTAGAGCCAGAGAGAACTACTGAAATAGTGCGTATCGAATGATGGTGGCAACTCCCAGCTGCAGATCTCAGCTAGCTTTTCTCAGAAGACAGAGAATGTGTTTAGCAGTTGGCCAAAGTCAAAGGATTTGCTGCAAGAGGCAATCTGCAGGATTTTGAGAGTCTGTAGAGCATCTGGTAAGCTGGCCAGATATTGGGAAGCCCAAATAGCTCCAGACAACTTATCTTTTATTATAAGTGCCCTCTCCTTTCTATTTTTGGCAAATTAAGCAGTGTTATATTTAACTATATATATCTAGATCTATATATATGTATGTATGTATGTGTGTGTATATATGTGTGTGTGTGTGTGTGTGTATATATATATATATATATATATTCCCCTTCAATGTTGTTATGGCAACACAAGCTTATGCATGCTTAAACTGACATAACTTTATATAAAGTCAGATGAATAATATGTCATAATAGGTTTTGTGACTATATGTACTAGCTAGAGTTTCTGTTTATGCAGATATATAATGTTGAAGATATTCTTCTTAAGTAACAAATAAACTTTTTTTAATTCCCCAAATGTTCTTTCATATGTAATCCATACAATTTCTTTTCAGTTCTCTTAGCTGTACATATACACATACCCATCACACAATTCGCTTTCAGGCTAAGTGATTATTATAGGAAAGCTTAGAAAAACAGTGGACATTAGTGACACCCCTCCACCCCCCAAAAAATCAAAAAAGGCACCTAAAAAAAAAATACGTTTTGTCCTTATGTGCGCATAGAAAGGCAATCCTGGGATTTAGGACAACACAGAACTCAAGGAAGTGCCTACAAGTAGTAAGGATGGCTTTGTCTTCAAGTGTCTTTTTGAATATGCTGAGTACCGTGGTTATACTCTGGCCTCGGTCTTGCTCAGAACAAGCTTTCTCAGCCCAGCCCTTCCCATACTCATTATTCTACAACAGTAATGCTGCAGGAGAATTTTAGTTTATATAATACACGTGAACAGCAGTTAAACATGTCAGCCTTCCCAGGTAGACCAGACAGGAAACATGACCAGATGAGCTAATTCTCCTTTATTGTAAGGCTGCATTAACAGAATCTTGCAAGTCTGAAAAGCCAATTCTCACCCTCCCACCCCCCTGGCCCCGGCCCCGGCCCCGGCCCCGTCTCCTTTACAGCCTGAGAAACTAGGAAGGGCCCCTTCTGAGCCTCTTTCTCCGCCCGCTATCCAGCTGAGGGCTGGGCTCCCTCTTATCCAACTGTCCCTGGGCAGTGTCTCTGGGCCCAGTCTCCCAAGGTCTTTCTCACAAACCATTACAAAATGTGATGTTTGTAAAACAAAACAATGCAAAATTGGAGCAAAACTTTGACAGAGGTTTTTCAGTGACAGCATTGATTTTCAAGGCAATAAGTTAGGATACCCCTAGATAAGTTAGGGTAACTCAAATTAAGTTAGAGGACCCCTAGGCCTAATGCTCAGGAGCCTCATCAATCACCCATACTAGCGAGGGCTACAAATGTGGGATTTGTGGAACAAAATGGTACGAAACGGGAATAGATTTGGAATGAATATAACTGAAATGTAACAAAATGGTTCTGGTGATAATTTGGAAGCATACTTTGAAATGTGGAAAAAAATCGTTTTCTTAGGAAAATGAAACTGTTTAATAAAATGTGAGGTTTGTAGTTAATAGAATTAATCTTTAGTCAAAGCCAGCATAGTTGATTGTATGTTTTCTGCAATATATGAACCAAAAACATCTGTATATTTTCCATAATATATCTAGGAAAAAAATAATTGTTGCATCAGCTTCAATCTCCCCCCCCCCCCCCCCCCCCCCAGATTTGAAGTGGTTATTCAGGAAACATCATTTCCATAATATTTCAGTTCAAACAAATTAAAGTGTGGGCCTGAATGCATCTCAGTATTGGCAGCTTTTTTTTTTCTTTCCCTGCTTTTTGTTTTTATATTCAGAAGCTTAGTTGATTCAGAAAGTCACCTTCAGACATTCCAGTAATAACAGAGATAATTATCATAGTGTGGAAGATTTCCAGCTTGAAATGTTATTGCAGAACAGTTGCGAAGGAGAGTCTGTTCGTTGATTAAAAAGAGGCATTTCTAATCTGCAGAAATCCCTTTCTTCCCCAGTCTGGGACTGAAAATGTACATCGTAGCTTGACTTTTCAACTTGGCAGTCAACCATTTCAGACATCAAGGCTCACCTGAGGATAATACAGTGGAGCAATCTGTGGGGTGGAGAGAATTAAAACTAGAAATATAAATCATGTAGCTGTTAAGCTATGGGAAACATTAATGATCCAGCACTTGAGACCAAAACAAGTCTGGTAATTTTCCACCACTTCACTTGCAGTGTTAATTATAAGGGTTGAAAATTAAAATATCATACTGCATTACAAATAGAAGATGAACCGGATGGCATAATTTCTTAGCTTGGCATATTTAAGCCAATGGACCCACTGTACATCTTGTTCTTTAAGGCAAGAGTCAATTGATAAAGAGGTCTGCAGGATGATGGTGATGATGAGAAGAGGAAGAGGAAGAGGAGGAGGAGGAGGAGGAGGAGGGGGAGGAGGAGGAGGAGGAAGAAGAAGAAGAAGAAGAAGAAGAAGAAGAAGAAGAAGAAGAAGAAGAAGAAGAAGAAGAAGCAGCAGCAGCAGCAGCAGCAGCAGCAGCAGCAGCAGCAGCAGCAGCCGCCCTTGCATCACTTTATATCCAGGAAGTCCAAGATTAATCCTTGACAGGTTTTGTGTTTTTTTAAAGCAGGGAGGGGGAGAGAAGAATCAGGCTTAAGACCTCTCTCTGCCTGAACCCCCAAAGCTGTAGCCAGGGACTCTCACCTGGCCACTAGGATCTCCCTAGGAGGTTCAGGGTTCCTGCATGTACATAAACTAGGTTTTTGAAGGAGTAAATACAATCATTCCTAGTGAAATTGAAATCATTAATGGTGTAAAGCCTTTTTTGTTCAGTCGTTTGGGAGCATTCCCAATTAATACCTACAGTTTTGTGAAGGGCAAGATAGCGCAGGGGACTTGGGCGGGGCAGATGGGGGGCTTGAGCTCTCCAAAGCGCCTTCTGCCCCTGCTCTGTTCCTGGAGCTCCAATCTGCATCCTGCCCCAAACTCTGTACCCTTGTTTGTATCCTGATTGTCTCTCGAAGTGCGGCCGCTGGTGAGCCTTTTTCCCCCAGACTCCAAAGCAAGGGAAGGAGGCACACACTGCAAGAGGGAGCTGCTCAGTGCTCACTTACCCTGCTTCAGCTATGCCATTACTGAGTCCACTGTTCCTCTGCCTCCCCCACCCCCGGCCAGTGCTGCCATGGCAGAACATTTGTGACACTTCTGCTCCCACCTTGCCCCGTGAACAGTCCATACATTTGGACGGTAATCTGCAAAGCGTTTCTCCTGATGGGGACAGTTGGAAGGGGAATCTTGATTTCTGAAACTATTAACATATGCAGAGAAGCCTAAAGAGTCTTCTGCTGACCTTGGTGCCGGTGGTCCTGCTTAAAGTGCCCTTGTGAGAAAACTTTCACAGCAAGCAGAATTGACCCTGAGTGGCACAGGGGGAGGAACCAGGCAGAGACCAGTGGCCCAGTAAACCAAATTGTTTTTCTTCACTGGCCATATCGCAACGACAGTGTAGCCGACCTCTTCAGCTAGCAGGAAGGAGTAAAGAATAAGAAGGTCACCCAGACTCCACTAGATAAATACAATTACATTCCAACGTCACGCTGTAATTTCCACTGTGTCCACCTTTGCCGTTGCTTTATCTTCGTAATGTAGTAGGCCAAAAATATGTAAGCTCTGGTTTTGCTTTTGCTCAGGGCTGCTCGGCAAACTGCCAATGCTCTGCTGGAAGTCTGGTGTACCCTGTTGCAGGCATGCTTAATGCTATTAATGCTGTATCTACAAAGCGATGCGGTTGCTTTAGTGAGCCAGGTTTGGGCCACAACATGCCATACCAGCAAATACAGGATACACGACGCTCATAGAGGAGTTATAAAAGGGCCACCTAGGGCACTGATTCGAGCCGTCTACTCAGTGCAGGAATTGAGTTAAAGCATCTCTGAGAGATAACAGTCTAGCCTCTACCTGAATATAGCCAATGAATGAAAGTCACCACCTCTCTGGGGAGCAGGCTCCAATGTCAAACTGCTCTATACTATTAATTAAATATTTCACAAAAGAGGGGTGGGTCTCCTTCACTGAAGCATTCATGGGGTGGATTTGATGGCCTCAATAGCTCCTGTAGTCCAAAATTTACCAGGATCTCCCTTTTCCATTGGTCCTGTCTGCATTATTAGGTCCAGTTTTTCCAATTGATAAAATATCTACACAGTGTTGTGCTGTTCAGATGACCTGTATGATTGGCTGGCATAAAATTTACTATGTTGGGGACATATCAGCAAGGAGTCTTCTTCGGGCTGCATCTGGAACAAGACCCTAGATGGCCATGTGCACTGGTGAGCATGGACTTTAAAGGCTTAATTAGAGGAGCACATGAAAGCCAAGTAAAACAGAAGCCAGCTTGGTTTCTTGATGTAAAACTGACCGTGCTTTCACTGTCTAAAAAAAGAGGGAATGATTATATACAGGAGTCTGTGAGTGATTTATTAGAAGCCAGCAACAAAAATCTTCAACAACTGCACATTGGTTGTACCTTGAAAGATCCCCCAAAGTAGCAAATGAAATGAGCAAATACCACTCACCTAGAAAATTAGAGAAAAGGCTAAGATGCAGCCCTTTCCACTGGGGGGCAGGGAGTAGTTTTCTATGGGGAAGTTGTTGAAAGCTCCCAAGATGGATTATCATTTAGCAGGACTCCTTGATGTCCCTGGAGGAAAGGTGGGATGAAAGAAAGAAAGAAAGAAAGAAAGAAAGAAAGAAAGAAAGAAAGAAAGAAAGAAAGAAAGAAAGAAAGAAAGAAAGAAAGAAAGAAAGAAAGAAAGAAAGCAGGCAGGCAGGCAGGCAGGCAGGCAGGCAGGCAGGCAGGCAGGGAGGGAGGGAGGAAGGAAGGAAGGAAGGAAGGAAGGAAGGAAGGAAGGAAGAAGAAAGAGAAAGAAGAAATTAGTACAGTAAAAGTAGATGTCCCTTTTTGTATTGGTGTGAGGACATCCGTCAAACAAGCAAGTGAAGGACGTTTCAGGTGAGCCATGGAAGGCAAGATTCATGCTGTCTCTACCCGGCCACGACCCCGATGCTCTTTCAAGCCATTTGACTAAAAGTAAGAGGGTCTCATGGCATCTCCTGTTGTGTGTGTGCAAAGATACAGTATTTTCCATATCATATGCTTTGGACAATGAACACTGGAGTTGATTCATTTAGAAATAGCTTGTTTCCATGGATATTTTAAAACAAAATCATAAGCAGCTGTAATTCTAGTTATTTGCAATTTTTTAAAATGGTACTAAAGCTCAGTGGGAGTGTTGTGTTCCTCCAATAGGGCCTCAGTAATGACTGTTCTTGCCCAGGGAACAGCTGAGGCGGACCCCTGGGGGCTTTATTCGACTCTGCTACTGTATGTTTATCATGATTGCTCTCAAAAGAGAACATTTTCTCTCCTAGCCATCTTATAAACGCGTTAGTTTTCTTTTTTATTAAATGATACTTGTCCCATACCACAATCCCGTGTGGACTGCTTGAAGTTAAGAAAGCTTATTTCCCAGAATTTGGTGTGTGCATTCTCACTTAAGCCAAGAGAAATGCACAGTGATTGCACTTTGTATGTGCATTTAGATCACATTTGCATGCAGTTATGATTAGCACAAATTCAAGAAAACTCAGAAGTTCACCAAGCAATGTAAAGGGACATTTGTGCAGCGATATCTCTGTCTCACAGCTGACATTTCTTCCTCTATTTATGGAGAAGGAAATACCAAACTATGAAAGTGAATGCTATAGTGAGTTAGACTGAGGTTTCCACAAGGATGTGGTTGACTTTTCTGTGATTGGCTATTTCTTTCGAAGTTCTTATCAGCACATTTTTGGAAGTCAATGATAATGTAGTCGAGATAACTATCTGGATTCCTGTTCAGATGAGCTTTGTTTTGTAATGGGGTTGGTACTCCGTGTGATACCTCCAGATCCCTTGCAACACTCACTGATTTGGGCCATTTGGGTGCTGGAGTAAAACTGGTGAGAGTTCTGAGTGGTGCAGGAAGATGGGTAAACCAGTGACTACAGGAGCCCAGCTGACAGGTGGGTGGCACAGAGGATGGCTCAGGGCTGAAACATGGGTTGGATCCCTTGATGGGCCAGGTGAACATGCCCCTCCTTTACCCTGCACCCCCCCAACCTTGTCAGGCTTCTCCGAGAAGGCCTGATAGAAAACAGTTAATCAGGGAATCCAAAAACTTCTCACAAGCAATTGTGCTGTGGAAAATCTAAGAAGCCCTTGTGAACAGAGTCTAGCAACTGCGGTCTATCAAATGCCAGCTCCATTTATAGCGAAATCAAATCCAAACGTTGACACCTCTTTCTCCAGCCTGCCTGATTAGAGAGGCTAGAAGCTATTCTGGTATCAGGCCGAGCATGAGGGAACTTTCCCTCGCAGACTTGTCAGCCGGGCTGTTTTAGGCACGTCTTCAGAAGGACTCTCTTCTGCATGTCTGCCGGGCATCTTGAACTAAAGCCTCCACGCAGACAGACACCCGGGCACCCTTGCCCACGCCTGCTTGCTTTCAGGAGAGCGGCTCTAATAGCTTTTTCCGCCAATTGGTGGGGCCCAGCGGCTGGGGAAACAGGCCATCGCCGCCCTCAAATTGTCCCACAGCAAAGTTGTGAAGACTGCCAGCCTTGCTCCTGAGGCCGATTGGAAGGGAAGAGAGCCGGGGAGGGGGCCCTGAAACAAATATTCAGAAAACGCCCGTAAGCAAATGGGCCGAAGCAATCCCGGGGCCCGGGGAGCAGAGATGGCATTAAGGAGAGGCTCACTGAGTCTCCGAGTCACTGGGGTAGAGGTGGGAGCGGAGGAGAAACACAGTCAGGCTTGCAAGGATCTCCAGTCTTTCGCTCTAGTCTTCCTCTAGAGTAGACTTGTGGGTCCGGTCTACCTCGCAGGGCTGATAAGAAATCAGCTGAGGGGCCCCACCAGCCATGCCACCGTGCATTTCTGCCCACTCAGGGTGGAGGAATACCCCAAATGCAGCCCCGAGGAGCAGCCGGATCCCTCGAAAGTAAGAACGCTTCTGACTGAGGCTGCAGCCGAGCAGGACCGCAAGCACTGAAATGAACGATGCTTTGGAACAAAATTGCCGTCTTTCCCTATAAAGCATAGCAAATTGCACTCACTTTCAATCTGACACTCTCTGCTGATTTGATATACTGTAGATGTTGTCATCCGAGGGTGATAAGCCACATTTTGGAAAACATTTTAAATTAGCTTCTGTTTGTTTCTTCTCACAGGGTGAGTCTGTGACAGCGTGCTTGCGTGTTGTTACAGAGACACATTCCTGCAGAGACACATTCCTGAAAAGAGCCTTTCAAGATCACACTTCAGGTACTGGAAAACAGGTGCACTTTTTCTGATGGCAAAAGAAACCTTGTTCTCGCGGTATCCATTTTTCTGTCCTTAGCAGGAGCGCAAATTCGGTGTTTCAAACTAACAGTTCACAGGTGATTTAATTAACAAGGATTGCCGAGTCTGCCTCTGCAGGGGCTAATTAACTGAGCGAGAAAAAAATGGCAACAATACCAATTTTCCAGAAATGGTCCCAATCACAAAGGTGCAAGTATGCCAATTATCGAGAGGGAAGGAAGGGCTGATAAACCGAGCCCTGAGAAACAGCCAAGGACACTGTACGACTGTGAGATGGGTGGCATCATGAAACCCTGCTTGGAAGGAAGCCCTGGGAACCCCGGACCCGGCTCCTCCCAGCTGCAGCACAAGGCCTGCCTCCCACTATCGGATCTGGGATGAATCGACTCAGCTCACCACCGGATGGCAGCAAAGACACACAGAAACCGTTGGCTCTTTGCTGCCATCATGTGGCCACCCGGAGCCTTGCAGTCCAGACCTGGCAGCCCTCAGTTCTCGGGGCGGGAATGCTGCTGTCAGTAAGAAGAAGAAGAAAGAGGTCTCCTGTTCCTGCTCCATAAAAGCTGACGCCTCTGTAAATCCCTAGGGCTTTAAAATACTAGCCTTTCTCTCTCTTTCCTCTTTCATAATCTAGAATGCTTTGCTTCATCTTACAAACCTAAACTGAGTGACCTTTAGTCACTGTCTTGTGGAAGTCTTCATGTAAATGGGAAAAAGTTGTTCCATAGTTCTGATCTTCAGAGATATCACTTGAGCAGAACATTTTCTGAGCTTCATAAATGGACAGCTTGTTTGAGAATGGTGTGGAAATATGGCTCCCAGTTAACCCATAAGGTCCAGCAATGCAGAAATTACTGGCCATTACTGTATTTTCTAGATACCTCTTCATTGTTTTCAGTTCAGGCCAAGAGAAATTAACACATTCCCTAGTTTGCCATAATAAGGATTTGGATGACTTTCTTAGGAACCTGCAACTTCCTTTCTTCTTTGAATTGATTCATGCTGAGTGGGCATCAAAAGCCTTCCCAAATTCAAATATATGAACCATCATCTGTTAATTCCTACTTATATTCAGACTGTCCCAGCTTTACAACTGTACCCATGAAGACAGTATGGATGTGAGGAGAAAACTCCAAAGAGCATGTTTTCTTGGAATTTGTTTTTCTGCAGGGCCTGCGGGGACTGAAGAGCGTGGGAGGTGAAGAAGGGTGAAGAACTGAAAGGCCGTCAAGGGTCCTCCTGTAACTGAGTGTTTTGGATATGTTACTGATTTGAATGAGAGTAGTATTTTTGTCTGGATTGTATTGTGTTTACTCTAAGCTCCTTAGAAACTTACTGAAGTGATATACAAAGTCTAGTAAGTAAGTATATAAATAAATGAACTTTGAATTGAATCTGATCCTAAGTGAACAAAAGTGACTGAGTTCAAAGTTATCCAACTTTATATTTCTAAACCTTCCCTCAGGATACCGACAGTATTTCAGGGACCATTAAGTTAATCTTTGTGATCAAAGACAGAAGTCCAGAACCTGTTCCATAGAAGTCTGAGTGAGTTTCTGCTCCATCACAAAGGGAATATTTTCTTCTTCATGAGAATATGAGTGGCTGGGGCCCATCTATTTTTTCTTAATTTTCAAAACATTTTAAAAGGAAAGGTAAGAGCAGAATAAAAAAAGAAGCAAGAACTGAGGTCCATCTATGTATCTTCTGTCTCATGCCTCTAGGAAGCCCTCAAATAGGAAATGAAGATAGCTCTCCGATCTTCTGTTGCTGCTGTGCACCACACATGGACAGGTGGGCTGCTCCTGAGCCTTGGAGATAGCTCCTGTCCCCTAGGGATTACTATGGGCCCCTTTTGAAGCCACCTAAACATCTTACAGCAGAGGACCATTCTTTTCTCATCCATTTCTAGTAGCCCTTCTATGCGTGTTTCATTAAAAAAAAAAAAATCCCACTGTCTTGTATTGGTCTTTTTTTCTAATACTGAATTGAGGATTGCAGTCCTCATATTTAGTAGGAAAGGCAATGATTTTCTTCAAAAGCTAAAGCAGCGCATAATTTCCTCTATAATTGTCTTGGGACTCTAATATTAGTCATAACCGTCTATTCTAAGTGTGTTTGTAGAGAAGGAAATTGTTCGAGGGAGCATCAGCGAAAAGCTAAATAGCAACTAGCATGGCCAAAATTACCTGGGGTTAAGTACTGCTGTTTGTTCTAGAAGTGTCTCTCCTGTGGTGTCGGTTTATAAACTGCAACAGAAAATACGACTAGCATTTCCTCCAGTGCAGCCCAAAGGCACTTTCTTATTGTGATCTGCAGAAATATTTATTTACAGTAATCTTCATTTTTCCTATTGGTGTCACTGATCAAAACAAACAAAATTCAGAATTGGTAAACTTGGAACGAATAATCGTGGGTGGTGACTCTCTGGAAAGTGTCTTGATTTTAATCCTGGGCACATGAAGAGACCTTTTATGGTAGCATTTCTGGAGCCTCATTATCTGCTCAGAAAGACCTGCTTTCAGGGCAGTCTGCCCCTGACCACCCCTGATTTATTCCACTTTTAACAGTGGAAAGCTTCTTGAAGACAGTCAGCAAGTCTGCCATGCACTTTGAACTAGCGGCCTCAAGTCAAGCAAATGGGTGAATTAAAAAAATCCAGAAAATGTAACCCAGCTTGTGCAGATGAAAGAGAGGAAGGGAGCTGCCTTGTCATTCTCGTTACGTTCACTCATCTTATCCGAGTGCTGGGTTATTTAGTTTGCTTGCTTTGTGCCTTGCCTACAGAGAAGGAAGGGAGAATATGTGGAGCAGAAGCACACCCACACATACACACAAAGTTGCTGGTGATGGTGGTGAGGGATTGGAATAGCACCAATTTCCTGCATGTTTCAAAATATTACTGTGTCTCAAAGGAAGTTGTTTATGTAGCGAAGCAGGGAAGTTCGATTTGCCCATTTCAATATCATCAGTTAGATGATGCTTCTTTGAAGTAGACTTATTTAAACTCACATAAACAAAGACTGACTGAAATTTTACTAAGTTGCTCAGAGAGACTTCATCTTGACATGTATTAGAACTGAAAGGTCCTGTTCTTCTCCCCCACTGTTTTCTGCACAACACATCTCGTAGCCATCTTAAACCTCCTGATTTAACTCCTGAGCTTATACAGCCTTCCCTGCTCCCAAAGGTGGCTTCCTACAGCTTGGTCATCTGGGATTCCATGATAAGAAGACCTTTATCCCTCCCAGGGATCATGCTGGGTGGAGGAAGTTATGCCATTTTGCCAGAAAAATAGAACTTGTTGGCCTTTCACCCAGATGAGGGTGAAGATCCAGCAAGAGAACAAGATGACACACGACTGCCAGATACCATGTGTGGGGTAGATTTGCCCCTCTGCCTGCTTTCAAAAATGGGCTGGAACTGGGCTTAAGCAGAGGCACCCCTTGGTCATGCTGTGGGAATGCTGCTTTGGGGGTAGCTCACTCTGTTGGTGGATATCCCTCCCTCCCTAACTGGAAGAACCCACAAGCTGCTTGCATAGAAATTCAGCTGGCTTGGAATGGAGCTGCCCTTATTAGAAACTGCAGCAGCTTTGTGTTGGGTCCCCCCGCCCTCCAAACCTTGTGTGCTCAGAAACATTCTTTTCCATGAAATTAAATGTCACTGGGGAAATACAGTCTTCCAACTGACATTCCCCACACCCAGACAGGAAAGTTTCACACAAGAGAGGAACCTCAATGAATATTTTATAGGGTGCCAATTGTGTCCCTCTTCAGCACGCCTCGCTTTGTTCCTCGCTGCCCTCATCCCCACCCCTGGAGCGTGACCGAGGGCCTGGCATTTGGGGCTGCTTGTCTGGCTGGTTGTTGCTGTTGCCAGTCTGCCTGCTGAGTTTGCTAACCTTTGCCTGTCAGGCTATAAAAATGCAATACGTTGCTCAGGGTTAAGAGGGGAATGAAAAGTTACCAGAAAATCAGAAGAAAAGGGGCAAAGAACAAGGCACAGCAGACCCGGACAGGTGGCGATCCACTAAATGGAGCTTGGCTTAATTTTATGAGGCCCTAAACCGGGATCCCCCGATACTTCCCTAGTTTATGTAATGGCTTAGGGCCTTGCAAGGTCTGCAGGGCTGAAGGAGGAACATGCAAAGGTCTTTATTTTCTAACATCTGGAATTTTCCAATTCTATGGCTTGCAGAGAGGCAAAAAAACTGCACCCTTTCTGCCTTTAGTAGATTTGGGTTACAGATGTCCCTTCCCTGGAGAGAGATGCCTGCCTTAAACCAGTGCTGAGGACTTTTAGGATATTTCAGGCACACACCGAGAGAAGGAGCCTGTTGCTTCTCTTGTGCAGGTAGATTTGAAGACCCTACTTTCAAGACCTTTAAACATGGGGGATGAAACTCCCATCCAGGCAGCCAAATGCTCTGCAGGGTCACGTCCCCCATGAAAAACCAGCAGGGCAGAAGCAATTTTCTACTGAAACAACCCTTACTGAGCAAAAGTCTTAATCACTGATATAGGTAAATTGTAAAAGAAAGAGTTCTTTTCCTTAAAGAAAACATCACAAAACTACATCTGGCTTGTTCATTTATTGCCAGAAATGGGGAATCACTCTTCTAACATCAAATTTCACATAATATTTGTATGTTATAACCAAAATTCTTAGCCCACTTTATCATGCATTCTTTAACCTGTTCTTCCTCTGTTTGAAATTTCAGGAAAAGCTTATACATTTTAACAATTACATGTTCATCACTGGTGCACAATTGTACTTCAAATTCTGTCTTGCTTTGCCCCATACCGTAAGCCTTTCTGTCCATTTTGAAAGCTAATTCTGAGTTGTTTCATTTTACTAGGGATCAGTTTGACTGTCTTGTACAGATCTAGGTCTGTAATTAATTTCATGCAGAAAATATCATCTAGATTATTGGTACAGAGTTTGTATTTCAAAGACAAATTCAAATGCAAAAGCTTAATTCAAATAAAAGGGGGAAAAAAGGAAGATGGAAAGAAGAGATTAAAAGAGAAATCCCGTGGAGACCATCAGCCTTTCCAGTGCTGGATGGTTGCTGGCTCCAGCAAAATAATGTGTTGGAAAGAGATCAAAATAACAGAAAGATGAAAAAATATTAGATGAAGGATTTGTTGAGTATGTACAGTGAAGAATATATTTTCAGCAAGAGAAAAGCTTTTTCAAAAAGGTTGTTTCTTATGGGTGGCACAGAATAGTACAAAGTCATTGGGATATGTGGAGGATTTGATGAACGAGAAACTGAGCAAGCAAGCTGATCAGAACAGCATTTCTAATACTGTTTGTTTTGTGCTACCTTTCACTTCTGAGAAACAAAGTGAATGGATGAGAAAGAATGAACAGGACTTTTTCCAAGGGCAGTTCTATAGGCTGAGAACATACAATTTATAGGTTTTTATAGGGGTCTTACTTTGGAAATGATATATATCAGTTCTGCACATGCGGAAGAAGTCTGCGGTTGGGAGTGTGAGTAAAGAGAAAGGGGGAGGCTGGTGCTACAGAGGCAGGGTCATGTAAAAACAGGCAGCACTTGAGTTGCATTGTTGCGGCTGCATCTTGACTCTTTTGCCACACCCTGTGCACACCCCTCCTTGTGTTACACAACCTTGCAAGCTCTGTTGGATGGAGCAGATATGAGCAACTTTTCAAATGCAGTGCAGTCTTCAGATAAATTGTCCCATCAGCTTAATGGGATTTAAGTGGGAGTCCCTCACGGGTATCACTGAAGAGAAGAGGGAAGCGCCTGCAACATTTCTCTTTCTGCACAATATGCACTACTGGGGTACCTGCTGAATAGACCTATTCCTGGTTCTAGAGAATCTGTCTTGTTCTGAGTTCAGCCAAGTGATTATTTGAGTTAAATATGCATTTGCAGGGGACGGGGAAGGACAGTAAAAGATTTCCTTTCAGGAGGGTCTCTGTGCTGTATCCTTCTGAAATGGTAGACTGGGGACTATGGGAGAGGCTGATAGTCATGCTTATGAATTTACACACATCTTGCACACCAGACGTGGTTCACTTGCTCTTCCATTCCATCCTGCTAGAGGGCTGTGGAAGGCAAGCTCATACTTGAAGAAAAGCAAGAACTAACAAGAAAAGCCCTTGCACAGTAGAGGGAATTCTTACAAAAACACTAATGTGATAAAGGAATGTAATTCTCCTAATCTGTTTGAGTGCCTCTGGAAACGCCAATACCTAAATGGAAACTGATGAGTAAATTTCACAGGTTGATGAGTAAATTGAACTTCCTCACCAACTACGCAGGGAGTAATCTCTTTAGACTCCAGAATGAGGCTCAGTAATCACCAGTGGACCTGGTTCCTCCAAGTCTTACACTGGGATGGTGGAATGGTTACAGGACATTTTGCAGGGGAAAGTGTGAGTTAATAGTTTGGCAAAGTCATCTGAGCAGTCAAAATTGCAACTCTCGGCCTTCAGTAAGATGAATTGAGGGAAGGGACAGGAGGCTAAAACACAGCAGGATCAGCACAAGGAAAAAGGGCTTCAGAGGGAAATCTGTTGGCACCAGGAAGGGCAGAAAGAACAGAGAGAAGGAACAGATGGCGGCATGGAAAAAATGTGTGAATGTGCACACAAACAAACAACATGTTGAATATTCCTTTAAAGCTAGCTGGGGTCCAGACAAAAGAATAAAGTAGCTGGAGGGGAAGGCAGACTCACTAGCAGAAGAAAGCAATTCAGTGACAAGGTGGGTAAGCATATTTACTGCTCACTTTGAACAGGAAGCGACATCCTTCCAAATTCTAGCTTCAGCATTATCACAGGGAATTAGAAAATAGAATTACAACCAATATCACTTGAGGTTCTCAAATGTTAAAATGTGGCCCATCTCAATTCATTTTGACCCAGTTCATCCACTGCTCTACACCATAATATGGTTGATAAATGGCTAACGGTACTAGGATCAATAAATCCAGTTGTGAATTATTCAACAAATCATGGCTAAACAAACAATGGGTTAGCACAATATATGAACCACCAGCAGAACCATCTGATCATCCACCATTTGTCCTCTTACATTCTGGAAGTCTGTGTGTGGTTCCACTTCAGTCCAAGAGCCTAAAAGCTGCAGAGGAATCAGGGACATGAATGAAGTAGTTAAGTTCTGTGGTGATGGGAAACCATCATGGCAAAAGGACACACCAATAGTACTGGGTTTCATCTCTAGTTAGGAAAAAGTTGGCTAGCAAGAAGGGAGAATATTTTTATCCAAGGTCATGGAAACAGCAAACCGGGTGAAATGAGCCATTGGATGGCACTGGAGGAAGACCAGCTGCTGCTTCTTTCCATGGAAATGGTCAGGATGGCCTTTGACATGTCTTCTGATGAGTTCTATAGGCAGCCCTGCTGGAGAAGGGATTCTTCTGGCCACACGTGGCTATATTTTTGTAACGTTTGCCGTCAACTGCCTCCCATGTGTGGCTGCTCGTTTTCAGGCCTCTTGGGTCGATTCCTCCCACCGCATGCTTTCGCTTTGATTGTGGCATTGTCCTGGCATGCCAAGCATTAATCTTGACTTCCATGCAGCCTCTGTGTCTCTTTCAAAGATCTGCTGATACTCATCTTGGCAATCATGTCTGCAGCTCAGAAATCCAGGCAGGAGCAGATCATGCTCTCTTTTGGGAGAAATGACTTCCCGAATAATTGACCTTCCTCAAAGTCCAAGGTAAGGACAAAGAAAGCACAACAGCTGGCTCTCCTGTTCCTATTTCTCATAGGAAGGCCACTCACTCATTCACTTCATCAGCATTGCACTGATCCCCCCAAGAGCTGCCCTTAGGATAAGTGGGGAAGGCCAGAGCTTGGCAACTTGTTTTCCAAAGAATGAACCAAAAACAGCTCAGCGCTTCTTCCCTTCAGGACAGCAGCCTGATGAAGCTGCTTCAGGCCTGGGAAAACCTTCGGAGAAAAGGCCTGGAGCTCTGAGTTACAAGGCTGCTTGCTACTAGGTCCTCCACTGAGCTTCAGGTGTGAGCATCTCTCCTTATCCCCCAGGAAAAGGAAAGCAGCCATGAACTGGGCTAAGTCATGTCTCTCTAGATGTTGCAACGTGCCCCTCACTCAGTACGTCTTCCGGGCCACCTGCTCAGTCAGTTGCCAAGCAGGTCCCTATCCAAAGAATTTTAGTATAGGACCAAGCACTTGCTATCTGCCCATGAGGCACCCAATCTTTAGGAACACCAGGTTAAGAATCCTTCCATTTCCAGCCCAGTGGAATAAATGCTGCCCTTCCCAGTTGTTTACTGTTTAGGTTGATGGTGGTAGCACCTCCCCAACCTTGGCTATCTTAAAAGCACTGAGCAGGACTGTCCCTGGTTAGTCCTTGGATGGGAGACCACCATGGCGGTAGACTAGACGGGGACATGGAAAACCCATCTCCAAAGAAGACCACCTCAGAAGGTTGCCGAGAAAGCTAGAAGGGACTCCGTGTTCTGGGGAGAGTTACCTTACTCACCATTCAGACAGCGATTCCTCTGCAGAGTTCCCCATCTCATTGCTTCTAACATATTTTTGCAGGGGGTTATGGAAATTCACCTTGTGAAACAGGTTAGTTGCACATGTATGTTTCAACGTGCGCCACATTTTTTCTTGGGTCAATTAATACAAAAATAAAAGACGGGAACACTCATTATTTCTGCTTTAGGTCTCTCAGTTGAATCACATTTTGCTTGGTGCTTTGGCAAGGTGGCTATAAATTTCTGCAAATCTGTGAATAGGGATCTTTGCACATCTTTATGAGGTTTGTGTAGGGAGGGAGGTTGTGATGTGGCCTTCTGTGAAAGCCCTGGAAAATGTTAAATACCCCTGTTAAGGGACTAATTATGCTGATGGAGTGAGTGAAGCTTTGGCTGCCTCATTAGTTCCTTGCAAGAGTTTGGATCCGGAGGGAAACTTCCATGGACTGTCATCAGAAAGTCAGCCTAGTCACTGTGATACTGCACTGAACTTGGCTTCCCAACCCGATGCTTCTTCCTGCAGTCACATCTCCTTAAAATGTGCAGCTTTCTTGAGGAGGGACGTCAAGGTATCTTGCTTGTTTTTAGCTTTTATTACAGCTTTTATTGCATCTCAAGGGAACGTAGATAGGCCCAAATTAAAACATCTGTAAAAGTAATTCATACCTGGAGGAAATCTTGCCACTACTCATAGAATCCTAGCACTGCTAATGATTCAATTGTCTCCTGCCACAACTACAAGCAGTCTTTATAAAAACCAAGCGGTATGAAATAAAATGGTAAATACATTGTCCAGCAGCAACTTCTAAATTCAGCAAATTTTATTTCTTTTCATTATGGTTTGCAAAGCAGGAGTAACATCATTGTTTGTGCTGCAGTTTATGAGTATAATATAAAATTAGCCCATGACTAACCTCCAAATCCAGCCTAGTAGTTAATTATTTTATTATGCATTATTTTAATTTTAAAGAACTAAAAAGGGAGAGCAAGGAAATAGAACACCAGCTAAACGCCTGTTCAGAAAAGGTTCTTAATGCACAACTTGCTCTCTGTAGACTGTGGGCAATTATTTAGGCTCCCAGAATAAAATTTGCCATTCTGTTTATTCCTCCTTCTTACCTCCTCCACTTATTTTAATGCAAAAGGACATACAGTGGACAAAATATTGATACCCTGGTATTTCTGATGCTTTGGTTCAACAGAGAAGATACCAGTCTCAAGGGAATCTGCTCTGCACAGTCAAAATCTACATTTGGTTTGCAAAATGGTGAGTTATGCGTTATCAAACTCTACATTTCAGGTTAAGGCAGTTAAATTATGTTTGAATAGTTCTTGCTAATTAAATGTACTACAAATCTGCACTGTACTTCTTCCTTTAATGGAAGAGTTGAATTGTCAGAAAGACAATACAAGAAAGAAATAAAAAGGAAAATAAGTTTGTTCACCCCAAAAGAAGCTGCTGCTTTTGGCACAGAAGCTCTCTATGTGAATGTTAGATCGATCAAACCTATATCAGTGTTTGTCTTTCTATCCTCATTTTCTAAATCAATTCTTTTAGACTTCTTAAAAGCTAGCTGTAACAAATGATTTTGAAATAAAAACATGTGATAGGATTTTTAAAATAATATTTAGACCAAATAGCCCATTCTGAGTGATACTATTTGGCCAAATTAGCATCCCTCCATATTCCAAATAACTCTTGCAAGGCCAACCATGAACCTTAGATGGCCTACTGTGGTTGGAGCCAGAAGACTTACAACGAATGTATTTGGAAGGCATAACCTTGAAAAGCAGCCTCCTCAATGACAGAATTATTCTCGGAAAACCATGGAAGAAAGCTCACACAACCTCTTCCAAGCTTATGTTCAAGCATTTCATTGTATTTCTGAATAAAAGAAGCAGCACTTTTTGTGAAGTTTCAGTCTTTGGTTCCTCTGGCAAAGCTCCCAACCCTATTTCAATAGCTCGGAAACTGAACAGACTTTTCAGAAAGTTTGCCGTGTGCTTTCTTTTAGTGAAAGATTAGTTGTTGGTTTGTCTGGAATTAAAACTGAAGATATGTCATTGGGCAAGAAAAAGGGAATGTGATGACACAGACTAGAAACAAGGAAGTGGTGAGCTGGCTGGGAAAATTGGCTCCTTTACAGAAAGCCCTCTTTTCTAAATGGGAGTTCCTTTTCATGACAGAGTAAAAAGTTAGGAGCCAAACCCTTTAATTAAAACAAAAAATGGTTTGGTGGTTCTAGCACAGGTCACAGAATTAAAATGTAACCACAGAAATGTGCAGTAAAACAATGAGAGATAAAGCAGAACCATCAGCAAGATGGCCTAAAAGAAAGAAAATAAGCAAGGACAGAGATGGGGAGAAATAGCTTCAGTTCCCATTTTAATACGGAGTTATTCAGTTTGACTGTGTGAACCCAATCCCCAACAGAAACACTGCCAACCATTAATATCCTTGTTTTTCCAAATTTCAGAATAATTTCAGAAAAATAAGTACTAAAAATGCTTAGATGCATAAGTTCCCACAGACTGTATATTACAAAAAAGACCTGAAAAAAATAAGTTTGTTAGGAAAGGTGTGTATAAAAGCATTAGGAACCAAACCTATGATCTTCCAAAAGGAGACAGGATGGGACAATGGCTGGAGAAAGGGAAGCTGAGGGGACTGGAGGAGAAAGAAGAGCTTTGCCAGCCGCAGGGACCTGCAGCCACCAAGCCTACTGAGGTTTAAAGCAGATGTAACTCTGACCAGCACATTGACCCTCAGCTTATCTGAGGCTCACCAAGTTATCTGGCCTGCGATTGGGCCAGATATTGGTTCATACCCGGAGTACACAGGGGAACAGGACTCCAAAGCCTTGCCCTTTTAAAAGCATCCAGTCCGGTCACTAATCAGTTCCAATGAGTAATCTCGCGATCAGCCACCCACTTCTGCCCAGTTCACCACCCTCCTGGTCCCACTCAGTGAACGGAACCAACAGCCCAAATGGAAGGGCAGCTGGTGACTTCAAATAATCCTCCGCCATGCTGTGCTGCCCCCCATATTTCAAGCAAGCTGCCAATCAACCCCTAATAATTGCCAACACTGGAAGGGGAGGGATTTTGAACCATTTCATCTCATGTCACCTCGATGCTCCGAGCAATATAGTTTCCATTGCAAGGGTATTAGGCTGCTGATGGCAAAAGGTTAAGACCTCGGTGGATTTCTCAAGCGAGCCGACGTGCACAGCTGGCATGTTTTGCTCATGGCAGGTCTATTCCAATATCCTGGACTCGCCTGAATTAATTTTCACACTGAAATGGAAGAGCAGCCAACTGGAGCTTGGGACACATCATTCCGTCTCTTCCAAGACAGAAAAGAAAGCCATTTTTACAGGCTTCTGTGTGCCAAATAAGCCAGAAATGGTTTCAGCCCCAGGTACATGCCTTTGCCTCAGATACGTTCTTGCTGATAATAAGTGGATTTATTTGCTTGACTGTTTCCCAGGGGATGGAGCTGAATCGAAGGGCTGAGTCCCTTGGTGTCCTTCTCTTGATGCTCTTCAGGGTTCTTGTCTTCCTCCTGCCCTGTTAACATCTGTGCAATCTCTGGGCGAGGCCTTTGGGATGTGGTCAAAGATGCTACCAGGGCCTTTCTCTCATTTCCTCTAATTTTGCTACTCACTAGTTCCTTGTTTTCAGCCTGTCACCCAATTTTGGGCCTGATGCCATGCTCTGCGTTTGGATTTTAATTGTCCTATATTTATTTTTTTATATTACATTGTCTATTTTTACTCCATGTCTTGCCAAGAGTCCTGTGTGGTGGCAGTCTACAAACTTGATGAATGAATGAATGAATGAATGAATGAATGAATGAATGAATGAATGAATGAAATCCCTTCTTTCCTACCCAGTGATATACCTACAGTTCTAAAAGCATCTGAGAAAAGAGACACCAATGAAATTTGCATCAAACAATACCTACTTTAAAAAAAAAACACGATTACATCAGGTCAACATGTGGTTTTAAAAAACTGTTAGAGAAATTTACGGGCCAAAAAATGAAAGGGAATTTGCTTGGGGGAAAAAAGGGCTCCTGAGCCATTCATAGTTAGCAGTTGTGTAACTGAGGAAAAGATGCACAGGATGTGTTCATGTACTGGGAACATAAAAAGCAACCCAGAGAAGTCTCCTAGGAAAACCAGCATATTCCTCCACTAGAGGGGATAGCAAAGCAGACAGGTTCACCCTTTCTACAAGCAGTTGTCCTTTCTTTGTGGTGAAGGGCCTTAAAAACCATTTCCTGCCCCTCCTTCCCTCTTCTTTGAAGCGTCATGCCATTCATTCCTTGCTTTTGGGAGGGGTGAGGGTGGTGATAGGGGAGTGGGGTGACCATTCCCAGGCTGCTCACTCCTTGGCATACAGCGGAGATGCTCCTTCTGTGGTCTGGACTGTGAGTGTGCTCCGGCCACTCATCCATGTGCTAGAAGAAGCCTAGTGTACATGGTGGCCCCTAGAAGCCCCAGTCGACTGAAAAATATCCTAACAGCAGGCCAAGAAAAAAAGGCACACAGAGGAATAATAATAGGTTGGGATGTGGTCATGTGAACTGAGAGGGAGACGGTCATCCTAGTGCTGGCATAAGACTTTGGACTGCGTTGTGCTTCATCTCTACGCGTGGTCTTCACACATCTACTTTATTACGTGGTCCCTAAAGGGTGGTATTTAGGGAGAAAGATAGATCAAATTGTACAGTAATTAGCTGGTCAAATACTTTGAAATGGAAGCCATCTGTTGTAATGTTATGATCTCTCAAGCCCATTTCTCCTAAGCCACACCTTCAGTGGATGACAGAGAGCAAACAGAGGCCCTACATGAGATGCTGGTGGAAACAACAACCTTTGGTGCTGGTAAATCGTTGACTGTGCGTGAACCCCAGACCTGTAGCCTGGGAAGAAGTGGGTGGTGGGAGAGGTGCTTCAGCTATGAAGAGAGTCAAAGGGACAAAGGAGCCTTTGGATGAAGGAAGACGGGTCCCAACTGTATCAATGCAACTCAAGACAGACAGAACTGATAAGTGCCAAAGCAGCAGAAAAGGTCTTTTTGCCTTTTTGGTCTTCAAGAGTAATATCAATTATTTTTGATATAGCTATCTTGCTAATTATCTGTAATTATAGAGATTCAATAAGACGGTAAAAGACATGCTTACCACTTATAAAATTGGTTTTTAAAAAGTCTAAAAATCTTGTCATATCTCTTGTCATAATAATTTGGAATGTGGGAAGATTATGTTCAGTAATCTCCATAAAACTATCAGGAACTTTGCGGCAAATGTCTTTGAGAACTATGCCCTAGAAACAAAGAGGTCCCATTCTGTAGAGCGTGATAATTTTTTCTTGCACGAGAGACATCCAAGTTTGTTTCATTGTGGTTGTTTTTTGGCATTGAGGGATGTTGAGCTCAAGCCATTACTTCCTGCCTTCTCTGGCACAAGAGATAATCAAAATCTGAACTCAAATTTATGTTGGTAACACAATATAGCCTTTGTTCAATGTGATTTTTATAATACCCATCCATGCTCCCTTGAACCTTCTATAGTTCTGAACAAGAATCTCAAGCCTGGTGAAAGCCTGGTCTTGTGCAGAAGTGCCGGACAAAGACGGGGAGCCCCAGATTGAAATCCAGCCTCAGCCAGAGGTTTTCTGGGTGCTTTGGGGCAAGTCCCTCTCTCTGAGCCCACCTGGCACACATGGGGGTAGTTGCAGGGATTCAGCGAAGGGAGACCTCCATGGAAGCCATCTTGAGCTCCCAGAGAAAAGGCAAGATGTAAAACTAGCAAATAATTAAATGTGTCTCATATGTTTTATGCTGTGCAAATTCTTCAAGTTCTGTTTATGCCACCTTTCTCCAGCCTGTTCTTTCCCAGCAATGATGTATTCAATCTGAACTCAAAATCTGGATACTTAAAAAAAAAAAATCAGATAAATGTGACAAATTTCACATCATAGTGTCTAGTTTGGGGCTATGAAATAATACAACACTCTCTATTATAATATTTAATAAACCTTGGTTAAAGGGCATTACAAACAAATCTCTTGTAGCCATACAGTTATAAATAAAACTAGATTTTTAAAATAAAACTGATACAGGTGAAACTCGAAAAATTAGAATATCGTGCAAATGTTCATTTATGTCAGTATGGCAACTCAAAAGGTGAAACCAATATATGAGATAGACGAATTACATGCAAAGCAAGATATGTCAAGCCTTACTTTGGTATAATTGTGATGATTATGGCGTACGGCTTATGAAAACCCCAAATTCACAATCTCAGAAAATTAGAATATTACATGACATCAATAACACAAGGATTGGAAATAGAACAATATCGGACCTCTGCAAAGTATGAGCATGCATATGTACTCAGTACTTGGTTTGGGCCCCTTTTGCAGCAATGACTGCCGCAATGCGGTGTGGCATGGATGCTATCAGCCTGTGGCACTGCTGAGGTGTTATGGAAGACCAGGATGCTTCAATAGCGGCCTTCAGCTCCGCTGCATTGTTCGGTCTCATGTCCCTCATCTTTCTCTTGGCAATGCCCCATAGATTCTCTATGGGGTTCAGGTCAGGCGAGTTTGCTGGCCAATCAAGCACAGTAATCCCATGGTCATTGAACCAGGCTTTGGTACTTTTGGCAGTGTGGGCAGGTGCCACGTCCTGCTGGAAAATGAAGTCAGCATCCCCATAAAGCTCGTCTGCGGAAGGCAGCATGAAGTGCTCCAAAATTTCCTGGTAGACGGCTGCGTTGACCCTGGACTTAATGAAGCACAGTGGACCAACACCAGTAGATGACATGGCTCCCCAAATAAACACAGACTGTGAAAACTTCACACTGGACTTCAAGCATCGTGCATTGTGTGCCTCTCCATTCTTCCTCCAGACTCTGGGTCCTTGGTTCCCAAATGAGATGCAAAAGTTGCTCTCATCAGAAAAGAGGACTTTGGACCACTGGGCAACAGACCAGTTCTTTTTTTCTGTAGCCCAGGTAAGACGCTTCTGACGTTGTTTGTTGTTCAGGAGAGGCTTGACAAGAGGAATACGACATTTGAAGCCCATGTGCAGGATCCGTCTGTGTGTGGTGGCTCTTGATGCACTAACTCCAGCCTCGGTCCACTCCTTGTGAAAGTCCCCAACACTTTTGAATGGCCTTTTCCTGACAATCCTCTCCAGGCTGCGGTCATCCCTGCTGCTTGTGCACCTTTTTCTACCACACTTTTCCCTTCCACATAACCTTCTATTGATGTGCTTTGATACAACACTTTGGGAACATCCAACCTCTTTTGCAATTACCTTTTGGGGCTTTCCCTCCTTATGGAGGGTGTCAGTGATGGTTTTCTGCACAACTGTCAGGTCAGCAGTCTTTCCCATGCTTGTGATTCCTACTGAACCAGCCTGAGAGACCATTGAAAGGCTCAGGAAGCCTTTGCAGCTGTTATGGATTCATTAGCTGATTAGAGGGGGACACTTTGAGCCTAGAATATTGAACCTTTTCACACTATTCTAATTTTCTGAGATTGTGAATTTGGGGTTTTCATAAGCCGTATGCCATAATCATCACAATTATACCAAAGTAAGGCTTGACATATCTCGCTTTGCATGTAGCGCGTCTATCTCATATATTGGTTTCACCTTTTGAGTTGCCATACTGACATAAATGAACATTTGCACGATATTCTAATTTTTCACCTGTATAGTCATACAGTCCACCATCTACTCCAAGGCAACTAAAATTGTTTTGGCCAAAGTATGGCAAAAGCTGTTAAATTATTAAAAATACATGGCCAGAGAGCTGCATATAAGATCTGGACAGAATCGGAATTCTTTGTTCTGTTAGCGCCTAACAGCTTTGTAGGCTTTAACCAACCTCCCCATCACCAACCCCAGTTTCATTTTAAACTATCTGATTAGATTTCTCACTTGCCGGGAACCCGCGCAGACAGAAATCACCTGTAAGGCAGAAAATAAACTCATGGATTCACTTTACTATTAATAAGCTGACAATTTCTTAGGTCCAACGAAGCCCAAACAGGGAGGTATAGCTTGCGGGAGTTAATCTCTTTGGCAGAATCCAGAGGCTTTACACACAAACACACACACACCCCAGTTGGTTGTAGCCAATGTGAGGCGGTGGGTGCAGGGTCGAAGTTGGAGACTCAGCCATGATGCTCCCTGAGTGTCCTGAGACCACCCCGTCTCCTTCCCTCTCCTGCCGTGGGACACAGCTGTGGGGCGGGCTGAGCGTGGCCTTGGGCTGCTGGAGGAGAGCCAGCATCCATGTACTAATGCGAGGGTGGGAGGGAGGGAGGGAGGGAGGGAGGATACTGCAATGCTGCAAATCCCCTTCTCTGGAGACCCGCCCCCCCTTTCTCCCCCTAAGCTGTACCTGCTGCTCTTTCTGCACCTGCTGCTGTCAGTGAGCACAGCAATGCGCAGCCTGCAAAAGGGAGTTCTGGATAAAATCTGGGGGCGGCATGGAGAGAAGGTGCCTCCCACTCCTTCCATTTGTTTTAGTCGGAGAGACCCTCCCCGGTGTTCCTGTGTTCCTTGCTGGTGAGAGAAAGGCTCCCCACAGAGGCAGCCCTTGCCCCTGGGGAGCAGAGGGGGTCGTGCCCCTCCCTTGGCTGGGCTGTGAAACCACGCGCCCCGGGGCATTCTCTTTTCCTTGATCTCTCCTTCTCCGTGGTGGACTGTAAGATGATTCCCTTGCTGTGTGTTTGTGCAACTTCACACAAAACCACTGAAACTGGGGACAGGAAGTGAAAATGTAAACTGGGAACCAACATTTCAGAGGGTGCTCATCCAAAGCTGCTTTTAAAATCATCTGCGATCTCTGTCTGAGGATGTCAAGAGTACAGAAGCTGAACTGTCCTCTTTTTTACAAAGCAACTCTTGCCTGTCTGTGAAGCAAGTATTTTGCAGCTGATTCTCAGCTCCATTGTTGAATCAGGGGCTATTCTGCTTCCCCATGCCCACCCCCACATTCATAGACCTAAATGTCATGTTTAGTTCTTGGTGAGTTATGAGACTGTGCTTCAGCCTTGGAAGAGATCCTGTCTGACAAGAAAGAAGATTTTCTTCTGAAGATGCTCTCATTGTAATGCACTCTGTGTGATGGATGTCAAGTTTCCCACTTAGCAACCATTCAGCACTGATTCTGTTGCCATGATAACCACGTATTCCATAGTGGCTCTGTCCTGGGTCCAAAAACAAACAAGATGGCTGTAATTTTAGTTTCTTGAGTCTCATGATCCTGTGATGTGGATCTGGCCTGGGTTAGCTGGAAATTCGTTTGTCGCTTGGGAAGAGAAAACAGCCCTGAAGAGACAGAGAGAAAGAGAGAGAGATTCTTTTGCATTAAAGAAACCCGACATTAAACAGCTTCCGGAGGAAACCAAAAAGCTTTTCTCCGAGTACCGATAGCCTCGCCTCACCCGGTCATGAAATGTTGCAAGAAGAAGACCAACCTCCACAACACTTTCAACCTGGGGCTACAAATGTTCTCCATTAATAAAGCAACTGATTCTCTTAAAACCTTTTGGTCTTCCCTCAATGCCCAGGTTCAAGCCTACCTGAGTTCAAGGCCACATCTGGGGCTGTTTTCCAGCTTCAGCAGAGAAAGCAGCTGGAAGGTTTCTGTGGCTACTTTTAAGAGACGTCGGTGGAATTGGAGGTGTCTTTCTGCAGGCTCCTCCCAAACCCCAGGATTTCTTCCCCAGCATCAGTTCTTCCAGAAGCAGAAGAAAGACCTTCAAATGACTGCCCTTGTCCACTACAGAATTGCTCTCTAATCCCAGAGATGTTGCTGGGAAGTAAATCACAGTCAAACCAAGTGCCAAACCCACAGAGCACACGCACACAACTCACAAAGGATAAATTGGTCCAACCCTGCAGATTTCTAGAAAAGCCATCAGAGCAGCAGTGTGACAGTTGAAACCTCACAGCCACGCAAGCACTTGGTGGTCTCTAATGGTTGACAACGTGGGATTCATTTATTCTGGCCCAAAAAAGACCACAAGTTCTGCTCTTTTTCTGCTCCTCAGTTTGAAACCGCAGCAGCTGGCTGGGGGCAAAGGGCCTCCTTTAATTCTCATCTGGTTCTCCTGTAAATGAACAGTCATCTGTTTCCAGGGGCTGATTTATAAGCAAAGAAGAAACCGTGTCTAATTAAATACATTTTAATAAAGATGCCTCTTTCACAAACATACCTGCTCTGCTGAGACATATTTCTTTCTTATTATGGAAAGAAATATGTGTACAAATACAGGCATGGTGACGAATCCACAAGAAGCTGTCAAGTGGGTACTTGGGGCATCCATCCTTCGCGTGGTTGCTGGACATGTTAGGATGACTTTAAAAGAAGTCAACTGCCAGAGCGTCCATCTCTCCCCTCCATTCTCTCCGTTTGTTTCCAAGTCCTTGCTTGCCCCCAAGTGATTAGCCTACAGATCCAGAAATCCCCCTCTTCCTCTACCTCCAAAACTTCTGATTTTTTAGAATATTTTTTTTATCCTGCCTTTATACCTAATACTCCTTCCTCATCCTCCTATTTTCCCCACAACCGCCACCCGGTGAGGTGAGTTGGGCTGAGAGAGTCACCTAGCTGGCTTTCAGGCCTAAGGTGGGACGAGAGCTCACCGTTTTCTGGTTTTTGTTTTGTTGTTGTTGTTGTTGTTTTGTGTGTGCAACAAATAATCCCAAATGATAGCAAATCTTAAACGCCTGGTTATCTCCTCAGGCATCAACAAACAGCTGCATTTGGCTGAGTTGGTCTGAGCTCCCAAGCGAAGCAGGATTGGGCCTGCTTGGTGTTGGGATGAGAAACCACCAGAACTTGCATGGCTGTATTTTGGACGTCGAAAAAAAAATGTCCTGGGAGAAGGTAGTGACTGACCACTTCTATAATCTTGCCAAGAAAACCATGTGGTGCCACCAGGAGGGAGCTTTTATCATTCCCTCTCACATAATCTGAACATTTGTAAAGCTCTTCCAAAGACCCCATCCCAGACCCTCATTCTTCTGCTCGCTGCCAACACTAGAAGACAGGAATCGGGCTTGGGGGTGAGAAGGCCCGGGTCCTGGCCAGGGCCTGGGACTTAGCCTCCCACACACCCCCACACCCCATCCACCCCTTATGCTTCCCAACTTAAGGGAATGATTCTCACTGCTCATTATTGCACAAGGTGAAGCCACTTGCTTTTGTGAGCACACAGTCTGTCTTACAGCTTGCCTAGGGGACTCATAAAATGTAAACCCTCCCTCAACACCTGAGTGGTCATGTATCTTGTACAAAAGGAAAACAAGGGTTTCCCCTTTTTAGATTTTTATTTGGAATAATATATATTATAACAGTGGTTTGAAAACACATTGTCTAAAAGGCTTTATTGAATCACCACGGGGTCAACTTGAGACCAGTGAGGTATAATCAGGAGAGACGGGCGAAGATAAATCTAATAAATAGATAAATAAAATAAATAAATAAATAAATAAATAAAATAAAATAATCAGTGCCTTGAAATAACTTTAGCTCATTCTGGAGAGCGCCTGTAATCGAAGCCCTCAATACTTTTTGAAGCCGGGGTCTGTGGCTCTGGCTGGAGAAAGCTCACCCGAGTCCCAAGATTTCACAGGGTCCCTGAACAGGGTTTCAGTAACCGTGGAAACAGAAAGTGACATCCTAAATGAGCATTACTTTGTGCTGCTGGAAGTAAAAGTGGGAAGACATATATGCTGAAATCCAGGATTAGAATTATATTTCTACAATGACCACTAATGTTTGTTTTTAGACGTCTCATAATGGTGGGCAGTATAACATTTTGATTGCATCTCCTCCATGCCAGGAGTGATATTTCAAAACCCATTTAAAGCTAACTTTGATGACCCTGCTTTAGATGTATTAAATTGCATTTGGACAAGTCATTTCACTTCCATCTCAACCCACCACACATTTAATTTCATACAATGCTTCCTGTATGGGCTGAAGAATATTTTGATAGCAAAACACATGTAATTAAAAGCATGATTTTAGCTGAACTTTTTTCTTTTTTTAAAAAAGACCTCTCTTTTTTACTTTATTAGTTCTGCAGAGAAGCTAAGCCTCTGATCTTATGCTTACTTATTCCTTCAGTCCAATGTAATCAAAGGAATCTGAGAAAAATGTAGGAGAAACTGAATTGCGTACTTTATTTTATTCTTTCTAGGGGTGGGGGTGTTAATTTATCTGTTAAACAAAAATAGTTTAGATTAACGAAGGGACATTTTTTCTGTAATTGTAAACATCCTTTGTAAATTGAAAACTAATTTTAACAATGTAGATGTGCACCTTGGATCAAACAGCGTGAGCTGCAAGATGTTTCTGGTGTTTAAGACTTTGTGGAAAGAAAGCAGAACTTCCAGGTTTGCCTAAATTAGTCTCTTTTCACTTACTAACAACAATAAAAAGTTCCTAAAACTGATGAGGTTTAAAAATGTTGGGACCCATAATAACTAGCTTTGCTTTCTCCCACCGTTGCTGTTTTGAAATTTGAAGTGTTCTGTGTTCCGCATGTGAAGACATTTTAAGTAAACATCAAAGTATGAACTGAACAACTTTCTGACACCTGCGCAGGCCAAATTCGGAAGGGTTAGTTGTTTCTGGCATGTTGGAGCTGCTGATGAGCACCGACGAGGAACCCATCAGAAAACAAGAGCCCGCGGTGCACGGGCGCCCCACAAGACGGGTTTTCAGAGCAAGGCAGTTTCTGCAGCCGCTGCCCCCCTTCTTCCATCTCCTCCACAACTGTGTTTGAGGAGTCCGTAACCCCAGGAGGTGCCTGAAAGTGGAAGTGCCTTCTTGACCGTCAGCCTCAGAAGCCTCTGCAAGAAGTAAACTGGCCACTGTCTAAAACTCAAGGAGTGAGCAGCAAGTAAAGTTACAGCCTTAGCTAGTTGGAGCACTGAAAAAAAGAACAACATAGGATATATTTACTGGTAACTAGAAAGTATTACAATTGTCTACAGCTGTAAAAGCTGGAAGCTGGAAAATGAGAAAAGAAAAAATGGTAAGTGTTAGAAGTACTCAGCGGTAACTACCGTGACTGGATACACTGTTATGAGATCTGCGGGTCTGCCTAAGGCACTGCAGTCTCTCTGCCTCCCTCTGTCTTGCAGAATCCCCTTTGACCACCAGTGGGAGGCAAGGAGGTAAAGAAAAGCCTCAGGGCCCTCAGGGCCCTCTAGTGGCCACTGGGATGTTCGCAGTTCAGACACCAGAGCTCTACTGCAGCGGGATCAAAGACCCGCTCAAGGCAACCCAATAATGCTCGTGGTGAATAGGTGACGGGAACTATGGCTGAACAGCTAGAAACTCAGCAAAAAATAGCAATGGCAACTCTTTTTTAAAAAAATCTATTTTATTTATTACTGCTCACTCAGACACGTTGGTGATCTACAGCAAACAGTCCAGAGATCTATTGTCAAGTCACAATCCCCCTTCATCTGCCCTCGCTGGAACAATTAGAGCTTTATTCGGTGAAGTGCTGCGATAGTAACGGTTCTGCACAGTTTACAGTCCTTTGGTGGTATTTTCTTGCCGTAGAAAATCCCCCTGGCATCCTGGATTGGGACCTTGATGAAGCTATCTCAGAAACCGGTCTTCTCTTTTGTTTAACGGTCACTCTTTAGTTAGATAGCTATCACTGCAGAAAGAAACATATCGTGTCAGAAAGGGAAATGCTGGTGTCCTGTGCTTCCTAACATGTGAACTACCCAGGATGAATGCAGGGTGACCGGGGCCAACTGTCACTTACATGAGATCCTAGAGGACTGGCATGGTGCTAGATGATCCTGAGGGACTGACGAAGTGCCATGTGACTAGAAGGGAGCAAACCGTGTTCCTATCTTCAGAAAGGAGGCTGCGGAGAACTTCAGACTGGCCACCTGGACATTCTTCACTTGGGGAGCAGAAATCAAATGCACAGACAGGAGATGGGGGAATGCCCATCTTAGCCATGGTATGTGTGTAAATGGGTTAACCGAATGCAAGCTGGTGATGAGTGAGCACCGGGGTGTGGCTGCAGAAATGGCAAATGCTATTTGGGCTGCATCAAAGTACAGTTCCCGAATCACAGGAAATAAATGGCTTACTGCATGTCACACTGGTCAGATTCCACACTGAATATTGGGTTCAGTTGTGGACACACACTTAGAGAAGGATACAAAGAAACTGGAAGGGAATCAGAGGGTGATCAGGGCACTAGGAACTAAACCCTACAGAGACTGAAAGAATTTAGAATATTTAACATATGCCTAGGATGGGCGATATTTGTGTTATTAATAGCATGTATGAAAAAGATCTTGACAGAATATGAGTCAGTGTGATGTCACTGCAAATACAATTTAGGTTGCATCTACAGAAGTTGTTCCCCCCCCCCCCCCTAATTATGAGCACTACTTGATTCATTTTTTCTGTTTTGGTCAGATCCCACCTAGCATATTGTATCCAATCCTGAGTCTGCCCTAAGAAGGTTGCTGGACCAAGAGATCTGGAAACTCTGAAAAGCGATGGAAGGAGCTGCCTTGTTTAGCTTTGAGAAAAGCCACCTGGAGAAGACATATAATAGTCCTTTTCAACTCCCTGAAAGGATGTCACACAGAAGAAGATCAGGCCCTCATCTCTCATATTCCACAATACAGGACTCGGAAAAATGGATTTAGATTGCAGGAAGTCAGGTTTCAAGCGAACGTTGGGAAAGCCTTCCAAACCACAAGAGCGGTTTGATGGCGGAGCCAAAGACTGCAAGAGGCAGGGGCTCCCCTTCCCTCGAGGCGCTCGAGCAGAGGCCGGACAGCCGTCTGCCAGATGCTCGGACTGGGATTCCTGCGATGAGCAGGAGAAGAACTCCGCAGCCTGCAGGACCCCTTCCCGCCCTGCGGTTCTGCGAGGTATCATATTGTAGTCCTCAAGAGCTTCCAGATCACCCCCAGCAATTACTGTCATCCTGAAACATGTTTTACATTTTAGCTGTCAAGCTTGTTTACGTAGGTCTGTCATTTCTGATTTTGCAGAGAGGAAACAATCAGGAATCGCACTCCCTTCCCCTTGCAGTCTTATTATTTCATCTGCAATTGCGAGCCTGGCAAGACGGTTTGTGCCCAATTATCTCTATTATGCCCCATTAATACCATGATAGACATTTGGCTGCTGAGGGCGAGCAGAACAATCCACACTCAGCCAACTTAGAAGGCAAAGTCACAGGAAGAAATGCCCCCTTTCAAGAGGACCTCTCTTTTGCTAGATTTTTTTTCCCCAAATGTTATTTTCATCCTATCACCCTTGTTTAAGGAGCATATCGGGGTCTTCCCCAATTCCTTTTCCTCTTACAAGTAACTTGGAGGACAGCTTAGGTTAAAAATGTACGAGTGCTGAAGCCAGAGCATTAATTCTCATGGCTGGAACCTGTCCAACTATGGCTACATTTTGAATCGATATTCCCACAACTGTTAATGTGACTTTCAATCAATCAGAGATGCATATCTTCTGCTTCACAATATCCCCAGAGACTGAATCTATTAACGGAGGATGACCCAAAGACTATACCATAAACTCAGACTCATATTATTTTCTTAACTCTGTTTATAGTATTTTCTTTTTCTCTGTAATGTCTTTTTCTGTTAATTAGTTGGATGTAGGAGTCGATGAAATATCACTGGAACTGTTGAAAATCTTATAAGTGAAAAAGCTATGTGCAGTTTGAAAACAGGTATGGAAACCACAGCAGTGACCAAGGGCTGGAAAAGATCAATTGATATTCCAGTACCAAAAAAGGCAGTGCTAAAAATAACACTTAAATTAACCAACAGTTCCACTTATCTCATATGCTGATACTCAAGATTTTGCTATCCAGACTTCCACAGTACAAGGACTGAGAACTGCCAGATGTACCAGCTGAATTCAGAAGAGGCACTTGAGATAACCCTGCGAACATCTGATGGATAATGGAAAAGGCAAAGGAGTTTCAGAAAGAAGTCTATTTTTGCTTTTTGATGATACAAAGGCTTTTGATGGTGTAGACCACCACAGCTACTGGATAGCCCTTAAGGACACACATATTCCAGACCACCTCATCAGCCCATTGAAGATTCTGTATCATGACCGGAAAGCAAAAATTAGACTAGAACTTGGATATCCAGATAGTTCAAAATTGGGAAAAGAGTGCACCAGAGTTGTATATTGTCCCTTTATTTATTTAACATACATATTTGATTTTATTTAACTGATATGCTGACTAGAAGAAACAGAAATTGGAATTAAATGGATGGGAAAAACATCAAGAACTTCAGATGTGCTTTGACAGCTGGAAGCAAGGAAGACTTAAAGAAATCTCTAATTGTAAGTGAAAGAGGAGCGTGCAAAAGTTGATCTGATGATCAATATCTACATTGAAAAACTAAGATTATATTAAGAGGGTAAACTAACATAATGCAAACTGTAAATCCCTTCCTAGGCTCAAAGGGTCCTAGGGAGCCATGAAAGAGAGATGTCGGGTACTCAGGAGAAAGGCTGGAAGAGGTCCCACTGAAACAGGGCTGTGTGCAGATGCCTGCAAAAGGTGGGGCCCTGCTGGTCATACTGTTTGCTCCGGTGAACCCCTTCGTGAACAGAGGCTGCCACAAGCTTGCGAGGCCTCAAAGAAGTCCTTACTGGCAGGGAGTCCTGCCGAACAATGTCCCTCAGGTTCCCAAAGAGTGACAAACTGAACGACCGAACACCAGGAATAAACGTGGACATGAGAGAGAGAGAGAGAGAGAGAGAGAGAGATGCAGGGAGGCTGAGCGGAAAGGTGAACTTGGATCCTCCTAAATAAAATGGGCCCTCTGCCTGGTCCACCAAACTCAGGGCGGCACTTCAGGACAAATTTACGTATATTACAAAGCAGGAAACATATGCTTGAAAGACTTCTGTTTTTATTTATTTATGCATTTATTTTACTTTCCTTTTCAAGTTGCCAAAATATTTGGTACACATACGTTCCTAATGAGAAGAATTCTTCACAACGCCTCCAGAAAACAAATTTGAATTCAGTAATCAATTATTCCCAAATGCCTGAGACATTGAACCAGGCAGGATATGCAGATTCCTTCAGACTCGGAAAACGGGTGTTTTGCTACTGCCCTGTCAGACATCCCACGATCGCAAAACTCTCATTCAGAAGCTTCCCTTCAAACAGGCCTTTGCCCTCGCCCCCAGCCCCATGATTCAGCTTTGTAACTTAAGCATCCGGATTCTTTCTGTGGGATTCCTCCTTAGGATCTTTCACTCCACAACCTTGTTTTCCCATTTACTGGGGAATGGCGGCGAGAAAGGCTCTGTGCAACCTGCCTGCAAATGCTGCAGAGGTATCTGCTTGGCTGTGGCGAGAAACAAAGTTTGGACTAAGATGGGGGGGGGGGGGGGGGGGAGCACTGAAATGGGTGCTGGGAAGCCTGCAGAGCCCAGTGCAGACTGAATGAATCGGCACCCATAAGATGCATGGATCTCTCTACCTCTACAACAATATAAAAGTAATAATATTTATTACATGAAATTAATCACATTTAAACATGCCTGAGCACATATAGCAGAACAGAACAAGATACTTTATGAGAGTCATAGATGGTTAGGGGTCAGCTGGAGGCATGGCCCGTCCCATCCTCATCCTCATTCCCTTTCTTATTTCATGTGTTCAGCTGAAATGAGTGGAGGCCAGATTTACGCAGGCACAGAGCATCACTTCTTTGCCCGTGAAGATGCTTCGACCTCTCCTCTAGCAGATTTGGTAAATAATACGACAGGATCAGGATACTCCAGAAACAGCAGGTATTTGATGCCATTTGCACATCACTGTCACGTTAGTTGTTGCAGCCATTGTGACTCCACAGTTACTTGTCCTCCTGATGCCACAGCCTGGAAACACCTCCCTTTTCATTAGCTCTTTTTATGAGACAATGTTCAGTTATTCTCTCTCTCTCTCTTTCTCCATAGATACCAGAAGAGCTAAACTCTTGCTGTATATTCAACAGATGAGCCACAAGCATGATCTAGGAGGGAAGGAATAATAAAGAAATAACGGGTCTTTCTCTGTAAGACGTGATGTTGCTAATTCTTTCTGCTAGGAGAAGTGATAAACTCCTACCTTTGATTATGCCAATCACTCCTCCTCCTTAAATTAACTAAAATTAAACTGGATGAGTGTAAGAAGCAGAAACACAAAGTGATTTTTTTTTAATGAAGGCATTTCAGAAGGTAGCTATTTATATGAACTGTAGCTAAGTCTCTCTGGGCCTAACCTGAATATCAGAATATCTCCACCAACTGGACCTTTGTAAGTTTTCCCCCCTCCCTTTTTAAAAAGGTCTACCCCTAAAGTCTGAAGAATTGCCAGTTATTAAAATACCAACTGCTACAACACAAGGGAATTGCAGTGACTGTGAATCAGTCACCTATCACATCAGAAAAGATAGGGAAATGTCTGTATTCTTCGTTCAAAGAAAAATTACGTATATGAAGAGAAGATATACTAATAGTTTTGGAAAAGCCATGAGCATATTCTAGCTATGTAGCTCATCCTGGCAATTTATGCACAAACAACATCATTCGTTCTTATTTGGGGAATTTTAATGAGTTGGAAGCAAGTTTCATAATAAGAGAACAAAACTTCCACATAAATCACAATGAAAGAAAAATGCACAGCAGTTGGGGACATTTAACAGTGTGTGTTCATAGGAAACAAGATTATTATTTTAAACCTCCAAGACATGCCAGTGAGATTTTTAAAAGCTTAGAGGTTTAAAAATGTGTAAGAATCAAATGTGCTACCTACTGTTGACATCATTAGTAACTTTTTATAGAACATGAGCAAATGTTTTTAGTCATCCTCCCAACACCCTTGTCACCTGAGAAGCTAATTGTCTCCAAATCCCATATGCAGGTTGAGACAGACATGGGTTTTGTAGAACAAACACCCTGGACCTTGTTCCATGTATGGTGGAACAGAACCCCAATGTTGTTACAGCTGCTGACACCAACAGTGGTCATGATTAAGTTCTGTCGAAAGCACTCATACTTCTAATATATAAATGAATGGATTTTGAGGAATGGGAAGACCGAGAAAGGTGGGGTTGGGTGGGGATGATCAGTTTCTCAGAAAGAAAGAGGTGAGAAGTTTAAAGAACAAAAGATGCTATATGAATTGATGCAAGGACATGGTGGAGGCAAGCATAGTTTGCAAAGATAGAAAGCTATGGAGAAACTTAGTGAATGTAATTGATGGAAATTAGAACTAGTTAGATTCCCTGCCCTTATCTACTGCCTTTAATTTATTTTACCCACTGCTTTTCACTACTTTTCAGCATTCTGCATAATGTTCCTGTCCCAAAACGGAATAATCTGATGGGTCGAGATGTTCTTGGCAAGCAAGGATGAAATGAATCCCCTTGGAAAAGATGGTCCAAATTCAGCTATATTCACCAAGACTCACCAAAATCAGTGGGTCCAAAGTGATTCATTTATAAAACTTGATCTAATCCATAACCATATGTCATCAAGACTTTTTATGCCTTTTCTTACTGTGGCTGCCCAAACTGAAATGTACTTGAGAAAAAGGATTACTGCAACACAAGAGAATGAATCCAAAAGCTCCTGCTTCAAATCAGCTCCAGCTGCTTACACATAACCGCACAAATGCCCCATGTTGCCCCAGGGATATGTGGAAGTAGAGAATTGGTGGGCATAGTGGTTGAATCTGGAGGCCATCTTCCGTGCAACAGTCCTTAGTCAAGCAGTGCAAGCTTTCTTGGGTTTCATCCACGACAGGTCCATACGATTCTGCTTGAAAAAGAAGTGCTCATTGCATCTAATTTGTAACATTCTTGAACATCTGGCTTCTGGAATGGTAGCGGCAGCACATTTGCATCACTTCCTTATTTAAATATTTTGGGCCATTTTTCCCACTCCCAAATAGCTGGAATAAAAGTATCCCCCTAAAAGCAAACAGCCCGCTTCTTAAGAGCAGTGGCCTCAGCAGCTTGCTGATGAATTGGAACACAAATGCAATGGAGGCACACCAAGAGGAGCGTGCGGTCCCCAGTGAAGCGGCCTTGGCCTGGCCACCCCGGCATTGGCACGCATGGCCTCCTTGCAGGTAGAACAGGCCAACCACCAGCTGTCACAGCAGGGCAGCGGGAGGCTCTGTCGCCTGGCAACAGAGGAGTTAGAGGTGGGTGGGAAATGCTCTGAAAGGAATTTAGGCAGCTGCTAAGGAGGCAAAGGCGTTCCAGCACCATGTGGAATGGAGAGTCCACACCAGCCCTTGTTTACAAAAGACAACCATCAGCCGTAATCCCCAAAGCCCACCAACCAGTCAACTGTGCAGTCTAACGATGTCTCTTGAATCCACACAAGGGGGAGAAGTGGAGATACCCATCTCCTCAAATGCTCACTTGCAGCTGCCAACTCTTTTGCTCGCAGTCATCCTTCCCTTTCCCTGCTTTTGTCAGATACATCATATAACCCCCTCCCCAAAACAACATAAAATACAATGAGGAATTTACTTTGCCTTTTGCTTGAAGAAATTCAGTCCCCTCAGAGGCAGCTCCGTATTTCACAGATTTCACCTTGTATGAATCACAATGACTTTTATTCCCTTAAGAATAAATGCTCTTCTGTTGCCAGTATGACTGGGAGGGATTCCGCTTCCTTAAGTCTTTGTGGGAGGAAGGGGCCAGTTAGGGGAAAGTGCTCCATCCCCTCTAAATCCACCTTGCTCCACTGGCTTGTTCCAGGCGTCTTGCCAAGGAGACGCCTGCCCATCTCAACGCCAGGGGAAATTAGTCTTAGGGGCATCCGAAGGAGAAGAGCAATTGATTCCCCTTCAGAGACATAAGGGCGTAGACTTCCACCCTCCTCCTGTTGACTTTAAGTCTTCTATTTGTGAATCGAAGCAGCACTGTTCTGATTTCCAGGGTACCGATAATTCCCTTTTCTTTTTCTTATTCATTGCTCCTCAGAGAACGAAGATGCTAAGACACACAAAAGGAATGTTCAGTTGATACCATAGTCATAATTCAAATTAAATATTGCCTTCGGTTTTAGAAAGGTGAAGATGTAATCTAAGGTCCTATTCAGTTTTGCACCTTCCCTCTCAGTAGGCTCTGCATATTGACTAATTAACGCAAAGGTCATCGTTCTCATTTCAGAATACCAACAGATCATTAAAATAGCACGTCTGTGATTATGTTGATAGATGTAGGAGCTGATGTCAAGAGAGAATTTTCCATTTCTTCACGAAGGCTGTAAACAATCTTCATAAACTTAACAAGAGCATAATTTATGGAACAATGTGTTCAAAGTATGTTTATTCGCTAGCTCTAAAGGATGAAGGGGAAGTATTAAGATATAAACAGAACTAAACAGACAGACTGGGTCTGAGTCTACCAAGATAATTTAAAAGCAATGTTTTTCAGACTCTCTCCTAGGATGGTGGAATCTCACAGATGTCCTTTGGGGACCATCGGCAAAAAGATCAGTCTTATTGGACAGCTGGCTTGCCACCATAAGAAAATAAATCATGGGACACAACTCCATGAGCAGTAGTGCTGTGTTTCCCAAAATGAAGACAACTCTGAGTGTAAGGTGGCTGCACACCACAAAGGAGGGAAAATAGATATAGACCCACAAGATCTCTGTGCAAAGGACATCTACTCCATCCTGTTAGCATATGGATGCCAGCTCCAACTGAAACCATTCTTGGACAGGATTTTCTGGTTGACGTATATTTACCAGACACCATTTTCCAAACAAGGGCAGAGTTAGGACGAAAACCAATTAGTGTTAATTGAAGGAATAACGAATGGTTTGGATTAACTGCCTGTAAAATAATGTAACCTGCTTGAAAATACCACATATACATATACCAAGCATCCTGTCTTCCACACAAAACACATTCTCACACACAGAAACACAAAATTACATTCCTTTGTAGGAGAGGAGAGGGGAGGGGAGGGGCAAACTTGAATAGGGGTGAGGTGAGGGAAGAAACATCTGGGCAGGGAAGAGAGATAAGACCAGTTTAGGCATTAAGAAAGGGTTAAATTCACCAAGCAAGCAGTCCTTCAAAGCCAATTGCCAGCCTTTAGACTAATCTTCCAACTGCCCCAGCTTTCCAGCAGACCTGTATGCGGCCATTGGCCATACTGCCCTCTCACTGCTCAGCAAATGTGATTCATGGCTCCTCATTTGGGGAAAAACACTTCTCTTCTTGTCAAGTAAATATGACAATGATATTCTGCAGTGAGCAAAACTCATTCTGAACATACACACACAAACCCAACCATTACATTACGTTGCAACCCATGAAGCATTTATTTTGACAGCAGAGAATGTAATGGTAGCAGCACATTAGACAGCCAGTGGTCTTTTTCTTATTTTCAAAACAGCTCTCAGTCTCTGAACACTGCCTTAACTGACTGTCCTTCCCCTCAGTTGGCTTGATCCAACAGTAGCAAGGCCAGAACCTGTTTTCATGGCTAACACGTCTCCCAATCTCCATGGCCGTGAGGAACTTAAAGACGACGTCCTAACTGTGGGACGTCAGACGTGCAAAACAATAAAGCTGAACTGCTTGTCCTGAGCTCAGAAGCTGCAGTCAGTGACTTGTTCTGCACCTGGGACAACCTCCAGAGCATGGAGACCCCTCAAAACGCCTGGCCTCAGCTTGGGCTTCTTTGAGAGAAAAGCGCTCTGGAAAAGTGCCCTTGGAGGCTGTTCGTTGGCAAACATACCAACCAAGCAGGTGTCCCGGGGGCGCAGTGCAGGCACACAGGTGGGCAGCGCTAGTTCCAAGGCATTCTAGGCACTGCGGAATAAATAAAACCAAACTATTCGCCTCCCTACAATCTCTCAGCAACTTTGTCCAGTAAGATGGCAGAATGGATTTCGATCTCCTGCAAGGAGAGGGTTGGCCTTGAAGCCTGTCTCGGGTTCCCAAAAGGAAAGAGAGTACTTTGGGTTGCTTACAGGCCTTCTGATCTGGCAGGGCACCTGACGCCCCAAAGGGGGGCTCCTTTTTCTTCTCTGCACTCCCCAAGCCTGATTTAAAGTCCTGATATTCCACTCAGAGAGACTGGGGAGACAGAAAAGGTGCCCAAGGCTGGGCATCGCTTTCACCCTCCTGGCTCTCTGCCATCCCACCACAAGGCTGGGACAGCTATGCAAGAATGCCCAGCCAGAAGTGGGTTCAGTCAGGGCAAAGAGAGGCTCACCCTCAGCAGGCGGGAGCAGCCAGGCACCCCACCGCCTTGGTACGTGACCTGGAAACACAGAAGGGAGGTGAAATCCAGCGAAGAATCATTCCAGCCACTTCCCTTGCCTGGGGTAATTCCTGTTAACCTGTGCATTTCTAACTGGGAATGCTTGTCTTTTATTATTATTATTTTTTTTAATGTTTTGGTTCTGCTTCATTTAAGTGTTCAGTATAGGAACCTTCCTTCCTTCCTTCCTTCCTTCCTTCCTTCCTTCCTTCCTTCCTTCCTTCCTTCCTTCCTTCCTTCCTTCCTTCCTTCCTTCCTCCCTCCCTCCCTCCCTCCCTCCCTCTTTCCTTTCCTTTCCTTTCCTTTCCTTTCCTTTCCTTTCCTTTCCTTTCCTTTCCTTTCCTTTCCTTTCCTTTCCTTTCCTTTCCTTTCCTTCCCTTCCCTTCCCTTCCCTTCCCTTCCCTTCCCTTCCCTTCCCTTCCCTTCCCTTCCCTTCCCTTCCCTTCCCTTTCCTTTCATCACTGGTCCCTAGAAGTATAATTCATGTACTTATTATAAGACTAATCGCAAACAGCAGAATCCCCAAACCAATTTTAGAGTGAGGAATGTATAATGGGAAAATTGGATAAATTTATTACACTTTTTTAGAGCTCTTTTTTCTAGATGTGTGCTTATTCACAAGGAACAATGTTATTTCACGTGGTTCTTGCACCTTCAGTCCATTTTAGATGAAATTCTATTTTTCTTTTCCTCCGCAAAATGAATAATTGTGAAGACTGAATCAGTTTGAGGCAGAACTGTGAAGTGAAACAGTTCATTGAGAATTCCTTAGAAAGCACATAAACATTCATTACTTAAGACTATCCACTTGTTGTTGAAGACATTTAAATTGTTCAGTCTAGACTTGCCCTGACTGATGTCCATTTAAAAATAATAAACAGTTTATTTCTCAGAATTTTGGCCATCTGTAGCATGGATCAATGTTTTCTTCACAATTAGTTACATTCCTGACAAAGCCCATTGGAGTGAGGGGGTGCGTGTGGCTGAAATTCTTTTGCTTGTCTTCTTCCTGAACACTCTGAGGAATCCGGGAAGTGGGACGGCAGTGCCCATTGGAAGGCAGAAGCCTTCTCTTCTTACCATTCAGCTCTGCCACTTCTTTTTTGCACCAGATTCATCAGCCAGCTGTCATTTGGAAGCAGCCTTCGGCTCCTCAATGCGATGATGGGGCTACAATCAGCCATCATTATCTTCCTGTGCTCTTCTATTAGAACCAAGCACTTTGTAATTACTCTAGGCCTATGTTCTACATGTTTGCAATGCCATTGATGGGATTAATGAATATCACTTGAAAAAAGGAGAATAGCAAGCACTCATCGTGTCCCACAGATGGGCTAAAATCCCAGGAGTAATTAAGCTTGTTTCTTGTACCAGCAGATGTGTAGAGCGTTTTGCTGAATACTGAGCACACCAGAAGGAACTTGGAGCAAGGCAGAAGGCAGGCTCGGGGCAGGCGTAAGGAGGATGGAAAACAACTCTGGGCCTTGCTACTCCTAGGAGTGTTGATGTCAGCCTCTTCCCATAGGAACACACAGGCACTTGAAGTAGTAGTAGCTGTAGGTTGAACCTCTTGTCCACACATATCATCAGGTGCTTCTGCATTCCTATGGAAGGTGCTGTGACAGGCTGTAGTTGAGACCTTTCTCCAGTGAGAAGCAAATCTTAAATCCATTCACCTGAAGGTAGATTCAGCTGAGTGGCACACAAGAGAAGAGTATGATTGCCTTGTTGTTCAATTACTGCAATATATTTAAGCTCTCCTTTGGTTGAGGGGAGGTAAATATACTTCTAGAGCTAAAACTTCCTAGTTAAAACAATGAATTGTACAAAATGCAAGTTTAAAACTACCCAGAACAACATGTATCAGAAACCCAGATAGCCATCTAATAAGCCACAGAATGAAGTAGATTTTAAATTTTTAGTCCAAAGGTATGCTGCCTCATGGTGACAGACTGTGGTTAATTTTCCTCCAGACTCCTCAGCATCTGTTGAAAATGCAATAGCCGCAGAACTTAACTCTCTTTCACCTGTGATGGTAATGATAGCTTCTGGGTTTAGGTTCAGACATGGAGACGAATAGGACTTGTTCATTGTGGGTGCCCAGAAAAATGAGTAGCCCTATTTGAACTGCGGCTCAGGGTTGCTCAGAAGGGAAGGGAAGCTGTTGCCTATTTGAGGGCACAAGGAAGCAGCATGGATGGACACAACGACAGAACTTGCGGGAGCTGCAGCAGGGTTATGACTCTGTCACGGAAAAGGGAGTCTCTATTTCCATTTCATTCAGAGAATTTATATCTGTGTGCGTGTGCATGCGCACGTGCGTGTATATGTATCTCTCTCTCTGTGTATGTGTGTCTGTTATGCTAAAAAGTTAAATTTCAAATTCCTGATGAACACTGATAAAGCAGAACTGGAGATCTTGCAGGTCGTGGGCAAGAGGGCCTGTCCTACGTGTGACGCCAGTGGGATGCCCCAGCCACGGGTGGGGAACCAACCGTCTCTCATTTTCTTTCTCAGCCATTTCAAGGCCGTTGGGCTCACCAGTCAACGTCTGTCTGAGTCTTCTCTGCCCTACCTCTTGTCACAGAGAAAAAGGTCAGGTCCTTGCACTTCCTCCCCTCCTGTCAGCTTTGCAAGCTGGAAGGCTTTGACCTTTAATATTCCTCAGCGTTTAGCTTTCTCGGTTGTCTGTTTAAATCTTTATATATTTACATAGCTATTTATCTGAGACCTACTCAGAATCATATTCAGTGTGCTAAGAGGGAGATAATCAAAGCTAGAGATCACTGGTAGTAGTATTCACATGTAAGGTGCAATTTGTAAATCAATACTTGTAAGGAAGTGGTTTTAAGGAGGCTTGTCGTATAGTCGTATAGTTGTCTGGAGAAAGAGAATTTATATTTAGGTTTAATTTCGTACAGAATTCCTCTTCAGTGAAATGACTGCTATATTATGTGTTATTTGTTAACATTTAAGTAACTGTAATTGTGATTTTTCATATGTTGTATAGCTCTGAATAAATCAAAAATCCTATACCTCCAGCAACAAGTGCTGCTTATTATTTTTTTGTTTCAACGCCCCACTCGGGGAGGTTTATGGTATTTTCTAGATGACCTGAAGTTACCATGACCTTCCATGAAGTAACACTCCAAAATTTTATGATGATTATGAGGCATTAATATTTCATGGTAGAGAGATTTTAAAGGAGTGCGTTATATAGAATGGCTAATACATGCAACTGAAACAATTTAATTGGTTTGAAAATTCTCTTCCAGTAGCTAATAAACACTTTCTGACTTTCCAACCACATAGCAGTTGCATTTATCCTGCTTTCCATGTTTAATAGCCATATTTTGCATATTAACTTCATATGCGAGACCTGAAATCCATTTTTGTGGAAAATCCATGCATCTTTCTCAACTTTCCCATGTCCTGAATGAAGGACCAGAGGGGTGACGGTCACAAGGCTGTTGGTGTCTCCCATCTGTCTGCATGGAAGGAGACGCCCCTCCAACTCTGGCAACGGATAAGGCAGAGCAGAGCAGAATAATCCAAAAACGCCAGAGTGACAAAATGGCAGTGCATTTATCTCAGTGTGATTGAGGTGTTGGTAAGCATGATGATGGAGAGTGATATTTCTTGCTGCCATCTTTCAGCTTATTTGCAGACAAATTTGTGCACTAAGTGAAGATTCACCATGAGAATCCACTGGATAGTCAAGGACAACTCTTTCCAAAATAGCAATCTTACAGCACCACAGAGGTGTGTGTCTCTATGTTTTTGTGTTTGTACACAGACACACATTTGCATGTCATCTCTAATATTTCTTTGTTGCATTCGGATAAAATCCCTAAGGCCTATTTCTTCAAGTGTGTTTCTGGGGGGGGGCCTGATTGGGGGGCAACGTTGGAGCTCTTCTCCTGCCTCTTCTCCCGGCTTCTCTTCCATTCTTGCATCACAGTCAGTTCTGCTACCTGGAGAGAGAGAAGGGCTACTGGGCATCAGCCCTTTGAGGTAGGCGGGGTCAGGAAACAGACACCGCAGGGACCACTGGAGCTCCACTTCTGCAATGGGATGCGAGAACGACCTTGGAAGACAGAGGGAAGAGTTGCTGCCTGGGGAACAATAAGATAAGAGGGCAGAGGACCTGCAGCTACATAACAGGCAGAGGAAGAAACTCAGGAAGGAACCTCCCTAACTGATCAGGCAGTAAATGGGGGGGGGGGGGGGGGCAGGAGATTTGAACTTTCAGACTTGCAAGTTTCTGTTAATGTAGCCTTACAATAGAGTAGAAGTAGCTCACCTAGTTGCGTTTCCTGTCTGGTTTACCTGGGAGGGCCGACAACTTTTTTGTTCTTGGGTCTAATAGCAGAATCTTGTAAGCCCAACCAAGTTTCCCCTTACCCCCTCTTACCCCAAAGAGGATCAAGGCAGGGCCATCTTGAATGTCTTTCTCACCCACTTCTCTTTCTCAGGGCTGAGTTGATGTCTACTTAACCACTTTTGCATTCCTTCTTCAAGGTGGTCTCCATACTCTTCCACACTGGGCAAGGTACGGAGAACCCCAGAGAATGGTCACTGTTCATGCCCCAAATAGGGCCCTGCTTGAAGGAGAGATGCCCATCAGGACTGCTGCTCTTACTTTTGGATGTCCTCCCAAGGGAAATGGCTCTTCCCCAAACTGGCCGACAGTAATCTTTGGGATGCTTTTCAGCTTGGGAAGGGGATTTATTTACATTTTTTTCCCTTGCCAATGGAAAGACTTTTATTCATTGATTTAAACAATATACATGGCCGCCTAGCTCCCAGCAGTGACTAGAGGAGGTGAACAACCCAAAAAACAGAAGACAACTCAACCCAGGTAGTTATAACAAACATCCAAAATTACCAGTATAACACTTGCCCAAAGTTTTAAAATATTCCATATTCTCCATAAGTAAAACAAACCAACCAACAAACAAATTGAGCAATAGGACTCACTGAATGCCCAAGGGAAAGGTCAGGCCATTAATGCCCTGGAAGGGCCAACAGGGTCAGGGCATCTGGGCCAGCAGGTGCCACCACAAAGAAGATGCACTCTTGGATCCCACAAGACATTGATTAATAGAAGGACCCAGGGTATGTTCCTCCTGTCAATCTGGCAGGATAGATGGACACAGTTGGGGATAGGTGGCTCCATAAGGCCCAGTGCCATGTGGGGTTTTAAGTCACCCATTACATATCAATTTTTGAACCTCTGTGAAAAGAAAAAAAGAAATAATTCAATGCCCTGGCTCTTTGTACCAGCCACATATCAGTCACTTCTATCCTTGTTTGTCTGGGCTACTAAGTGGCGCTCCAGTTGGATCTGCAGCTCAGGAATGAGAGGAAAGGTAAAGCAGAAGGAGCTCTGAGTCCACCTTTGCAGAGTTGTCAGCCATGAAAGTGTTCAGCTTTCCGACATGCTGAGTTTGTGGGGACATACCGGTTGGGAGCAGAACTCCAGAACTGGCACATATGTTTCAGGGGAAAGTGCCCTGAAGGAAGGAGTGAAAAACAAATGTGTTTTTCTTATTGTTGGTAACACCTGAAATGCTTCAGGGAAGTTATCTAGACTTGTATTGGCAATATAAGTTGTGTTCATCCAAGTTATCCACAAAAGATGGATGAAAGCCAACTCCCTTTTAAAACCTCTCAACATTAAAGATCTCACAAAATAGCAGCTGTGCCTATTTGTCTAAAAATATAGCTTTATTCAATCCAGAAAGGCTACAATGCCAATAAAGTTGATTCAGTTTTGCCAAAAAAAAATAATGGGGAGAGGAGGAGGGAGGGGGGAAAGAGAAAGAGAAACCTTATAGCTATTTCTGGATTTCCATTACAGTGAGTGGGGAGCCATTCAAACCTTGAAAAAAAAAATGAAAAAAGCTTTGTTGAAAGCAGTGCAAAAACTAGTTGTCCTCTGTCCAAGGTTGCTGTTCTTTGCACAGCTGTACTATGAAGCTGGTGAAGACAGAATCAGACGTATTTCCCGAGATTGCAATGAAGGCAATGCTGGCAATTCTGTCTCACAGCAGTGTATTGAACTGGTTTTGTTCTTGTGTTGCCAACATGTGATCTGATCTTTCAGCTATGTCCTGGAGACTTAGTTGGAGGGAACCCCACCTCTAGTCTTGGCCAGAATTTGTCAAACATCTCTCACATTCTCTTCTTTCTTCAGACCTGCCAGCAAGAGATGCCATTAGGGAACAAAACTTTTCCTGACATTTGGTGTCACTGCTGGACTTCCAGGTAAGAATCACAGCCCTGTCTGACATGTGGGTTTGGTAACAATAATATTCCAGATAACAATGGCAGACTGTAGAGGGGACCCTTTGTTTTTCTGGCAGAGAGTCAGGTCAGGCAGCACACAAGCCAGCTTGTGAACCAAAGAAAGAGATGGTGGTTCTGTGATACTATGCGTCTTGCATTAGCAGGTAAGTGCTGTGTCATTTAATAACTATTTTAGGAAAGAAAATGAAGATGGTCCATATTCTTTTATTATATTTATCATGGAGTGGATTAAAAAATTGTGCATAGTGATATCTACTAAGGCATTAGCCCTACTGAAATCAGTGAAGAAACAAGGGTTCAGATATTATAAGTATATGCAGGTGCACCAGAGACTTTTCAGATGAAACTTGCTTTAAAAAAATAAAATAAAATGAACTTTCACTAGGGTAATCAAGCACCTTTTACTCAACCCTCTTGCAGAAATAGTGGTTAATGCAAATCCTATTTACAATGTACATTGCAGACCTTTAGATGAAGGTGTAAATCATACACACAGATTGAATGGAAAGATCACCACTGATGGTGCTTAGAGGTTGGTCAGGATGTTTAAGTCAGGTTGTGTGGACATTGGTCAGCCAAGATACGGATTCTCTGGGTTGGGTTCTGCATAATTTGGCTAGTGCACAAGGGTAATGTAGAGGTGGTGCATCTTCACTGAGAATCTACACTGAGTAGACATTTCACACATACTCAGTCTTGTCTGAGCCGGAAGCTAAGTAGGGCTGGGCTTGGTTAGTACTTGCTTGGGAACCACCAGGAATCTCAGGCTGGATTAGGAAGTCAAGATCTGTCTCGGAAGAAGGCAATGGCAAATCACTTCCATACAGCTTCCAAACAAGAAAACCACATGGAGGTGCCCATAAAACCAGGCGCAGGGCTTGCCTTTGATGGGAAAAGCCAAGACTTTACTTTTTTTTAAAGGCCCCACTTTCCTCCAAAAGTAACCTGTTCATATGAATCAAAGGTACAGTATCCTTTAGCTAATTCTGCAGAAAAGTAGCACCTAATTGTTCTCACTCTTTCACTGCATCTGTGAATGTGCCTGCTCTGCATCAAACATGCATTTCCCAGTGGGATGAAAGAATTCTCTGTAGAAATCTCCATGATGGCCTTCCAAAAGTGCAAACCTTTGCAGCAATTCCATTCTGATGAGCAAAGCCAGATGAACATCTGCTCCCCTTTGTTAAAGCCTACGTTCTCAAAGATAGATGCTGTCTCCTAAAAAGTTCATCTCCCAGGACTGCAGGATGTCCTTTCTGCAAAGGTATCACCAACATTTACATATTACCTCCCTAGCTTATAAGGAAACCTTATATTTTTAATTCTTCCTTCACTCTTGTAAGATAGTGACTAGCTTCAGTCAGAAAAAAAAAAAACTTTTATAAAAGAGTGACTGTTCAAATCTGCATCTTCAAGCCCAGTATTCTGCAGAGTTCAAGCTTAATATATGCACTACACACACCCCAATGCTCACCTGTGCTAATTTAGTAAGTTGTATAATCCTTCCCCCTTAAGATAGATATGCCCAAATTGTACAATTTGCAAACAGACAACAGCTGATCTTATGTAATATACTTTAGGGTTCCAGAGCAACATGTGGAGCAGCCAAGAACACGAAAGCAAAATGGAGAAGGAATTATATTCAGAAGTGACTTTTAAAGTTTTGTTATAACTGCCCAATGTATTTCAGACCCACACTCCTTTGTAAAGGGCTCTGAGGGTGAAAATTCAAAAAGAAACCTCAAAATTCATGGGATTGGACAGTTATTTGCAGCTAAATACTTAAACCCACTAAATTCTACCATAACATGACTTAGGGGAGGATGGCAATGAGAAACTTATTTTCAGAAAAAAGACTAAATCAGTCCTGGAATCACGCTGTTTAATGAGCCAGGACAAAAACACCATGTTCTGCTCATGGACCACCTCACCTAACTTCCCTTGAGCATTGATTGCAGTAGACTGGGGGTGGGAGAATGGGCAGACATCCCACAGATGGTTGGTCTCTCTGTCCAGCTTCAGGCTGCAAGGCAGAAGGTTGGAGAAGCTTGATTCTCGGACCATTGAGAGCAGACTCAGGCCATTCCTGGACCTTCAGGAACCATGAAGCTGTGTCCAGGAGTGTTCCTAAGGCTGGCGACCTCCTGTCCCTGGACCAGGAGATACTTCTGGGTTGTGTTCTGGTTTTACTTTCAGTATATTTACTTTCATCCAACCTGTCACTGGATGAAAGTGCAGAACCTTCTCAGTGCAGCAGAACAAAATGTGCTCATCAGAGTTTGGCTGTCAGTCACGGCAGCCAGCTCCACTACTGACATTGTGTTTTTTTTGTGAAATGTGATTGGGAGCTTTATCTCTAATGCAAGAATTTGACATCTGTGTGCCAGGACTTCACTGTGTGTCAGGCGAGAAACTCATTAATAAAATTGTATGAAGCATCTCAAGCCTACTTATTCCACAGAGATGTTGCTGAATTAGCCTCATACAGATTAATGTCATATGACTGAGGATGGTGGGAGCTGCAATTCCATATCTCTGGGGGGCACCCAGTTGGGGACTTATAGTATGCAGAGAAAGAGCAAAAGGGAAAGAGATTGCATTGCTGATGCAGAATTGTGGGTTGTGTCAATGAATATAAATCACATAATGAGGACAAGCACAAAACCTATATCTCCATGTGCGGTATGTTAATGTTCTTGGGTTCTCTTGTCCTCCAAAACATTCAAGTGACTTTAGTTCAATGGAAATCCACAGTGATGTTGAGGCTTTTGTATCTAAAGTCCTGTCAATTACTCCATCGAAAACCTGGGTTGCACCATAACAGAAACAAAAAGTCCACTTTTATCCAAAAAGGAAATTTCAGTACTATGTTTACAGGTATTCTGCTATGGCCTTCATTACTCATGCTGAGTTTTACAGTTATCATGTCAATCCCTGCTTCTGAGTTCTACCTGTGGGACCCAGGACACGGGTCCTGAGCCTCTTACTCAGAGCGTGTCCACAGCTGACCAGTTTCTAAGGGAGAATTGATCTGCATCTCAAGTCCAGGAAGGCTCAGTAGTATAAACTGCCGCTGCAGATGACTCTGTGACCGTAGAAAGAATTCCATGCGCAGACCTTAAGGACTGTACAAAGGAGACACCACTCTAAAAACGTTTGCAGTGGTGCAGGTAAAGGATTGTTCAATGCAGATTGAAAAATGCTTTATTTTGACTGAAAACACATCCTTATATTTTACAGAAAAATGAAAAGCAAAATAAAATGCAGCAAATTTGCTTAAAAGTAGTGGCCCCCATCCAAATCATGCCCCCAAATCCAGTGAAAAATGAAACCTTGGCAAGACCAGGGCCTCTTTCTGAAGCAGCTTTCCATAAGGTTATCCCAGCGCAACGGGAAGGGACACCGACAGCTGTTGGCAAGGGCTGGGCAAGGCAGGCAGAGGAGCTGCATCACCTCCATTCCAGCAGCTGCACTGGGATGGGAAGCCGCGGGTCACTCTCCTCTGGCTTCACCTCATGGCATGCAAAGCGACGACCCCAGAGCTAACGGGTTTCCCTGAAGATTTCTTCCCAAATCACCTGAATGACTCCCACGTACAGAAAGCTCCCGTGCCTTCTTCGCTCGCCGGCATTTATGGGAAACGGTTAGATACCTGAGGCTAACCCTGGGAGATGAACCACTTACAGCTAATTTCAGGAAACATTCTCTGGCTGCTTCTTAAAACATGCTATGCCACGGGCTTATTCAATATTTTGCTGTCCAGCTCTGTGTAATCGCACATACTGGAAATATAACTTAAAATATAACTTAATACAACTTAAAGGGAGTTGGGCCGCATATAAATTTAATAGGTTGTTATTGTTGTTTTGTTGTTGTTATTATTACTATTATTATTAAATGAAATGTATTCTGAGTTTCTTTTACATGATTCCTGGCAGTAACATAGTTAGCCAGAATTATTTGCTCTCTCAGGTGACCCTTCTTGCTCTTTTGGGTACGTGGATTTGAGTAGCCTTACATTACAAAGATTTTCAGCGACATTTTACAGCGGCGCTTGATCAGACTGCATTGTGATGGGTAGCAACCTCTGATCCGAGAGCCAGTTTGGTCCAGGGGTCAAGGTGCTTGCCTAGGAATGGGTTTTAATTTCATGCCCCGTGCGTGGAAGCCGGCTGGGTGACTTCGGGTCGGTCACTTTCTCAGCCCTGGGAAGGAAGCAAAGCAAACCGACTGTTGAAAATGTTGCCGAGAAAACCGCAGGGACTTGCCCAGGCAATCGCCAGGAGTCAAGAGTGGCTTGGAGGCACAAATATAATACAATAATCCTCTGATACACAGCCCACTTCCCGTTCACTCTGTGGGAAAATTAATCTGCCTTCTAATACTTTTTTCAAACAGGACTTGTCCTTTCTATTCCTGCAATCCTTCTATTTTCAATCTGGTTTCTTTCACTTCTTTCTCCCTTCAATGTCCACTTTTTCCTAAGATCCACTTTCGACATTAGAAAAGAATAGGCTGTCCCACATTCAGAACTTCTCATCACCCTTGTATCCTTCATTAATTCCGTCACTCTTTCATTAGTCAAATCAATATCCTTTTCAGTTCATTCTTTTTTCCATCTGTGTGTGAATAGCCTTCTGCTTAGCCCATATCTAAAACAAGCAGATCTGTGAGTCCCAGAAGAAGCCTGGAGGAACATGTCTTTGAAAGTGCAGTGATAGATTTGCCACTTCCAAAAGTTAGACCTCCCAAGTAGCTGTTCTCAAGGAAGTACAGAAGTCAATCTTCATTAGAAAATCTGGTACAAGGTACAGATGTGTCTTATCTGCCAGCATCAGTCATGCATGCCCAGTTATATATCTTGAAAGCAGCTTCAGCCACAGCCAGTATCTGCCAAGAACTCTGTTCTTTGGTTGCTTCTCACAAAGTACCACAGTTTGCATCTCTCTCTCATTCCTTGATGTTGGGGGGGGGAGGGGGGACAGCCTTGTTTCAGCATCTGTGGATAAACAGGCTCAATTAAGCAACCACAAATTTCAGGAAAGACATCAGTTGGCCAGCTATCTCGAGAGTTTGCAAAGGCAAGTAACTCCCTGCAACCTCCAAGAGCTTTGAAAAATGTGGCTGTGGATCAGTTGACCTTGTACCTCTGTAGTAAGCTGGCGGAATGATGTCTCACTTCACTGAACGTTACTCCGTGCAATTTCTGAAATTAGTGATCCCCTATATCGAAAGCCAAAGGTCAGGCCTAATGTTCTAGCCCATCCTTCTCCCGAACACACTTTTTTATATTAGTGAGGGATTTTTCCAAATACTCCAGTTCCATGTCGCTGCTTTCCTTGCACTGCCCAAACAGTGGAGCAATGGAAATCACATCAAGCCACGATTCACGAACGATCAGACTGTCTTGCTTGATCCATCACTGTGTAGACCTGAAGGAGATTGGCCAGTGTCTCCTCCATATGAAGCAATAGCTCCTCCTTTGCTCCCCAATCCCACCAAATAAAATCTGCCTTCATTTGAGGGTGGAAGGTGCCCCTTATTCTGCCCCATTCAAAACATCCTGATTGAATTATCCAGTAGCTGTAAGTCTGTAGATTTATAATGCTTATTAAGACTGAAGTCAAATATTCTGTCTTACAGAAGACAGGTATTATATTATAGCTGTTTTATTTTCAAGAAAATACAGGTCTCACATCTCAAACTCAGTTTCCTTTGATTTGTCTGCCCTCTACCAGGGTTTACAAAAAACACCTGAATCCATGCAAGAAGCCCAGCTCAAGAGTTGCCATAGAAACTACCGAACTGTGAAGTAATTATGATGTCACCTGACATCATGACAGGAGTTTCTTGGCTATTCAGAAGGCAGCGCTCAGCTGCCCTAATCAAGCAAATGAAACAATCTTGCAGTCCTAATTGCACCATGAACATCCTCAATAAATTTCAAATGGAAATGCTGTCTTTCTACATGCCATTTATTTCCAATTAACTTTCATCCAGAATTGTGATGGGGTATTGCTTGGTTTTCTCATGTCATATGTGAACATGTTTAAGTCCAATTGTGCAGTCCAATCTATTCTGAGAAGGTAGTTAAGTAAACCAACACCTTGTCAAATTTATGAAAGAATCCTTCCCTCGCGTCTTCTGTTCCTGCAGCTCAGCTCCATACAAGCCTAGAAGAGTCTCTCTAACAAGGATGGGGAGTTCAATTAGGAAGACTGGGCTATATTTCAATATAGAGGGATATTCAATATACCTTCTTCCCCCAAACCCTCTTTTTCTAGGAAGCCACAACCAAAGCTTTACCCCATCTTGTGGACTGCTTTTCTCCTACGTTCTCATCTTCTCCCACCAGACCTAACAGGGAGGACATGCTCCAGGTCCCTGCTATCAAACCACTTGCTTGTCATCTTGTTGCTCCCTGGGCTGGTGCCATCTCAGTGGCAGTGGGCAGCATTCCCTGGAGATCTGTATGGCCCCGGCCCTGTTAGCCTTTCGCAAGGTGCGGAAGATCTGGCTGTTTCTCCAGGCATTTGGGTCCAGAAGTTAGGTGAGCTTTGCTGCTGCTGCTGTGTTCCTCTATGAATAGGGTCCTTGCTTTACCCTTGGGCGCCATGCTGTAGTTGTGTGTTTTAATCCTTGTACACCATCCAGAGTCACCGTTGAGAGATGGGTGGCCATATAAATCATATAAATAAATGAAATAAATAAAATCTATCTTCTTCTGTCTCTGTGCCAGACCGAGAGATGGGATACTGGTAAGGACAAGGAAGTTTGTTCTCCTAATGAGGTACATGTTTATGTTTCCTGTGCCAATAAATCCATGTTTTTGCCTCTTCTTTTCTCGCAGCTCTTCCTCAACCAATATCATAACTCAGAATACCATTATCTAATTGAAATTGCAGTTCTATTTACTAATCCATGAAACGTATCTACAGAGCATGCAATGATTTCTTCCAAGTATGGTTCTGTTAAAACCAGGAGTATCACCATGAACAGCATCAGACAGTTTTTCCCAGAATCCCTGCAACAGTTGTGTCTGGGAAGCTGGGCAGAACAACAACCCTCTCCTTTATTATTTATTGCTTTAAAAACAGCAATTATTAAAACATTTATTGTTTAAGGATAGTTTTAAAATATCAGAACTAAATATTTACATGTAATTTTTAAAAAGCAAATAGGCCTTTGTATGTATGTGGGGAGTTGGTTATTAAAAGTTACATTTGTACAAATCAGAACAAGAATGAAAAACTAAGCAGATTTTCAGAACACATTGAAACTGGTGAAAATGCTGAATTCCAGTTTTGTGCTTGAGAAATGGGCTGGCTCATGGGAGACCACACCAAGCGACACAGTTTCCATAATACATCCTACATGAATGAAATGACTGTCACAAGGTGAACTGATGGTCATTAAATTGTTTTAAAGAAGGGATTGGACAAACTCCACAGAAAGTCAATTTATGAATGGCTGCCAACATTGATAGTTCATTTCAACCTCCCCATTTACCTATGCTTGCCCTCCAAATAACAGAACTGGAACCAAGTGGAAGACGTTCGCTGCCTTTGTAATCAGCTAATAAACTTCAAAGCAGCACCTGGGTAGCCACTGGAAACCAAAGATGGATTTAGGTAGGATTCATCAAGATTCTTGATACTTTTATAAACCAGTTCTACTAAATCAGTCCACTGCAGGAGGTTATCAACTGTAATCTGACACCCTGCATCAGCAGGGTTGGCAGGTGAAGCTTTTTGACCTCCCAGCCTAGGGTGGAAAGGGGGGAGTGGGCCACCTGGCTTCTGTGCCTGAGGGAGAACTATAGCCTGGATCTCAGTGTTTCTGTTCCAGCACCTTCACCACTACCCACACAGGCTCCCACTACATTATTTATACTTACAAAATTAGTTTTATAATAACACACAAAATGCTTCTCTTTGCAATATTCATCATATATCCATTTTTAATGAATTCAGATTTTCAATTACAAGCAGCTTCTCCTCCAGTCTTTCTATGTACTGAATTGAAGGTTTTTCCACATGATTGTCATTTATTGTCTTTTTAGGAGAACTGTGAGTAATCTTGACCTAGAAAATGTGAGAGTATCAATCAAGTTCTTAGCGTCTTGACAAGTAGTTTTACTGTTTTGCTGTCCCTGTTTGTTTGCTCGTGTCTTTCAGATCCTGATTTTAAAAAAAAAAATGGGTGCTTTGCTGGATGTTTGAGATGCTTCAGGTCTGGCTTGGTGTGTGAGCAGGGAACAATGGTTTCTATGACTCCTGTTCTGATACTCCATGGATGTAATGATTGTAAACTCACCCATTGACACTTACCAAAGCAGGTATCTTGTATATTCCATTCCAATGGAAACCTATCAACAGCAGGGACCTGCAGTCAATGTCATTGCTCAGCATCTTTCACCACACCAGACCACAGCTCCCTCAGGCTGTGGTGGCAAAGTTTATGAAAGTCAGGGCCCGGCAGGCAGGTGGTGGTGGGGAGGGGGGAAGAATCCAAATACTTTTGCCTCTGCCCCAGTGCTGATCTCAGCTGAAGGCCTCATCTTCTCATGGGTGCCTCTTGTCACTACGATCTGGTGTCAACCACAGGATGGTGAAAGGCCTCAATAACAAGTCCACCAGTGACAGCCAGATCCAAAACAGGGACTTGGATGTCAGATGGAGATAAGCACTGAAGAATGAAGAAACATGAACTTTTGAGCATCAGCATCAATATCTTTCTCATTAAAAGAAAAAAGAAAAAAAGAATCCAATCCTGGTTTTCCCCAAATCTTTTTCAGAACCTAATTTGGAGAGGAAGACTTTTTTACTTCTTATATTCTTAGACAACTAGAAACCAGAAGTCCTTGCTGCTCTGTCCTACATCATGCAAGGGTCTACTAGTGACTCAGTTCTGATTTACCTTCTCTCCGAAGCTAGTTAACCTATTTATGTAGCATAGAGTTGGAAGTATGGCCATTCTGTAGTGCTTGATTTGCACAGAAAATATCTTCTCTAGCTGTTTTGCTTCTGACTAGACTTGCTTTAAATGCCATATTTTGTAGATTTTGTTTCTTTGGAGATGATTTGTGAGAGACACTGAAAGATGTTTTTCCCGATTTTCAGAATTCAGTATGACATAGTGAGAACATTCATTTTAAGGCTTTGCCATAATCAGAAAGACTTATCTTTCTAAAGAGGGAGTAAAGTAGCTATGTGGGAATTTTCATTTCCAAATACAAATGCAGAACCATGAATAAAAAAACAGAAGAAAAGAAGAAAAGGATTAATGTCTAAGGACTGAGAATGTACAGAGACTGTGGGAAGATAAAAAGGTTCCCAGAAGAATAATTTCCAAAAACACAACCCTATCATTCTTTACATTACATCTGGAAGACTTTCCCAAGGCTGGCCAACGGAAAGGACCCACTCCTTGTTTTGATTAAAAGGCTGGATGGAGATCAAGAGATCACTGCTCACAAATATATAGTGTGCTATGAAACTTCTGTAGTACAGTTTTCTCACAAAGCTGTTACAGATGTCTTTGAAAGCAATAATGTAAGACAGACAATTTCTGTTACCAACATTTCCATGAGCTGTTTATCAGCAAGCATGCACTACAGAAATGTCCATGACAAAGTCAAATGAGATCCAAGGTGGAAGTTTTTAGAACAGCATGAAAGCGTCCTATCTCATGACTTAGACTGGCCCACTTCATGAAAGGCTGTGGAGAAGACCTGCACAGGTCAGCCAGATTGTGACTTGATTGTTTCTTTTGTCAGAACAAGTCCCCAGAAAAAGGTTAAGGGCACCGTCAAGCTATTTAGTATACAAAGTAAGTCAACAATTCCTGTGCTGGAATTTTGCAGTTATTGGCTACAAAAGGGATGCCCTCAGGGGATGCAACGGATTAATTTAGTTAAAATTTGGGGAACATTTTTGAAAACGCATTTCATCTGCTTCTGCTTTATTCTTAGTAGGCTGCAGATAATGACTACCAAGAACTATTCGTGATGTGATATCAAAAGGATGAAGTTGAAGTCTATCTAACTTACACTATTTTCATTCATTGCCATGTGTAGATATTAGTGTGTTAGTTATTTTCCACAACCTTGTTTTGTTGAGTTCTTTTAATGCCAATTGCTCTGTGCTTTCCTTTTATTATACAGACTTTATTTTCATTCTGAGTCTCCAGACTTAAATTAACCAGGTTTCTTCTTCAAAGACCCTGGCTCTGTAGTTGGATAGGGCTACTCTCCTCAGCACTGAGAAAGGATTTTTTAAAAATCTATTTTTACCAATAAGGAAATGTTGTTTCTCTGCTGTTCAAACATTATTTAAAAGGGCTGTGCAGAACTTCAAGGTGGGGGCTTCAGGCAAACATCTGTCATTAAGACCTTGGCATCCAAGCTGTGGCACAAAGCAGGGTGGCCAGTTGAGGCTGATCAAAGCAAAAAGGGGCCTCTGGCAACTTTCATGAAGCTCCTGGGCAAGGCAAAGGGCAACTCCCCTGCCCGCTCCTCAGTATGTGTGAATGGATGGTTTTGAATGGGGAGTTCTGTTGATACGGATGTTCACAGTTTGGTCTGTAGTGTCACAGGTACAATCCAGTTTTTTTTTTTAAGTTTTCCTTTTTTGTTGAGATTTTCTGGGAAAAGAGTTGCTTTTGCTTTTAGTTTTACATCCATATCCTGGAATCACTTTGCCTAGTTCTCCTCCACTAAGAAAGTTTTCTTCTGTCTTATCTATGAAATTCTACAAGTCTATTCCCATTCAGTTTTACAAAACCTTTTCTTCACACACCTGAAAGATGCTGTCTTTAGCAGATATTCTGTGTCAAAAATCTGAATATGACTGGCACCTTAACCCTTCTCAGGTGTCCCCAATGGGATCGCTCATCCCATGGACTTTAACCCCCATCAGTGCCACTCTTGTGATGCTGCCTTCTGCAGACGTGACTGATGTCGGCTCAGGACGTACAGTAGCTAGAACGCTCCTTGGTAAGCTGGGCTCGGTTGCGTCTGGCCAGGGGTACAGTCAGAACACTGGACTTTCTGGCCATCTGCCAGATCTCTCTCTAAACCAAATAATCCAACTTTCCACTATGGTTTTGTGCTGTTCTTCCAGCTGCCAGTGCTTTGATATCACACTCCATCACCATCATTGCCATTATTTCAGTTCAATGTGCCGTTACAAGACATGGCAAAATGACGGAGGCTTAGAGCTCCTAGCTCTACTTTAAATAAGGCTAAGTCAAGGTCACATACGTTGTTTCTCATTTAGCTGGAGGAGAACTGATGATAAAAAGAGGTAACCAATTCATTATATAGCTGAACATTTATGAGCTGAAAACAAATCACAGAACTGAGCTTAGCAATTACAAGCTTTGATAACATCAACCAGTGACATACCTCCAAAATCAGTCCTACGTAGACTTATTGAGGAGTAAACCTTATGGAACCAGTTTTACTTCTAAGCTGACATGGATAAGTTGATGGTGGTGGGCTTCTGGATACAACCTCTTACTTGGTACACCCACAGACCAATTTTAAGCAAGTGTTAGGAGAAGCTAGACTTGTTACTGAGTGGAGTTAAATCCTGTCTGCAGAAATTAGATATTAGGAGAAGAGTTTTAGCTGACCTTCTCTCCGACATGTTAGTCTTTGATGGGTAAGATTGGGAGGGAGGAATATGAGGACAGAGTGACATGAGCACCACTGCTCTCTAACATGCAAAAAAGATTTGCCACTTCATCTGCAAGTTGTGATAAGGAATCCTACACCTCCCTTTACCAGTTCCTTCCTGGGTCTTTCTCCTTCACAACACAACAAGAAAGAATGACATCAAACCCAAATCCTAAATGAGAAAGGTCCCCAGAGGATTAGCTCTGACTTCTTCAAGGGCAGTTTTCAAAAGTAGGAATTCAAAAGGCCAAACTAGCCATTTGCTAGATGTGCAGGATAAAGGCAATTGTGAAGGGTGGGGGTGGGGGTGGGGGTAGGGGAGCTAGACAGGGAATGAAGTGAATTGGGTGGGGAAGGGGGAGGGGGAGAGGTGCTGAGCATTGCATCTAACCAGTGTGAGTCTTTCTGGCCTCATCCCCCTTGAGGACGCTTAGGCAAACAAAGCGCCCATCAGCTGCAATAGTCTGTCCCTGCTAAGATGCCTAATTCAGCAGAGAGCTGGGGTTGGCCTGACTGTGTTGGTCACGTGGACTGCAAAAATGCAGATAAATATTAGATGGCAGCAAAGAGAAATCTGAATATTTTCAGCCCAGAAAGTTGCCCCCCCCCCGCCCACCTTGCAGGCTTGCATAACACCCTGTATGATGGTCTTCCTTCCATGTATACATTTCTAATTTGGGGTGGGTTGGAGGAAAAGTCAGGTGCAGAGTTGGGTGCTCTGACTACAAATACATCATTGGAAAGCCGAGATCTGAATTGCAACCCCTGTCCACTTTCCCCTAGCTGGGTTCTACATAGTTCTCCTTTTTGTTCAGCTTTTTATGGTAATCTTCCTCTGCTTCCCCCAAGAAGACCCTCATCTTCTCTATTTCCTGCCATACCAGCCTCCTGTGCCTGCATCAAATTTTCCTTTCTGGGTCTTCTCCCCTCCCTGCAGTCCTTCCTTGGTCTAGCCATATCCCACCTTTTCTTCAAGAGTTCAGGTCAACCTCCACAGGGATCTCCCTGCATTTTATCACAACAGCCCCACAGTAAGGTAGGTTGGGCTAAGAAAGAGTCACCAGAGAGTTTCTGTGGCTAAAGGTGGACTTGAACCCGAGACTCCCTGCTCCTAGTCCAATACCTTCCCCGATGCACCTTCCCATGGTTTGGCCAGTTCCTGTTTCCCCATGGGTTCCGAGCCTCAAATCATAGTAATAACAATAGCAATTCAATTAACAAGAATAACTGCTACTATTAAAGAAAAAAGAGCAGGTATGGGAAGGACTAACTGCATTCTAAAATGGCAGAAAAGCTGAAGACAAGATATAAGTCAAAAGGGCAAAACATTTAACTTGCTACACATCATGGAGCTTCCAGAGGGAGGGGATTTGAAGTTAGAAGATGGGAAAGAAGATTGCTCTGTCTCAGGTAGAGAGAATGGAAACAGCACAACAAAGGGTGTTATTACCTAGCTTTCAGATGTGTGTCACAGCAGAATCTAACAAATGAATGAGAGCAGAAACTCTTGTGGACTAGGGTCCATTTCCTCATGTATCTAATGCTATGCATGAAGTTCTCCTCCTTGTTACAAAAGCAATTTTGCAAATTCCATTTATTCCAAGGAAAATTTCCACGTTTTTTTAGAGAGCAGTTCTGCATTGCTAGACTTCCCTGGAAACCAGACAGTCCTCTTCCAGATTCAGCTGCCCTATAAAGAAATATTCGGCCTCTTCTAAGTTCATGTGGGTGAGCGGTAGAGCCCGCAAACATCAGCCCAGTTCTTGCTCCCTCCCTCCTCAGCTAACTATGGAGCCACTGATGAGGTCCTTTGATTCACTGGTGTCCGTGCACCATAGACTGGATAGATTTGAATATAATGTTGGCTTCTTTTTATCCAATAAAATTGGCCATCAATTGATATTTAAAATATTCCCCCCAGAGGGAAACAGTGGTGAGGCTGAATCTAGTAGTTGACAGGTAAGGTCTGAAAAATGAGTCAGAATGGTGGATTAAGAGATGAAGTTACTCTGAAGAGATCAGTTGGATTGGCTTTTCAGGTCCCAAAACACTCTTAAATTTGGAACTGATTTCACTATTTGGTCAATAAAGTGAAGACAGAGAGATGGAATCCTTATTCAGGAAGATTGAAACAAACACTCAGGACTTCACACAGTAAGTGAAAAGAAGTTGGGAGAAGAAACCAAGGAGAAAAAGCAATCATTTCTTATTACAATGATAAATCTGTCCTAAAAATCCTTTTAGGGACCTAATATATTAAGATATTCATTAATCTGCCTGAGAGAGCTAATTGCAGATGGTTCATGTTCTCGCCTTAATGGGTTACTGAAGCGATCTTGCCATCCACCCACACAGAGCAGCAGAAATTGTTTTAGCATAAGCAAAACTTATTCCAAAATACCTTCATCTCTGGATTCTTATAAACTAAAGTTATTATGGTAGGACTTAGCAATCAAGGAAATTCTGTCCTCATATCTGCCTTCTCTTTCTCTTCCCTCCCTCTTCTCCTTGAAAATAAAAATCAATGCTCACTTTTATGTCATGTGAAATGTCTTCAGATCATTTGTTTCATAAATCAGTCAATCTCAAAACTTTGAAAGATGCAGCTTTAAAGAAAACATCAAGTTTCAAAGACCACCAGCAACAACAAAACCACACTGATTTCACTTGCAATTTTCACACCTGGCAACCTTTGGGGCTTGTTGCAGTCCCTGGAACCTTTGAACGTGTCCTCACTGCTGAGTTAAAGTGTTTTCCACTTGTCCTTGAGCTGGCAGAAGACTAAACTAGGGCATGAATGTTGTTCCAACTGCTGATCTCACTGCCCTGTGCTGTGTTGCTGAATGTTGGTTGGGGTCTTGATTCCACATGAGCAAGTACAGTAAAGCAATTAGTGGATCCCCCCAGAAAATACTCAGCCAATCAGAGCAGCGCTGTAGTGGTATGGTAGGAGTTGAGACCTAAAATCTGTTTCTTTCCCAGTTACGTTTGCACAACACACACATAGTCCCACAATATTTATCATTGCACAAACCTACAAATGCCCCAAGTATGAACGGAAGAGCTGCACCCGATTCCATGGCCATTCACCCATTACTGCAGCACTCTTGTGCAATAGCCATTTTGTGCAGGCTCTGGGCCTTGCAGTCATGTACACTGATGCTACAAATCTCACCCATCCTGTGAGAGGTCAGACCAGGCAGGCTTCTCACCACCTCTGACCAGCCCTAGGTCTTGTGTCCAATCCTTTGTTTGGCTCCACTCCCTGTTGAAGCTGTGCCTGCCTAAGGGCACTTGAAGCTCTGGCCAACCAGGGATTTTCACACATAAACAGAGGTATAAGAATGGGGTTTTAGTTAAAGCTTAGTATGGACATGATTTGGGGGTATGCTTATTTGTACCAGTTGCAACAATCTCATGAACGAAAACCGGAATCATTTCCCCCTCCTAGCATTGTGTCCTGGATTTTGGCTTTTGCAAAAGTTAGAGTGTTACTTCTGCTGGAAGGGTGAGCTGCTATCCCAGAACTTGTTTGGGCTGTAATGAAGGTGTGATGCTGAGAGAGGAAGGGAAGAGATAATGGGGGGAGGTAGAGAATGTAAACAAATTGCGGTGAGAGGGGTTAGGTTAGGATTGGAAGGGTACTTATTCTTATATGTGTGTGCCTTACAGATGCAAGTAAACAAAAAAATAAGTATTACTGTATAAGGAATTGCGTCTTGCAGCTGCGGATGTTGCACGAGTAAGAATTGGGAACAAGGGAGGGGGAAATGAAGCTGATACCAGATGTTAGGATTCTAGCACTGATTGACCAGAAGAAGAAGGGGGTCGTATGAAGATTAGACCAGGTGCCCAGCAAGCTCAGCAAGGGGAAGATGGGGGTCCTCTGAGCTGCAGAGGAGAATCCGGTTGCCCTCTCTTTGTGATTTGATGCAGAGATTTTATGTGGCTGGTGGCAAGCCAAGCCGAGTCATCCGTGACCCCCCCGGATAAGCCCGGGATCAGGTAGCGCAGGAAACAACGAACAAGCTGTTTCTTAGAGATGTTGGCTGTTCCAAACACGACTCCCTTCTAGCGCTGAAGAGGTTGCCTAGCCGGGCAACGAAACGTCTGCAAGAAAACAACCAAGCTCAGAGAACCCCAGGGACTCCATGTTCCAAACATTTTGGGACAGCCTGCCACACTACGTGGCCTTCACTGTTGCTGGTTGCCACTGAGATGAAAAAGGGGGAGCATTCTTTGTAATGGCTGCCATGAGCCCCGGTGTCTGTCAGGAGCCCCAGTGGCATGGGGGCCAAAGGAATGTAAGGAATGGATCCAGGATGTGTGCTTGTCATCTGCTTTTGAAAAGTCTCTTTGTTCTAAAAGTGAGAAGATGTGGGTATATGAGCTAGATCTAATGATAAGCTTACGGATTTAATTAACTTTATATTGCTATCCATGGTTATTAGATGTAGCGTTTTTCTGTTAATTGGTTTTCATTTTTGTTAATCATTATACTATATCTAGTATAATTTCTTTCTTCACTGTATATTCACTACCTATCTCTTTATTTCCATTAGTATCATGGGTTTATTTTAATTTCACCATTTAAAAAGGCCTTCTGTTATTTTAAGATATTTATCATTTTCCATAAAAGTTGTTCAAGGCAACATTCAGAAAGTACAGAAAAACACGATAGTGTAAATATTCCCTGAGTCACACTGAAATGAGTGGTTTTTCAGAAGCATATATCCGGAAAGTGACCCACTAAAATGAGTACATCTATTCATATTTGATAACAATCTGAATAATTCATTTTTTTCCTGAGGATGAATTTTTATTATTTTTACTTCAGAAAAATAATTGAATTCACAGCTGAAGCCTCAGACTTTACCAGGCAATAATTTTTTTATTGGCATTAAATAATTCATAATTCAATTTACAAATTCACAAGAGGTGGAATGAAATGTGTGCTTCAGATTGGCAAACCCTATCAAGGTCTTCACTTCCATAAGCACTTCCAGAGAACAGGGGTTACCTTTCCTCAGACCTCTGCTGACGAAACCCTCTGAGCAGCATCTGCGTGAATGGAAGTTTGCCTCTCAGGCCTTCTCTTTACTCGAAACAGAGACTTATTTGGGGATTGAGCTCCAGTGTAATGTGGCGTAGCTTCCTCTGGCCATCTGCCAGTCAAGCGTTATTGCAAAGGAGAAGAACTGAGAGAGAAGCCTTCAGGATGGGCAGGGACGTATCTTGATCTTCCAGGATGCATATTCCAAAACTTTCAGCATTTTTAAAGTTTTAATAATTAAGGATTTCAGCATGACAGTAATTCAGTTTCCTCTTCCTCCTCCTCCTCCTCCTCCTTCTCCTCCTCCTTTTGTATTTTAGCATTGGTATTAATATTGTATCCTGGATCAGCTTGTCTTACTTTTTGAATAACGTTTTTATTAACTGTCTTGATGTTTTTCTTGTGCTATGCAGTGCTCACTACAGCTGTACCTAATCTGGATCAATGACAACAATAAAGAAATACTGCACTAGTCTCGTGGGCTCAGCTTGGATCTGGACCCTCAGGTCTCCCATTTGCACTGAAAGGAAAACTGGTTTGTGCCACTAGATGCTCTTCTTCCAGGAGAAGCCATCAGTGCCCAGGCACGCAGTCAGGATGTTACTGGATCCACTGGGACCACAGCGAAGCTCAGAAAGCAATTCTCAACCCCCCAGCAGGGTCACCATCCAGACCAAACCCCCTATCGCTGCTGCTATTTACGCTGTTTCAAGGAAAATTGCATTGACACAATTAACAGCTGTGCAAAATGCTTCCTATCGAATCTGGCTGTAAATGCTTCTCCAACGGCACCTTTTCCAACCAACCAAAGCACAGCTAGGAAGCAGGGCCTGAACAGGCAGTCTTCCAATGTTCAGCCGATGCTTTGAACTGAATCCTGTTAACTTCCATTGATTGGACCTCCTGTGGCAGTTGCTTTCTTTCTCTTCAGAATTCACCTTGCATTTCTTCTGAACAGAACCCCCCTTCCTTGCTGTTTCCCTCATCCACCACCATGTATAACAACCAGAGCTTTCTCTGCCTCCTCCAAGGGTTGATTGCGCTTCTTAAAAAGTACAGGACTCTCTGTTGCCTGTCCCAATGCAGCTGCCTTTTTGAATGCAATCCCCAAGCCCATTAGATGCCCTTTTGCATGGACTCCCCTGAATCTAAACCCAAGTTGCACAGGCATCAGAGGGCAGGAGGTGAAGCCACGGGGGGACAATTAAAGCTTTGTTCCCTGCGCCTCATCTGCCAGTGCCCCATCTCTATTCCTTTGGTCACACGCTCATCACTGGCTGGTCCAGGTTTTTCACATCTGTTTCCCTCTGCTTACAGCCTGTCTATTGCACAAGATGTCCCTTTTTTGCTTTTCTAGTCAGGATCAAACAAATCAGCTGCTGAAGTGAGAGAAAATTATTTTGGCATCCCTCCCAACTTTTTATGGATTTGCTGTCAGACTAGGAAATTGAAGTCCAAAGATCCACTACAACCATTTCCCTACAGACATCTTCACGGCATCACCCAGCCAGCCTCAAAGTGAAGGAATGCTTTGCTATCCTTTGGGCACACTGAGGGTTGGATGACTCTACTGTAGAAGATGCTACAAATTCCTAATAGGGACTCTGCATAAGCCGTGAAGTTCTTAGTCTAACTGTAACCGTGGGCACGTGCATGGGGCAATGCCTTATCCCACTGATTCCAGACCAGCCTCCTACAACTTTCATGCACCTTCCCCGCAACTCGTGGGGAGAGGCAGCTGGGTATGCGGCCCAAGCCACTTTCTCTGGAGAAGCCCTCTCGGCCACTGAAGAGCAACCCCCTTCTTTCAGCAGCCTGACCAGACCAAAGGCAACTGCTGGATCTCAATCTATAAAATAATTTTCTCTCCATCAAATAAGATATGTATGTATGTGTGTGTGTGTGTGTGTGTAGTAAAGAAGAAAAAAGGAAAGAAAGAAATCAAAGGGAAAGCTAAAAGTGCAAGAAAAGAAAAAAAGAAAAAAAATAGAAAAGAAAGAAAAAAGATACAAAGAAGTGGCTTCCAATATTCTTCATAGCAGTTGTAAGTGCAAATATGTTTTAACCTCTCTCTCTAAAGTTACATCATTATTCTCTTCTTTCTATAATCTATCCTGATTAATCATCAAAGCCATAAATCACAAGTTCATTTTTTTCGTTCTTACGCAAAAAGTCCATAAAAGGTTTCCAGTCACCAGTAAAAGTAGATATTGTCCTTTCCGAAATCAAAAAAGTTTATCCATCTCAGCAAGATCTGTCAATTTCCCCAATTATTCCTCCATAGTGGGTAGCGCCAAATCTTTCCATCTTTGTGCATATAATAATCTCGCCACAGTGATCATATATTGAAATAAACTTCCACGTCTTTTTTCTAGGAAAAGTTCTGGCTACAATTGAATATGAATCTTTAAAATCCTCTGTATCAGTGTATTTATCCAAATCAAATAAGTAACTCCTGATGGTCTAGAAACTTCATTTGGGCCACCTGATGCTGAGCCCACCTCAGAAATACTCTGGCACTTCTCCAGCAGCAGTGCAATATGGAGCTCCCTGGTTTTGTGACAGTGGAGAAGCCCATGAAGAAAATATTGAAGACTAACTAGAAGATGCCAATGATCCAGGGTAACAGAGGAGAATCCAGCCTCCCTCACCTGAGCTGCTCCCATCTCTGCCTCCTTTGGATGGACCTCTTCGATGTTTGGGACAGAGACAGCCGAGGGAGGAAAGAGAGCCCTGCGTGGAAACACCAAGGCCAAAGGGAAGTTGAAATGCCTTTGGCTGCTTTATCATCAAATTAGTCTCTTAAGCAACCTCTTACTGGAACCAGTTACTGGCTTCGTGCTGGAAGCCAGGCCAGAGGAGGTGATTTTGATTGCCTGGACAGGGTGAGCAGGCAACCCAGGTTCCTTGAAGAAAGTGTGGAGGGGCGGATCCGGGCAGTACAAAACCCGTTTGCAAAGCAGCTTCTCATCAGCCTTTGCTGAAACCAAACTCTTCCTCAAAGACCCCTGCAGACCCCTAACTGGAATGGGACCCACTTGCATGAAGCACATATGCTCTGCAAATCAAAAGTAGTGTTGACCATGATCAGGCACCTGGAATCTTAACAGTTTCAGAGCTGCTACACTGTTCCTAACAGCATTTAGGTCATGGATCGTTACCTGGACCATGCTGTGCATTTTGGATACGTTTCTTTATCGATTACGTGCCACCAAGTTGGTGTCAACTCCTAGTGAACACATATTGTAGACAGATTTTTCTGCAGGATGATCTGTCAGCAGCCTGATCCTTCAGGTCTTCCAACAGTCTTCCATCACCTCTGTAACTGAGTCCATCCGCCCGGCGTTTCTTTATTACTTATTGCCAAATATAGCGGCAGCTTCTTGGGACAAACCTTTTAATAAAACAGGTAATGCGCGCACACACGCGCACACACACACACAGGCATAACCTTGACTACATCAGAATTTTGTAGAAGCTGGTATCTTTTCATCAGGGAAAGAAAAGCACCAACTGATTCTTTAAAGTCAGTGGATGTATATTCAGTGCAGCACATTCCGAGAGGGGAAATGCCACGATACTCATGCTTGCTACGTCTTGTATTTCCGCACTGATTTCCGGTAGGTTCTCGGTGCTGCCTGCGGCTGGGAGCTTGATCTTGATTTGAATCGATCAGATGTGCTGCAAGTCAAGAAGCATTAACAGGGAATATTGTGGAAAGAGTTCAAACAGCAGCGTTAAAACCGACGCTAGAACAACAGCGAAGGGGGCGGGCAAATCTCAGGGGGCAAAGCCCCCTTGCTCAAAGTAAATAATCCGGTGGTCGAAGAGGCAAAAGACGGATCTCTGAGCAGGATGAATTCTGCCCCGGGACGTTTCTGCTCAGAGACAAAAGGGTCGGTCTTTGCCGGGGGTGGGGGCCGGAGGACTGTCCCTGACCCAAGCATCGAGGAGGTCCATCTAAAATGTACTGTAGTTCAATACTTAAAATGGTGAAATGGACCAATCTTTTTTTTTTTCATTCAAGGCAGTAAAACCAATCCACGTAAAGGTAACCCTGATAGTTATTTCAGAGTTTTGCAGGCCACAACGGGCTCCTATTTGCTGAAACCTCAATGGACAAACCATGGAGAATAAATTGCACTGGCATCGAATGCAGGGAAGAAAAGGGGGTGGGCTTAAGCAAGCAGTCCCCCAAACATGCGTGTGCCAGTCAAGAAAGTGGGAGTGATACGGCCTCGCTCTGCAACTCCCGGCCACTTCCTGAGGCTTCCTTTGGGTTAAGAGGTGGATAACCAGTGACCCATGACATCGGTAGTGGCTTGGGGTCACGGTTACCGAGGAAGAAGGGAGGGGTGTTAGTGGAAGACGCCTCAACCTCTCCCGCTGCAAATGGGGACACGTAGGGTCGTACAGAAGTGCTCTGCAGTTCAGAAGAGACTCTATCCGTGTGTTTAGGGAGGCTGAGGAAGGCGAGAAGGCAACTGGAGGAAGAGAAGGCTGACTCTTTTGTTTGACTCGCACAGCCTCCTGTCCACTTTCTCCGTGTGAAATTAGGTACAGGCAATTTCATTTTTTCAACCCTTCCCATCTGGGGGAGATGAACGTTCACCCCACAGAGAATGCCGTATAGCTCAGGGCTGTGCCAAAATGCAGAACTGCTTCATCTGTGGAGCCCCATCTGGCTTCCACTCTGACAGGAGACTCTGCCCCACCCTGCCCCCTTTGCTATGGGAAGGAATGACATCATCCAAGCCGCCAACAGCCCTGGGCCCTGAAATCCTCACAGCGACTAGGAGGAGGACTTCAGATCAAACGTTGTCAGAATGCAGCCAGCTTGATTCTTTTTGGAAAAATCAACGGAGAGATCCCTCAAGGGAGGAAATTTCCTTGGGAGAGAAATATGTAAGAATAACAGAACTCAGTTATTACGGAAGTCAAGGAGAAAGATTAATTTTAATACGCTTTTTTTTCCTTCCTTTTCCCCCTTTTCTGCAATTAGGGGTATGAGCTGTTGAAAATTAAGTATTGTTGATTAGTAACAGGGAAGGTGGATGAAAAATTAATCTGCAGAATGCATGATTGATTTCCACAGCAGGAAGGACTTGAGATGTTTCTTAAACGGCTGCATCGCACTCATTGCAGGGTCAGAACAGCAGGTGAAACGAGGGCAGAGGGGCATGCAAGCACGGAGACAGACACGTGGAGAGACATAGTTCCTTAGCAGTCTTCATCCCACGAGAGGCACGGGGAGGCAAGGCTAAATGAACGCCTTTTAGATCTTCCTTCCTTGGTACCGCCTTTCGATCAGGCTGCAGCAGAGACAAAAGGGGATGCCGGTTGTTCTCGTTGCACTGCTGTCAGACCAAATGGCTCTGGCTTTCCCCTCCCATGACCTTCTCCAGCCCAGCTGATTTTTCTCAAGGGTTTAGAAGAAGACTGGGTGGGGCTGGTCTTCTTCTTGCCTCTATACACCTTTTGCCTTCTGTGTCACGCCTCTTAGACTAGAAATCCGGGCCCAGGGATTCTTCTCACTCTGTAAGCCAATCTGGGAGGCTTTTCAACTAAAGAAGGGGTTAGCAGTGTTATCCATCCATCCACCCATGGAAATGTAGATACAGAATTTCAAAACACTGTGTGCTCTACCACTTGTATTCATAAAGTGATGATGCTCCTTATGATGTCATTAAAATACACAATTCTTCTTACATTCTATAGCCCCGCTTAATATAAAGGTAGGTTAATGCATGGGGAATTTACCTCTGTTTTACCCTCTGGTATGACTATCCAACGTATGTTGGGACTCAGGTACAGTGTGAAACTGATCAAAGGTGAGATGTCTTAGAAAAGAGAGCACATTCTCTGAAGAATCACATTTGTGGCTTGGGATGTTTCTGCACTCTGCCTTGCTCCTGGCTGATCATCTTGGCAGATGCAACAGATGTGACTTTTCTTGCTATTATGAAAAGCCTCAGTATACTACTGAAATGTGTTTAAAGACAGAAACTGCACCTGGTGCAGCATGTTTCACACGAGCTGCTGATGTGAGACTCTTATTTTTAGGATGACTGTTGGAAACTGCCTTCTGCTGAGTCAGACCATTGATCTCTCAACCTTGGCAACTTCCAGATGTGTGGCTTCGTCTCCCAGGATTGTCAGCACTAGACATGCCAGCTGAGGAGGGGGCCCAGGTTAGGAAACCCTAATTTCTCGCAGTTCAACCTTGTCTAACTGGGAAGAGTTTTCCAGGGTTTCAGAGAGAGTTTATGCCAATCCAGGGACTGGACCCTCCATATGTGATACATCTTTTATGCTGCCAAAAATGGCCTCTTCTCCGGAGCATGTAATTTTATTTATTTATTTTTATGTATTTATTTAAAAGATTTGTATTTGATCTACATTAACTTCATTTTCTATTCAAGCACTACTCTCTCATGACTTGTTTCTGGGGTCAGTACCTTTGGAATCCTATCAGAACTATGGATTTATTAAATTTACAGTCAGAGACCAAAATAGAACCCTTTAAGTTTTGAAACATGGCATCTTATGGGGCAACTGCTCCTTCTGACATGATCCTGGTTACCTTCTAAGATCAGACAAGAGGGACCTTGCTTGGGATCTCTCTGTGAAACAAAGGTGATTCAGCTGTGATTCAGGAGAGCTGCTGAGCCTCTTCACCTTGCAATAATGGGTAAAATCTATCCTATTTGGGTAATCTTCCACTGATTAGTTACTACTATCTGAATTCTTCTTTGTCTTTGCTAATCATGATTGCATGTCTTCTCTTCTCTTCTCTTCTCTTCTCTTCTCTCCTCTCCTCTCCTCTCCTCTCCTCTCCTCTCCTCTCCTCTCCTCTCCTCTCCTCTCCTCTCCTCTCCTCTCCTCCCTTCCCTTCCCTTCCCTTCCCTTTCCCTTCCCTTCCCTTCCCTTCCCTTCCCTTCCCTTCCCTTCCCTTCCCTTCCCTTCCCTACCCTACCCTACCCTACCCTTCTTTTATCCTTCCCTTCCCTTCCCTTCCCTTCCCTTCCCTTCCCTTCCCTTCCCTTCCCTTCCCTTCCCTTCCCTTTCCCTTCCCTTCCCTTCCCTTCCCTTCCCTTCCCTTCCCTTCCCTTCCCTTCCCTTCCCTTTCCCTTCCCTTCCCTTCCCTTCCCTTCCCTTCCCTTCTCCTCTCCTCTCAAGATTCACACAACTCCGTGTTAGGAGAACCAAATCATTCTCCTAAGCAGGATTTTATCTGTGGTGACTTTTTATGCCCAGTAGGTTTCTTTCAGCTACATCTCTAATTTTTAGTTCGGGTTCTGCTCATATCCCATTTTCAGCAACATCTCATTTTGCAGGAATCTATCCTCAGTGTTAGTCTAGGACTGTGTGTAGGGATGCCTCCAAACAAAATGCTGTATTGGGCCCCCAAATTCCTGAAGGTGGTCCTTAGAGAAAGTGTGTGACTTTGTGTAGAGAGTAGAGACCTTGACAGAGACAGGCCAGAACCATTACCAAAGAAACAAGGAGTTAAACAGCTCAAGTCCAAAATAAGAGACACCTCCCAAATTCACATAGGTATAAGAAGAGGAGACACAGCACAGCCAGACCTGCAAATTCCTGTTATTATTGCCAATAAAAATAGTTTTAGCCTTTCTGTGGAGTTGATGGTCTGGTCTACTTGCTGGGGCTGACATGTCGGGACCTTTGGACTGAAATATAGTGCATGCCTTTTAAAGCCAAAGAAATAAATAAGGCAACCTGGGGGTTGTTGGGTGGGGTGCAGCCTGCCTGAACCCTGACAAAAAACAACAGGGTGATCAAGGAATATTGCTCATTAAATTAATATCCAGAATTGCTCTGCAGCACATTAATGAGAGTAATTTGGCCAGAAGTGGCAGACTTTCTTATTTGAGAAAAAATAAATATAGATTAAAATCTCACTGTCATGACTGTAAAATGATAAACATAGAGCTCTTGCTGGGAGGTTATCTGTTTTTTATTAGTTTTTCACTTGTTAGTGTAGAATCTTAGGCATGTGGGAGGGTTTATTATATTTTATCTCTCAAGTGTTCAGAAGAGCAGTTGATTATGAACAATTAAAAGATATTATTGTATAAACAGATAGTATAAGATATATAGGGCTTCAATTACAGAATGATGGTTTACTGTTTCTAAAGGGCCAACAGTCCTCCCCTTCCATTATATTGTATCTTATCCCTTCCCTTCCCTTCCCTTCCCTTCCCTTCCCTTCCCTTCCCTTCCCTTCCCTTCCCTTCCCTTCCCTTCCCTTCCCTTCCCGTACAATTAATCACTCTGCCCTTGTGTCGCATTGAGAATTGCAATTCAGCCACAACTTCAGGAGAGTCATCTTGATCTCTTAATATCACACAGTTTTGTGTGTTGGGGGGCTGAGCCCTGCTAGTGAATTCTGGAACGTGGGAAGCTTCCTTGCCCTGGATCATGCCTGCAGAATCAGTGAGTTCAGTCCTGTCAGAGCAAACTGCCCTTCAGTCTCCAGGGTTTAAACAGGAACCCGTTCCAGCTCTTCTTGGAGATGCTGAAAGAAAACCTTTGGTATGCAAAGAATGTGCTTCTCTTAGGACTATGCACTACAGAGATTTCAGCTACTGAAATGCCACTGTCCAGACCGTCTCAGGTCCCGGTGAGGTCAGATCTGAATCATCCAGAGCTTTGTGCTATTTTCTGATAAAGGAATTGTCCCCCAGCAGTTTTAGGGGAGAAATGAGTAGAAGAGGAAAGCTGAGACTAGGAGTATGCTTTGCAGTCGGGGGTTTAATGGGAAGAGGGAGAAATAATGTTTTTCAGGATACTTGCCCATTTTTGCTCTTTTGAAATGCAAACTGCTTATGAAGCATCTTCTTCTGAAAGAGACTAAAATCATTGTTTTGTCTGATCTGCAGCCATTTCACTAGAAGAAGGTTTTGGAGAGGATGTTGCAAAACTAACAAATGTACAATTTGGAACATCTGGATATATTCAGTCAGCTGCAGGTGGAGGGCTGCTCAAATATTTCTGAATCCAAATGGTTTGTGGAGAATGCTAGAAAGGGGCACACATTCATCTTTTGCCTTATTGTACTGGAGGAGAATAATTTATAGAATTATCCTGTTTCATGAGAACCATGGGATTTGGAAATTTATAGCTACTACAGACTAGTAGTAAAATATATGAAAAGCTGCTCTTTAGGAGGAAAGAAATCTATAAAAAGGATCTGCATCACTTATCCAGGTTTTATTTTTATTATTATTTTTGAACACTTACATCATCTCAGAGATCTCAGAAACAAGAACAAAAACAACCTTTAGGAATAAACTTATTAAAGTAAAATTTAAAATATTATAATGGTCAGGAGAATAGTCAATGGACAGCATCATTTTAGACTAGAAGGACTAAGAACCAAGCTGGAATAAAAAGTGAGTTTTGTGCCCAGGAACAGAACAATACATTCACTGGGCATTGAATCCAGGCTGTCTCAGGCCTCCACTTTGAGCCCTTCCAGATATAATCTTGCATAACAAATCTGAGGAAATCAATATTCAACAAGGAACACAGGTGGGGACAGCTCAGGGGAGCACACGTGCTTATTTCTCCTGCAGACTTATGCCCCCCAAAGCTTTCTGGTTGGGATGGTGGAAAACAGGGGAAACAATGTCTGAAAGAGGCCTTTCCAGGCAGCTCAGCCTCTGAACTTCCCATGAGTAAGAACCCAGCACAGTCAGGGCTCTTCTTTGCATGGGTACTTTCATGTTCAATTGCGCGTGGGAAGGCTTCTGACCCACAGATGCTCATGCTATATGGACAGATGTAGGAATGCTACATCATGTGTGTTATGGTGAGAGCAGAGCAATTGCACGTTGCCCTGTCTCAGCTCATATGCTCTTTATCGTGTGTTTGCTGGCTTTTCAAACTCCCTTATTTGTTTCCAAATCACCCTGAGCTTCATTTTTGATTCAATAACATTCTGGCTGATTGTTGGGGAATCCTTGGCCATCATTGCAGTCCTAGAGAAGATGGCCAGGTCTCAGGGATGATCAGAGTTGTTTTCCAACAACATCTGGTGAGCCATTCCCACCCCTGGCCTGAACGGTTCTATGTATTTATTTAACACATGATGGAAATCCAATGTTTTGGAGGAAGGCACACACGACATGAGTCATTCCTGCATGTCATAAAGCAGCTACACCGTGTGGCAGTGTACAGCTGCTCGTGGGTGGGTGAAAGAGCAGGGAGGTACGTTTGCCAGGAAGACGAGAACGTTCTAGCAACATTCAGTGCACCCTTTGCAGGAGATGGGTCTCCAGTCTGAAACCAGCCAGCTTGATACAAGAAGGAAAAAAAAGGGTTGAAGATGTCACTGAACTGATATGGCAATTCCTCATGTTTGCCACCAATATTTCAGAAAATCACCAGGCGGTACAGTGGGAGGACGGGGAGTGAGTGTGCACGAGCATGAATATATGTGGATATGAGACATCTGAGCTTTCTTATAATGCCACCTCTGTTGTTTTCCACTGAGACAATAGAGATGGGACTGAAATCACGGGTTATCCTCCATTTCCATTACAAAGGCTCCTTTTCCAGTCGCTTAACCCTGTCTCTGGCACCATAAAGCAACTGTGCTGGGTGATCCTGGGGAAAGACCCACCACTCCAAGGTGCTGCAGACAGACAGGCCACCATTTGTTCTTCTGCGCACTCTCAGGCAGCTTTTGGAGTGTGGACCTGAGGCGATGCACAGCCCAAGGAGCAAGAAGGGCCTGATGCTGAGGATCGCCCCAGGCTGGAACCTGGCCGGCAGTGCTTGATGGGCTGGTCTTAATACATCTGGTACTCTATCTTGGATGGCAGAGGGTTGGCTCAAACCACAGGCATCTGCAGGTAAAGAAGGGAAACAAAAATGTTCCAGCCAGGGGAGATCACCAGGGGAGATCATCCCTTCAACGCAGAAGCCACAGCTCGCCATCCCCCCTCCCCCCCCAGCTAGCCAGGCTTTTGGGGGAATGACAGTCTGTGCCAATCCTCCTGCGGGGAAGGTTGCTGGCAGTGATCTCACTCAACACCAGGGAAGTTGTCTGCAAAAGCAACATTCCTTGATTATTTTCCAAATCCTGAGTGTACTCTTTGGTTAGAGCTGGGTGGCCTTCATTTTATTTTCAGAAAAAAATCAGGGAGGATTGGTTACAGTGAGACTAGGCATCAGTACATAGCCATTTCCACAGGAAAGTTACCTCCAGACCCTCAAGAATAGTTGGGTTTCATTGACAATCACTGTAAGGCTATTTCCAGTCCAACACTGGCCACACTAAAATGTGATTTGCACAGATGTGCAGCTATCTAAATGCTGGCTTCGTTTACCATATTACTGTACACATAACTCATGTTTTTCATATCAAAGATAATTGGCTCCTTATTCTCATTCTCATTGGAAGAACAACTGGTCTGCATTTGCACAGTTTATTACTTATGATATACCATATTTTCTAGGCTGTGCATCTTTCGAAAATGATTTGGAAGAAGTGCTTTGGACCTTGCATGGAAGCCTGAACAAAACAAGGGGCTGCTTTAAAGAATAATTAAGAGGTGTTGGGTGAGGTCCAAGGTACTTCTTCCAACTCACGCCTGAAGCAGGCTCAGCCCTAATCTTGACCAACAGGAATACAAGGTGAATTTATTGGACACCCGTGGCTGAAATGGAGGCAGGAGAGGAAGACATTATGGGACAGTGATGTCGAACCTTTTGGGTTCAGCCTGTCAAAAATTCAAAAAATGCCCAGCTTGGCTCTGCTGGTGTGTCACCCCTCCCTTCGAACAAAAGAGAAACAATTCTTTACATATTCATTTATTTAAAAAAAATACTGTCCAATTGTGTGTGGTGCTACGTATTATATAAAGAAATGTCAAATAATTCCAAAAATGAAATACAAATAAAACAAACTCAGTTTCTTTGGTAACTCAAACAGGGAGAATGGTTGTTGTCAGCTGTTGGTAAATGCTGGCGTGTCGCCCAAAATGTTGCGGTGTGTCACTTCCGACACGCGTGTCATAGGTTCGCCATCACTGTTATGGGAGCACCCTTGTCATCTTCTGGCCACTCTAAAGGTGCAAAGGGTGAGAGTTTGCAATGGACAGCCTCTTCTGCCCATGGAGGTTCTGCATGTGAAAGAAGATTTTGGAAAATCAGGATCCTCAATTGATGGAGACTTGCCTAGAGAGACTGTCCCCTACAGACACTCCTTACAGATGGAGAGGAACGAGACAGCATTTGGCTGAGGAGAAGACTTCAGCATGCCTACCTGAAGCAAGAGCTGCTGAACTTAGGTAACTTCCTATCCAGGAAGCATCTATAGGCCTCTAACATCTCCTTTGTTTTTTGCAAACTGAAGGAAAAACAGCTCAGGATCTCAAAGACCCGGTCCTCAGTTTCCACTCCAAGGTGCATGGAGTCAGCCAAGCCAGACAGATCCATCCCTAGCATAGCACTCACTGGAATTCTTTCATAAAAACTTTGGTAGCTTTTCTGAAATGAATGAATGAATAAATGAATAAATAAATCTGCTTATCAGAAGTTCTTGTATCCTTCAGTGCCTGTTTATCTGTTTCAAGTCCAGCTTGGCAAGAGAAGCCTGACATTAACCCCATCTGCCCAGTGAGATGGGGATGAGTTAAAGTCAAGAAAAAAGACTTTGCCAGGGTCTGTTTGTGCCATGGTTAGGTGAAAATGGGACAAGGTCCCTGGGGCTGCAGACTACTACTTCTGGGAGGGAAGAAGGCAATCAGGAGTTCACCCTCCCAGGTTGGGAGTCATCCACAGCCCAGGTTCTCCTTCTAGGCTGCCCACCAGCAGCTCCATTCCTGTTATCCCTACAGAGCACAGAAATCCATGGAAAATGAATAATTGGTACCTTGAGGGAGTGCCAGTGGACTGGATTTCTGAAATGTGTTTTTCTCTGTGAACAGCAAAGAGCTTCTAATTAAACCCTCCCTCAATTCATCTGTTTGCTTACCCGAGAGTTATTCTTGCTCTTTTGAGTTATAATTAATTCAGAATGCTATTAATTTTCCAACAGGGCCTACTTTAATCTATATGAAGTGAACATTTTTCTTAAAGAGTAACGTCTGCTGAAATAAAGCTGTCACAAGATTTGTCAATGTGTGTCAAGCAGGCAAATTAAAGACATTTTTAATTTGTGACATCTTAAGTTTTGATGATATGGAGCAAATATCACGTTATCACCTTCATAACAGTAACCCAAAGGTCCCTCAAGTCAAGCTGGATCTTGAATGGTTGTGGGCAAGTAGTCAAAAGTATGGAAGTGGTTTGCCATAGCTCTCTTCATCTGGGATTTATTTTCCAACTTCTCAGTTTAGCTTATAATCTTGAGATTTTTTTTGATAGTCTCCCACCCAAATATTAACCAGATCCAAACTTGCTTAGCTTTGTACCCATCCCAAATTACAAACATGAAATTCTGCTTCTCTTCCTTTATTGTTCATTCCGTTTTTAATTCATCCATGTTGATTGAGAATTTGACACAGGATTAGGTTTTGGATACTTGTGGGGTGCCATTGTTCCCTGATACCATGTATGATATCAGAAATGGTGAGTCATCAATCTGTTATGAGACTAGGCAAAATACTGTGTTTTCATCTTTTGTCACATATAATAAAACATATTCTAAACCAAGCATCTGTCAGTATGACAATTAATAAATGTAAAAATGATTTTGTAGGCCCACATCCCAGTGATCCCTGTGCCCCAAAATAGAAGCAATATCATAAAAAAATAAAACATGAAGATGGGGACCCTCCTAAAATACCATGTAGCCAGTTATGCCTCATAATGGCTAAGGACAACCTGGAATGTGAAGTTGTCTAAAGCTAACTAAAAATGTTTTTGGATGTTTTCCCCACTGTTGCTGGAGTGCTTCAAGTTCATGATAGCCAAGAATATGTTGCTTTCTTTGCTTTTCTCACATGTACTTTTCCAAACTGACCATCGCTAGGGTTATGCTTTTGCATCATACACCTCAATGGCTCCTCAAGGAAATCCAAACGCCTCCCCGCCAGGCACCTTTTAACCAGGCCTCAGACAACAAAGCCAAGGGTCTTCATGCAAGGCAAGAGGGGCTGCCATGACCCCCACTATTCTGTGCCTCAACCGGACCCATTCGCTCCTGGGCCAAAACGTCTGCACAGCATCATTCTGTCAACACTCCAGGCTGCTGAGTCTGTCGCATCAGAATTTCGTGATCCAGAGAGAGCAAATGAGGAATTTTGCACCACCGTGGCCGGTCAGGGAAAGACGAGCAATTGCTGGCTAGCACATATTTCTGAAGAGAAGTGCTTCTGCCACACGAGCTGAGTCCCTGGGCTGGCTGTGCAGCCAATACCCTGGAGTTCTTAGGCCACAAAAGCAGTCACGTGGTTTTGTATGGGAGGAGTGGGAGAGCCAGAGTAGGAAGCAAAGAGGGCTACCCAAGGACCGGTCTACAAATATCCAAGGTCTGCGCCATGTTTATTTTTCCACCTGAGGAGGAAGAAACAGACTGGCAGGAAGTGCAGGACAGGTCATGGTCATGGTCCTGCTGAGGAGACAGATGTTGTCCCTTCCTGGGGATGCACATGGGAACAAATGAAACTGCAAGGCATAACCGTGAACATATTGCAGGGAACTATGAGGTTCTGGGTAGGATGAAGGATCTTGGTGTATGGGAGATTCTTGTCTTTTGTGTTGAAGATCATGACCTAGGAAAGGAAAAAAATCTGGAATAGAAAGATGGGCAGTGAAGATGGTGCTGGGAGAGGAGTTCTCATTCTTAGACTTTGGTCCACATTTGCAGGATGAGCGTGTGACGCAGAAGAAAGAAGGGGCTTGGCCCCTCTCTTGCGAATCTGATCAGGAGCACTCTGTCCTACACTCGGGGAACGAGCATGGAAACCCGCCTGGCAGCCCCACCCCCGTGAAGATCCAACCCTGATCTTCACAAATAGGAAGGACTGGCCATCAGCTGCCAACAGCTGAGACCTTGAAAGGAAGCTACAGCTCACCTGGGGATTTATGGTACCAAAGGGAGGTAAACCAGAATGCCCGAAAACATTATTTCAGTAAGTTTAAAGAAAGACTGAATGCGGTTCCCATGGACAGAAAGGCTAAAGGCGGAACAAATTCAAATTGGTGGGAATTCTTAAAAACAAGGAGCTGAACGCGCAATCACAACCCATTCCAGTCAACAAGAAAAGGGCCTACAATCCTGGCATCAGTTCAGTGATAAACTTGCATTTTAAAAGTACAGGGAGCTGCAAAATTATTTAATTTTACCAACGGCTTGCTGCAAATTTTTTAAATTAGGCCTGGTTTTATGTTGTGTTATTCCAGAGGCTGTTTTATCAGAAGACGCAAAAAGGTATCTACATTTCAGAAAGCAGGCTAACTAGCTAGCTGGTAAGAATAACACTGGAGGGGTGAACACTCAGGGTGAGTTAAGTCTTCTTCTATGATGTGTGAACTGGCTGAAGTCCTTAGTAGGTCCGGCTTAGCTTAACCCCACCAATTTCCACCTGCCTAAATAGATTGGCTGCAGTTAATGGCCCTTACAAGGGTGAGGCTCTTCCGACTCACTGTGGGGGCTGGCTCTGGGAGAGAATGTAGAAATCAATTCCCACAAATCAGTGGGGCTAAATTCAAAAATAACGAATGCCATAGGATCAGAAGAATGGCAAACGTAAATCCAAACGCTCTGCCTTGGTGGGGTTATGGACCAGGCTCCCAGTCTGTCAGTGTCACAGCAATAAGCGGTTCCAAATTAATTACGAGCATGAATTCATTCAGCGATTGGAACCCATCATGCTGATCTAATTATTCAACTTCTACCCTACTGGTGTAATCTGCATTTGGGGTGGCATCTTGCACCACAACTGAGGACAACAATTTCCACCAAGGAGGGGCAGCTGCTTAATTTGCTTCGTTTTCCTTTGCTGCCCAAGGGAGAACAGAAAAATTCAGCCCAGGCTCCCACCTCCTGAATCTATGGAAGGCCAACTGCCATGTGTAAGGAAGAGGGCAGAGGGAACACCTTTTCACATACCGTACATTTTATTTCACCTCTTTGAACTGAGAATTCGGTTCAGACGAATGTTGCCACGCAAACTGGGTTGCCAGAGAGAAAGTGTGTTCCGGATCTACCTGTTCTGTTGTAGCCACGAATGTTAGAAAATGTAAAGATCCACATGACCCCCTCAATAAACATACATAGCTCTTTAGGTTGGCCAGAATGCTATACAGCAAGAAAATGGACATAATTTTTTAAGGTAAAGACTCCCTTAAGTCTAATGTGACCTTGCCCGGGTGACATTTTTTCAGCTCTCTACAGCTCTGGTGTTCCCTGAAGGTGTCTCAAAGCATCCGTGCCAAATCCTCAAGACCCACGGTCTCCTCCGTGGTCCTCGAGAAGTAGCTCAGCAGTTTCGTGACATGCTCCTCACCCCCGCTTTGCACAGTACTGTTATTTATTTCCATATGCGCATCCATTTAGGCACTCGTACACATAATATTAGCAGTCCTCCCGTCAGCCGTTGAAGTGTAAAACACTGTTCCCCAGCAACGCTGCCCTGCCTTCTGTCTTCCAAAACGAGGAGAAAAACTCTCCTGAGGACGGGTTGGCGTCTGCATAGCACTGATGGAAACATGCAGTTCTTACGTCTGACCGAAAGGGGCCAGCTGCTGTAACCTGTTTCCAGCAAAGGATATGGGTCCTCAGCTGTGTGCTTTCCTGTGATTGGTCGAGGAAAATGGCCATTGTTTTATTTCCTGTGTACCTTTTGCTCTTATTTTGCTGCTGTGTTTCCAAGGAAGGAACTGAAAATTGTTCAACTAGGTCTGGGATTTCTTCCCTCAAATTGGAAAGGCTTCCTCCATTATACTGAGCACTGCATGAGCCACATTAAAATCCAAGTTAGTACAGGAAAGTTAACTCAATTTCTACAAAGCTTTAAGAAGTGTTAGGATGAAATGAAGCCAATGTGAGCAGAAAATCTGTAACAGTATATTTTCCAGAATCAAGAATTGTCGTTGGAATATAACCTTATTATTCCACAATAAATAGAGAAACTAAACCAAGATCAAGGACTAAAAAGCAGGAGGTGATGCCACTGTTACAGAGTAGTAGAAAAGTGGCAGATTAATTCACAAGGCAATGCTGGTAGTCAATTCTGAGCCATTCTGGGAAGACGCAAGGGGAGCTAAACTCATCTTGTGAGGGACTTGAACGATTTTGCTGCGAGCCATTCAGAGAAGAAAATGCTTTCCTCAGAGAAAGAACCCAAAGAGGAGATTAATCCTTGGCCCAAACCAAGGGGAATCAGAAGGATAATCTACACAACAAATTTATACAGATCAAGTGAGAAGCCATGGCTTTCTCCTTAAGATTCCTAGAAATGATGATCTCTTAAGGAAGTTCTCCAGGTGTTGCTCAGGACTCTCCGTCAAAAGGAACCCATCTGCCTTACCTAGTTGTCCTGTAGATAACTAAGCTCAGTGTGATCCCTGCCTGGGTTGACACACCAATGCCCAGAACTCCCACCAGTGCAGAAGTGAGGGGAGTTATGGTTCCTGACCAGAAGGACAAGATGGCCATGAAGTCTTAAGTTGCTTCTGAAGAGTTGGAGAAATGTGGCTCAAGGATCTACTAGCTAGTCTCCTGGAGCTGTCAGACAAACCTCTGAAAGCTTATTTTCCCTAGTTCTTCCTACTCCAGAAATTACCATAGGAGTGTAAGCATGCCACTTCCTCTTCTTAGTGCATGTCTTCTCTGAGACCAGGGGAAAAGAGAAAGAGAGGTTGCTGAAAGATGCCGGGGCTAATCTAAAGTCATTCAGACTTCTGAAGGCAGCTGTCAGACTCCATGTCTTTTTTCTGCCCTGAAGCATGCTGATGATGTATGCTGGCTCAAATTTTCTTCCTATTTTCTATAGCAAGTGCAGAGGAGAGTAATCAAAACGATCAGGGGCTCAAACACCTTCCATATGAGAAGGGGACTCTTGAAAAAAGCCTGAAAAAAGGCAGCTGAGTGGAATGGTATGTGAGATGTATAAAATCATGCACAGCCTGGAGAAAATAGACAGGGGGAAATTGTTCTCCTTCTCTCCCAAGACAAGGACCAGGGTCTATCTAATGAAGCTGATGGGAAGGGCAACTAACATAAACAGTCCTTCTTCACAGAGCACACAATTAACCGGTGAAATTCATAACCACAACACATATGGATGGCCATTAATCTGGACAGCTTTCAAAAGGATTGCATAAATTCATAGAGGAAGACTCAGTTCCTCAGATATCAGTTGCAGAGGAACAAGGGAGGCAGAGGGTTGGTCTCCATCTCCTGCTGAGAAGGCCCTCAGAAGCATCTCTTTCGCCATGTGAGAACCAGACTGCCAGACTAAGAGGAGCTGTTCTGATGCGCCTTGCAAAGCACGGCTTGGTAAATGTGCAACAGAATGCATTCTTGAGGGAGAATGGAGAGCTGTCAGTAATAAATGAGGCACAAGTGCGCATTTATTGCTCAACATCCTGATTATATGAAAAGGCCTCAAGCATTAAAATGCACAGTCATTGACAATTAGGAAGATACTCAAAAGGCTGGGGGCGCATCACCTGGCTAGAACTACCTAACAGATTGTAATTCCCTGAGCTTTCCACAGCATTCTAACCCTAAAAATGATTTAATATAGTCTTTTTAAAGCCACAATCTCCATCCCTCCAAAACTAGGAAAACAGAAAATCCCACGGAGGACCATATTCAAAGCCCCACCTATTTTGTATAAAACGTGCTCACTGCAGTCCCTCGTCAGGCAAAATCAGCCACTCAGAGCTTCTCCTGCACCCCTGTGAAGGATCTCAGCCTGAAGCCCAGGGCATTTCTCTCCAGCCAGAGGACCACACAGACGGAGGACGATGATCTGTACTGAAATGCCACGTTTGATAGGAACAGCAGCTGCAGAATTACCCAGGCAGACGCGCCGGCTGCCGCAGTGCCCCTGCCCTGAGAAGCGTAGGGCTGAGCCAGGGGCTGTTTTCTAGCATCTCCCGCATGATGCCACCAGCAATTTTCTCCCTCCCTAGTCGGGGACTTCTCTTTTACCAGATCCTTATGGGAAAAAACAGCAATAGAAAAGAAGACCCATTTCACTTTCTGAAAAATGGGCAATCCCATTTTTTTTTAAATAAAAGGGTTGAGGTACTGTATACGTAAACAGAATATCTTGCCAAAGTTCACAGTACTGGGGTTTTTAAAATTATTATTATGGTGCATTTTATGATTGCTCTGTTAGGTACTAGTTACTTGGTGGAAGTACTCAGCTCTTTGTAGGTTTCATCAGCATTAGAGAAGCTGGCAAACAAGAACCCCTGAGGAGTCCATGGGGTTCTCTGAGCTTGGTTGTTTTCTTGCAAATGTTTCGTGACCCAGCTAGGTAACATCACTAGCACCAAAGAGGTGACCTAGCCAGGCAAAGAAACGTTTGCAAGAAAGCAACCAAGCTCAGAGAACCCCAGGGACTCTGCAGCTCAACCCTGACCTGCATACTGCATATTCTCTTCCATAAGAATCCGAGCTGGAAGCCACCCAGCATTAAGCATGTCTCCCGGGTCCCTCTCACTCCTCCGGAGTCCTCCCGGGGACCCATCTTGCTCCTGAGATGGGAGGCTCCATTCCTCCTCCGCAGCCCCTGCAGCCCTGGAGCTCTCTGGGCACAGCTGTCTGCTGCTTATGCCAACAGCCCTCACACACCTCAAGGGTGGGCTTTTTGCAGACCCTGATTCTTGCTCAGCCTTTTCCTGCGGTGCAACAGGAAGATTCTTCCTCTTCCATTTAACGGTATTTCAGTGCCTGCGTTTTGCTATATCTTTATCTCCGAGGCAGTGAAATCTTAGAAAGCAAGACTAAACCCAGGAATTACACAAGATGGCTAACAACCACAACACATGTTTTGCAATGAAATCGTTACGTAGTAAAATCTGGAGGTTTCGCAATTCAGGGCAGCAGCACGTGACCGATTAAATCCATCTCTCTGAGGAGCTGATGGGCACTGTTAGTTTCCAGAGCCACTAGATAACTTTCCCATTAATTTTCTAAAGTTTCCTATAGAGGATGAAGCACAGTATGTTTCATGAGGTGTCGGTATAGTTTCACATTTTCATGAGTCTCATTTAATTACATTTGAACTTGAATTTGGGAAGCACATAGCCAGAAATATTTTGAGATGTGTTGATGGTTTTCTTAATGTGCCCGCAGCCTTGACCTCTGGATTAGACCAACTGGTGTAGGCCCAGTTCTCATTAAACTGAGGGGCAAGACAGCCCTTCTGCCAACTGATGCACTGAGGTCAGTGGCAGTGCAGAGCAAGTGCAGTGCATTGCAAGCCAAATAGCTAAAAAGTTAACCACCTCCGTGCCCCTTTAGCACCGTGGTGGCACACCAAAGGAATCCTGAAATTCAGCAAGGGAATAAGGGGGCCGGCAGGGACTGACTTTCCCCTTCTTCGTCCCCCTCTGCCCTAGGCGTGGCTGGAGGCAATGCGCCCAATGGGCTATATTTTCCAGCTCCGACCTAGTTTTTAATTATGCTGCAAAATGCAAAGCCACAGCGTCCCTAAGAAAGATCCCGATCTTTTCCTTATTTCAGACACTTCAGCTCCTTCTGACCATCTTTGTTCAGCTCAAAATAGACATTATTAATTTAAGTATCTCTCTCCAAATGTATGATTGTAGTGCTTTTATAAGAGCAGGGCTCATCGCTTGCGGGATTTGAAATTATTCCATAACCCAGGAGCTTATGAGAACCAAACGGGTTGGTGAGAAATCTCACATTAAAAATAGGATCCTGCTGCTGCTTTGTGCTTAATGTTTCATTGTGTAAGAAAAAAGGAAGGAAGGAAGGAAGGAAGGAAGGAAGGAAGGAAGGAAGGAAGGAAGGAAGGAAGGAAGGAAGGAAGGAAGGAAGGAAGGAAGGGAGCCTGCCAGTGCCTTGGGAGGAGAATCTTGGACCCCGGTGGATACTGCCCCAAGATGAAGCTCTTGAGCTAGCAACTCATCACGCCTCAAGCTTGCCGGCTACCGGCACCGGCCTGCTGCTGCCAGTCAGCCCCCCAGACGGGGGCCAGTGCCACCGTAAATGCTCAGCTCCCTGGATCATGGGGTCTGCAGGCCTGGTGAAGCTAATAAACCTCGGAGATGAGAGAGGAAGCATGTTTAATGCTGTGAGCCATTTCAGTGCCACCACAGGACCACTTGCTTAGGTTGTGCTGTATGGATACACAGAGGATCATAGTGGTAGAGGCCGAGCATTGTCTTCGTATTCTCTTCTGCATCCATCACAGTGCCAAGACTGGGGGAGGACAGGGGAGAAATGATGGGACCGAAGCTGCCCACCATTTGATTCCTTTGGCAGGAGCACCACCCACAACTCCTTGGGTTTCCACCCTGTTATTCGGTAGCAGGCTTCTGCCCGTCCTCATGAGGAGCCAAGATGACCCTTCAGATGGGCAAAGTTAAGCCCTTGTCAGAAGTGTTGCACGTGTGTTGCTGTGCGTGAAGGGAAGTGGGGCTATGCTGACTACCTAAAACCAATGGGGAGGGGGGATTTGTAGTCCCGTGGCTCCTCTAAAATCCCCCTCAGATGACCACGCTCTAGAAATGCAGCTATACAACACCCTTTTCAGCTAACAAAGGCACCAAAACCAATCTAAACCAGCCTTAACGCAGAGCAAAAACAAAGATGAAGACAACCCCAATTCTACTGGAAAGTCCCCCTCCTGTTCACCTGCATGATGCAGCCCCACCCAGCGTCCTGCCCTCTCCCTCAGCCTTGCCCCCCATGGAGTCTCTGGCCCCTGGAGATGGCTCACTGAGCCCAAGCATCCCCAGAGGGCAGCATCAGGAGCACGGGTGTCAAGCCCGAGCACCCTTCCCGTACATGGAAAGGAATGTGCACACGGGCGAGATGGGGCTGGCCAGTGTGAGTAACATTTGCGGGTCTGAGCCAAAGGAGTGCTTGGTCACCAACGAACCAGCTGCCTGATCCTTTCACTCAAGCAGGCTTTCCTCACTTGATCTGGGTCCACGTCCGAGGGCAGAGGGAGCTTAACGCTTAATTCAGCCCGGCCACTTTTGTTCTTCCCACTAATGGAAGCCTTGTTGAATGGCTAAAGGGACGAGTGCTCGTCAATCACTGGCATTAGTGCCGACCCTCAAAAGGACTGAAAAAGACGAAGAAAGAAGCTTGAGAGAATTAGGAAGGTGCTTCAGAAGTAGAAGCATCAACACACAGTGCATCTCTTTCCCGGGAGGGCTGCTATTTTATGCAAGTGGCAGATGGCTCTAAATAAATCTGAATTTTGCAGAGTGCTGGGAATAAAAGAGGGGACTTCTAAAGAATAATGGCATTCTTTTGTCTGTTCGTCCTCTCTAATTTAAAGGAAAAGTAGCAAACTCATTCCCCCCATTCCCACAAAAATAGTTCCTGCATCTTGAAAATGATCCGGCACAGGGAACTGCGCGTGCGACTGAGGTTCACAACTGCTGAATGTGGAATCTTAATGTTAGATACCCAGAATGCTGCTGCGCTGCCGACTGGAGCCCTGTGCTGCCTTTTGGACCGTGTGTATCCATGTAACTGTGGAGAAATTGCAACATGGTTCGTTCAGTGAAAAAAGTATTTTAAGACTAATTTTCAGGATGGGAGAAGGCTGTGGGACATTGGGACCTCAATCTGCATGAATGGATGGTTATTGTTTTTTTTAACAGTGTGGACAATTGCCCGAGAAATGGACCACTAGTATTAACTGTACATAAGCCACCGCCATGATTTTGGCAGTGAGAAACCAAAATGGGCCCCTGGCCCTCTAAACCTTCATGTGCAGGGAGATCCTCCCTTTCTTCCTTCTTCTCATCAAAATTCCACCTTCTCTGGCAAGGGAGAAATGTCTTCCATTGGATCTGGCCACCTTGGCATCCCTCCACCGCTGCCGTATCGATGTCTCTACAGTTTCTGTGTCTCTCTGAGCAGGAGGGGGGGCTTCTGAACAGAAAGGCTCGCCCGCCTCACCGTGTGGGACAGTGGCACCATTCTGCACGAGCAAAACATCTGGGTGCACTAGGATCCCCTATTGCAGCTTGCAAGTTATGGGGAAGCCCATGCAATTGTTTTCCCTAAAATGCTTTGTCCCGTATTGAATTTTGGTGGAAGATACACACAGCTATACTTCCAGCCGTCATCAGAAAGAAAACAGGCCCCAGGCGGATGGTAACCTTTGGCCTTCTCTGTGTTTCCCACTCCCGTGTACCGGCACGGCGCAGCCCTGGCCCCCAGCACCGGCTGCTGGCTAGAGGGACCAGGGCCGTTCTAAGGGTTGGGAAGCAGCCCTTCGAGGTGGCGGGACGCCCTGGTGCCCAAATCAGAGGCTGCTTTACTCCCTGCTGCTGAGGAGACAGGTGGCGAAAGGCACCGGGAAGCACCTTGGTTTTAATACAATGTTTTCTCTGGCCCCGCTTGCTGTAACGGCTTGGTGCTGAAATTAGTTGGCCAGGAAGCCCGGCGAATCTCCAGGCACTGCACGTTCATCTGCCACACTTCCACACGCTCTGTGCTCTTTCTGGGAGCCAAAGCACGGGCCCGGACGGAAGACGAAGCAACTTTATGGGATGCAAATGCAGTAGGCAAGGGAGGGAAGGAGCAAGGCAAGGCTGAGAGTTTGCATTCCAGACAGACGCTCCTCGGCCTTTCTCATCTTCAAGCTTCTCCCTAGCACAACAACTTGAAATTAAGCAGGTTCATTCTATGCAGCGAAGGGCTGCCACGTGAGCCACGGACCCTTTGTTCAACATTTGGAAGTAAAGCCAACTGCCTGAGCTCCTCCGAGAGTAACGGATCTGCCTTTCCTCCCGCCTCTCATGCCGAGGGGGGCTTTGGCTGCAGCACAGACGTGGCAGGGATCCTGCAGGTGGGGAAGCAGCTCTCTTGGCGGCCTCGGAAAGCCAGGTTGCCCTGCGTGGCTGCTTATCTGCAGCAGCCGTGCAAATGCCACCCGTGAAGTGGTGGGTGCAGTAGTGTTCCTAACCCTATGGAAGACTTTCTCCGGGGAGCCGGCGCCCTTTCCCAAGATCCTCGATAGCCGGTCCTCAGCACGGAGAGCCCCTCATCTCTCCAACTGCCCTCTGCCCTGATCAGGGTCTCTTTCCTACAGCAGCACTTTCCTGTGAGACCTCCTAGCTCGCCCTTTTAGCTTCTACACAACGCCAGCTTCCCCTTTTCAATTATTATTATTTATTTTTTAACAATAATTTTATTAAAAATTACAGTTGCCAAGATAAAAACTAATACAAACTAAAAAAAGAAAAGAAAAAATAGAAGGCGCAGAAAAGGAAAAAACAGAAAAATAGAAAAGAAATAAAAAATAAGAATATAATAAAGAAAAAGAAGAGGAATATCTAAAGAAATGACTTCCCCCTTCATCACAAGTATCAACAATTTTAGTAACGTATCACCTTCTCTTAAAATACAACAAATGACCTCTTCTTCCCATATCCCATCTCTTGCCTATAAACAAATCCTTAAAGCATTGTCATTTCAGTCCTGGTGTCAGCAAAAGTCCATTAAGGGTGACCAGAAATAACAACATAACTATTTCAACCTTGATCAAATAAACCAACTTCATATTCCTTTTTTTCCTTTTAACAATCTGGATCTTTAATCCCTTCAAATAACGTCCTAGGGCTTGATTTCTTTTCATTTTTTCTTTGTCGCTTCTCATGAGATTCTTCAAAACTTTAACAAGCCTCTGTTGTAAATCCAGTATAGGAAAATTATCCAGGTCACTCTCTTGGTTTGTCATTTGTATATCCCTTTTAACTGTTAAGACATCAGCCAGCTGATATAGGTGGAGGCAGAGAATAAGGAAAATGTTGTGCCAGTGAAGCCACAGGCTTAGTTTGATGGATGAGAGGCACCTGAGTGGCTTTTGCATGCATTTCACAACAAGAAGAGGGTTAGCAAAGAAACCATGTAGGCCACGCTTCTCCTGTCTAAGCTCTCCTGCATCAGTTAGTTTTTTATTACAGTCCAAGCCTTTTATTAAGAGAATGAAGAATGACTGACTGATTAAAGTGATTTATTGCAAGCAGGCAAAGCCATCTATTTCGGTGATATTGTCTAGTCAGAGAATTTAATTCTGTTACACAATCACTTATTTATGCATATGTGGAAATGTAAAACTGTGTGCATCTTCCAAGGGGTCTTCAATTCAGTGAAGCTTCAATCTCATCCTCTCATCAAAGCAGATTCATGAGGCAAAGAGGGAATCCAGTACTTTGCAGTTTCTGCTGTTCTTGCCTTGCTTCTCCGATGGAAACAGGCAATATATCATACTGCAATTTCACGTCCATTTCTGGAGAATGGGAGGTATGTTGAGTGCTGCACTCGGCTCAGAGATGAGAAGCTGGCAATGAGTTTTATCACCTCATTAAGCCCTACCTTCTGGAGTTCTTCTGCCTCAGATAGTCTGTGGTTCTTCTCTTGTCCCGGGCCTTGTCTGGGACTGGGTTATTTTGCAAAGTGTTCTGTCTGGGGGGAGAAGAGTGAACATTTTGTTCCATTGCTCTTCCTTGTTTCTCCTTGGGTGTGAGTATGCCCCTGGACAGGATCCTCCATGGGATGGTTCTTCTTTCTGGAATAACAGCCCAGGGGTTATGGTAGACTCGAAGTTACCATTCATGGCAGCATTTCCCCCTCTCTGTTTCCACAGTGCTATGAAGACTCAGGGGGGCTGTGGTTTGCAATGGCCCAGTAAATGTCTGGGTGGGTCTCATCTGCCCCCCCCCCCCCCACAAGGCCAGCCGGCTGAAGCCTGCCCCCTCAATCTCAGTCTTTCAGCTCTGAGCTCAGATTGTTTGTAACGTTAGGCTCAATCCAGTCAGTCAGAATACAGGTGTTTAAGGCGAACATTCTACCGTGAAAGTATTGGTACCCCGAGTCCTTTCCAGCCTCCATTCCTCTGTAGCCAAATTCCTGTAATTCATGGAGCCCAGTCTGGAGAAGATATTCTGGGGCCCTCAGGTGCTGGACTGTAATTTCTACATCTTTGGGGATGATGCTTCTCTAAAAGGCACCAGATTTTCTATCCATGTGTTACTTCATATCAATACCACTTATAGGAATTACTCCAGAAATGGGCTGCCGGAGCCAGAGGTCAAATGGCTTCCAGCTTTCTCCTTCCTTTCTCTTGGGGCCCAGTCAGATGGCAGATAAATCTTAACTACATCCTGGCAAGGCAATTCTGTCTTCCATTACTCTTCCAGGAACACACACACACACACACACACACATACACAGAGCAACTGACCCATAAAATGTTCTGTCTCATCAGAAGGCCCTAAAAGGATGTAATCCTGGTCCCAAAGGATCAACTAGTGCAAAATATTTTATGCTTCAACTTCTACTTCTTTCTTCTCTGTTTTCAAGGGGCAGAAAGCTCTCCAAATTGTAAGAAAGTCAACATCCCCATTCCCCAGCATCAAAGAAAGATGAACTTGTAATGAGATTTGGTTTGCTTTCTTATTCTGGATGTGTCTCTTTCTTCTGTTAAGGAAAGCACGAAAGACTTGAAACATAAAAGGGTAGCTTTGGGACGCTTCAAAGAAAAAAGGAAAAAACCCCATCTGCTTAAGTTGTTAGCTGTATTTACAAAGAGCTTCCACCCAAAGGTTAAATCTTGATAGTGCCAACCTTTCATTGCAGAGAATAAATATCTCCAAGAGGGACATTCCCTTGCAAGGAAACCATTAACATGGAGGGAATTTTGTAATTTCATTTCATTTTGTCTACAGAGAAGGAAGAGGACAGGTTTCTGTCAGAAGGCTTTGGCAGATCACCTTCACTCCTGACAACCACCTAAAGTGAAGAAATATGATAGTAATGAATTTCAGCACAAAAAAAATTCTGTCGTAATGATAAAAGCACGATCTTGTGCCTCTGGCTGCGATGTGCAACAGCCACAATTGCAGATGTGTTAATGGCCTCTCATCTTTTTGCTGCAGAGGAGAATCTCAGCGAACCCAACCGTGCCGGGGGGTGGGGGGAGACCCAGCACAGGGCCCGAGGATCAGATGGGCTGGAGGAAGCCGAGAGGCTGAAGCCCCCAGCCCTTTAACTCAGTTGTGCAATGTGTGCAGATCAGAGGCACCCTGATCCTCATTAGGTTGGCAACTGGATCTCTGAAAGGGAACCAGCTAGAAGGGGTCTGAAGTTGGTCGAATTGACCCGAAATTGCCGCATATCCAGTCTTTTTATGAAATGTTTCCTTGAGGCCAATAAAACGTCTTCTGCTTGAGAGGCCATTAATGTATTTGCAGTTGTAGCCACTACACATCATAGCAAGTGAAACATATTGTCCCTACATTTCAGCCTTTTGATTACTTATCCCTTGTGCATCCCTGAGCGTGTCACTTCTGGACATTGATTTAAGTCACACGCACGCACAGTTACATGATCAGAGAGAAATAATTGCTGGAAGGGATCTGGTATTCACCACGTTACTCTTGATGAAAGCAGTTTTCACAGCTTAAAAGAATATGGACAGCTTATTAGCAGGCTAATTAATGCTGTTATAATTTGCAGGATCGTGTAATAAGAAAGGATAAGATAATATAGAGAGCCAACTTACGGACGCCACCCGCAACAACACAGCCACCTGGGTGCACCAAGAGGAACGGACACGTTGTGCCATCTCGCCCTCCTGTCCCCACCCTGGCAGGGCCACCCATTGCCCACCAGCTTCACAAGGCGCTTTCCCTGTCTGTGACCTGCACACCGTGAGAGAAAGGGGAGAGGTTATTCTTGCCCCCATTTTTCTCCCTCTTTACCTCAGCAGTGAGGATGAGCGTTAGGGACAGAATGCTTTTTCCACTTCAAGAATAAAAACATGCCCAAATGTTGCTCTGTTTCTCAAACCAGGAGTTTGGGAGGGAAGGTGGAGTTTACCTCTGTGTTTTAGGTGGACATTGCAAGAAGCAGGCCTCCTCCGAAAAGCCCGTGTGTGTTCAGAGCCCCCCAACAGATTTCGCAAGGCTCTGCAGGCAACTCCAGCTGTGCCCAAACAACTGCTCCCCTCCCCCCACATCCTTCTCTCTGGCGTTCCATAGCTAACCTTGGCCAACCTGCAAAAGCTGAACAGGGTGGACTGGTTGGTCTATGGATCACACACACACACACACACACACACACACAATATGCAAGGCAATGCCTGTCCTGAGAAGGGGCAAAGGACTTCTGAATTGTTGCCAAGGAAAGTTTGTGTGTGCCTTGAGCAACAGTGTCTCCCTTTCTCCTCTTCTGCTTTTGGAAGGGGCAAGGGCAATAATGCCACCCCTCAATCCCATGCAGTTTATTTCTTGGTCCCAATTACGCACCCCCCCCCCCTTTCTCCGGGTGCTCAGGGCCACATGTGTGAGGCGTTCCCTTCTTTTTATCCTCACAAACCATGAGGAAGGGCGGGCTGAGCAATAGGAACTGCCCCAAAGGAAAGGTCTGTGGCTGGTGGGGGACTTGGATCTGCCCTCATCCCACTCTTCCTTAAGAGCAATCCTAAGCAGAATATGATGAAACGAGGGACCAGTCAAAGGATTCTGACTTAGCCAAGCTTAGAGCAGATGTAGTTAAACCAGTGGGACAGAGATTAGTCAAGCCTAAACCTAAGTAAACCTGGGTGCGATCTAAAGACACTGCAAACAGTTAGCTGCTCAGTGCCCAAGCCTGTGTCCTCACCTTCAGTCTGCTCTTATTCCTGAGGACACTTTCAGGAAGGAGCAAAAGTCCGTCCCCTCCAAAATAATGAAAAGGCTTTTCATCTGAATACAGAAAAGCAGGAATTTTGGAACCATAATTGTAATGCAATTACGACAGAAAGCCCTTCTTCTTTTTTTTGTCAGAATAATTACATATGAATGCCTGGCTCTAAACTAAGTTAATTCTTGTTTGCATTCTTGCATCTTTCTGCAGGCTTCAAATTCTAGATGTTAAAGTGCTTGGCTCTATCCACACACAGTGTATGAACACAATGAATGAACTGGAGGATTCCAGTCAAGGGTACCTAAAGGAATGGGTGTGCGTGTATCTGGCTTTGGGATTGGGGCCAGCACACACACAGTCCCCTTCATTTGGTCTGCCCTGAATGCCCTTATCTGGCTGACAACTTGATCAAGATCTTGAGCACAGCAGCATTTGGTGCACACTGAGGGTAGCTTGAATGGGTCAGTTCAGTTCCAGCCATGAAATGTGATTCCATCCAAATTTGAATGATTGAATCTACATCTTCTTTGCCTTCTGGAGCCAATGACTTATATAATCTGCAGAGAGAATAGCTGAATGCAGGAGACAGGAATAAGGAAAATTAGGTGCAAGGCGTGATTGAGGCTCTTGGTCAATGCGTTTGATATTCATCTCCTTCCTGGAGACACTTCACGGAGTGGCATTGTTTGTTGAGAAGGTGTACCGCATAACCCAACCTCGTCCATTCCTTGTGTCACAAACAGATGTGGGAAAGGAGAGGATGGTGAAGAGCTGGGCAGGAGTGAGCGTTCTGGTTTGCTAGAAAAAGCTTGGATTTTTTTTTTAAAAAAATAAGAAAATAAAAGCTGAGTTCCTTCAGGAACACCTTTTGAAAAATGAATTTAGGAAGTAATGTTCAAAATATCAGCACGTGGTATAGGCAACTTCCAAATGTGGTGGCTGCCTCTTCCTCCCCTTCTCCCCCATCATTGCTCTTTCAGTTGGCCTGTCTGGAGCTGAGCTGTGACCTGTTCAGCAGGCAAGACACATCCTCAGGAACAGAGCAAGAAGTCCAGTCTGTGCTGGGAAGAGGTGCAGCGTCTCATATAAAAATTGGCAGCCAAGTAGTCAGGGGTCCTCAGAGAGGGAGTGGTTCATGCCGGCAACTGCTTCAGATCAGATGGTGCATATTCCTCCTTCAGTGGCATATTTTCTACCTGGTTTCCTCCTCCCAACAACTTTGGATAGAGGTGGGATATTGTGATCACTGTTAACAAAGCCAACGCTTAGTGCATCTATCCTGCATTAGGGATTTCAAACCCCGGTATTATTTCAGTCTACTGTACAGCAGTGCAGAAGACTGAGCCCTGACCTGAATAGCGCATCACAGAGGACAGTGGTGCTGAAAACGACCCCTTCCTGCTTTTGCATATAAACACCGCAAATGAGTGCAGTTGAAGTGGGTCTTATCATATTTTGTTTGTGTGCATGCTCGTACTGCGAGCCACCCGGAGGTGTGTTGTGTGAAGGGTGATTTACTGCAGGCGCAGAACCGCTAGATCCGTTTTCTCCTTCTCTCCGACTAGTGGCAATTACTGACCCTGAAAACAATCAAGGTTGCTGCCCGCCTTCCCCCAAGGCGTCTGAAGGGAGCGCAATGTAGGGTTGTTGTTTTTTTCACTGAACCAGCAACCCGGTCTCTGGGCAGAACTCCTCTTCCCTTCCTCAGCCATGCTCCCCTTCCGCACCTGGCTCCAGGACGGCCTTATCCATCACGAGGAGGACCTCCGCTGGTGGCAGGGAGGGAGTTAGAAGGTGGCCTCACACTGCGAGAAGATGGCAGTCTTGACAAAAACAAAGTTGTTAGGTTTCAGAATGAAACGCTCCTTTCAAGCATGTGGCAAATCTCGGTAAACAAGTGGCACTCTGAAATCGTCTGCTGCCTCACAACCACATTATCCCAGCACCTCGTTTCAAAGGCCAATCAAAAGACAATCAAGCGCAGGAAGCATTTATTGTATATACCGCAGTCTGCGTTTCCAGACCATAAATCTTTTGAAGAAGCTCCAGTAAAATATTCAGGGTTAAATAATACATTTGGGGAGGGGGAGAGAAAATCAGGAGAAGCACGCAATTGAGAAAATATGTATTTCGAGATGACATCAGATGAGAGGGTTCAAAAGATGTCCACAGTATTCAAGTTTATGGTAGGAGAGTTGTTAATTGTTCTAAAAATGGGAGCGATCTCTGGATCCATCCTGCATCTCAGACGTCGAAAGAATTCATGGCAATCAGAAATGCCCATCCATGGCTTATACTTATGGACCAGTCACGAACAACAACACAGAAACAAGGCAGACGTAGGAGAAAGAAGACTATATTGAGGGCCTGTACAGCTAATCTATGGTCCTCTAGATTTGAGGGCAAAAGGAGGTACTGCAACTCCTTCCCCTTCACCAGGCTACCTACGGTACATGGGATGGAAAGCCAAAAAGTTCTAGAGGGCACTAGATTACTTATCCTAACCCCTAGCATGGCCAAAATGTTCCAATAAAGCAAAGAATCAGATCAGGCAAGGATTTGGACAATACAGGTGGTCCCCAAGTTAAGAACGCCCGGGTTAAGGATGACCCACAGTTAAGAATGGAGTCTGTTGTAGCAAAATTCAAGTTAAATACACAATGGTTTGAGTTAAATTACACAATACTACTTATACAATATTATACAATAATATTGTTCCAGCTTACATACAAATTCAACTTAAGGACAGACCTTGGGAACGGAACTCGTGTAGTAACATTCTACTCCTGGGAAAATACAATGCAGGCAATAGCATTTGATTTCAATTCACAAAGACCTTTTGGCATAGTAAAACAGTTCTCACAGTAAGTTACTTTATTGTTCAAGGGTTTTTTAAATCAAATTTTAAATCAACTCAGTTATCTTGCTTGCATTTTAACTGGTATGTTTTCTCACCAAGGATCAACAGGACATCCACTGTTTAGCAACATGAGATATAATGGGAGAGCTCACTTCAGCTTTGTGAGCATACCCAGGGATCAAGGGGTAGCACACGCTCATGGGAATACTAGTTTCAAGCAGGGCTGTGAAGGCTGAAACCCATGAAAACCAAAACATTGAACAGACCATCCAAGGGGATGGTCTCAAAGCATATCACGGAGTTGCAAAGCAAAAGCAAAGCCATTGTGTCTCAAAGAACTGTATGAATTGAAAATTATGCAATGGGCCAGATGTGGCTGAATTATAGCTCCCAGCTCTCCTCACTCTTAGCCATGTTGTATCACAGCAGCACCTGAAGAGTTGTGGGTTCCCCGCTTTTGCTTCAGAAGAGGAGCACAAGACATGGATGCAATTTAGGGTGTCTCTGGGGAACGTCATCACCCTCAGGTCACTTTCAGAAACTCTGCAGTGATGCAGATTTGACACATGATGTGGCCAGAAAACTAGAGGGAGACAAAAAGAGATCCATGAAATATTATCTACTTGGCTTAATATACCAAGAAAAATCTTGGGTAAAGCAGGATGCTGCTTGCTCACCAAATGTCCTATTTCGAGAGCTGGTGTTGTACCAATGGGGGCGAGGCGGCAGTGGCGGCGGCGGTGTCCCTCTGAGATTTTCTTTCCCCTTCATATCTACGTTAGATGATTGCTGCTCTAAAGTCTGAATGGGTAATAATGGATGCGCTCATGTACTTCACAACAGGCCTTTGAATCCTTAATGCTCGGTTCCACTTTTTCACCTGCTCATCAGCAGGTTTCTCCTGGAACATCCCCAAAGGCCACAGCAGCCCCAGATGACCCAGACTTTGCTCCACTGCTAGAAACAGTCAAATGGGTCCACCTGCTGGGAAGAAATTGTAGGAGACCCATTTTAGTCTAGGGGGGCAAAAAAATGCTTGAATCTGATAAAGCGTGCTGAAGCTCACAAAAGCTTATGTCCTTTAATAAAATGTGTTGGCTGGAAAAGGTGCTTAGTGATGCCCAGTTTTCTGCTGGGAAGAGAAATGCTCCTGTATTTTTTTCTACAATTCACATTCAGTGGGATGAAAAGAATTTAGAAACTCTTTCAGAGGAGGAGAGACTTCTGGAGGAATTCTCCTGGCTGGAGTGTGATCTTTCTGCACTAATTTGGTGATCAAGTGGCTCAGAGGCCCCTGGGAATGTCCTGCCTGACATAGTCCTCTCCTCTCTCTGGGCCTCTGCAGCCTCCTGACCGCCTGGACTTCTGTTATGTCCCAGGAGATGATCCCAGGAGGAAAAGTCTTCCCAGGCAGCTGGAGAAACTCTCTCTCTCTCTCTCTCTCTCTCTCTCTCTCTCTCTCTCTCTCTCTCTCTCTATATATATATATATATATATATATATACACATACATACATACATATATACACTGTGTGTATATATATATATATATATAGAGAGAGAGAGAGAGAGAGAGAGAGAGAGAGAGAGAGAGAGTTAATTTGGAACGTTTTAAAATAATATTTTTATTAAAGTGTGTGTGTATGTATGTGTGTGCGTGCACGTGTGTGTGTGTGTGTAATACAAAACTAAAAGACCTACAAACAGAAAGAAAAGAAGAAAAGAAGAAAGGAAGAGAAAAGGGAAAGAAAGAAATATAAAAGGCCGCTCCCCCCTCCCTCCAAACAAGTATTTGCATTAACAGTAACCTAACACCTTCTCTAATATTTCCAAAAAAAGCCTCTTCGTCCCCTTTCTCATCCCTAAACAATAACCAAATTATGAAAGATATTCAACAATCTAATCAGCAAAAGCGTTCAGAGTGCCAGTGATAATAGACTATATATTTTAAGCTTGAACAAATATTTTGTATTTTAGCTTCTAAATTTAAACCTAAAAGATCTCTCCCCTTAAGCATACAAAAGACCAATAATAATAACATATGTATTTTAAACTAAACTAAATACATCGCTTTTACAGGTATAAGTCATTGTCTTACAGGCCTGATCAGAGAAAAAAAAAATCAATATTAACAATCCAAAATCAAAACATAGACAATTTAACCCTGATCTGATAATTCCACTTTTAATTCCTTTCTCTACTTTTTGGAAGGCTCCATCTTCAGTCTCTTCTCCAAATAAAACCCCAAATAGTAATCTCTTATCATTCTCTCCCTGTCCATTTTCAGAAAAGGTTTCAAAGATTTGGTGTAGGTTGAAAATAGAATAACTCTCAAAATGACTCTTCTGGTCCGTTAGAACTTCTCTCACAGCTGGAGAAACTCTTGAAGACTTTGTCTTTACACTGGAGATATTTGGAGAAATGGCTTGCTCAATTTTATTTTTCTTTATGGGAAGTTCATGCCCAGCTCTTGGACTAGACATTTGGTCTCTAGAACCTCAGAGAGGTGTCTCTCTCTGATGGAAGTGCAAGCAAAACACAGCTTCAAAGCTCACAACATACCTGTCTTCACTCCCTGTTTCCTGTTGCCTCACTACTGTATCCTCTTTCAGCAGTTCTAAAACCTGGATGAAGCTTCTGCTCAGTTTCTAGCTAGCAGCACTGTCTGATGAGGCGGCAAAGCCAAGGGTGTGGCTTCTTCCCACCAGTGGGGTGAATTGTGTCCCTGTGCAGAACGAAGCTCCTTGCTCAGGCAAGCCAAGCCAAGCCACCTCATCCAGGCCTATGAGATATTATGGCTGATAAAGCCTTCTGAGAAATACTTTAGTCCCAAGCACTTAGGCAGACTCAACCTCTGGAAGGCTCAGCACGGCTTGGAAGACCCAGCTGAACAAGGCATTAGATGAAAGATTTAGATTAGTAAAATAATAATGAAGAGAGGACACTAATACTCAGGACTGAAGCTACTCTGTGTGCTGGCTACTATGGGAACAGTCTCCCTAGGTCTAAATCGAGAAATCTATCCAAACAATGAATGAGAATCAAAGCGTGGCTGAAACAGAATTGTGTGGATCAGTCCTGCCCAAACTCTCAAGGAGCTTCTTAATTGCCTGCAACTATTTATATGCAGTGGATTGTCTCATCCAACACAACTGTCATTTCTGAATATATGGGCTCAGAACTGGAGTAACCATGTACTCTTCCCCATGTTTCTTTAGGGAGCTTATTGCCCTGGTCATATATTTTTTTCTAACCACAATTAAAATCCTTCACAGAAAATCTTATCGTATGAAATAAGGAGCACATATTTGCAGAATGAGAATATGTGGAAGGCGTGACTGCCCCACAGCTGGATCTCACTGCTGGGATGGCTGATGCCAAAACAGATCCATCATTTCCTCTACGAACATAGGGGGCATCTTTCAGAGGCTCTAATAGTGCCTGACTTTGAAAGAATGATCACTCTGTGTCTGCTCTGAGATAAAGACATCAGGCAATGGTCCCATAGTAATCTCAATCAGCAAATCGATCTTCTTTCTCTGTGGAATCAAACCCAACAGCTGGCTTCAGGACCGGGCCACCGAATACAGATTTTTGCTTCATATCGAGCAGGGTGGGACTTGGTAATATCAGATGATTACCAAAATCTTCAGGATCATCTGCAATGCAGCAAAACTTGTAAACAAGGCATGGTCTTGTCTCTGAAAATCTTCCTTGGTGATATTAACAGACAGTACATCAACTTTGTGCTCCAGTAGGAACAGTGTTTGCATAAAGCATCCTAAAAGTTTGAAGCTGATAGCTACAGTTTAGGAAAGGGACCTGTCAGCTTTGATTTTGCTGGTTCTAATTCTTACGATCCTAGATCTGTTTGGTCCTATTTGCCCATTAGGAGAAATGCACATTTGTTTTCTTACACATTTGTCTTCATTTCCATATTATTGTACATGCTTTTCCTGGTATATACTCTTACTGCAAATTATTTCTCCAGAATACCGTATGTGGGATTTTAAAATATATTTTGGGGCTTCCCCCCCCCCCCCTTGGAACTGCACTGCAACACTCTGAATTTCAGCTTGTAATTATATTTCAGTTCAAAGATGGGTTCAGGAAATGTCTTTGTAAAATTGCAGATAAACAATTCTACCTTCTTTAATATGGTTAGACCAGAATCTCTGATGAACTCATTCTTCATACATTCTTCCTCTGCATTAAGAGCCCCAAAGCATTACAGAGGCATAATTTTGGGTGCTGCTCTGCAGAGAATGTATTTTGTAAATAAATATTCCACTGTGGGGACGGTGGTGTGGTGGTGGTGCATTCTGCAAATCAAGGAGCCTCTTAAGCAGGAGTCAAATGTTAGACTATCATCACAGGAATTCATGGATCATTCTCCCTGCCCCAAGTTTTTCCAGCTATATTAAAGTCTCTTTTACTTTCCAGAGTACTTGGGGGGCGGGGGGGGGAGTTGATTGGTTGGTTGGCTTCAGAATTGGTTTAGATTAAAGTTGTTGGCAATAATAATAAAATGCCAAGGCAATGGCCAAGTGGCTAGATGCCTTTCATACAATTACTAACTGCATCCTGGTTTTTAAAATGTTAAATAGCTGTCAGCCCTCCAGGTAAACCAGACAGGAAACACGGCCACTTCCACATTAACAGAATCTTGCAAGTCTGAAAGTACAAACCTCCCACCATCCCTGTTTACCATCTGATCAGTTAGGGTGGGACCTTCCTGAGTTTCTTTCTCTGTCCGTTACTCAGCTGGGGGCTTCTCCCCCTCTTATCTGACTGTTCCCTAGGCAGCATCTCTTCCCCCGTCTTCCAAGGCCATTCTCACATCCCATTACAATAGCTGGGGGGGGGGAGGGGGGTATCCCTGAACTGCTACCTTGCCAACCCTCCCTGCCTGCTGTGGAGAAGACTCTATTTGCACACAGGGGCAACCTTATTTTTACATGATACCAGATCTATTTCTCTGTCCAACATCTAGAAGAGGCCTCTCTGATCACGGACCACCTTCCTTCTGCTCCTCTGCATAATGTGGCTTCACAGTAAAGCAGAATGTCTTTTCTACAGTGAATCAGAAGTACAGTATGATTTAAACAACTTTACTGTCTTGCCCAACGGAACAGCGCCAGACACACGGTTGCTTCTCTCACAATGACATTTCCTGGGGTCCTTTAAGGCAATGTTTCTCAAAGTGGGGTCCAAGGATCCCTGGGGGTCCCCCAAGACCCTCTCAGGGGTCCACAAAATAAAAAAAAAATTATTTGCCATCCTACGTTGAAAGATAATACAATATTAAAATCCCATCAAACAATTGTGAGAAGCAGAAGTAGCAGTGAATGCATCAATTTTAATTTTTGATGTGGTAAATATTGAAAAATGTAACCCATACAAACAAAAGCTCTTTTGGAGTCCTCCGTTATTTTTAAAAGTGGGAAGGGGTCCTGAGAGAAAAAGTTTAAGAAACATTGCTTTAAGGAAGTTAATAATGTGAGAAATAGTATCTTTAGCAATGTGGTATTCAGGGTCAAACACTGGCATCTTCTCAACTGATTAGAAACCACATGTATTCCTACTTGGTTGCTCACGTTTTTCTAAGAGGGATGGGAACATAGCAAACGAATCATGTGTCCCTCATTATCTTCGGAGTATTTAATCTAAAGGAGGCTTGAAACAATCATTAGCATTATCCAAAGAGAAAAATAACCATTTCAAAGAGGTTTTGTGCGTAGATCTGATGAATTCAAATTGGAGGAAGCTGCAGATACATCCATTTCATTTCTCATTGTTCAATCAAGTGAACGTCCAATAATAGTTTCTGATAAACATGGGACAGTTACTGAAGACGGCAGCTTTGCATGGGCTCTCTGTTTGCAACATATTTTAAGGCTCCTTCCTTGAGAATTCTTGATAGATGCTCCCTCTGCCCGCCTTCCCTAGCAACAATGATCTAAAATAGGAGGAGGAATCACCTAATATGATATCCAGACATGATCACATGCTACAACTAAGATCAGTCTAAGAGAGGCAGCTGGTAACTTTTCTTAACATTGACCCAGAATGGCTATTTGGGGGGAGTAGGACAAGATTGTCACAACATGTAGCTCTTTCCCCCTCCCCATCTGGATTGCAGTGCTCAGGGTGCGAGGAACAGGAGGCCGTTGAAGACTGCTTGGACCACCCTTTTGTCTCTCCCAGACATCCCCAGTGAGAAGAACGGGGACTTCTGCTTGATCATGATCCCACTCATTCCTGTGTGCCTCTCTGCTTATATTGATCAACTTTTATGCTGCTGAATCCATTCAGACTCCCAGTGGCTGCCAACAATGAGAAAAATCTATAGAAAATTATTGCATCAACAGCCATAGCCTCCAGATCAAACCAGAACTCCCAGACAGTAGCACAATACAAAACCAGCCCAGGGGTGAACTCTAACAAATGCAGCCTCAGGAACCAAGCCATTGGCCCCCAGTCTTGGTCATGGTGGGAGGGGGCAGCAGCCGAGGACGTGGAGATCCCCCAGGCAGAGGTTCTGCGCGCCAGCGCTTTAGGAATCCTGGCACCTTGTGCTCCATAAACCTAATAAAGCACACCTCTCTCTCTCACACACACACACACCCACACGCGCACACACACGCCCCCCCAACGTGGGGTGGTAAAACACCTTTGGCCACATTTTTTTCTAAGCTAAACACAACTGTAGAAATGCATACTGTAGATGGTGGCTGTTATACACCACTTAGGTGCAACGTTACAGGAGAGGAATCAGCCTTGTACACCTGATGGACCATCCATTGCTTTTAACTTAGGAGGTTTAGTCAATGTAGCTATACAATGCAGAGAATCTGCCAGACAGTTTTTTCTTTCAGTTCTGATGTCAAATCTGGATTTAAAAAGGAAAAGAATTCTAGGTGTGAAGGGTTTGTTTTTATTTTTTTTTAATCAGAGTGGGAAAAATGTCACTGTGACACCACACTGTGTGGTGCTGTCAGAATGGCATATACAGCTGATCCTGCCTTAAACTCTCAAAGAAAAGAGAGACCCTGTTAAACTGGCTAAAGGCATCTGAAGAGTCCCCCAGTGGGCAAACTGGTCATGCCGAGTCTCCTGGTGGTGCTCAGTGCAAAGCGATGTGCTGGAGTGAGTCTCAAGGCCTTCAGTGGATTTAAAAATTGCCTGCAAGTTCCTGCCCTAAATGTGTGTCCCTCAACGCCCCCACGTGGATAGGTGGGCCCTGTGGCTCCTGAGAAGGGCTTTTTGCACATAACCAAAGGAATCTGGCAACGCTGCTCCGCAGGGGCTCTCTAACGTTCGCTGGGCTGTGATTCCAGCACGGCCCGCTGGTGCCAACCGTCTTCCATTTCCTTCTGGCTCCTGAAGCATCATTATAAAACTAGCAAGGGGCAAATGAAAGGATACGAATGTGTGGTGCCCTATTATATGTATTTCCTGGGGTTTAAAAAATAAGTTTGACTCTTTTATGTTTTAACAGTTAAAATTATTGGACACCACAGTTCTTGCTTCCTTGGATTCTGAACAGAATGTATTAATAATTCACAACCCCCATATTATGTTGCCATTACTATGATTTCTAGTTATCTTTAGAAGATTGTATTTTCAGTTTAACAATTCTCATGGGAAACTAAGCAAAACCTAAGTTTAACAGGCTTTTCTTTTCTGCCTGCAATGCTTCCATTACATCCCCCACACCTCCATTTCCTGCAGAGAGGAGATGCTCTTCTTCTTCCTAGCCCTGCTTGGACTCTAGTGAGATCTGAACCCACAAAGCAGATTTTTCATTTCAAAGGGCCTATTAAATGTCTGTCAGGTCTGGATTATTCCTGTCAACACTGAGCACTTTTTTATCATCAGACAAATCACATGTCTTGTTGGCTGCAGATCCTCTTGCCATCTGCCACCACCTAAGTTCCTGTTTCCTAAAACTCTCTTCCATGTCCACTTAAGGTGGTCAGTGTATGAATGATCACAGTCTGTTCTTTTCTCCACCGACCTAGAATCCTGGTCAAATGGAGTGGGTGCCATGAATCTCTGCTCTAAAAATGAAGGTGCTTAGAATGTGGAAGCCACAAGAATGGTGAGTTTGACTACAAGACTCCAGACAGCCACTCCAAGCCAACAAGGAGATAAAGAAAAGCTAAACTCTCGATGGCCAGCTTGTTGTCTGGATTTTGTAGCCCAAATATAGTAGCCCTATGTTTCTGTGAGGTTTCATGAGAGCTAAGCTTCATAACAGCTAGTTTGGTGTAGTGGTTAAGGCATCAGGCTAGAGACTGGGAGACCTGAGTTCTAGTCCTGCTGTAGGCATGAAAGCTGGCTGGGTGACCTTGGGCCAGTCCCCCTCTCTCAGCCCACGCTCAGGCGTCAAGCCAGTCAATCGATTCCTGTCGCAACCAACGGATCAATGTTCAGCTGATCCGAAAAAAGCAGACCCTGCACATGTGGGAAAAGTGCTAGGAAGAAAAAAACATCTACTCTTCCTCAACATTACTGGATTCTTCTCTGCGAATTCTCATATCTAGCTCTGCCCTTAATCAGTGCTAATAGCTCAATCTCATGACCATCGTAACCCATCAAGATGTTCCTTCTGCCGTTGTTTGTATATTTTCCCCTCCTTCGTTTGCATTGTCCTATTGACTTTAAGGCTTACTTGTGTAAAGAAATGTATTTAAACTTGCACAAGAATGTTGTATGGAGGAGAAGGAAGTAACAAGACACGAAAGACATGGCTGTGTTGCCCTTCTGCTGACTGCAGCACTTTTAAAATAGAGTGCCATTGCCCTTTGCCCTGCCCACACTTGCTGCTAATTGTCAACTGCCCCATTCAACATCCCTGAGGGAAAGGGCACCTCTCCTCTGCACTGTTTTTCTCTGCTGTCTGGAGACAGGAGGAGAAATGCAATCACACGCATCAGTGTGCATAGCAACAATGGCTCCTGAGCAAAAGCAGGCATGTGGGAGGACACCAAGGCAGGAAAGACCAATCTGAGGAGCCGGGGCCCAGCCCTGAGGCCACGGTAGAATAGTTTCCTACCACCCGCAACCAACCACAGACTCCAAAGCAAGGCCAGCCACTCCTTCTGCAGCCAAAGAGATCCATGTCCTATTTCTTGCCAATATCTCTGAGAGCTTCTGGGGTAAAAGCCTTGGGTTGGGCCCACTTCGGTACTGAAGCAATGCCTCTCAGCATCGTATCTGGGATGAGCTCGGTGGTCTGGTTCTCACCACGGCTATGCCATTCCTGGTCCTCTCTGGGTTTCTGTGCTGTTGTGACGGCAGGATAGGCAAGGTGACATCTCTGGAAAGCCCTGTGTTTGAGGTTGTTTAAAGACAGAAAATAGGTTCAGGAATTGCATCCTCGGGGCCAGATTTTTGTGGACCGAGAATTATAGATAAGGCATGTTCTATCTACTCCCATGATCTTCCGTAAAAAGACCTGCGTCTGAAGGGTTCACGAGATGGAAACAGAATTTCCTCAAAGCCCAGGAAGGTTTACTGGTATTTGTGCTCCCTCCTCCTCCTCCTCCTCCTCACAGCTATTCTTCTTCTTTGAAGAAAGTGGGAGGAAGCACAGCTTATTAAAAACAATGACAACCTGTAACCCAGAACGAAGGAACCAAATACCAAGAGAAGCGAATATGTGTAGCTCAGGGTTGAACTGTGGAGTCCTTGGGGGTCTCTGAGCTTGGCTGTCTTCTTGCAAACGTTTCAGCAGCACTTCAAGGGTCGGTGTGTGTTAAGTTGGTGTCAGACTCTCTGCTCTGTTGGTCTCGGGATAAGTGGTGGGGAGGGCGAGAAGCATCCAGGTCCCCCTGCCCTTCTCTCCCACGTGACAACGACTAAAGCAAATGACTTCCTCACAACAGGCATTTTCCTGGTAGACTTTGCTGATTCCTGGTGGCACCAGGGAGCCGGAGGGGGCAGGGAAGAGAAACATGGAGCCAGACGTCTCTCATCTCTTGCAGCTCCAAAGGATACACTTCACACACACACACACACACACACACACGCACACTCCAACTATCTTCATCTCAGTGGGTACTGTAACAATACACAATTATTTTCATTTGTTAGTCATCAACTGTAACTGAAAACTGCACGTGGGTTTTTTTAGGGACAATTTGCATAAAAGTTTGAAATCACACAGTTAGCATAAGATCCTATGCCACAGTTAGCATAATATTTGAGAGGAAAACAGTGCTCTTTTAACCAATTTCTTCATATATATACGTGCGTCTCCAGATATGTAAGCCACAAATTATTGTTTTAAAAAATGCTGTAACTTACACAAGTTACTATCATTACTGAATCTGTTCTTGACAAAAATACTAAGTGGCTTTTTCTACGAGAATTCAAACCAGTAAAAACAAATATACTCCAACCCCTTTCATCACCTCTGTGAAGGAGCTGCTTAAAAATACAGGAGCCTGTGATATCCTAGGCATGCCATATCCTCCGATCCAAACTCTCAGTATTATTCAAGAAAATACAGTGGTCCTGACCTTTGGAGACCCCAGGGATTTCTGCAAAAGCAACGCCTGGCATCTCACACTCTCCCAGCCTCCTGGGGCCCTGAGAAGCCAGAGGGGCACGTCAAGGGCACAGGAGAAGCTGGCTGCCAGGCCCAGGAGTGGCTCCCATGTTAAGCTTCTGGTGCCCCAGAGGACCAGGCCCACCCCCCTTCCCTTAAGCCAGGGATTTAATAGAAGAACATAAACGTTAATTACCTTGAGAAGTCAAAGGAGGCATTTGGACAAATATCCCTCATTTCTGCATGTCTGCAAGTAAACAGAGAATCCAAAATTATTTCTTCAAGGGGAAAAAAGCCTCCTCTAGTTCTTCTCTAGCCAATTATGGAAGCAATCTTATGGAGTATTAATGTCTTTTTCCAGAACAACAGATAATATACGGGGGGGGGGGGGGGGGGGAGATGCTTTTACAGTTCCATTTTCTTAAAAAGAAGAAGAAGAATGTTCAAGACTAATTATGCTCCCCCAATACCCATTTACTTAAAGAAACAGTGGACTGGAAGCACGCAGAGTCCTGCGACCAGGATCACGGCAGCTGGTCCCCTTTTGCTTCCCAGAGAGAAATGGCTTCCTGGAGGCCCTTCATCTTTGACTAAACAAGGGTTGTCTTTGTCTAGCATCAAACTTGGACCAACTGTTTAACTAGACAGTTAAATCTAAATAAAAGCTCTGATGTTTCCACACTGGGAGGGAGGGAGATTTCTAGCCCTTGGGAAACACAGAGGTCTGCTGTACAACCCCATAATAGTAGGTACTTTCAGACTTGAAAGATAACCATGCCCAGCAAAAACAGCCTTTTAAACCAAGAAACCCAAGCTATTTTTCAAGCAGTCCTCTTTTCCTCAAGATGCGGAGAAATTTTTACTGGGCTTGGATGGGAAAATAAGGTCTAGCTATAAATGGTGACGGCCCCCTGGGAAGACAGGATAAAACTGTGATCTATAAATAATCTGAAATAAATATGATTTGGACTGGTCAGCAGAGGAAGCGGAGAGGGAGAGACCTGTTCATTGATTGCTCTCACAGTTAGTGCAAAATCTCTGGGGGAAATTCAGGGCTGCCCTTTGTGAGACATCAGTGTGATAGCAAGCAACATGGGGCTAGGGAAAGCATAGCAAGACAGAGATTCAGAAGCCCATCATGCACAGAGTCTGTGTCAGGAGGCAGGTCCTTGATGAACCCAGTCCTGAAAGGGATTGACTTATGGCTCAACCCAGACCTCCCAGATCTTACTGACCATGGTCCTCCTTGGAAGCCAGAGATGCCATGGTCTTAGCCTTGACCTGTCAGACAGGAAGCAGGACAATTATAACTGCCCTGTGAGATGCCAGAGGATTTCATGCTGCTGGTGTGAGGCTGCAGCTGCCATGACTGGAAATCATGACCCCAGAAAGGGCCACGGTCAAAGCAAGGAGCAGGGGGCCTTCCCACTCAAGGCTGAGAAACAAGCGTTACATGAGAGCAGAAGAAAGGAATATTAGACTTAAATTCTGTGGCTATTCTATAGAGTGGTCCGTAGGAATAGGCTCTGCACTGGCTAGTTTTCATTTTTAAGGTTCTTGGGTCTGCAATAAAGGGAACAAACATATACCATGTCTGAGCTCAACTCTCCTACCGCTAGCTCTAGAGTGCAAGTTGAGTTTCTAAAGAGTGATTTATTGCCATGTCCTGAGGGAGTTCTGAACCGCAGATACTTTCTAAGATCTATGTTATGAAACTTCTGAGACGTTTTCTTAAGTTTGGGGTGGCTTTATGTGCCATTTGTAGAATTTTATAGTTTAGACAACATTGTGTTCCATTACCATCCTTCCTGATTTTTACATGACTTTTGTCGCCTCCTTCTCCTTCTCCTCCTTCTCCTTCTCCTTCTCCTTCTCCTTCTCCTTCTCCTCTCCTTCTCCTTCTCCTTCTCCTTCTTTTTTGATATCAGAAAAACAAATCCTTAAGATGGGGTAGCTCCACATGCTTTCAGGCTGACAGCACTGGGGGGCCATCCATCTAAAAGCACATTTGGATACCACCATTAACCTGACAATCTCCAGACCCAGATCGCCTTTTTTACCACGTTCCATGGGGCAGTGGAAGGCCTGAATATGTTCTGGGGCCTGTGATATTCCGTAAGAAGGAGGGGGAAATAGAAACTCTCTCCACAGAAGATGGAAATATCAGTTGTGGAAATTCCAGCTGGACTGGAAGTTTGTATGCCTCAAAAAGTGGGGAGCTGCAAAAATGAGTAAGCAGGCAAGGCCAGAGCAAGGAGGAAAAAAGGACCCGCAGTAGTAATTTTCCATCTGTTAATTTTAATCAAGTTACAAAATTTGTAGGTAGAGCCATTTGGATAGGTACTGCTATATTATTCAAATGCTTTAAAACATGTCCTCATTGCAATGGCAGCTGAAGTGTGGCAACTCATTGAGCTACTGGGAGCACCTAACAGATGCGCTAAGAAATCTAAATCAGCTTCCAATTTATTTCAGAGCAGATGAATAAATCTATAATATATAAACCTAACACACACTATGGACTAAATTCAGTTTATGAGCTATCTTGAAACATAGCATCATGAATCTCTTTCAAATTAATTTAACTTTAAAAAGTCATCTTGAATAATAAACTCACAGCATGTTCCATCTCAAAAATGGTTTATTTGATTTTGTCATGAACAGCTGGACTTGAGAAAAATTGAAGACTGGCAAAAAACAGTATTAAAATACAGGCTAGAATTCAGCTGGAACAATTTTCACAAATATTTATTCACACATATACTTGAACCATAGATCAGAGTCATAAATAAAGGAATCCGTTTAAGGGAATATATCTTCTTTTTGTATATTTCTTTATATTCTTTATGACTCTAGTATAATTCAAATTTACATGACTGCATCAAAATAAAACAGTTTCAGTAATACAAATTATTGTTGAAACACCCTGTTTCTCACTATATTTGTACAAATAACTTTGGATACTTTCAACTGTACGCAGACAGCAGTTAAAGGAGATCTACTTTAAGTTTTAAAATATAGCAGACAATAACAATAGATATTCACAATGAAAATCAGTCTGTAATTTTTAGATGAAGGTTGCAGTCTTATAATCAGTTAGTGGACAGAAAGTCCCACTGAAATTAGTAGGAATTAGTTTTGCAGAAGCCTGGGTGAGATTGCATGCCAGCAATTGAAGGCTGATTTCATCCGTGGTAGATGTTGACTGCTGAGTCTAAGAATGGCACTCACGTGTGTTTTTTAACCTATTTGGCTTCTGTGTGAATAGTCATATGCAATGAAAAAACATTAAAGATCGCTTTAAAGCTGTAATTGTGTTGTAGTTCTAATTGTTGTTAAACTGTCGGGGTTAAGAGAGTCAAGCACCGTGACCAAGTTGTCATGGCTTTACTCAATGTCGTGGACTCCCGAGCAGCTAGAACTGCTGGGAATTTGGAGCAGAACCTGTTCTCAACAGGCCTGTTCTTTCTAAGCATACACAAATACATGTTTTCTTTTAAAATTTGAATTTTTTTTGTCAGGGGAAGAGTGTTGAGCAACTTATCACTGGCCACTAGATGGCCTCTGTATCTTGGGATTCCTCGTGGTGGCACGTTCCTTCACCCAACAAGTTGTCAACACATATGGATTCTGTTTTGTTTTATGTCTTCATTCATTCATTTAGAGAGCTATTTGGAGAACACCTAGTTTCTTCAGGAATCAGGATGGTTTACAATGCCATATAATTTTTTTAAAAAATAATTAAATGTTTAGTTAAGACTCTTCATGGTAACATGGACGGAGTTCTGTCTATTTTTCCCCATACAGACAAAGCAAAGCAATGACTCAAAAAGAGAAATAAAGTTCAGGGACCTATTAACACGTTCCAGCATGAATGCAAGTATGTTCGGCATCACTTAAAGTGACAAAACCAAAGCCCAGGAATCAGTAAAGCAAAACAAAAGCGAAACAGCACGTGGCAAGATAGTATAAAAATCAGAAACTACCAGAGGATCAAGTGTTAGGCTGTGTTTTGCTTCTGAAGTGAAGGATGGGCCCCAACCAGCTTTTGCTGGGACAGTGTCCTGGGGTGCCCCATCGAGTCCTCAACCAGCAGGAGCTCCTGCAGGGAGGGGGTCAGAGAAGCCGAGACGGGGGCCGCTGCCACGTGATCAAAGCCCCGCCCCTTTTCATCTGGGCTGGGGATCGGGCTGGCCGGGGGCAGCAGGGCCTTGAAGTGCAGGCCGACATCATCTCCTGCGTCCCTGTCAGCCGTGTCTTCTTATTACAAAGCTGTTTTTATTCATCCTCCTGCTCTCAAACAGGTGGTCACGTAAAGCCGATTTTCTTCTTGAAATACAGACTTCGGGGCAGATGTCTAATGAAATTCTCCCCCCCCCCCGTTGCACTTACGCATGATTGAAAAGAACAGCTCCAGAACAAGAAACCGCTTCTTCTTTTGTAACGCTTGCATGCAGCCGGTCTCCATGAACAGGAGGTGGGCAGGCATGAAAAACGCAAGGAGGGAAGGAGCCTGTTCTCAGGGAGCGGTCCGGAAAGCGAAGATGGCAGCCGTGACAGGGCAATTGGGCCTCTGCCTGGTGTGTGTGTGTGTGTGTGTACGCTTACATACATACATACATACATGCGTACAAGTCAACTTCACTTTTTGGACCACATCCTGCAGGCATCTCTGAGGAAATAATTTATCGTGTAGATGCCCCCATGTGTTTTGGACAATTCTTTTATCAAAGGCATGGTGTTTACCAGATTTAATGCTAATTTATCTAATTTAATGACAGAGTCACTGACAAATGAGCAGCCCTAAAAATTTAAATTTTAAATAAACTGATCAATCAATCAGTCACTCTACAGGCCAATGAACCGAGGGGGGCAAAATAACTAGTGATTGTACAATAAAAAATTCTCTTGGTTTAAACATATGTATTTTTTAATAACATTGAAGAAAATCTTTATTTTTGACTACGACTGATAGAGATGGGGGGGGGAGACGATTATCCCCTTGGGGAAGAAAAATAAGATAACTGTTGCTTCCTTGCAAGTATCAATCCACTTGAATTTTGCAAAGCTGGATGTGAGCTGGCTTGAAAGGTCTACATTTTCTTAGATCAAGCCCCCTTATTTTAAAGTTTAGTCCAACGAGTTTAGGAGGAAGGATGTACCTGCCTCGGGTCGCGATACTGTAAGTTGGCCACGGCTTCCATTTATTTAGGGGTAGGGCAGGACAATTTAAAGATGTCGGCCAGACCGCTGCCCGCCGACCCCCGTGTCGTGCGTACTCCGTATCACCTTCACCGTTGCCGAAACGGCCCTCTGCCCCTTTTTCGGAATCATTCCTTTATTTGTTCAGGCCGGAGGCACCTTTATTGCCACAGGTAATAAAACAAACCCGTTCAGGCTGGAAAGTGGGGAGACGGTGAACGGTAAGGTGCTGCTGCCGACCACTTGAAAGTCTGAAAGTGGGTCTCTTTTTGAAGGTGTCGCTTCTGTCACCCGAGCGCTCCCGCCGCCCTTGCGCACTGCCCCGCTGGCCAGGCCAGGCCAGGCGCTGTCCTGCTCCGCTCCCCCGAGCATCCGAGAGTCCGGGGCGCTAACTCCTTCAGCTGAAGGCGCTAGGCTCAGCTTCCGCGCTGCTGGCGTGGGGGTGAGATCTGGGGTGAGGGGGCAGCAGGCCTGGAAGGGGCGGGGGAGGGGCCCTTCCGGGTCTGCCTCCTCCACCACCAGCTGCCGAGAAGGGGAGCTGCTGCTGGTTCGCAAAGATCTCTGTGGGAGAGCCTCTGGGCCTGCCCAGCTTTCAGAAGAAAAGCAATCACACGTGGACTTTAAGAAGGGGGAGTGGGGTGAACCCTTCAAAATGGGTGGGGTCGATGTCCTCTGAACGGTCTCTTGCTTCTGCATCCCCGTTTGACCCATTCAGGGGTTTTCACGCTTCCCCACGTACTCTGTGCGTGAACTGGTTTCTTTCTGAATCTCAGAGTAGCTCTGATTGAATTGCCCTGCCACTGCATTGAACAATGCCGTTTTCCAAGTCTAGTTCAATCTGAATCTGGGATGATTAGCAGAGATCTAGATTTGTAGACAGGTTTGAAGCAAATTGCAAATAGGAACTTTTTATTACTCTTAGAAGTTACTCACTTAAAAAACCCTCATTATTTTTAGACATTGAAAGGGCATCATTCATTATATCGTTATGCCTCTAAGGATCTGTTAAGCAGCATGTAATTAAAATGCCTAGGAAGTCACAGCCCAAAGTAGCTTTCCTTGTACACGGATTAGTGAAGTCGTGACAGCCAAACGCGGCACAATGTCATTTCTCCAAACGAAACTGCTGTAAGTAACTGATAGACTCTGTGTCGTTTCATTTGAAGAATGTCCTGAGACCTGTGTGGAATTTTAAACCTCATCAGATATAAAAACTGAGTCATGAACTGAAATGCTCCTTTCAGATAAACGCCAGCCACATGAACAGGCATTTTGGGCTGGGAACATCACCGTAAACCATCCTTTGAGAACTACAGAACTCCAAGCGCTACATTCCTGGCCAGAACGTCTTCTCTTTCGTGGATTATGTAGAACCAGCCCACTGCAAAAGGATCTTGCAGTGGGTACAGTCTGTAAAAACAAAATGAAAGAATACATTGGAATGAATGTGTGTAAAGCTTGCAATAATTGGACAACTCCCCCAAAGCCACAAGCCACAGCACCCTCCTCCAAAACTGTGCCAAGGGATGAGAAAGACCACCACTGTGAAGACTGGAAATGTTGCCATGTTCATCGGAAAACAGAACAAACACAGAGCCACTGCTCTCTCTTAAAGGACTTTTGCACCCTCCTTGCAAAATCCACCAGTCTGAAAATGGAAGAGGAATGCAGGCAAATTATTATGGAGAAGATTTTTCCAACCCCAACATCACTCTTCTCTGTTGCTCTAACCTAGCCTACTTGCAGGCTCTCTTTCCACTTAGTCCCCTTCCGGCAGACGGGCAGAGCGTACCTTACTCTGAAAACAAGGCACCAACTAATCTGCAATCCCTTCAGGAGGGATGCGGCAAAGTACAGAATCTCTTCAGAGACATTCGAGCATTTAAAGCCATAGATGTGACTGATTAAATTGCCACATGACTCCTCTGAAGAATTTTTAACGTTTTTTTTAAAAAGCAGAAGTAGAAGTGAACTCATAAAATCTATGCAGGTTCGGAATAATAATGTCCAAAAAACTCAAGGCACGCAGCTTTAAGTTGATCCTCAGCAACTATCCTTCCCTTCTCCCTGTTCCTCTTTTCCCTTAAATAGGGCAAAATCCAATTTTGCATTCTCTCTCTCTCTCCATCCTCCCCCCACCACCCCGTCCCATCCTCCTTTCCAGGTGCAGATCTGGAGCTTTGGAGATCAAGGAAAAGGAGCTGGTCCAACTCAAGCTGAGTGCCTTTGTCACGTGAAGAAAACGGCATCACAAACTATCTGAAGGCTGTTTTTTTAAAAACCAAAAACCAAAAAATGTCTATCTCTCTTTTTAATATTTGAACAAAGAGAAAGTGGTGTTTTTACACAGAGAAATTGCACTGATCAAGACCTATAGTAAGCAGGGGTTATGTCATGAACGTTCACACTGCCTGATTCCCAGGGTGGGCGTTTAGCGAGTCTGCTCCTGCTGACTGAGCCATCCCTCGCTGGCCAAACACGGCATTAGCCCAGCTAGCCATCCTATCTGATGGAGCAATTTGCGTCTTCCCCACCTGCCGCTCGTGCTTTGCGGCTTCCTTTCTAAGCACAGGAAGTCTTTATCCCGTCTGCCCTTCTCTGAGCCTTCCTGTCTCCAGATTCAATTTTCCCCGTCTCCTGGGCCTGCTCTGCCCTATACTTATTTTTAATCAACTACAGATTACTTGAAGAAATACTTTTCCACCATTGGAGACAGTCATCTCTTTGTTTTTCTGAGATTCGATGCACCCCAGGCATTCCTAATATTTTTTTCCCCTTAGCTTCACTGCAATTTTGAGAATCTGCTCCGGAGAAGAGGGCTGCCATGGAAGAAGTGCCTAGTCACCGAAGCAAATAAAAAGAATGGTTGTGAGCGTGTATGACTATTCACAGGAACAACTAAACCACCATCAGATCGAAGCCTTGGGTGGTATCTGTAGGCCGGATCATCTGTGAGTCTTCTGTTTTCATGCTATCCCACCCTCGTCAGAGTCACTGTGATTGATTTCCATGTACCCCTGATGTCTGGAGACCCCAGGGAATTTATTCCAGGATTAGGTGGAAGACCTTCGCCCTAAGACCCGAGGCTTTAAGAACTGCTAATATTAGCATGTTCACTTTAGATCACGTTGCATTTTGATTGTATCTCCAAGCAGAGGAGTGCTTTTGATTAGCTTTGCCACTTTCTATTTTAATCCCCATTTCAGTAGCCACACTGCAAACATCAGTTTATGTGGAAGACACAAATTATGTAAATAAGCAGATGAATGAAAGAGATAAATAAATGTGGCAGAAATACTGGTGGTCGCAGATTGGCTATCCCAGGTGTTTTCCCATTCTTCCAGCTCATCCATGTCGAGAGGCAGGCTGGTCCCCCTTCCAGCACAGAAAAGGAAACTTATCCAATGTGCGGTGCTCTCTGGGATCTTAGTGGGCCACCACTGGTCATGTGTTGGGCTGGGCCAGGATGCTGACCCAGAATTCTGGAGCTGAACTCTGTATTTCTGGAAAAAGTCAAGGATGGGGAAACATTGCTCCTTGGTAGAATTACAAAGCCAAACCCTGGTTTTCCCTGGTTCTGCCTTTGTATAAATGGGTTCTCTTTGGGGAGACGGAAGCTGAATTCCATCTATTTAGACCCCTCAGCATGGGGTCAATTTAAGAGATGCTTTGGGGGCACAGTCTCCATACCAACTAGAGTTTGTCACACTTCAGAAAAAAATTCACGGAATTTTCTCAAGAATAGATGTTTTGGATTTCTAAGAAACTTGCCACATATATTAATGAAGTGGAGATATTACCAAAAAACTTTTTCAGATCATAACCCAGTGACTTTAACATATAAGAGGAAAGGTAGAATTTAGAGATGAAGGCTAAATGAAACTTTGTTCCAAAACAAAATCAATAACTGAGGACTGTAAAAAGAAGCTGAAATAATTCTGCGAGATTAATTTAAATAACGACACTAACTTAAGGATGGTATGGGATGCAAGTAAAGCCTTTATGAGACGACAATTTATACAGCAGAATGGTAAATTGAGAAGACATAGGGAGGAGAAGATGCAAAAGATTTTAATCAAGATAAAAATGAAAGAGGGTAAAATAAAGAAGTTTCCAGGAAGGAGAAACATTTCACAGCAAATTAAACTTCTACAATGCCAGCTTTCTATGTTAACAAACAAAGAAATGGAAACAAAGATGAATTTTGCAAAACAGAAGAATTTTGAGTTAGCAAATAAGCCAGGGAAATGGTTAGCAAAGAAAATGAGGAAAGAAAATGAGAAAAAAATAATATTAAAATTACAAAATGGGAATGCTATGGTAACAGATAATGTAAATATGCAACAAATATTCCATCAGTATTATACAAAACATTACAGAGGATAATAAATTTCCCCAGCAAAAATGGATGAATATTTAAAGAAACAAAATTTACTGAAGGCAACAGATAAACAAAAGCAGATGATGAATGGGCCTATAACAATAAGGGAAGTCTGCAAGGCTATAAAAAAGACTAAAATAGGGAAAGTTCCTGGTCCAGAGGGATTGTCAGCCTCCTATTAGAAATATTTTGAAGATAAACTATTCAAAAAATAATGAATTCCATTTTGGAAAAAGGAAAGATACCAGAAAGTTGGACAGATGCAAATTAAGAGAAAGATTTAATATAGATAAAAAGGTAATGGGAACTGAACAACATAAGGTGGAATTTTAAAATGAATTGTGGACAATGATGAACATGTGATTGCAAAAATGTATAAACTTTTGTTGAGATTTGAAACAAAAGAGGAACAAGTTAAGGATTGCATGATAAAATGAGCTAAGAATGTTGGTCATAATATACAGATAGATCAGTGGGAAAAAATGTGAATAAATGGATTGAATTTCACATTGTGTTATAATTTAAGAGAGGATTTTTATAAAATGATGTTCCATTGGTATGTGTCACCAGAGAAATTATCTAAAATGTATAAAGGTACTTCTAGTCAATGTTGGAAATGTGAAAAACATGAAGTGACATTTTTCCATGCGTGGTGGACTTGGGAAAAAGCAAAAAAAAGAGAAAATGGATAGAATTACATATAATCATACAGACAATTTTAAAGATTAATATTGAGAATTAAACAGAGCTCTTTTTATTGGGACATATGGGTAGTCAGTTAGAAAAGACTCATGGAAGGGTGATTTTATATATGGTAACTGCAGCAAGATTGTAATATGCACAATGATGGAGAAATATTGAAACACCCACAATGAAGGAACCGATTGTGAAGATGGCAGAATTGGCACAGATGGCAAAACTGACAGGAAGTGCCTTCGTAAAAGACTAGAACTCTTTTATGGACTTTTTGCTGAAAATGGGAAGGAGTGAAATGATTATTTCTGGATTTGATGACTGAAAAAGGATTGAATAAGCTGCTGAAGGGAGTTTTGTAATACTAAAGAGGGAGGAGGGATAATGAATTTGTTTGTAACTGCCAAAAAGAAGGTCAGAAGTCGCTTATTTTTTCTGGTACTTGTTCTTTAATTATCTTTTTTTCCTTCTTTATATATTTTCATATTTGTCTTTTATCTTTGTAAAAACGCTTAATAAAATTTATTTTAAAAAAGAAGAAGAAATTCAAGGAATAACATCATGGAGCAATGAAAAGAAATTCATTGGTGAAAGCTCTTCATTCCTAATGTAGTCTTAAACATCATTCTTTTCAAAAAGGGGATGGAAATCAAGGTCTTTTAACCTGAAACACGGGAAGCTGTGGCCTTACCTTCTAATCAGATTCTGCTGGGTTTGACCCTCTGTTGGCTGTGTAGCCAGGTTAGAAATGGGTGATTTATTGTGTATATCCCAAAGTTCCTCTCCCATAAGGTGACTTTCAGATTCCTGCATTTGGAGGGAAAGTGAGAACCTTTCTCCACTTCGTGTCTCTATTTCATTTACTTTTCCTCGTGTTTAAATCATACTTTTGAGAAGGTGAGGGAGCCTACAGTTGATCCCATCCGTCCATTTTGGGGCTTCAAGACTGGAAACTGCACAGAATCCAGGAAGACAGAAATAACTTCCCTTTTATGTCTTATTCACAGGCTTAGCGACTTTGCTTGCTATTTCTTTATGTTTTTCACTCTGTATTTTTAAAGCCAGATGGCCTATGCAAATGTAATAAAGAGCAGATTGTTCTCCTGATAAATTGTACTTCTGAGAATAACTACTTTTAAAACATTTTCTGCAACAAAGGAAACCGAGAGGCAGCATGAAAGTCCTTCTGCTTTAGCCCTGAGATGTCTCTGATAGTGGGGCCTTCCTGCTCTGTCCTCATAGTCTACCACTTTCTGGAGAGAGAGAAAAGCCCGGTGACGACCCAGAAACATAATACAGCTTAGGTCATTGCCCGTTTGAGGGCTCCTCCACCAAGAATACTTCTAAGCACAGAAAGTTTGTGGGCTATGGCTTGGCACAAGAAAGCCATCTTGCTGAAGCTAAGCTGGTCTCAGTTAATGGAGTGCCGTAAAGGGATGTTGGAGGGCTTAAGTGTTGTTGTAGAAGAAGCTGGGCCATCCAGCTGAAAGGCAAGGCTGTGGTAAATCCAGCACAGGAAAACCCGCACCCAGATAGAAGCCCTCTAAGAGAAGGGCACCGTGTTGTTTCTCATCTGTCTCTTTCCCCCTCTGGGGCATGGAAGCCACTTGATCAGTGTTTACACAATAACACTGTCTGGTTTGATTAGCACTGGCTCCTACCTTGCCCAGTTTAGCCCATACAGAGTTTTCTTGGCAACCCTGCTGGTGTGCTTGTCATTGCCTTCCTCCGGTTTGATTTTAGAGTCCCTTCCCATATGTGGGTCACCTTCCTTCACATGTACACAACCCTGGCTGCCTGCTGTGGATCCCTCTTGGCTTCTCCCCTTCTGCTTTGACCTACAGGAGCTCACAGTCCCATCAATGTTGTTCTCAGAGTCACTGAGCCCTTCCATCCATCAAGGTGGTAAAGATTAAAGAGTTCCATTAAAATCAGAGGGAGAGGTGGGAATTTAACAACCTTTGATTTCAGGGCTCACCTCTAACCATGATATAATTTAGACCAGTTCCACAGAAATGTTTCTCTCACCAAGAGGAATGACATAGCCCCAGGATGCCACAAACTTAGGGAGCTGCTGCTGATTTATTAGTATCTTTGTAGGAAACAATATATTGACCCCTTCTGTCTTTACACAGCAATTTTATCCAATATATATATATATATATATATATATATATATATATATATATATTCTACGTCCATGTATGGTTTGTCAAACCATACATGGACGAGACAAGAAAACTTGGAATTGATGGAATGCTACTACAACAGCAGACCTAATGAGAGGGGATATATGAAATGTATGAGGGAACTATGGATAGACAGAAGGCCTACATCCACACTAATTGAGAAACAACTAGTTACCCAGCGCTTCAACATAGTAAAGAGGAAGCTGCTCTCACAACTCAAGATAGATCAACTCTACATTACAACCCGGACTCAAGCAGACCTGGAAGAACAAGCAGTTGTGCAGCGAACACCTGAAGCTGGAATGTCACTGCCACCCCTTCCATTACAGAGCACAGCAGCTGATATGAGGCATAAGATCATGGATAAACTAGCTACAGTCAACCCTCGAGTCCGATTACCAAGGCTCAGTGGAGAAGTACCATCAGATAGTATGCTAGAAGATGCCAACAGAGCCCTCCAGACAATCCCTACTACCACCATAACTGAAACCAATGAATTGGTATATGCTACAGCCACTGTAATCCTGGAACTGCTTGGCTACACGATCAAGAAGAACAGCAGTACATACCCACCCTGGAAAATGAGATTGGAGGCTAAGATCAAGGCAACTCGGAGAGAAGTCAGTCAGCTGGTGGAACTACAGAAGCGTGTGGAGATTAAGGATAAGACTCGGCTACTGAAAAAATACATGGGCCTGACTCCATCTGAAGCCCTAGAGACTGCTAAACAAAGGCTCACAGCACTGGCTACCAGGCTAAGGAGATACACTAGAGAAGCAGAGGCCAAGAAGATAAATGCCCTGTTCTCCAAAGAACCAGCCAAAGTGTACTCCCAACTGCAGTGCAACCACAGAGTATCAGCTGAGCCACCAGCAGCGGAAACTGAACAGTACTGGAAGAACATATGGGAGAAAGAGAAGACACATAACACCAGTGCAAAGTGACTGCAGGACCTGAAAGCAGACCACGGCAATCTCCCAGAACAGGAACCAGTCACCATCACAGTAGCAGACATCCAACAGCGGGTCAAGAACATGAAAAGCTGGACAGCACCTGGCCCAGACATGATCCACACCTACTGGCTAAAGAAACTAACAGCAGCGCATGAACGCCTAGCAGCACAGATGAACCAACTGCTAGCAGCAGGCTCCCACCCAGACTGGCTAACACAAGGAAGGACAGTGCTGATCATGAAAGACCCGCTCAAAGGAACAGCACCATCCAACTACCGGCCAATAACCTGCCTCCCCACAACATGGAAAGTTCTTGTTGCGCAGAGTGCAGCAAAAAATATCCCATAAATCCTGCTCTCAGGAAAATTACACATCAGCATGAGAGTTTGCAAAATGCAATGTCCATATTTTGTTCTCCAAAGAAAATCCAGTCAGAAAATATAAACTAACAGGTCTTTATTGATAAAAAATGCAAAACTTCACAAAATACAAGTTGCATACAAAATATAGAATATAACAAAGACTTCTTCTCATATTAGCTTCCAAGACTTATCACTACAAAGCCTCTAGCTAAAAAACACTCTCAGAGAAGAGGTTCACTACTTGGTTACTAGTTAGGACTACATAACCTATAAAACCTACATGGTTAACTGTTCAAAGTAAAAAACACACTCTCTCACTTACTGGGCATTTCACTCCCATATATTGCTAGTAGAACACCCCCACTGAATAACTAACACACACACATACAGTAGGTGGCAGTGACAATCATAACAGAATCACGAGATACTTTGTAATCTCAACACTTGTTTTGTATAGCTAAATGGGATGACCTTCTTCCCATGAGAAAATCCTGATACCCCTATCAGGCATCCTAGCTGCCAAGCTACAAGACCATATGGGCCAGTACATGAGCACAGCTCAGAAGGGCATTGGGAACAACACCAGAGGCTCAAAACACCAGTTACTCATAGATAGAGCAGTTACCCGAGACTCAAGGACTAGGCAGACCAATCTGAGCACAGCCTGGATTGACTACAGGAAAGCGTATGACTCAATGCCGCACACATGGATCTGTGAATGCCTGGCACTATACAAAGTCAACAGGACACTAAGGACCTTCCTCAAGCACTCAATGGGACTGTGGAAGACAACACTGGAAGTGAACTCAAGACAGCTCGCACAAGTGGCCATCAAGTGCAGCATATACCAAGGTGATGCACTGTCCCCACTGCTGTTCTGCATAGGCTTAAACCCCCTCAGCCAGATAATCACAAGGTCTGGATATGGGTACAAGTTCAAGAGTGGAATCACCATCAGCCACCTCCTCTACATGGATGACATCAAGCTGTATGCTAAGAGTGAACGAGACATCGACTCACTGATCCACCTGACACGGATCTACAGCGAGGACATTGGGATGTCATTCGGACTGGAGAAGTGTGGCAGGATGATAGTAAAGAGAGGGAAGGTAGTTAAGACCGATGGAGTGGAATTACCAGTGGGCCACATAGCAGACGGGACCAGCTATAAATACCTTGGTGTCCCACAGTCACACGGGAACCATGAGGAGGAGGCAAGGAAGACAGCAACTTCCAAGTACCACCAAAGGACAAGACAGGTCCTGAAGAGCCAGCTCAATGGGAAGAACAAGATCCATGCCATCAACATGTATGCCCTGCCAGTCATCAGATACCCTGCCGGTATAGTGAGCTGGCCAAAGGAAGACATGGAGGCTGCTGATGTGAAGACCCGGAAGCTCCTCACAATGCACGGAGGTTTCCACCCCAAGTCCAACACCCAGAGACTGTACACCAGGCGCAAAGAGGGCGGGTGGGGCCTGATGAGTGTCAAAGCCACTGTCCTGGATGAAACCCGGAGTATCCAGGAGTACATCAGTAAGATGGCACCCAAAGATGAGCTGCTGAGAGAATGCCTCAGGCAGCAGCAGACATGGGAGGAAGTTCAAGCGGAGGAAATACCATGGCAAGACAAGCCCCTGCATGGGATGTACCATCGACAGATAGCTGAGGTGGCTGACATTGGGAAATCCTATCAGTGGCTGGAAAGGGCCGGAATAAAAGACAGCACTGAAGCACTGATCATAGCAGCACAAGACCAGGCACTAAGCACCAGATCCATAGAAGCAGGGGTCTACCACACTAGACAGGACCCAAGGTGCAGATTGTGCAAAGAAGCCTCAGAGACAGTCCAACACATAGTGGCAGGGTGTAAGATGCAGGCAGGAACAGCGTACACTGAACGGCACAACCAAGTAGCTGGCATTGTGTACAGGAACATCTGTACAGCGTATGGGCTAGACTCCCCCCAAGTCCAGATGGGAGATTCCACAGAAGGTCATGGAGAATAACAGGGCTAAGATCCTGTGGGACTTCCAGATCCAGACGGACAGGCAGGTACTGGCCAATCAACCAGACATCGTGGTAGTAGACAAAGACCAGAAGACGGCGGTAGTGATAGATGTAGCAGTGCCAAGTGACAGCAACATCAGGAAGAAGGAGCATGAGAAGCTGGAGAAGTACCAGGGCCTGAAGGAGGAAATCGAGAGGATGTGGAAAGTCAAGGCCAAAGTGGTCCCAGTGGTGGTAGGAGCACTCGGGGCCGTGACTCCTAAGCTGGGAGAGTGGCTCCAACAGATCCCAGGAACAGCATCAGAGCTCTTTGTCCAGAAGAGTGCAGTGCTAGGAACAGCTCAGATACTGCGCAGAACCCTCAAACTCCCAGGCCTCTGGTAGAGGACCCGAGATTGAGGAAGACACATACCACCCATAGGGGTGAGAGGGAATTTTTTTTTTTTCCTACATAAATAAAATAGTTATACTGGTTTATTCATAGTTAATATAGAATAGAAATTAGATTCTGTAATAAATTGCAAAGGAAAATTAGAAGGAAGATAATATTGTACTTAAAAGTTCAACAGGTTAAAAAAAAAAGTTCTTTTTGCAGAAAGAATAATGGCCAAGAACACCAGGTGAGAGCCATAAGGTCACAGGAGCACAGATTTAGCTTCTCTTTCAGCCTTAGGTCAACAATCACATCGTATAAGGGTTATTACTTTTTTTAAGGAAGAAAGCCTATAGAATTCTTAGAATGGACTTAAAAAAAAATCACTGCAATCAAAGTTTGGTATATGAACACTGTTTTATTTCAGAATATTTCTCTATTGAAGTTTCTTGAACATATGAGTCCTTGACAGCAATTTCACTGGGGTTCAGAAATCACTGATGAGAAGCCAGCTCACTTCTGATTTAGGGGTATTCTGCAGTAAGTCTTCTTGTTCTTGAATGTAAAGTGTTTGCTATTTTGTTATGAGTACAGCAGGGTTCCCCGAGTGGTAAGAGGGGGTTAGAGGGAGCGCTGAAGAGGGACATCTTAACAAGGAACGTGCCATCTTAGCAGAGCCTGTGCTGCCTGCTGGCCCTTGTTAGCATATCCAGAGCTCATACCAGCAGCTCCCCCAGCCAACCCGCTGCAAGGACAGGCGCTGAAATAAGGACTGATTTCTCTGCAGTGCCTTCAGATGTATTTTCAGGGCTGACCCAGAATGCACAGCCTTATCAACTGCTCCATGTATGTGCTGCTGGGCAACCAGGTGAAGCACAGCAAGTCAGCTTTCGACCTGGGCTTTTCAGCTGGGTCCGGTGTGCGCTGTGTCCTCTGAACTAAGCCAAGTTCTAAATGTGTCGCCCTTGCTTGTTAATCAGACACCGCTAACCAGCTTGAGTTCTGTGGAATCTACATCACTGCTTAAGCACACAAGATAATCGTTCAAAATGGATTAACTCCTTTTCGCACCCAGAGTCAATACAGAGGTGTTGCAGTCTACAGGAGGTTGCCCTGGAAATCTGGATAAAAGCATGGCTGTAAAATTCAGAGGGGGAAATAAGGTGAGTAGCTTCTACATTGCTTTAATATCAGGTTCTCATTTACTTACGTAGCTCAATACCTTTACGGTTTATCCCCCATCCACAGAAAAATAGTTGTTCCTAGATCTTACTGACACATTAGTTTAAATTTAAAAGAGATACTAAATTCCTAATACTGCTATTTGGCTCATCCTTATACTAAAAAAAAAAAAAGCAAGGAAAGTATAATTCAATCTAGTTGTATATTTGCTTATGTTTTTAAATCCTTAAATAACTATTTTTAAGTGGAATGTTAGATTTACCTTAGTATTTTTGCTGCACATTGATCTAAGTTCTTGCAAAACCCTTAGGCTGAGCTTTTCAGTCATTCAAGTTTATTTATTTTAATGGTTGGTAAAGGACTGGGTTACAATAAACTTTGCTAACTTTATTCTTAAAGGCTTCCTTTTTCCACACAGTTTTTGCTAAACTAAAATTTCTCCAAATATCTGAGATTTTTCTCACCTCCTAGGAGAAGGAGGCAGTTTTGAAGACTTGTCCTTGCTGATTCTCCACAGCCTTGGAGGGATAGCCGAGGAGAGCAGAAGAACGTGAAAGGAGCGAGGCAGAAAACACTGTCACAGGTACCATCATGTCCAGAAAATTACAGAGGAAATCGTTAAGAAACATGAAATAAATGGTGTTACTGCCACTATTCATAGTGAAATTCACCCCCTGCTGGGGAAATTTTAAAAAAAACTCCTTTTTTTCCCTGTTCATAAGTGGGTATTTTCAGGATGCCGTTTTTCAGAGCTCTGGTTGTGGCACCCTTTAAAGAAAACCCTTTAAAGAGCCGGTCCGGCCTAGTGGCGAAGGCCCCAGGCCAGAAAGCGGGAGACGGCGGGTTCTCGTCCTGCCTTAGGCATGAAGGCCGGCTGGGGGACTTTGGGCCGGTCCCCCTCTCTCAGCCCAACCCACCTCACGGGGTGGCTGTTGTGGTGGGAAAAATAGGAGGAGGAAGGAGCATTAGGTCTGTTCGCCGCCCTGAGTTATTTATAAAAATAAGGAAGGTGAGATAAAAAATCTAAAAAGAAAAACCCTTGAAGTATTTTGTCCTCTCTTCTATCAGAATGATATATACAGTCCACCTTCCCTTCAGCTGTCTAAGCAGAGACATACAGATGTTACACTTTGTCCTGCCCCCATATACAGGGTTTTACATGATTTCTCTACTTTCACACAGCGGATATCCTGTGTTTTCAGTTACACTGACATCGGGAGGCGGACACCACAGACCAGTTTCATCCTTATTGGGAGTTGTAGGTAGCCAGATGTTATTCTTTGGGTTCCTACTCTCTGTTGGGAACTGAATTTACAGACCTTCACACTCCAGATGACTGCACACCATGCGTTCGCTTTGGGAGCTGCCCGGGGTCTGGAGCTCAGAGGTGTCCTGGGGAGCGACCTGCATGGTCTGTCAAAGTGGAACAGACAGACCACCTTCCCTGAAGCTCTCAGAGAGGGACTCTCGCTCCCCTTCCACCATCACCCTCTCCAAAAAGGGCCAAAAATGTTGCCTTGCGCTGCTTGTCGGTGATGTCATCATGTCACCAGATGGCCTCCTGCAGGGCGTGGTGTGGTGGCCCAACCCCTCAAAGGCTGCAGCCAGATGGATCAGCAGAATGTTCTCCATAAGATGGGAAAGCCCTGCAATCTTTTTAAATGCTAGCGCCTTTGAGAGCGTTAGTGGGATAGTCTTTGGTCTGACCGTCCCTGAAACCACAGGAATATGACCAGACATCATATCACGCTTGGTGGCTTTAGAGACAGATGCCAAAGGGGTGCCCAAGAAACAAAGAAATGGCCAGCTTCTTTCTTTTTAGGACCCCTGTCTCCACCCAAGGTTTTTCTGTCCACCTCCGTGCTTCAGCTTCCCACCATCCCTTGAAGCAGCCTTAATTATTGCCCTTCAGATGATCTTCTGGTGCTCTGTTCAGTGAGAAGTACAGGAAGAAAAGGTCAATGGAAACTTGTTACAGTTAAGAGGGTGTAAAGGCTATAGGGCAGCAACAAAGACTGCGTGCAAACGAAACAACATGAGCGCGTGGCACCTCTCTCTCTCTCTCTCCCCCTCTCTCTCATGCTGTCTGAGTAGACAAGAAATTAGTTCTTTGTCATGCTTTCTTTCTTTATAAGAGTCTTGGGTGATGCCAAATGTTGACTTTTCCTCCTTGTTTGTTTTGCACAAATAAAACTCCATTATATGTTGGATTGTCTTTGCAGGAACTGTCTTGGGATGTCCGATGCAGCGTGCCCTGAGAGCTCTGCCTTCTCGAGAACCTCTCCTGGAATGCCAGGTCGCTCGCCAGCTGAGGGACTCCCTTGCCTTCGTGGACAGTATAACAGGAACAGCCTGAAACGGGACGGTGCTGCCTCTGGGCTGGAAGTGAAGGTTAAACAAGGGCAGAAGAAGCAAGGCCAAGTTGGGGCAGGTAGAACATCTCTCTGACCCTCCTCGGCTGGGCCTGTTCTGGAAACGAGTCCTGCTGTGCTAGAAAGAGCTGGAGCAGGGCAGGGAAGGGCAGGGCAGGAGATGAGGAACCACAGCTCAGAGAAGAGACATCCCACGTTTAAATGGGGTGGCAAAACCTCTGGTAAGGTCTGAGCTGAATCAGGATTTCTCTTCTAAATCACACTGTGTGAATGTCAACGAATGCAGGCTCATCCTCTGCCAAGACTGGCTCTCTGTCCACTATCATTAAGTCAGCCTGGAGGAAAACAACTTCTCCTGGTCAAGGCAGTTCCGTTGGGATCAACCACATTTTCTTGCAAATGGTAGTTATCTTTGCAGAGTAATGGAGCAACAGCAAACCTCAGAAATGCCTGCCAGTACAAAATATTGTAATTATTTTCTTTTAATGCTAATTAAGCAGATTACCTAAATAGATTGAATACATATGTTGATGGGTGTTTTAGACACATAGATTTATTTTTAATATGCAGATGATTGCAAACTGTAGCCAAATATCTATAACATCTCCAAAAATGTACGTATCTCAGTTATTTCAGTTGTCCATCCTGAGGAAAAGACAGCAACACTAGTATAATTTACCAATAGTATTGCAGAAATCAAATTAAATCTCCTAGCTTGTCCCATGTGTAAAATGGGGGAATCCGCTGCCCCATTGTACAAATTCTATTGTCTAGAAAAATAAGAAAGGATTAACTAAGGATACTGTACTTGTCAAAATATATCAGAAATACAGAACAATGTTGAAAACATTTGCTGAAGTTGTGGTAGGCAGTATGTAAGAGGAAAAAATAATCCAAGATTAACATATGAAACAGGAAATCTGTGAAAATAACTTGGAACAAAACATGGCAAACCTAGTTTGTATTTACGTTTCAAGAAAGACACTCACCTGGGTTCCCTTTAACAAATCAGCTGAAAAAGATGGCTTTACAAGAAAATATGTGGGCAAAAGTGTATTGTAATATTTCAACAAAGAGGGTATTTTGCTACTGTTTTTATTAATTGTGACATGGGGCAGTGTCTTTCTGATGAATTGTGATTAATTTTAACTATAGTTTTTGGAACTGGCTAGCTTCATCATTTCAAACAAACCATAGTTAAGAGTAACCAGACAAAATCTCAACACACCGCATCCCAAAGGCAAGGTTACGATCTTCTCGCAGCCATGTTGGGGCAGGACGAAGCTGCGGCTCTTTCCCACCGTGGCAGAAGATTCCCAAGGGGATCGTGCTTCTGGCAGATTTAGCAGCTGGATACAAGAGAATCTGGGCAGGGGCAGGAAGGGAGGGGAGCTAGACAAGTGGAACCCCTGAAGGAGGGTCAGCACCCAAACGTGTGTGTTTCCCCAGGGCTTCGCACTTCCCTCCGGGTGTTGAACTGTCCCCCCAAGACAAGCCACCTTCACAGCCGGAATTCAGCTGAAGCGGTTCGACCCTCCTCAAGGTCCCCCGGATTTTCTTTCTCATTTCACTGTTGAGCAAAGTCGTTTCTCTTCGGCCTGTTCCAAACGTGTGAAAGGTTTGCTCCCAAAATGTACGTAAATATCCTCAAACTGAAGGAATGCTTACAGTGGAGGTGAGAGGCCTCTGAGGGTCTGTTTGCATATTGCAGTTATGCTTCCTTAGATGAAAGCCTTTAAGGAAGGAAACTCTGAGTGACTGAAAGAACATCTCTGGCTGACAAGGGGGAGATTGTAAGTGGGAAACCCCCTCTCCCCCTTTACCCCTTTTGTGCTTTGGATGGGCCTCCAGGGGCACAAATACCTTGAGGGGCTCTGTGGGGCCATGTTTCAGCCAAGAGTAATAAAACTCTTAGTGTAAGAATAAGGATGTGCTTCAAACATGCAATGGGTCTGGCATTTTGCTGTGGACGCTCATTGTCCTGGTTCCCAAAGCTCTGTCTCAGATCTGCAGGCTTGGCTTTTTCTTGGGTGAAGTTTCCAGAAGCGTACCTTGAAGGCCCAGGAAATGGGGCATTCTTTGGGGTAGAACTGGGAGATGTTTGCAGGGGGCACTTGCAGCCCTGCAGGCTCTTTGCTGGGGACAGGGGACCACAGAGGCCAAGCCGGAAAAAGATGAGCAATGCTGGATCCTGAGGCCCGGCAGTCCCCACGGGGCAAACTAGCACGACACACACGGAAAACAGATCCACACCTCTCGATGAACTGTGGTTTCTTTAGGGAGACCCTCTGAACTGTTACTGGGGGGTGTGTGATTTTTTAGACACACTATAGGTCTCTGTTGAGTCCACAGTCAATTCTGTCTTAGGACACTTCCCACATAACTATTAATTTTCTTCCTCTTGCTCTCTCCATAGTCAAACATGTCTCTAACTCCTTTGTCCAATCACATATATAATTTGGAAGATGTATTTGGGAATGTATCAGTAAATGCATCTAAATGCAGCCATAATATTTTTCCCCCTGAGGTTTTAAATAAAAGGTGCTATATTTAGTAGATTCTCATAGTCTTGTCCTCTCAAGCAATATTTTAAAAAGTGAAAAGCTGAGAGAAAAAAGAGTTGTTTTGCCTGCTCTGTTTTGCACTCAAGAGAGATGCTCCATGTGAACTTTCTGAATGCAGGACTGACATTTAACTACGTTGTGTTCCACCACCTTCCAAAGACAGAGATACAACTGCCTGTTCATGTCCTAGACACTGCATAAATCATCTATAATGCTGGTGCCTTCTAATATACTTTCTCTTGTTCCAAGCCACAGCCATGCAAGTACCCCTAAAGACAACTTAGCAAATTCTTGTTCTCGCTGAACATTCTGTGAAATCAGCCTTTTGGTAAAAAAATCTAAGCTAAGGAATTTGTGGTTTAACTCCAGACTTCTGGTCCATGAATAGGAAAGTTCCTCCCTTTGCCAAGAGACCGACAACTGGGAGACCTTCTGTTGGTGAGACTGGAGGTGGGGGAGGCTACCCTCCCAGCAATCAGAAGGAGCTTCCATGTGGCCACAGAAGACTCCCAGTTTTTTTCCAGGAAATCCAGTGATTTGTTGAAAATCATCTCCCAGATTATATCAGCAACAGAAGGCTGGGGGCAAAGTTTCATCCCTGAGAAATAAGGGAGATTTTTGTGGCCATTACAATTAACTTGCTGGCCTAAAAAGCCACCCTTCCCTTCCATTATACAGAAAAGAGCATGGGATGAAAATGAAAAACAAGGAGTAAACTTCATTCACAAAAATCAATTGTTTGTTTGTTAGTTTTCTATCCCGCCTTTTCATTCAGGAACTCAGGGTGGTGAAGCTTCTCCTGTAAAAACAAGTCCAGTCCTATGGAAGGCGATATTTCATAATTAACCAGAGAAGTTAGATGCATGTGTCAAAACTGCCACAAAAGTGAAACTGATGCTGATTTCTTGATTTTACAAAGAAGCCCTGAACCGAAGGATTTAAAAAAATAAAATTGTAAAGAAAGAGGATGCATAAGGAAGGAACTGGATGTGTTTAAGAAGGGAGGGAGGCTTGTACACGTAGGTCAAGTTAGCAGAAGTACCTAAGGCTCCCAGATCCAGGGTCCCATCATCCCCACGGCCTCCAGGTGGCAGCCCAGGACTTCTGGCCGCCGTGGCCACTGTGTGCATTTCCAAACACTGAAAGGCACAGAAATTCCTGGCAGGGCATCTCGACTGCAGACAAGCACCGGACCAGAGCCCTCACTCAGATGGACTCTCTTGGACATCTGCAGCCCCCAGCCAAGGGCTTTCATCCCCTCCTTCAGCTCCCGGCCAGTGGGAGCTCTTTCGGGGTGGCACCACAGCTGAGCTTGCGCTGGGCCTCCTCCACTGCCAGTCTCCCCTCCTTTAACGTGGACTTGGCTTTCTCGGGCCGATGCCAGGAGAAAGGGGCTGCTCGGGAGAGGGGCTGAAGCTGGCCCGTCCCAAGGGCGCTCTCGCAAGTCGTATCTCTCCTCCACATCCTGCGCAACCAGGCCGGCCAGAGTTTCTCAACAGGACAGGCTGATTTTTAAGAACCAGGGACGATGTCCACTTATTCTGTGTTGGTCTTTTCCCCTCCAGCCCACCTATCTAGCTCGACATCTCTGAGAATGCTTCTGAGAATGACTTGGTGGTCAAATCTCAATGGGTGCATTTTTAATTCCTGAGAAATCCATATATTTATTTCTTTGTTTTAAACTGTTTCATATCCCAGTTTTTGCAATAGCCTCTAAGTTTATCAAGACATTAGTAATGTGCTTAGTACTCCTGTTTATTTTAACTTGAGTAAACTTTTTTCACCAGCTCATCATACACTTTTTCTTTGTTTTTTGGTTTCTTAAAAACTGGATTACCACGTTGATTGCTATTTCTTTCTTCAAAGGAACATTTTGCAACTTGAGTATTTTGCAGGCTACTTTGAATAGGAGAACTGGGAATAATGCTGAAAACAAATACATTTGACAGAAAATAAAACCTTGTTACTGTATGAACGTTTAATCACATAACAGTATGCACAGGGACTTTTTGTAAGTAAGAATGTTAGGACTAGGAATAAAGTGGAGACTTAAGCAAACACTGCCAGTTGCCTAAGCAAAAGAAATAGCATATTTTATACTCTTTTTTTTTTAAAGATACATCTGATATTCAAAATTGTAGGTATTTTAAACAAGACATTTTGCTAATCATGTGATAAATTAGCTTAAAGTCTTGATAAAACCAGACTTGCAAACTGATATTCTCAGTGAAAGAGAATTTGGGAGCAGTGGAATCCAGCTGCAGGGAATGAAGGAATGGAGGCAACTTCGAGGCCCAGAGCAGAGCAATTGCTCTTCCTCTCCCACACGGTTCTTTAAAGCCTGAACACAGTTAAGCTGCAGAGGAACCAGTGATATCTTTTGGTGTCTCACAGTGACAGAACTGCTGCCATGGTGAAAATAACTCAGGTTGCTGTTTTGTTTTTGTTTCTAAAATATTTGTTAACCAGACATTTTAAACCGTAGTCAATCTATTCAGTAAAGTCACTATGAAACATTTGCTAGATAAATTTCGTGGTTAGCACAATTCCTAGCGAGGCATGAGAGGTATTATTAAAAGCAACTGCCTGTCTACCAGTCAGCTCAGAATTTGCCACAATCTGTTATTCTAAAATAACTGACCTTTATGTAAGGCCAAAAAAAATGAGAACATGATCTTATGTGCTTAATTGGGTTTGCTTCAAGGAGCTGGGTTGTACCTGTGCAATCATTAAACTTAGCTTAGATGGAAAATTCACAGCACAATTCAAAAAAAGTCATCTGGTAAAACACCACTTACACACACACATCCCAATCTGCTAGACCTTCTGCAGAAAAGAAAATTAAACATAGTTTGCTATAATAGCCCCAAGAACTCATTCAACCCTCCACCAAATGTCCCTCAACATACAGCTTGCACTATTGTTGATGATCTGATATTCTCTCAGACCAAATTTCCTTCCTATCCTATTTTTTCCAGCCCTGGGAGAAATACATGATGTCTGTTGTTTAGCAAGGATATCTGCTTTTGTGATCGCAGAGTCCAAGTAGGATCAAAACCAAAGACAGGACAGAGAGCTCTCAGACTGGAAGTTTCAGAGATTTAGGGCTCTTAAGGTTTCTGGGGAATGGATTCAAATAGAGTGGTAGATAAAATACTTCTATTTGCTTCTTCATTTCAGAAACGTTCATATTTATTTCACCCACCTGAAACCTCCACAGCAGGCAACATCTTCTAAGCTGACAGGACCTCCCATCAACCTTCCCTGCTTCTCAAGGTTGGGTCTCAGGGTTCCAGTTCAAAAGATCTGGCTCTCATAGGATCAGTCTACAGGCTAGATGACAGACTTAGTGACATCAACAGGCTCACTTGTGCCCATTAAATCTAGACTTGAACCAGCAGCTTTCTGTTTCACTCATGGGAATTAGGACCATGGATTCCCTCGGGGTCTCAGGGAAGGGGTTTTTCCAACCGGCCAAGCAGCCGAGTCCCAGGCTTGAGTCTCCAGTCACTAGAGAGCTGCTTTGGTGGGGGAAGGAAGAATTGCTGGGGAGATAATTTGGTGAAGTTTTAGGCAGATAATATACCTTGATACATATAAACCCCATAGTAGTGTGATGGAGGAATAAGATAGCTCTTAAGCCTAAGATATTACCGCAGAAGCAATTATCAGAATTTGTGGACTTCCCTTTGCAGAAGAATAACCACCTCCAGGAGCAGTCTGTGCTGTAGTTAGCAAAACAGAAATGCAGCAGCAAAACAACAGAAGTGGCAGAAACACCTACTTCAGGCACAATGGTTTAAAACGACTCTTGATAAGTGTCAGTCACCAATCTTGTGCACTGGGAAAGGTTTCCCTGTTTAGCTCAATGGCATTCCTTGTTGCACTCAGGTGGTTAAGGACGAGATAAACAACATCTGCCTCAGAAGGCCCTAGTTGCATGTAAAAGAGATGTGCAGTGGGGGACCAGGAAGCCCTTCCCATTGATGATCCTGATTTGGGAATGCCACCAGGAAGCTCTATGCACCAACTTCAGTGAACCAGTGTTCACTGCAACACTCTGCAGTTGCTTCATTCTTTTTGATGAAGTTCACACAGGAAAACTTCCTGGTCCATGTAGCTTAAGTCAGCTAGCTGTCTGGGATACCCAAGAGACCATGACTAAAATAATCGGTCCCTTGAGCCAGGCTATTAACTTTCACACTCTGGTGGGAACATCAAACCAACATGGGGTTCTTTGCAAGCGTTAGGTGGTTGATTGCTTTCTGGATCCAGAGAAATCTAGAGGATCTCAACTACTGCTACCTACTCCTATCCATAATAAAATGACAATGAAGAAAGAGTGAAGCATAATTTGAGTTCCCTTTAAGTGAAAAAAATGGGAAAGACCAAAATTAAGATCTCTTTTAACCTTAATACCGCGGATTGTCCTAGTTATTGATGATATTTTTCTGAAGAAAAAATAAAACATCCTTCACATTTCAAATAAATGCTTTTAAAAATCCAACAGCCTCCTTCTTATAATACGAACTATGTCTCAGCCTGGTCAACTGTTTTATTTCATTTATGGCCAGATCTGTGAAGATTCCCCTTCATGGATCACTGCCTTGTCGTGGCGAAGGGGCTTGTGTAACTCAGTGAAGCCATGAGCTATACCGTGCAGGGCCACCCAAGACGGACAGGTCATGACAGAGAGTTCTGACAAAATGTGGTCCACTGGAGAAGGAAATGGCAACCCACTCCAGTATCCTTGCCAAGAAAACCCCATGGACAATGTTAAAAGGCTAAAAGATATGACGCCGGAAGATGAGCCCCTCAGGTCGGAAGGTGTCCAATATGCTACTGGGGAAGAGCGGAGGGCAATTCCAAGTAGCTCCAGAAAGAGTGAAGCGGCTGGGCCAAAGCCGAAAGGACGTTCAGCTGTGGATGTATCTGGAAGCGAAAAGAAGGTCCGATGCTGTAAAGAACAATATTGTATAGGTACGTGGAATGTAAGATCCATGAACCAAGGCAAGCTGGATGTGGTCAAACATGAGATGACAAGATTGAACGTTGACATCTTGGGAATCAGCGAATTGAAATGGACGGGAATGGGTGAATTTAATTCAGGTGACCACTATATCTACTACTGTGGGCAAGAAACCCTTAGAAGAAATGGAGTTGCACTCATAGTCAATAAGAGAGTGGGAAAGGCAGTAATGGGGTACAACCTCAAAAACGACAGAATGATCTCAGTGCGTATCCAAGGAAAACCATTCAACATCACAGTAATCCAAGTCTATGCCCCAACCACTGATGCCGAAGAAGCTGAAGTTGACCGGTTCTATGAAGACCTACAAGACCTTCTAGAACTAGCACCAAAAAAAGATGTCCTTTTCATCATAGGGGATTGGAATGCTAAAGTAGGAAGTCAAGGAGTAATCGGAATAACAGGCAAGTTTGGCCTTGGAGTACAAAATGAAGCAGGGCAAAGGCTAATAGAGTTCTGTCAAGAGAACAAGCTAGTCATAGCAAACACTCTTTTCCAACAACACAAGAGACGACTCTACACATGGACATCACCAGATGGTCAATACCGAAACCAGATTGATTACATACTTTGCAGCCAAAGGTGGAGAAGCTCTATACAGACGGCAAAAACAAGACCAGGAGCTGACTGTGGCTCAGATCATGAGCTTCTTACTGCAAAATTTAGGCTTAAATTGAAGAATGTAGGGAAAACCACTAGACCACTCAGGTATGACTTAGATCATATTCCATGTGAGTACACAGTGAAGGTGATGAATAGATTTAGAGGATTAGATTTGGTAGACAGAGTGCCTGAAGAACTATGGACGGAGGTCTGTAACATTGTACAAGAGGCAGCATCTAAAACCATCCCAAAGAAAAAGAAATGCAAGAAAGCAAAATGGCTGTCTGATGAGGCTTTACAAATAGCTGTGGAAAGAAGGAATGCGAAAAGCAAGGGTGAAAGGGAAAGATATAAGCAACTGAATGCAGATTTCCAGAGAATAGCAAGGAGAGATAAGAAGGCCTTCTTAAATGAACAATGCAAAGAAATTGAAGAAAACAATAGAATGGGGAAGACTAGAGATCTCTTCAAGAAAATTGGAGATATCAAAGGAACGTTTAGTGCAAAGATGGGCATGATAAAGGACAAAAAAGGCAGGGACCTAACAGAAGCAGAAGAGATTAAGAAGAGGTGGCAAGAATACACAGAAGAACTATACAAGAAAGATCTTAATGTCCCTGATGTCCATGCTGGTGTGGTCACTGACCCTGAGCCAGACATCCTAGAGAGTGAAGTCAAGTGGGCCTTAGGAAGCATTGCTAACAACAAAGCTAGTGGAGATGACAGTATTCCAGCTGAGTTATTTAAAATACTAAAAGACGATGCTGTTAAAGTGCTGCACTCAATATGCCAGCAAGTTTGGAAAACGCAACAGTGGCCACGGGATTGGAAAAGGTCAGTTTACGTTCCAATTCCAAAGAAGGGCAATGCCAAAGAATGCTCAAACTATCGCACAATTGCACTCATTTCACATGCTAGCAAGGTTATGCTCAAAATCCTACAAGCTAGGCTTCAGCAGTACGTGAACCGAGAACTACCGGATGTACAAGCTGGGTTTCGAAGAGGCAGAGGAACTAGAGATCAAATTGCCAACATTCGCTGGATCATGGAGAAAGCACGAGAGTTCCAGAAAAGCATCTACTTCTGCTTCATTGACTATGCAAAAGCCTTTGATTGTGTGGATCACAACAAACTGTGGCAAATTCTTAAAGAGATGGGGATACCAGACCACCTTACCTGTCTCCTGAGAAATCTGTATGCGGGCCAAGAAGCAACAGTTAGAACCGGTCATGGAACAACCGATTGGTTCAAAATAGGGAAAGGAGTACGACAAGGCTGTATACTGTCCCCCTGCTTATTTAACCTATATGCAGAGTACATCATGAGAAATGCCAGGCTGGAAGAATCACAAGCCGGAATTAAGATTGCAGGGAGAAACATCAATAACCTCAGATATGCAGACGATACCACCCTAATGGCAGAAAGTGAAGAAGAACTAAAGAGCCTCTTGATGAGGGTGAAAGAGGAGAGTGCGAAAGCTGGCTTGAAACTCAACATTAAAAAAACTAAGATCATGGCATCTGGACCCATCAATCCCTGGCAAATAGAAGGGGTAGAAATGGAAGCAGTAACAGACTTCATTTATTTGGGCTCCAAGATCACCGCAGACGGAGACTGCAGCCATGAAATTAAAAGACGCTTGCTCCTTGGGAGGAAAGCTATGGCAAACCTAGATAGCATATTAAAAAGCAGAGACGTCACCTTGCCGACAAAGATCCGCATAGTCAAAGCTATGGTTTTTCCAGTAGTAATGTATGGCTGTGAGAGCTGGACCATAAAGAAGGCTGAACGCCGAAGAATTGATGCCTTTGAACTGTGGTGCTGGAGAAGACTCTTAAGAGTCCCCTGGACTGCTAGGAGGTCAAACCAGTCAATCTTAAAGGAAATCAACTCTGATTGCTCATTGGAAGGATTGATAATGAAGCTCAAGCTCAGATACTTTGGTCACCTAATGCGAAGAGAGGACTCTTTGGAAAAGACCCTGATGCTGGGAAAGATGGAAGGCAAAAGGAGAAGAGGACGGCAGAGGATGAGATGGCTAGATAGCATCACTGAAGCAATGAGCATGAAATTGAGCAAACTCAGGGAGGCAGTGAAAGACAGGAAGGCCTGGCGCAATATGGTTCATGGGGTCACGAAGAGTCGGACACGACTTAACGACTAAACAACAACAACAACTGTGAAGATTGGGTCATAGTTCATCGATAGCAAAGTGATTGTAGATGGAATAAAGATATAACTTTTCTGGGGAAAAGGCAGACTATTGGGTGCCATGGGCCAACCTTTTCTGGGTGACACAGAGAATGAGGAAAGCCTGGCACCAACTATCTGAGAGCAGGAAAACACTGGGGTGATATTGTCGTGTGAATCCCAATATAGTCATTGTTATATTGGATTCCACAGAGTTCTTTTTTTCAAATGACACTGCTTTAGTGCAAATTAAGTAGAAAATGGATTGACAACTCTCACTGCTGTTGGGTGAACGTAGTAGTCTGTGATGTACGTTAGATGGAGGACCAGCAGGCATATTTCAGCCATGACTTTTGCTAGAAATGTGCAGCTGAATTGAAACAAACCAGCTTCTCCCCTCAGAAAGTTGTGAGCTGTCTTTGGGGGACTAATGTTGGGGAAAGACCTCTTTGTTAGAGATCTCCAGATGGAAACTTGGAACTACACATCCAGGTTTGCTAATGATGTTTTAGCCAGCACAGATCTCTGTCCATCATAGAGCACCGCATTAGAATCAGGATCTAATTAGCATATCACTATTTTAATGAAAAGTAAGAATGCATGCATATCCACACAGGAGATGTGTTCTTTTATTGGTACAAAACTATAATTTTAATAATTAACCAGCTCTTAAATATTTAGCAAAAATTAGAAAAGAAACATAATCATAATAATTTATCACTTCTAAATCCAATAAACTGCTCACAGCGCGGCAGTCTGACATTAGACTTATGCTACGTTAAAGAGCCTCAACAGAGTCCATTCAAAACCATTTTTAATTAATAGAGCAATTAAATGAAGCATTTGCTGAAAGGCTGTTCATTTGATGATCAAGAATAAAGAATGCAAGAAACTTATAATGTGGGTGTCAGAATGATGGGAAAAATGAAATGGAACAATTTGTGTCAAAGCAATGCTATTATGCTGTCTGAGTCAAAAATGATCTGCTACAAACAGAAATAGAGGCTGACAAATTAAGCAGATGTCACTCACTTCTCCACTTGAGCAGCATTGGCTTACAGTATATTTGGCTGTCTTCCCAAAGAAGCAAAATATTCAGGATTGTAATGATAACTTTGTCAGTTATGAACAAATTAGAATGCCTAAGTTGTTTGCTTCCTTTAAATGCCTATGACTTCCATTACACAGAGTACTTCTGGAGTGTTCAGGGTAGATAAGAAAAATAACTTACAGAAATAGGAAGAGTAAAGGCCATCGTGACCATCCTGGAGCTTATGAAGTATGTCTAGCAGCACCACTTACACACCTCGCTTCCTTTTTCAGTCCACAGTCTGCTTAGATTAAGGATGAACAGCTCACTTTCATTACAATTCTGGATTCGGAGGATGGTTATCTGAAGTATACTCTAATACCGGAAGGGACCTTACCTTCTCTTGGGTGACAAGGCTTTATAAATTCAATCTATGCTTGCAACTGCAGTTTATTCTTGCATTGAAGTATTAAAATAAAAATCCTAACCATATTCAAGAATAGCAATGGTAAGAATCTGCTGCTGTGGCCATATCTTTTTTTTAAATAATTTTTATTGAAAATTTTGATTACAATAGTAAAAACAAATACAAACTAAATTCAGAGCGAAAAAGAGAGATAGAAAGAGTAAAATGTACAAGGAAAGAAAAAGAAAAAGAAGAAATTAAGAAAAGAAAAGAAAAGAAATATTTAAAGAAGTGACTTCTGATCTTCATCACAAGTATAAACAAAGTTAATAACTCTTCACTCCTTATAAGGTTACAAATATCTTTTCTTCCCATAACCCATCCTGTATCCACATGCAAATCCATAAATAATGAACTTTTCAGTCCTGGTGTCAGCAAAAAGTTAGTGAAGGATTACCAGAACTTTATCCAAACATGTCTTATTTTAACCTTGGTCAAACAAACCAACTTTATATTCCTTCCTTTTACTTCTAACAATCTTGATCTTTAATTCATGCGGATGTTGTTGTAGGATTTGATCTCTCTTCAGTTTCTATTTCTCCCATCCCAAAGGCTTATTTGAGGCTTTAGCAAACCCCTTTTGTAAATCCAGTAAAAAGTCATTATCCAGGTCATTCTTTTGGTTTATCTTTTGTATTTCAACTTTAATTTTCAAGGCTTTAACCAACTTCTTTTGCATATCCAGTAGAAAGCCCTTATCCAGGTCATTCACTTGGCTTGTCATTTGTGTTTCCACTTTAGTTGTCTTCTCTGTCTTATAATCCATGCTTTTTAAAATTTTCCAGGATTTCTGGTTCTAATATTCCTACATCAGATAAAATTGGTTTCACCTCTTTATCCTGTAAACCTCTCAAAATATTCTTTTCACATCAGTCATTCCTTCATTAACATCTTTTGGATATAGTCTATCCATAGAAGCAGACATCATTGCTGACATTGTAGCTGCTAGTTTCTGACCCCATTCTTCAAAAATCTCCTGGAGTATTTCAAATGTCATAATGTTTTGTACCATTCTATAAGTTCTAGTACTAGCCAAAAACAAAGGGTAAGCTTTTGCCTCCCCCCCCCCCCGCCTTTTCTGCCTGGAATCTTTAGTCCCCTCTAGTGTCCAGTTTCTGAAATCATAAAGTCTCAAATTTCTGTTATGACTTAAGATAGATAAAGCAATTTAGTTCTCACGAAAGGCTGTTTATTTATATCATTATTTCCAGAATCCAAAATCATGAGGAGCAGCTATCTGGAGCACATGTGGGTAATGTCCCACCATCTCCTTAACCGGAGTGATTCCGTACGGCCAGTTTACTCACTGGCTCTTTGGTCTCTGTGACAGTCATCGTCTCTGCGCATTCGGAGATGTGCTAGTTCACCATCCCCTCCCTCCGCCCTGAAGTGCCTTGCTCTGGCCATACCTGAGCAAGATTCATATTCTATGGTTTCAAAGTTCAAACATCTACAAGAATCGCTGTAAAGCGTTGGTGTTTCTGTTGGTTTTCTATTATAGGCTCACTCCAATGGGGTCACTAAAGTGAGCCTCTAGGTCTGAGCTGCTCTCTCAAGGGCCAGAGCCTCTCAGCCAGAGCCGGAGCTATTTCGCCAGTCAGCCCTCAGTACCAGACCGTGACCTGCTCACACAACACATATGACCCATGCAACCCATCAAGTCTCCCAGCCAGGCTCTGCTGATACACAACCACACCACCTGGGTCGGAAATTGACCTTGCGGAATTGGAATTCCCCACCTGCTTTCTCCAGGAAACCCCCATCCTGCAGGCTAGGGTTGTACTGGTGGCAATGGGCAAAGCTTCCTGACCTCACTCGTTGCCTTCCCATTGGCCAGGCAGGCCGAAGTAGGCATGGCTTGGCTGGGTTGGCAGGGGCTTCTGGGCAACCAGGCCTGGGCGGCAGCTCATCCGGCTGCTCCTTCTTACTAGGTTCCTGAAGGTGGTCCAGGCGTTCAAAATGAATCAGACGATGGAGCTTAATGTTCCCCTGACACAGCTGAGCTGGCCGAAGGCTAGCCTTTTCCTTTCTTTTTACTTTTTCTTTTTTGCACTTTAAATGTCATTCCTTTTCTGGTCTTCTCCTTTTTTTCAACCCTTTTTTTCTGTTTCCTTATATTTTACTCTTTGCTGAAACTTAATAAAGTTCCTTTTAAGAAAAAAAAAAGGAATGGTTTTAGCATGGCATGTGAGGCAATTGTAATCTTTGTGACAGAAACGATATTATCTTTTGTTACTATAAATTTGTCCACTATCTGATTTTCAAATGATGTATGAAACATTATATATAGCCTATTTCTTTATTTCAAGTAAGTTCAGCAGAACTACATATTATACACATGGGTGCTTTTAACAACAGCATCATCATGGAAAGTTTTTCCCTTCTCCCTCAGAGCGTTGGATCACTTTTCCTTCTCTCATTACATTATGAAGCCATGCATTTTTCCACCCCCACCAGCCACGGCTAATTATTGAAACAGATCAAGAAATGAACATGTTGATGATGTCATGACCGCATCAAATTACCCAGTACTGTTTGGGGGGGTTGGGAGGTGATGGGGGATCAACACCAGCTCCTAGGGCAAAGTCATCTTCATAGCAGCAACACTGTGATGAATAACATCTCATGTCATGTAGGGCATGCGATTCTGCGGTAAGAAAAACCAGGAGAAAAAACTAGGAGGGGAGAAACAAGAATCCAAGGAACTGCTTTGTTATTCCTCTATTGGTGTATTTAAGGACAAGAATATTTGCAATTTAATAAGCCTTGATGTTTTAAAGCATTTAAACAAAATGACTATCAGCTATCTATAATCAATCTCTGTTTGGTTATTTAGCATATACTCATTTCTAAATTTGTCTGTTTAATGTAAAAAGGATATCAATTTATCTTGATTAAACAAACAGTGTCACGTAATGATCTCAACTTTAAAATGAGAACTGGCTTTAGACATTAATCAGCCTGACTAGTATTCCTGGCCTCTTGCCTTCACCTTAAACAGAAGACATGGAAGTAAATTCCACGGCATTTCCTTCCAAGTCCGCTGTATAAGGTCAGGTTGCCAGAAAAGTGAACTTGGCGAAAGTGAAGACTCAGAAACAACAATTCCATAATCCTCAATACAGCAATTTAGTACAACGAAACCCCAGAGTGGAGTGGAAGCTTCCAGATGTGGACAGCTTGTGCCTGATTTGGGGTTCTGCTGCTATTCCCAGTTTTGGATGAGGGGTCCTGTCAGGCCTTTTGTTGCTCAGGCTTGGAGAAACCTAAGAGTACAAAGCTAAGCAAGGCTTAGCTGCACCTCCTGAGGCATGACATCATTCAGTGTGTGTCTTCTTCTCCAGACCCTGGAGGTGATTGGAAAATGGGCACTACTAATTTTAGGGGATAAGATTACAGGTAGTCCTCATCTTACAACTATTCATTTAATGACCATTCAAAGTTACGATGGTGCTGAAAAAAGTGAGTTACGACTGGTCCTCCCATGACCATTGCAGCATCCCCGCGGTTACATGATCAGAATTCGGGCACTTGGCAACTGGCATGTATTTATGATGGTTGCAGTGTCCCAGGATCACATGATTGCCATTTGCGACCTTCCCGGCCAGCTTCCAATAAGCAAAGTCAATGGGGGAAGCTGGGTTCACTTAACAACCACAGTGATTTGCTTAACAACCATGGTAAAAAAGACCGTAAAATCAGGTGTGACTCATTTACTGACCACATCGCTTAGTGATGGAAGTTCTGGTCCCAATTGTGGTCATAAGTTGAGGACTACCTGTAGATTGTTTAGATGTTGTTTAGATTCCAACAAGTCATTATTTAAGAGTCACTGGGAATCAGGCAGCATACAAATGTCATAAACAAATAAATAAGATCAGGATAGTGGTTTTTGACCTCAATGAAACATGTGGTCTGGAGAAGAAAACTGACCATGTCTTAAGAGAAACGTAACACTGAAAGATAAAGAGTTTGTCCCTAAGTTGATTGAAACTGATATTTTAAGCTCAACTATTGGAGAGAGAGCAGCCTCCAGATTTCAGTGCTAATGGTCCTAGAGAATCCTTTTGAGTGGCACCAGTTTGGGGATAAATAACTGAGAAGTGGTTCTCTTGCCACAAGTAGTAACAGGCCCTTGATTTTCTGACCTTGCTGCCTTACAATAAGAAGAGGGGAAGCAGAAGGAGAAGCTGAGATGAAACAGAAGGACAGCAATTTCCGACAAGTCAAGGCAACTGTCTCCTACACCATTGTAATAAGAAGGCTACAACTAGGAAAGCCAACATGGGGCTTTCCAATATCTATTGTTCTTGGTTCTCAGTTCTTGGCCTAAGAAGGTTCTTCCTTGGGGTTCCATATTGAGACTTGACCTACGTACTGTGAGCTGAATTTTAAATTCCTTGCCCTGCCTTAATCTGGCTGGGAACTTGCAAGAGAGGAAGATATTGTCTTGCATTGTCTCCTACAGGGTAAACTAATTAAAACCAACTTTAGTAATGTCCCTGTGTTAGAAAGCCAGACTATATATTTTCATACAAATAAAAATGTAATGAAAATACCTTCTTTTATGAATATAGAAGGTACAATCTCACAATGGAGCTGTGAGTAAAAATATTTATTCTTTTGAAAGGCAGAGAGGTGGGCAGGAACAAATGCCACTTGGACACAGCTTACTCTTTTCTTGAAAGGTGGTCCTAAAAGTATCTCCTGGAGGCCATGACAGGTTTTCCCTGAGAAAATAAACTCCTAAGCATGTTCTTTCTCCTGCCCTGATGCACAGCTTCTCCCACCATTACAGCAAGGGCTTGAGGTCACCAGGTATGAACGTGAAGGCAATCAGAGCTTCTCCATGACCATGACATGATCCACAATGATGTAAATCCACACTGCAGGCTGTTCTTTCAGGTGGTCTCTGGAGATGAAGTTTCTATTACAGTATCACACAGCCTGTTCTCCCAAAGCCACGTGGAAAAGCACAAGAATCAGGTCCAAGAGATACAGGTTAATTAGGGAATTAGGTTACAAAGTTTGGGCTGTAACACGCCCTACTTGTAATGTTCTTATATTTCTGTGTGCAGCTAAATGCAGCGTACTGTATACTGGACTTCCTTTTTCTATATAAAGGGAAGCACGAGAAAAGCTCGTGTTACTGCAGCCCCAGTTTAAGGGCTGGTTCCCTAGGGTGCTTTTTGCTATGGCTGTTCCAAGTGAGCCCTAGTGCAGAAAATATCCTTGAGTGTTGGAAAGTAGAATGAACAAAGCCATCCCCAGCTTGTGGTCCTCAAGATGTGTTGGGACAATAACTCGTTTCCTTCCCACTGAGCTTTGCTATTAGTTGCTGAGTGCTCTTTTGTTCCTGTCAGCAGACGTAAGATTCATCAGAATGGATTCTGGTAAATTTAGCCATGTGAATTTTGTTTCAGACATACCTGCAGCCATCTTCCTTACTCAGCCACCGCCAGTTTGATTAGAACTAAGTTTTTACTGAATGTCTCCCAGCATTCTAGTTCTTGCTCTTATAGCTCAAAATAACTTTCCGTTGGGCAGAGTCCCTGGGTAACTGCACAATCTAAGCTAAAAGTGTCCATAAAGAAAGAAGCGTGATTGGTTTTCATTAGGCTCGGAAACCAGAGCACTGATCAGAAACAAGTCTGTCTGCTGCTGCTGTCACAGGAGCTGCCAGATCTGGGCTGCCAAGCCCCCGATGACCACCGGATGGCAACCAAGAAGTCCAGAAGACTCTCTGTCCAGCGCTATGTGGCTGATGGTTCCAAGATGTTACCACAAGCTGTGACCGGAACCCTGTACAAAAATAGGGATGTGGAAGTGGCTTTTGCATTTCCCCAACCCCCGCCCCAGTTTGCTTCTGTACTGAAAGATCTTGCATAGTTTCTCCTCTAGATGTTTTGGCCTTCGGCCCCTCAAACCACATGCAGCTGGGAGCCCCTGTTTCACTCAGCCTCTGACTGTCCGTCTGCCAAATGGGGAGGAGGAGACTTGTCTGAGAAAGAGACAGTGAACAATATTATGTTAAAGATGGTGGCATTTGAAATACAGAAGGTAACCTAAAAAAAATCTACCCATTTTTTCATAGTTAGAAGGTTTGCAGTGTCATAACCCAGAGCTGGAAGAGGTGCTTTAGCATATGTTTGCTCCAGGGTTAGCCACCATTCCCCCCAAAACAGCCTGTAAAAACCTGGTGCAACTTGCATCAAGTCCCAGTTTGGTTACAGGAGTGAGTTTCTTTGCTTCATCGGAAGCACCTTCTTGCCCTCCCCTAAAGTGCTGCTGCAGGAGAAAGGTGAGGAGCACTCTGAAGCCAACAGACTGGACTTCTTGTCAGAAACTCTTTCCCGGTTGAGCTGCCATGCTAAACCATGATTGTTAACTGTGGTTTATTGATTATGTGACAAGTGTCTGGGCTTGCACCACACACTGAGCCATAAGCCACAGTTCACAAACTGAGTTCATGCTGCGATACACTGAAACCCAAAAAGCCCCCGAGGAAACCGAAGCCACAGGATGACTCCATGAAAGTCAGCTCAAGAGACAGGGTCCTGTGCCTCGGAGAGGTCGAGGTGGTGGCTCTTCCTCAGTCGCCCTTGTCCTGAAGGCTGGACCAAGGTCAGTGTCCTCTTCTGCAGCCACGAAGAGTGCAGCAGCCTTCTCCCCTTCTGCACTAGCCCGCCACGACCAATAAACCTGGCTACAGATTTATTGACAGGGCATACCTCCCCTGCCCACCTGAAGCATGCTTTATTTGGTGAATCCAATTCCTGGCTGTCCAGGACACATTAAACTAGACATCAAGCAGGTAGGCTAGGCCTGCACAATGCAGTCAGCTAAACTATGTTTGACTATGTTGTGGTTCAGCTGTGACATGTGAACAGGGGCTGCATCTGGCCATAAGAAAGGAATGAAAGAAAGTGGGTGGCCTTAAAAATAATTAAAGAAAAAAGGAAATCAAATCAAATCAAACATTCTTTATTACATGGGTGCAATCATCTGCTATTTTGTTGATGATCCTTTCCTGCCAGTGAAGGGTGTCTTCAAATGCAGCAGCAGCAGCAGCATGAAGATTTTGCATTCTTGGCAAAAAGGAAGAGCCAACTGAGAGTTCCTGTCTGCACAATTTATAACCTACCATTTGACTGTAAGTTAGATACAAAAACAGAAGTGCTGCTCAACTTCCTGTTACTGCTGCCGCCTCCGATTGCAAAACCCTGGAGAGGGCTAAGTCTCTGGCTCAAAACAATAGTCACAGGCAAATGTTTGAGATGGAGCCAAGGCACAGATGGAGCACGTGGAGTGATTTTAGGACCAAATCCCTGAAAGGAATTTCCCGATTACCAGACCAGGGCTGCCGCGGTGCAGAGAGCCGCCAGGTGGCAGCAGAGAGACAGTGAAACCACCCACTTATTACTGCTCTCCAGTGTTCATCTCAGGCTTGCAACCCCAACCTGAGTAGCCCCCTGCTAGGAGGAGCCGAGGAGGATCAGAGGGCCAGAGGATCCCAGGGCCAGAATCACCAGCTGGCAACGCCCCAGCACTCAAATAACTCCCTTGTCTCTGATTTCTCCACTGTTTTTATGCATTGAGATCAACCACCAGGTGGCCTGCTGAAATAACTGATTAGTTTTGTTGCTTCGATCCATCTGACCATGTCAGATCATGAATTATGTTTTGAACGAGTCCCCCTCTGTGTGGCGGACTCAGGTCAATCACCCCGTTGCCTCCTTGGTGCCCTGAAGGGCAGTGAGCAGTCTTTTGTAAGCGCAGCCAAAGCTGGATCCCCCTTCTCTGGCTTACTGGCTGGGGATGATGGGAACTTAAGCCAGCTCCTCTGGATCGGTTACCTTGAAGAATGTCATTTTATCCGAACATTAAGTCTGTTCAGTTGTGAAAGCAAGCACGCAGAGGTCTTTCACAGCCCAGTGATGGACACCTGGAGGCAGCAGACCTGAGAAGCCTTGTTTCTCTCCAAGGCCTGGCAGGACCCTTTGCATCTGTCCCTCGGCTCCTCTCGTCAAATATGGTTTTCGGAGCTCCGAGAAACTGCAAAATCTCCCCGGGACGAAAGAAAGCTTAAACTTCCAGAGGCTCTTCCTTCTTGCTTTGAGCTCTCTTTGTCTTTTCTTTTATTTCTGTTTAAGGCATTGCCATTGCCGTTAAGAGGAGAACCTGGGAAAAGAAAGAAAATGCAGTGTGGCACAGAAGGCGCCTGGCGCTTGGAAAAGCCTGGCAGCTGCAGGGAGCAGCCTGTGAAGCACAGAAGCAGTCCTCAAAAAAAGAAAAACGAAAAACGAAAAAAAATCTGAGAAGCAAAAGGCAAGCAAGAAGCAAATTTTGCAGACTTGCTAAAATTTAATCCACAATAATTATGGAGGAAGAAGAGGAGTAATTAATCAAGCATTTCTCTGGCATTTTCAGTGGGGGTGAGGGGGGTGAAGAGCGCTGGCAGCGGCGCTCGTTTGCCACGCTGCCTCACCCTTCCAGAAGGAGAAGAGCAAAAGGCTGGCTGGAAATGGGGGAAAGGCCCTCCTGCTCTTCTGCTCACTAACGTGGCTGGGAGGGCCTCCCCGCGAGGCAGCACCGGTGCATCTCCTTCTGCCGTTTCCACAGCGACGAGGGCGGGGGCTCGATGGCCTGGCCCGGCCTGCCCCAGAACGGCTCCTGAGGGCCAGACGGCCCGGCCTGGCAACGCGCGAGGAGGCCCCAGGTGGGCGAAGGGCCAGGGACGGCTGGGGCACCCCGCTGCCCGCTGCGGCGGTCCCGGGTCAGCCTCCTGGCCTCTCTCCTCCTTCCAGATCCTGGCCTGGGGATGGCTCTGCAGCCTTGCCGTGCAAGGACAGGGGCGCACCGTCTCCCCCAAATGCTTCGCTCCCTGGAAATTACATCTGTTATTTAGAGAAATGCCTAAAATTAAGAGCTGGCTTTCCTCACCTCACCCCTCACCTTTAAGCCGCAGAAAAACTAACCAAGATTAACATTAACTAAGTTTAGCAGATTGTGTGAATAAATCTGAGGACTATTCCAGGTGGCTTGAAGCTGGCTGTGCGAACACAGCCCTGCGTGCGAAACCCCCTTGCTGCAGGCAGGGAATCTGTCCGGGTCCTTCGGCTCCCCACTCCGGTCTCTGTGCGAAAGCAACTCGCGGGGGGGGGCGGGGGGGACCGGCATTCTCCCGGGAGGAAGAAGAGGAGGCGGAAACAGGAGCTGGAAGGAGGGTGCCGTCCGTTCCCAGCAACCTCCCCACAAATGGCGCTGGGGGTCCCTGCACGCACCACAGCGCAGGCAGCTGTGCTCAGAGTAACTTCTCCGCCATCCCTGCCGCAGAGGAAGAGCCACGTCTGAAGCAGTCGGAAGGACCATCCGCTCAGCGCTCTGCCGGAGTTGCGCGTGTGCCTCTGCGGGTTGGCCATGGGGCGGGGAGGGGTGGGAGGGGAGGGGAGGGGAGGGCTAGGAAGAATTCTCTTGCTGTTTTCCTAAAAACACCTAGCTTGGCCAGATGCTAAATCTGAGTGTCAGGTAGCAAAAGTATTAGGGGAAAAAAGCCCGTTTCTGAATTTTAATTAAAGCGGGTGAGGCTTGTGAGTGCTGTCCCTGATGCAGAATCAAAGGGTGGATTCGCTCCTTCTCTGTTGCTGTAGCAATGCCGCCACCTTCCCGCTCTGCTTCTGGGCTGAAAAGGCCGAGGAACAGCCAATCATCTGCGTGAGTGGGCCACAAAGTCGGGTTCTGGAGCATCTGCTTGTTGCTCACACATCTTGTGGCACCGGTTGAATTGGCAAAATCCTAAGTGAGCAACATCCTCTGTTGCTTTTTCATTGGGAATCACAAACTTTTTTTAGTTACATGGCCGGCAGAATTTGGGGGGCAGCCCTGACCGGGTCCCTGGGGTAGTGATTTCATTGATAAGACTCAGGTGCTGAATGCTGAGACATTACTGGCTTCAACCATGGTTTTGCCATTCTCTGGACAAGGAGAATGGGAGAAATACCTCCCAGTGCTTGCAAGAAAACAAAACCCAGCTGAGGTGAAAGTGCTCCTTCCCATTTCTGGACTGCAGCTGAAACTGTTTGCCAGTCCTCAAAGAGTTCAGTCTAAAGTAAGAAGCCCCTTGCCACCTACTCATCGTACTTCTTCTACAACTGATTTTGTACCCAACAGATGTATAAGATCCTGAAATACATACCGGTGGTCCTTGGTTAATGACCACACATTCAGCGACCACTGGAACTTGCGACAGCACTGAATGAGTGGTACTTATGACCGGTCCTCGTGGTTCCAGTCATTGCAGCGCCCCCATGCTCACATGATCACGATTTGTGACCTTCCCTGCTGGCTTCCGATAAGCAAGGTAATGGAGAAGCTGGCAGGAAGTCAGAGGTCACAATCACGTGAGGTCCTCTTTTAACAACTCACAGTGATTCACTTAACAACGGTAACTGGGGACTGTCGGAACTGCCATTGCTAAGTGGTGTGACGTCGTGCTTTATGACAGCATTGCTTAGCAATGTAAATTCCAGTCCCAATTACCATTGTTAATTGAGAACTACCATACACATTCCTCTCCATACAGGAAGAGTCTTCAATGCTTGTCTCCCAAAAAGGTGGATCTCACATGTGATTTCAGAGAGCTTTTATCCAAATGAACCTTTGACTTCCACTTGCTTATTTATTTCAAAATTCAGTTGAATCCCTGTAGGTTTCCTGGATGTGTCTAAAAATGCAGTGGTGTTTCCTGGGCTCTCTCCCTACTTTGCAACTTTGAAGAGGGGAAAGATCTCACTTTGCATTCACTTCCCTGGGATAATTTCTCCCCTGATGTTTGGGTCAGAGCATGCAGGGAAGAGATCCTGGAGTGGCTGAAGGACCTCCTTGTCAAGAGTCCTCCCATCTGCGACATTGGGGATGGGGTTACAAATACTTCTCAGGGGGTTCCATAGCTATGTCTATTCCTGGCTTTGGATCATGTCTTCCCAGTGATCATGTCTCAGGTATCTCACCTCTAGACTCTTGCAACACCCTCTAGTGGGGCTCTCCTCGGAATCTTTTGGGGTCACAGGAGCCCAGCTCTGCTCTGGTATGCAAAGTCCATGGTGTCCTCTATTTGCTGGAGTGAATTGTAGAGGTTGTCCCTTGAATTCCAAGTTACTTCCACTGTACTACTGCTGATTCCTATCTCTAGGCAGATGAAGATCCATGTAGCGGACCACCCACTGAGCTCTTTGGAAGAAGCTCAGCTCGTTGTGCTATCAGTGGGTAATGGTGGCAGGGGGGCATCCTTGTGGCTTCTGGAAGTGCCTCATACCCCTTCAAAAGTGCATCTCATCATCCTGGTGTTGGTTTCTCCTGATGCATTGGCTTTTGATTGGTTTTATCATGTTGTTTATCATAAGGGAAGCTGGACTGAAAGATGAGCATGGTTTTAAAATTGGAGGAAGAAACATCAATAACCTGCACTATGCTGATGACACTACTGTAACAGCTAAAAATGCAAAGGATCTGCAAGCTCTAGCAATAAAAGTCAAGGGGCACAGTAAAAAAAATGGGACTAAATTAAATATAAAGAAGATCAGACTAATGACAACAGGTAGAACCACCAGCCTTAGAACTGACAATGAAGGTAGTGGATAACTTTCGATTAGCCATCAACAGTAAACGAACAAGCAGTCAAGAAATACACCACAGACTAGCCCTTGGTAGAGCAGCCATGAAGGCTTGGAAGGATGTTCAAGTGCTGTAATCTGTCTATACCTACCAAGATTAGAACTGTGCAAGCAATGATGTTCCCTGTGACCCTCTACGGAAGCAAAAGCAGGACTTTAAAGAAGCAGGACAGGAAGAGTATTGATGCTTTTGAACTCTGGTGTTGAGGAAGACTCCAGGTCGTTTTTTTCAATAAACCACGGCCAACAAGATGCAAGGTAATGCAAACGAAAGGCTCTGTATGACAGAGTCAAGAATCTGGAATATGCTGACACGAACACTCAATGGCAGGTACTTGAATACACCGTCATATGCAAATTTCATACAGTCAAATTACTCCTAGCTACAACAAAGCCAACGTGTCCTGGATGTTTCCTTAAAATCCTGTGAGTGTGTAGTTCTTTACCAAGACTAGGGACACTAACTTGCATTAACTAGCAGGCAATGTGCATGACAGTTAATGGTGCAAAATTTGTCTTTGCTGCTGGAGATATCTAAATTTTGGTCTGATAAAGTCAAAAAAGTATTGTATTGGGGCTTCCTGCCCAGCAAGCTCCATAACAAATGTGTAAAATCAACCTCACTTGGATATCTCCGCAAAGGTGACAATGTAGGTCAAGATGGCCCACGGTTTCCCCATTTCCTGTCTCACAAGAGCAGAAATGTTAAGCAAGGGCAATGTTTCATACCTGCTTGCCAGTCTTGCTGGACCCATGGAAATGCATAGCGATGCTTCTGCACTGCAAAGGATGAGAGATAAGAGGCCAAAATGAAATTATGCTTAAAGACTCCTACATGAAAAAACTGGGAATAAAACCGACACCTTTTTGTAGGTCTATGCCTATATTAATTGTTCCTTAGGTCTTTTAGTATTTTTAGATCTCAGAGTTATAACAAATTCAAAGGAAAACTATAAGACTAGAGCTGTTTCTCCACAGTTCTCTTCTAAATCTGATCTAAAGATTAGAATAGTGCAAGCATTGTTATGTCCTGTGACACTCTATGGAAGCAAAAGTTGGAATCTGAAAAAGCAGGATAGGAAGAGTATTGATGCTTTTGAACTTTGGTGTTGGAAAAGACACCTGAGAATATTGTGGACAGCCAAGGAAAGAAACACACACACAAAAATGGATCATCAGACAAATCAACCCAGAATTCTCAGTCAGGGCGCAAATGGCCAGGCTCAGATTATGCTACTTCAGACACATCTACCTTGCACTATACAAAAGGCTCTTGTGCTGGGAAAGGTGGAAGAAAAGAGAAGAGGACGGCCAGCTGTGAGAGGGAGGGATTCACTTACAACAGCAATGACTGCACCATTGGAAGACCTGAAAGACCACGTTAGGAACAGAACATCATGGAGAAAATCTATCTATGCGGTCACTAAGGGTCAGCAATGACTTGATGGCACATAATCAACCAATCAACCAATCAAATTATCAATTATATTCTTCCTTGTTTAGTAGATATAAAGTGCATATCTAATAAACTTATGTCGATATATAAATAATAAAAACCCAGTATAGCGGGGGGAAGAATTCATTAGAAAGCAGAAAGTTCCAGTGAACTCCTGTGTGCCACAGGAAGGGGAATATGAATTCTATTATGGAAGGGAAATGTTGTCCAAACTCAGAGCTTCCAGGTAGCTCCCAGCTCTTTGTTCTCACGACTACCCTCTCGTAACAGTCAGCACCTCTTTAAGAAATAAAGCTGCTTTGTATTCCTTTGCGCTCTACACCAGCCCAAGGCTGTTGTTTGGTTTTGACTTAGCACCTTGTGTGGTTTATGACTTAAGCTTTATGACTTGGCACCCTGAACTAACCCAACTAATTATGGTGTATTTAATAAAAGTTAAAGCTGCCACTTTGCGTTCAGCTGAAGCATTAATCCATAGGGTTGTGTTTGCTTGGAAAAAGCATGTGACAATGGCCTAGGATACCTTCTTATTGGCATAACAACCATCCCATGGAAATGCATTTCTGCTACATGCTGTTCACCAGAAAAGTCAAGAAAAGCCCTGAGATTCCCTGCAGTCCGAAATTTCACGAAGCAAAACATCTACAGATGCTTTCTGCATCATTATGGTAGGACACATACCTTGGCTATTACTAAAAAAGAAAACCCCAAACCACGATTGTAATAATTTGGAATGTCCCCATTAGTGACTCCCTGGGCATAACCATCCACATTAATTTGAACTACTTGCCCGGATGAGACCACAAAGAATGCGCTGTGTGGTCTTGGTAGCTTATTGCACTCGAAGAACGCTCCCTCACTGCCACTACGTCTGCCCGTGGCTCGCAACCTATTTTTACTGATCAAAGTGCCTGAGAAATATCCTTGGCCAAAGCTGTGGGACTTGGTCCATTCCAGTCCTTGGTCCAGGGTTGGGTTGGGGCTCTTGAGTGTAAAGTCACTGGTGGGCTGATTCCACCCCGTTCTACTTCTCTCTGTCATCAAACTCAAGTTGAGCAACAGAAAAGAGCCCAAGAGAAGGGACTGGGGAAGACCAGACTTAATCCAGGTAAGGTGCAAAGGCTTAAAGTAAGACAAAACCCCAGGGGCTCTGGATCCTCAAGCCCGATCCTCTAAGACCCTCTGCAGTGCCATTGTGAAGGGGGGTTCTGGCCATCTTGTAGGGCTTAAGGTCTAAAGTGAAACTGGGGACCAGGGCTTCCCTTTCATTCTTTTGAACACTGAAACATTTGACATGGGAAATGCATGTTGGAATACATGCGAGCCCTGAGGCACATGTGTCTTTCAGCTGGGTTGCTTTTCTCTGCCTTTGGATGGTTCATCAGCTGTGCCTGCTTGGGGAACAGAGACCCAAGTTGCCCCATCCATGCCTAGGAAAATTCCAGTTAGACACACGTTACACCAAATTGCCATAAAACTTCCCAGGACCGTTTCTGTCAGGAAAGTATTATGCCGGTGCTATGAGAGCGTTAACCTATACAGCTCTAAGTGACCCTGGCCCAAATTATCTCAGGGGCCATCTTCAATCAGAGGAAAAATCTGCCATCGGGTAGAACTACATTGCAAGTACACAGTTCTCAGCAGTAACTTGATGCAAGTTCAGCTTTCTGTTAGATGCAAAACTCTTATTTAAATTTATGCTTCCTCTTGGGGATTTTCAGTGAGAAAGAAAAAAATTCAAGATCTAAGCTGATCACTTCCTTAAAATATCTAAGGCGCTCAAAATAATATTATTCATTTGTCTGTATTTGAATACAGACATGGGGCTTTACTAAATTCATTTCTGCAAGAAAATGTAGTCAATTTAGGTTGTGCTAATTCAATGGCTGAAAAAAGAAAGATTTAGAACTTTACCCTATCAGTCAGTCACAAGTGCCCTCTGGCAGGGAGGCTGTAAACATTACGTGTGCCCAGCACATGTCATCAATCAATGAATTAGAAAAACTGCAGGATGAGCGAGCACTAGGATTTCTGAAACAATTCCGGGTATATCAGTCTTCAGAAAACAAAACTCACAGGCAAATACTTGTCCCATTAGTAAGTTGTCAAGTACCACAAAACTGGGCTCTTTTTCTTAAATTGCAAGCAAGGCAGACTGCACTTCTTTGACTGAGGACTATTTCTGAGGCCACAGTTTAAAATAATAATATTTCTATTAAAATATTTATAGTTCCTCCCCCAACTATTTTAAGCCCTAAAATGCAAAAATAAAAGAATAAAATGCATCACGCACACTTGCAAGTTGTATTGGGGCAAACAGCGCCACGCAAAGCGCCAAAAAGACACTCCAGCCCGTGCAGACCATCCCCGTTCCCTACACGGCCTCTTGTTTCCAAGCGTCCCTCTTTCGGAACCTCATCGGCTCCATCCAGCCACCGCTTCCTTGGCCTTCCCCTTCCTCCCGACCCCTCCGCTCTTCCTCCACACACCTCGCTGCTATGCAGCTCCCATTCATTCTCTCCATCGGAACAGACCTCTTCCGAACTCCATCCACATTCACCCATCACCCACCCGTTCCTAACCCTTCCTACTAGCTGGTTTTCTTGTGCCACACACCCACTTCTCGGGTGCTCCATCTCCCCTGCATTCAGCTTACTTTTGGCCTTTCCTTTTAACGTGGCCGCCTCTCATGTAACAAAGCGGGCAGAAACGTGCTATTTCCCCCTTTTTTTTGATGAACATTCCTCACAATGGATTCCGCACTAGCCTCTAGCATGTTTCCCATTTTAACATTTCTCCATCCATTTTCCTGTCTTTAGTCACATTCCACCAAGGTGACACATTCATCTACTTGTGCTTCTCTTTTCACTGCTTAAGTGAAAAAGGTGCAACTGCTCACACCATTTGCCCCGTTGTACAAAACTACTTTGGTCTCAGATGCCCTCGTTTTCCGATCTATGTTCCTTAGCACATCGTGCTCTGTGTCTAACATCCTCTGCAAGGCACTGGGCTTCTCGGCCAACAACAGAGCCACATCTGTGCTCAGAAGCCGTGAACCTCCATCTTCCCAACGAGGAGGCTCCTGAGGTCAGCACAAGCACTCCTTACATGCCAGCAGATTCATGTCTTACTCTCTGCTCAGAGCTGAACTCTTGGCTGAGGGTTTCGCTGCTGCACTCAGCATCCAACCTTCAGTTCCCTGCACAAAACACTCCGCGATTCAGTTGTTCACTTTACACTGTCTCTAAATCAACAAACGCCCAACAAACTCTCCTCATTCCCACATTTCTCCGTGATCTGAGGAGAAGCAAAAACCTGGTCTGCGCATCCTGTGCTAGGTGTAAAGCCTCCTGCACTTCCCAAACTTTTCCCATTCTCACTTCTCCTCCCCTTTCAGATTCTGCAAAACACCCTCCCAGCCCCCCTCCTGCAAGCCAAGCCCCCTGTAATTTTTCCATTCACTTTTGCTAGCTTTCACTCATACCGGTGAGTGACGATGTCTCTCTTCCAAGCCTCAGGCACAGATGCAGTCAGCGCACGAACACACACGGAGAATTAAATAATTTGCACAGCTTTTATAGAAACAAACAACATCTATACTTTAACTTTATTCCAGCTCAACTCTCCATAACCTCTACACCTGCAGCTTTATCATTTTCCAGCATTCTCATCACATTTGAGGACTTCATTTTCATCTGTTCCCCCCCTCTTTAATGCCAGCATGTATAGAATCTACTTTTGGATAAATTACTATCCCACCACTACACCCCCGCTCCCACCCCCCTTACAAATCCCTCAAATAACCCTTCTGGCACTTCTTCAGCTCGGTTTCATGCCAAATCCTTTCTCCGCTTTTATTTCTAATGCCGTTCAGTCTGCTGGAGGTCCCGTGCCAGTCCTTTTCACCCACTTCCCGAGCATCTGAAGTGGATGTCAGTACAGAGCCTGAGTTCCTACTTTGGGGGATGTGGCAACATACAGGATGTTGGCTTGTAAGGTAGGAATGAAAGCTTGTATGGAATGCTGTGATGAGCTGGGGTTAAAACTGGCTCTGGGTTGTCCTTGGGGCCAAAATAAGACCAACCTGACCTGCAGGGTCTTTATCCTTGGCAAAGAATGGTGCATGCAGCATGAGTAGAACTAAGGATGAAAGCTTGTTCTACCAAAAATAAACAAGAGGGAGGGAGGGAGGATTTGTGTCTGTAAAAGACTTAGCTGAAAGTGGCCTGACCTTCTGGAGCAGAGCATACTTACAGAGAAGATAAAGTGTATGCTTAATTTGTGAATAGAAGGACTACATTGTATGAACTGGTATCATCTAAGTTGCTGTGGGTGTCTATCAAAAAATAAGTTGGTGATAGTTGTGTGTTACCTTCCAGTGCATGATGACAATGTAAGAACCGGGGGGAAATTATGCAACATTCTGAATGAGAAATATGAAAAACAAAGATGGAATGATCAAGTGAAAAGGACTGTGGTGAGAAAAAATGCAAGATAAATAACAAATGCTTTAAAAGATAAAATAGCAGTGAACATTATATCACAAAAGAAAGTTTTGGTTTTTCACAAGGGCAATGGTGCACATCTGGCTGCAGATGTCGAGCATTAATGGCACAAGGAAGGTCCCCGGGTTCTCCAAAGCCTCAGGAGAGAAGGCCCTCTCCCATCTCTCCCTCCTAAGCAGCAGCAGCCCTTCCTGCAGGTCTTCCTTGGGCAGGTCCACCCCTGGAGAGGGAGATTCTATCCCCCGAGAGCCTTAGATGTTGTTCCTTAAAACCCTGAAATTCTACCAGTAGTAGGTGGGCGGTCAGGGCCTCTCCCTCCAGACAGGTATTCTTGGATCTCTAGAACATGTTCCAGGCAGCTGCAGTTTCCAAATTGTCTTCAAGCGCAGACCCATATAAAATACATTGCAGTAGACTGACTGTTTATGGCAGAATGTTTAGGGGGGATCCTGCAAATTCTTCATAAAGAAGAGGCCTAAGGAGAGGCCAAAAAGAATGGGTTCAAAAGGTGCTGCAAGAATCAAATCTTCTCCATTGAAAATCATGAAGCAGCTCCAGAAGTCACTCACAATGCCCAGGATGGGAACATCCTCAGCCCTAAACTTTGGCAGCAGCTGTCCTCAGAGGAAGTGGTCAGGCGACAGACGCATAAAAACACGGGAGGCTGAGAAATGCGTGCTGCTTCAGTGAATAACCAAGAGGGGCTGATCCTGCAGAAGATCCAAAGTGCTTCTTCTGAAGCCTTTTCATAGCTCCTCAGCCCTTCTATGTCCTCCAGATGGTCTGGGGGACCTCAAATGCTGTTGCTAAGTATTTAGCTCATGCAGTGATGGTTACCCAGAACACAACCATTAGAAATGTCCAGTTATTTTATTATATCCTTTTTATTTAAAAAATAATAGAGCTTTAGAACAGTCTGCTAGCAAACACACATTCATTAATCAAAATACAAGAGTCTTCTTGTATGCATTTTGCAAAATGAGGGATGCATTTTAGCCAACAAGGAGTTTAGCTGTAATTCAACTTTAAGCAAATAACTGTAGACAAACATATCTTCATAATTCCATTTATATTCATACTGAAGTCTTCCCCATATAAACTGGTACAGGAACACAGCTTAATATTAAAGCATTCTGTCCAGGTAGAGCATATGAAAAAAATTTTAGCACTAGTAAATGAATAAAAAACTAAATGATTCATGTAAAATGTTTATACACTTTATGTACACACTAAGTCACAAATTCAAGTCAAAACATCTCCATTCATGACTACGATGACAGACTTAATAAGCTACAGTACAAGATTCATTTTTTTAAAAAAGGAAAACAGCTTAGAACTAATTTAAGCACTTACTGAAATCTGGATTGTTTACAAAACATTAGAAAACATACTTCAGAGAGAAATACTTCACACAAATTAGAAAAGTCCTTCAACTGCCTTTCGGGAATGACATTTTAAACATTTAATTTCAATCAAAACCTTCTCACTTGCAGTAGAGCTAAAATATGCACAATGGAATCATTTTAGAATAAGGCCTAGAACAAGAAAGAACATTTCTCCTCTGAAGACTGTCCCCACCAGCTTATTGCTTGTCCTTTAAAAAAAGAATTCTCTCTCTCTCTCTCTCACACTCTCCCTTGCTTCCTGCAAAAAACAATTCCCATTTCACAAACAGATCCCACGAAGCGAAGCTATCAAAGTGACAGTTTTGGGTAAATGTGACGGGTTTTCATAAAGCTCCAGCCGCCTCCTAAGACTTTGCTTTTAAGCCACGGGGCCGGGCAGCCTGCGCAGGGCGCCCCCTTCCCCATCACCCCGAGCCGGCTGACGGGCGCTGCTGCGGCTGCCTCTTCCTGAGCCGGAAGAAAAGCAGGGCTCTGCCCGACTCCCGGCTGCCGCAACGTGCAAAGCTGGCGTCGAGGTCCGCCATAGGCTCTGGTTCAGCAAACAAGCCAGAGAGGCGGCAGTTCTGGTTCCTAAGAAACACCAGGAACCCCTTTCCTCTTTGGGCACGTGCACATTGAGACACGAGGACACTCTTTTACCCCAAATAGGCAAGTTCTGGATCAAAATAATTTCACTCTGTTAAAAAAAAGAAGAGCGCTTATCTCAAGCAACATTAAAAGGGGAGAAAAATGAAAACATGGGAAAATTCTTTGGTCAGAATAACTCATCAGAGTCTGTAACTCTAATGCAAAAATCAAAATACTGCATGTATTAGCCTAATTTTGAATAACTAAATGATTACATTGCAGCGTACTCTATTTGGGGAATCATGCAAAAAATACCTTTGGAGCTCCGTTGAGTCCAGGGGAGGAGTGTGCTCGGTGCTTAAATGCCAAAAAGATGAAGTCAAAAGCGAGGGGCAGGGGGAGGGGGCTAGGGGTCCTGCTGTTGTGCTTGTATCTGTTTAATTGCATCGAAAAACACTTTTTCTGGGGCTCCTTGTATTACCTTAGCACCGTCAGATGCAAATGCCAGCCCAACATCCCAGCCACACCTGGAGTCCAATTCCTAGACGGAGAGGAGGAGGAGGAGGAGCGGCTGCTCCTGTGTTCCGGGGCCCTTTGCGGACGCAGCCCCAACCTTGCTCCAAAAGCGTCCCTCCTTCGGCAACCAGCCCCCGGCCCACCCCACCGCCTCCCCAGCCACAAGGGGGGAGTCGCTGCTGCAGCCGGGCCGGGCCGCAAGGGCTCGGCTCCGGGGATCCTGTGGGAGCCGAGGCAGCTCCGCGGGGGGCTGCCCTGTTCGGCCCAGACTGGCAAACCCGAGCCGGGGGTGGCTCTGCCGGCCTCAGTGCGCCAAGCCCCCCCCCCCCCGGCCTTGCCAGGTCTCGCCTCCAGGTTTCCGGGAAAGCGCGAGGAACTGGACACCGCCTCGCGCCCCCGGGCTGCGTCCACCTCCGAGCCGTTGAGAGAGGCGAAGGCGCCGCCGCCGGGACGGATCCCCGGCGCTCGCTCGCTGGCTCGCTCTCCCGGGCAGCTTCGGAAAACGCTGAGAGGCAACTGGGGGAGCCAGACGAGCGGGTGGGCAGCTTTTCCGAGCACCGGGGGGGGGGGGGGCGGAAGCAGGAGCCAAGTGGTCGGCCTCAGACTCGGTCCGACGGAGAAGCGAGCAGCCGACCTCGGGCAACGTGGGGGACAGGCGGCCCGCACAGCTCTCATCGCCCGGCAGCAGCGGGCCCCGTCGGGAAACAGGGAGGCTCCCGGCAGGGCGGACCACTCGCCTGGGGAGGCGGCTGCGGAACCCTGTTCAGAGGGGGTGCGCCACACCGCGGGCGCCCAGGGAGCCTCAGTGCCCCGCGAGCAGCTGGGCGGAGGGAGGCCGCTGCTCCTGTCCGGGGCATCTGAAAGAGCCTCCTGACTGGACGGGGAGGGCAGCGCAGACGCCCGTGGGCCGGAAGAGAGGAGGCCCTGGGAACCGTGGCTGCGGGGGACACTTCGCCAATGTAAGGGCGAGGCTGCCGAGGCGGCGTCGCCAGCTCTCCGCCTTCCGCAACAGCCGGGACGCCCGGCCCCGAAGGCTGCTCCGGGCGCGTCCGCCGCGCGGCGGAGGGCCTCGGCCTTCCTTTCCGGGGGCCGCAGCGGGGCGCGCTCACTCCCGGCAGAAGACGTACTCGGTGTAGCTGGTCCAGATCTTGTCGTCGGCGGGGCCGCCCTGCTCGGGGGCGAAGGCGCAGGTGCCGGTGGAGGAGCAGGCGGCCATGCGGAAGCCGGCCTCGCTCAGCCGGTCGAAAGCCTGCTCCAGGAAGTTGAACTTGAGGTAGTAGCGGGCGGTGTAGCGCTCGGGCGGCCGGTCCGGGTCGCGGCTCTCGTTCAGCGTCTCGCCGAAGACCTCCTTGGCCAGCGCCGTCTTGCCGCACACCGTGATGCGGGCCACGCGGCGGAACTTGGCGTCGGCCTGCGCGTCCCGCCCGATGGTGTACGAGCCGCGGTAGCCGATGGTGATGTAGCCCGAGCGCCGGCCGCCCCCGCCGGCGTCTAGTGAGAGCGAGGCCGCCAGCATCGGCGGGGCCCCCGACGGGCTGCGGCTGGCGGTGGGCGAGGCGGCCGGGCCCGGGCCCTCGGCGAAGTCCGCCTCCAGGTAGCCCAGCCCGGCCGGCGGGTCGTCGGCGCACACCGAGGCGTCGCGCAGCAGCCCCGCGAAACGCGGCGGGGCTGGGGAGGCGCCCGCGGCCGCCAGGCGGCGCACCAGCTCGGGCAGCTGGAAGTACTCGGCTTCCCGGCGCAGGCGGTTGCGCTCCGGGAAGCCCTCGGGCAGCACCAACTCCTGGTCGCGCAGGTAGTCCAGGATGTAGCGGAAAAGGAAGCCGTCGCGGTCCAGGAAGAAGCGGCCCTTGGCGTCGCGGGGCAGCTCGGCCGCCTCCTGCTGCGAGAAGAGGCGCCACAGCAGCGAGCCGCGCACCGAGAGCACCGTGCCCCGCCGCGTCACGTACACCTGCCCGCCCACGTTCAGCTCCACGATCTCCGGGAAGCCCCCCGACGACGAGGACGCCAGCTCGGACGCCGGCGGAGCCCGCGCGCCGCTCCGCGCGCCGCCGCCGCCGCCGCCGCCGCCGTTGGGGAGTCCGCGAGCGCTGTCGGCCAAGGCCATGCCGGGCCCGGGCCCGGGCGAGCGAGGCTTCCCTCCGCGGGGCTGCGGCTGTCCCTCCCCTCCTCGGCTCGGCTCTCGGCTCGGCTCAGCTCAGCTCGGCCGGCCCTTCCGCGAGCTGGGCGGCGCTGCGTCTCTCCCGCGCCGCTTGGCCCGTCCGCCTGCCTGCGCGCCGCCGGAGGGCGGGTCGGCTCCGCTGGGCTCCAGCCTCCGGGCGCTGCCGGCGAGCCAGAGGACGGGCGGCGCGGCGGGCTTTAAGTAGCGCTGCCGCGCTGCCAGCCGGCGGGAGGAGCGAGCGGTGGAGCCGGAGGCGGCCTGAGACTGACGTCGCTCGGGCGCTTCGCTGCGCGCTGCCTCCTCGACTGCGCGGAGCCGCCGCCACGCCAGAGCGCCCACCCCCGCCGCGCCGCTGCTCGCGGGAGCGCCGCGGCCGCGCCGATGCCGGAACTGAGGCCGGAGAGCCCAGCTCTTCGGACGCCGTTCGCGCTGCCGCCCCCGCGCCCCTTCGCGCGGGCTGAGGAGGCCCAGGCCCCGCGCGCCCCTTGGGCTGCCGCGACCCGTCTGGGGCGGAGCTTCGCTCGCTCGCCGGGCAGGACGCGGATGGTCGCCGGGGCTGTCGCGGGGGAGCGCAGAGCGAGCCGGCCCGCCCCCCCCCCCGCCGCGGAAACGTTCCTCTCCCCGCGGGGCTGCGACGGTGCGAAGGGCAGCGGCGCGGCTCTCTCCCCAGACCGCGAATAGAACCGGGCTCTCTCCTCGTGGTCTGGGCGCTCGCGCCCCCCCCCCCCCCCGTCCTCTTCCCTGCCTTCCTCTCCTTTCCTGCAGAGGCCAGCTGGGGCTTCGCTTTTCATTCCCGGCTGATTTGGACGAGGCGCCCGTGCCCGGCCCTTGACGGACGTTTCTCTGGAGATGCTTAGACACGCTCCACCTGCCGCGTTCGCCTCTCCTCCGGCCCTTCCCGGCGTTAACGCGAGCCTTCGGATCCTGAAACAAGCACCCCGGTCTGGCCTCGCCGGCCAGACTCTGCGCGCCCTCCTGCTTTTACCCCGGGAGCGGTACCGCGATTGCAGCATAAACAATCATGCAATAGACGGTAGCGGTAACAACAACAACAGTAACAATACTGTGAACGGTGCGAGATTCTGAAAGGTTCCTAATGGCGTTCAGCCGAGGAGGCTGATGAATTTCAGTAATTGCAAGAAAAGTGCTGGAACGACGATCTTCCAGATCATCACAATTCAGTTGCCTCTGCGCAAGAGAGGGCATTTCCGCACATCTTCATTTCTATAACCTTACTTGGGGGCTCGCTGGTAAGGCTGAGGCGTTTGAGACTACCCGTGGGGGCAAAGGTCTCACGGGGAGTCCCTATAGCCGCCCAGGTATCTGGAGCAGTCACACAAACCTGCCCTCCTGACCCAAGCTGGGAAAATCCCAAGGAGGCCGCAGTCCCGTGGCCAGAAAAAAGGCTTTTGCTCTGGGCCAAGTCCAGCTCCTCCGCCCAGCGCCACCCAGTAGTATAAGGCTGCATGGGGGGTGAGAGGCGGAGACCAGGTGCCCTCTGAGCCACCTCTAATCACGTGCTCCAAGTTCGGGAAGCAGGGCGCTCGGCCATCATGGCATGCCTTCGCTTCCCAATGACCTTGGGTCTTCAACAAGGGCAGCGGGGGAAGCCTGTTTGGGCCTCGTTCCTGGGCTCTGAGTTTTATTTATTTACGTATTTATTTATTTATTTGATTTATCTCCACCCATCTCCCCCTAATGGGGGACTCTGGGCAGCTCACAAAATCCATTAAAGCAATAATAAATATATAAAACATAAAAGCTATGCAGAACAAGAAAACGTCCAGGAGGCTGGTGGTTACCAGAGCTGCAGACGACAGGCCTGTAAGGGGCCGGCCATCCCCACGGTTCCTTCCTGCCCTGGAGCCGCAGGATTGGGGCCGCCTTAGGCTCTGTGGCCGCAGAGCTGCTGCTCTTCCTGCTTTTTCGTGCTGGGGCTGTTTCCTTGCGTGCGTCACTCGGGCAGCCTGCCTGGGACGTCTAGCTTCAGGGGTCCAAGGTAGAAGAGCAGGTGCCCCTCCGCTGCAGAACATCCACCCCAGAGAAGCCCAGAAAGCTCCTTTCTTGACGAAGCGGAGGAGCAGTCTAAAACCAGTTTACCTAGGCCAAGCGGCAGAGCCAAGTCTTCAGATCTCTCCAGAAGGCCAGGAGTGAAGGGGCCAATCTCACCTCCGGGGGCGAGATATTCCAAAGGTAATTCTAACTGCGTCTGCTTGGCTCTGCTAGAGTTGGTGGGTCACAAGATTCTGGGTGAAGACCACAAGACCCCCAACCTTCCCGATAGGTGGGTTGCTATATTATATCCTGAATCAGCTAAAACAGAGAAATGCAGCCATGATCCTGTGAGAAGCATGTGAATGAAGTCAGAGTTTAAAGCTTTGGTCCTCATATACATTCCTCCCTGTGAGTAACTGCCATAAAAGTTAATGGGGGTTTTGCCTGGTTAGATCAGAGTTCACTTTTCACCAGATCTGGACTTGGTGAACGAAATTGGCCAGTGGCTCAGAAAGTTATAAAACCCATTAAAAGTTAATGTCAGTTTCAAACAATTAAAATGGCTAGTTAAAAACAACAAACAGTGTTGAAATAGTTTTTTGCTAGGGTTGCGGAACAAACTGGTTTTAGACTGCTCCTCCGCTTCGTCAAGAAAGGAGCTTTCTGGGCTTCTCTGGGGTGGATGTTCTGCAGCAGAGGGGCACCTGCTCTTCTACCTTGGACCCCTGAAGCTAGACGTCCCAGGCAGGCTGCCCGAGTGACGCACGCAAGGAAACAGCCCCAGCACGAAAAAGCAGGAAGGAGACACAAGAGCAGCAGCTCTGCAGCCACAGAGCCTAAGGCGGCCCCAATCCTGCAGCTCCAGGGCAGGAAGGAACCGGTGGCTCTTCTGATTCTGCTGAACTGCTGATAGCCCGACCAGCCTGGCTAAAGGCCGGGTGTGCTGGGAGATGGGTCCCAGCATCTGGAGAGCCACCGCAGAGCAGGCACCACAGATGTGCCTTGCCGGTGGGTGGGCGAGTGAGGGTGCTCTCGATCCAAAAGGAGACCCATGAACCAAAGGCCATCCCGGAAGCAACAGAAGCAGATTCCAGAAGGAAAGGATGAACTTCAGTTGGAGAAGGATTACATTTAAAAGTAAACTCGTGGGTCAACAGTTGTTATTGCAAGCCTTGGTTAAGTCAATGTAACGAGTGATACATTTCTCATTTTGATGGTAACAAATGACACAGCCTGTGTTAAGTCTGATCTTTGTCTGATTGTATGCTGAGTTTTTGTTCTCCAGTTTGATCATTTAGGCTCTAGCTTTTATTTTGGCAAAAAGAGCTAAAATAAATGGGAGATAGAGATTCCCCCACCAATGTTCAAATTTGCTTGTACTGTAAGAGTTATTATAGCAATCCTATGCACAAGTGTTCAGAAATAGGAAGTGTGGGAGGCTTACTTTCAGGAAAGCACAATTAGTTTGATTTTTCTGCCAAATTTAACCATTTTAATGGATGTTGCTAGCATATTTTGGGAGAGAAAGAAATGTAACATACTTAGTAAGGCAATACTTAACTTTGCCTTCAGATTCATTATATTACTTAAACATTATTTTTCAGAAAACATCTTTAATGGTAAATTTGAAAAACAAAGTGATTGAAAAGCAAATTTGCATTGGAATGCTGTTCATTTTTTTAATATGTATAATATTTCATTTCAGGTCTACTTTTAAAGGTAAATATTCTGGGTCAAAATGTTCCAGAACAAAATAAAGAACCCCCAATGTCATGCTTTAAAGTCTCATTTCTATTTCTTTTGTGGGGCTAACCATTTTTTAAGATGGGCAAAAGAAAAAGTGAGATGTCTCCTTTTCCCCACACAACAGATCCCAGACACGGAGGCTCTGGGGGCTGCCTAGGTGGGAGCTTGCACTTCCACAGAGGTGGGCGCTGGGAAGATAAGAGGCGTGGACTGGCCATTGCAAAAGGGACCTGCAATTTGGTGCCGTTCCTGCCTTGGAGCAATGGCAACGTGATCTACAGTTGGAGAACAGTGTCATCAACCCCCTGACATGAACAGACCACTCTCTGGTTGACACTGGTTAACCTACACAGGGTCCGCCCTGGGTGCCTAATGGATCTAGGTTGGGCACTTGGGAGTTTTCTGGCTATTGGGTAAGAAGTCCCAAGGGGCATCTAGTTGATCTCTGGGATCAGAGGTGACCAGGCCACAGGTGAGATTGTCCCTAAGGAGCCACAGATTCCAGCGGTCTGCTTGGGGTTTTCCAGAGTTCTAGGAAGTGAAGTGATTCCAGGTATCTACAGTGATGGTGGTGGAAAAAACCAGGTGGATGTGACCAGATGTGGTTGTGTATCCTCATTGGGGAGTAATCCATGGTGATAACAGCTGCAAAATGGACTTACTTCTCTGCACGTACTGTAACTATATAGTTGTTCATCACCAGTCTGGTGTGATCCTGATCTTTATGTTAGTGTTAGATGGGGTTGTACCACCCTGAGAGAGAAGGTCACATCTTGAGGGTCCTCCTGGATTTGGCTGTTGCTTGAGCAGCTGTGGAGGGTGGCAGCCAGGAGGACCTTTGGCCAGCTTCAGCTGACGCACCAGCTGTGGTCCATTTTAAGTGGAGTTGCCTTTGCAACAATAACTCACATCACCATCAGCTTATTGTTAGACAACTGCAATGCAAGTTTCCATGGGGCTGTCCTTGAAAATGACTCCAAAGCTGCTTCTGATCCAGGACAAAATGGTTCAACTGCTGACCAGAGGAGAGAAGATCCAGATAGGTATAAAGGTACAAGAAGAGCTAAATCCACTCTCCAGTTTCTGATCTATTGCAAACTATGGGATGTCTGATTTAGCACTTCATGGCTGACGCTTCGGCGGTTCGAGTCCAGCCTTCGCGTTAACAGGGTGAGCTCCTGTTTCCTCCCCAGCTCCTGTCAACCCAACAGGTCGAAAACTCACATAAGTAGATAAATGGGTACTCTCACTCCAGTGGGAGGAAAAATGCTGGCAGCACCTTGCACAGAGAGATGGGACCAGTTGCCGGTAAGCGCGAAACCGCGCTTGCCCGAAAAGAGCGCGAAGCAACGGAAATCCCACCTCCTGCGCTCGCCAGCTGGGCTATGCTCTAGGAAGGAGGCTCTGGCAAACCACTTGCGAAAAACAATTGCCTTGAAAACTGCAAGGATTTGTCCAGGCAGTCACTGCAGGGTCAGTAATGACTGAGCGCAAACAAAAAAAAAAATGGCTAAGATGGATATCATTGAACATTACATTGCATTACTTTATATTACAATATTTGTGGTTTGGAGTTATAATGCTCCATTTCCCATCTATCTTTCAAGGCTTCATTATTGCAAGATTTTTTTTTACAGCCTGCATCATTAGTTGCCTGATAAAACCATGAACATTACAGTATTTTGTGACTGGCAATTTAAGGTGTCAGCTGGCTGAATTTGAATCCCAGTGTAGCCTAAAGGACGTGCATTTTCTGGTGCAACCCAAGTCAAGCCAGCCCCACCTGGCATAGCTTCCTGAGATCAGAGCCATTGGCCAGGTGCTCCACCTGGCCGAGGCCACAACTAACAGAAAGCTTTTGAACAAGCCATCCCACTGGCAGAAATGCAGGAGTCGTGCTAAGCCATGGTGTGACTGGTTGGGCTTTATGTATTCAGTAAATCATATTGGGCGAACAGTGGTCCAATGCAAGGTATAAACCCAATTCTCTGCCACAAAACAAGGGATGTGAGGATAAGAAGTGCTGTATTTTATATCTGTTAGTATCCACTCCCATGCTCAAGCTGTCGCTTGCAGTTGCGCTCGTCATGTGGCTAACATGCACGCGTGAACCAGTTACCTGCAAATACGTATTAGTAAAGCAACATCGCAACCATACTGACGATACATTTATTCCATTTAACTCCAGCAACTGCAGATGCCGCTGTGGCTCCAGGCTGCTTTCTTGGGCAATCGGTCAGGCGGAGCTCAAATCCTCACCCTGGTGTGGCTTTGGGAAGACTTTCACAGCTACCGGCCCTCCCCACGTTTTGATCCAAATGCTCTTTGCAAAGCCTTTGCAGCCCAGATTTTCTGTTACCTTAACCCAAAACAGACACCTCTGCACAGCGCAGGCTAGAATGACTGTCTTCCTTTCACCTGCTGTCTACTTGCACCTCGCTCCTGTAGACCACTGAAGGAAAGTTCTGGGAATCCTTGTAAAGGCGAAAGCGTAAAAAGGAATATTCCCAGCGACACCGGGGTGGGGGACGCGCTTCTACGCCAGGGCCTTACAGCATCTCTTGCTGCCTTTGGCGACGCAGCTGGCAGAGGGGTTCCATCAGGTGCCCCGTTCCCCGGGAGGAATCTCCTCAGGGCCCAAGCAGGCAAGGCGGCGGCGGTGGCCCTCCAGCGGCCCTTCGGGAACGAGTAACTAGCCACACCGGGAACGCTCGACGCCTTCGAGTCGGGGGCCGCAGCCCTGCCGCCGTCTTGGCAGAGGCGTGGAAGGGCCGCCGCCCTCTCCCAGGAGAGAGGAATCCGGCCTGGCCAGCAGCCTGAGCTCCCAGGTAGCCCCCGCACCCTCCCCGCGAGAACCAACCAGGGTCTGTCCGGCTTTGCTCCCTGACTGGCCAGCGTCGGCCAGCTGCCGCCTCTGCTGAGGAACGCCTGTGAGCGAGCGAGCGAGCGAGCGGGCGGCCTCGGCTCCTCGCCCGCACCCCTTCCACCCTGGTGGCTGCGCTCTCCTTCTACGGGCCTTGCCGCCGGGAAAAGGCGCCCTCCAAGGAAGCCGTGTCGGTCGACAGGCGGGGAACCGCTCACCCCGTTCGGAGAAAGCGTGAGAGAAGCCTCGCCCTCCGCACCGGACCCAACCGCTGCCTCCCCGGGGCTTTTCCCTACCGGGGGACGACCCATCTCCCTGCCCGGCGCCGCCCGAGGCGGGAAGGCGCTGTCTCGGGCTTTGGGCCTCAGCCGGGGGGCGGCGAGGGGGCGAGGAAGCTGCTCTGAGGAGGCTGTCCGGGTGACCTGCGGAGGCAGCTGCCGGTCGGCTAATTGGGCTCCTGGAGGACAGGCGGGGGGCTTTTTCGGCGCCCCAGAGGGGGTGTCTCGCCCCCGTGATTGTCGCGTGGAGCGGGGCTGCTGCTGCTGACCTGACCGCGCTTCCGGCCTCCCGGGGCTTCCACGCCGGCCTCGCGCTCGCCGCTCGCCCAGCTTCCCTTTTTTCCTTTTTCTTCCCCGCCCCTTGAAGCCGCCTCTTCGTCCCGAACTCACGCGGTAGCAGCGAACCTCCTTTTCGTACCATTTGTTAAAAACGGCAGCGCTTTTTTCCTTCTCGGTGTCGGAGAGAGGGCTCGTGTTTTTAGGGCCTGCCTCGCAGCTGCGCAAAGTGCGTGACAACGTCCCGGGCAGCTCCACCCGCCCCGAGCCCAGCTGGGCATCTGGCCCTCGGCGTCCGACCCCGGCAGACCCGCGTGCCAACCCACTGGGCGCTTCCGGGAGAGGAGGGGAGTTGGAAGCCCTCCCCCCCCCCCCCACCCCGTCCTCCTCCTTGCTAACCAGAGATTCGGTTCGCTTCTCAGGCGCGTTCAGTGCCGTTTTCTGCTCCTGGTTTTTCCTCGCCGGTGGCCGGAGCGCTGCAGCAGCAGCAGCAGCAGCAGCAACTCCTGTGTGTGGGCGGGGAGGAGGGAGAACAGCAACAGACGCTCCGCTGACCGTCCTGAGCGGGACGCGCGTCCGGACTTCCCAAAGCCTGCCAGATACATGTCGCCTTTAGAGTAAAACCAAGCAGCAGCACAGCCCCAGACGTTTCCCGGAGGTGGAGGGTTTAGTTGGTCCAACTCTTCCTTTCTCCCTATTCAGTGAAGGAGAGTTACTTTTCATATCCTAGTAAGTGGCGGGCTGCCCCACTTGGGCTTGCAGTAACCTGGATCACCACCAGATAGCAGCAAAGAGAGAAGCCTTCGCTGCCTCCCCTGCTTGCCTGGGTTTTTGCTGGCCACACCAGATAGCCCAAAATAAGTGGCCGGTGATTGTTTCTCCACTTCCCCCTCAGACAGGTCGGAGAACCAGAGTCACCACACCTTACGTCATGCCCCTTCGCTCATTCTGCGGGCAGACAAACCCGCGGGAAGAGGGGTTTTTCCGTGTGTTTGGGCAGGAGCGAATTCCACACTCAGGGAGCGGTGGCGGCATCCTGGTATCAACCCCGTACTTGTCTTGTCTGCCGTGAGATCGAAGTTCTCCCCTGTTAGCTGAGGTGCCCTTCTCTCCAGTAGGAAGTGCAAAGCAGCATCGCCCTTCACTTGCAGCCTTCCTGGCCTGGAAAGGCCTTGCTGCGTTATGGGGCCATTGAAGGCAACCACCTGCTCATCCAGTCGTCGGGAGAGAGGGCCTCAGGGTCAATGAGTCCACCTCCGTGGTAATGGGGTCCATTCCTGAAGGACTGTTCCTTCTAGGAAGTCTTTTTTTAACATCATCCAACCCATTGGAGAAGACTTAACAAGTCAAGAAAGATTGAACAGAGGAAGGAGTAAGCCATTCAACAATTTAAAAAATGTGCAGTGCAAAAAACCAAAACAGCAGCAAACAGGAGAAAAGCTTGTGATGAGCTACATGGAGCAGGAAATAATCAGAGGAATCTGCTTTCATCCGGGAAGGCTGATTCAAAGGGGCAGTTCAACTGAAGGGATACCAGGCGGTCCCCGAAATATAACCATTGCTTTCCATTTCTTCCTCCACCTCATCTCCACCCCGGTTGTCTGAAAAAATGGATTTTCTAAGAGGGTCACCACTAGGGAAAGTTGGTTAAATCTTACACAAATCTGGATCACACCAGCCAGTGTGGCCAATCGCCAGAAATCAATTACTCTGTGAAAGAGCAATACCTTCTGGGCTTGTGATGGGGACATCATCCTTTGGGAGCATTAATGCTGTGGCCTTGCTTTATGGTTCATTCGTATGTGAAAATAAAACATATTTCACAAAACATTGCGAGTCACAACATCAGTCTGTCTACCAAGAAACCCAAACCCTTGAATGATGGAGCTCTCACTGCTCAGAAGATCAAAATGTCCCTTTAGAATGGGTGAATCCAGACTTTCTTACACTCAGATTAGAAAGCCCCTTTGCCTCTCAAGAGTTCTATATAAAATGGGGCTCAGTCTAGATCCGGCCGGTATCTAGATGTCAAAAAAGAGATCGCGCACAACCTTCATGTTTTGGCTCTGGAAAGGCTTCAGGTTTTGTTTCTATAGATGGGATGACGACGTTCATGTCTTGGAATGGACTTTTCCAGCACCTTCTGGCCTGTGAATCATTTATTTTGGAGGACATGAAAATGAAAGAAGAAGCTGGGAAGGAGTAAGTTTCAGCAATTTTCTTACATTATGCAACCTGACAAGTGACACTGATCAACTGAGGTGAAGAAACTCATCCTTTCACATTGAATGGAGTTTCGCAAACGCTTACAGGAAACAGTTATGTTTGCATCTGTAGAGGAGAAATGCGGAAAGTGTTGACAAGACAGTTTGGAAGAAGAAGAAGAAGTAGTAGGGTGCGTTGTGGGAAATGAGAGGAATGAACGGGTTTGGGGCGAGAACTGTCTAATCCTCCTTAGAGGAGTCCCCAGGGAGGGGGGTGAGATGGCCCTCTGAACCTTGGGGAACATATGCCGAGTTCTGTCCCCTGCACTGATGAACGGATCGTGCTGGTTCATGACCATGATAAGGATTGGTTTGACTTGATTCAGTTAATGAGTTGGGGGCAGATTTTGGGCTTCCTGCTTGAGGCAACAATGCCTCTGCTCACCTAATGCACAGAACGTAGCTTCTGAATTCCGGGTTCTCTGCTCCAGCTGTGTTCTTTCACAATACACAACTGGCCCTGGGGGTATCTGGGGATTGCCGGCTCCCTCCCTCACCAGACTGCCTTGTCATCCGGAAGCATGCTGGCTTGACCCAGCACGTGACTTGTGGTAACTCGGGCTGCTGCAATCTGGGCCCTTTGGAAGACGGAAAGTTGGAGATGTTGAAAGGCAAGTTGGAACTAACTGCCCCATCACTCCTCCTCGAACGTATAAAAAGAAAGGGCTCAGTTCATCTAGCCTCTGCCTCTGGACATCCCATCACCTCCCCACTCCGATCAGAGCTGAGAAACCCTCAGCATCATGTGGGCCAAGGTAAGTCCTTCAGTGTCTTCCTCCAAGAAGGCAGCCATGGATGCTCCAGTTGAAGCAGAGGGAGAAAGGGGAAGGTTGGGCTGCAGCTTAGGGAGCTGATGGACATGGGGCTTTGTCCGCTGAAGGTTGCATCCCAATCCCTGGTACCTTTCGAGGAGGGTCACGTAACAGAGTTGGTCAAAAGTGTCCTTCGGGGCCCGAGAGGCCCATCAGAGGTCAGAGAGGACAGGCTGAGCTGGGCAAAGAGCGAAGCAGCTTCCTCTGTTCCGGCCAGCACCCGTAGGGGCCAATGCCAACATTACGGGTGTCTGGCTGCGGGTGTTGTTGGCGCGGCCCAGGCACCAGCCCCCTGCAGTTAGAGAGGGGACAGGGGCTGTCTGCCTGCCTGCCTGCCTGCCTGCCTGCAGAAACCAGGCCCCATTTCTTTTCTTTAGTCTCACTGCTCCGTGATGCCAAATGGAGTTGGAGGCTCTGGGAATGAGACTATCAGAAGCAAAGGATTTGCCTGCCGACAGTTCTCTGATGAAAAAGTGGTTCTGCTCCAAAGGGGTAGCAGGTGAACAGGGGGGAAAAGCGAGGGATACCAATTTGCATCTGTGAAGACCAGTCAGAGGAGATCAGGATCTGGATGATTTGGAGGAAGTGGGGCTAGCGGGGCAAATGCGGCTGTCACTGTTTGGCTTCTCTTTGCCAGAATATTACTGGAAACTTTGCTCACGTGATCCATGGGTTGAATGCAAACCACCTGATTGACAGAGTCATTCAACGGAGCAAACGGATGATTCTGGATACTCTTGGAGTCGGGCTGGTGGGCACCAGAACCGATGTCTTCCAAAAGCTAATCCAGTACAGCAAGGTAGGAGGATCTCAAAGTACTAGTCTAATTCTTGGGAGATGCAGACTTGCCTTTTAGGCTGGCCTGTTATCAGAAAGGGTTTTTTGATGATCTTTTATGGTGACAGCCCTGCATTTTCCCACTGATTATGATGATGATCTCTATACAAGGTGCCCTTTTCCCAAAGCCCCCGACCCCCGGGTCCACCTGAAGGGGTAAATCAATTCTCCATCTGACGATTCCTCCTCCTGGCTGGGCCAGGTGTGGGAGAGATAGTGCCTACCGGTGTAATGCTGCAGCCCCTTCCTCAAGCAAGGGAGCCCTGTGGGGAGTGAATCCTCCCTGGGAGATTCCATCCCAGATAGCCTGAGCCACAGTCAGATCTACTTAGCCTGGGGATAGGAGGCTACCAGGAAATGCCAGCATGCTGGACTGGGCCAGGAAGTCAAAAAACCTAATGGAAGAAGTCAGTGGGAAGGGAATGAGGAGGCCATGTCCATACAGAAACCAGGAGCTGACCTTGACTGTAGACTTTCCTTCTCCTCGCTGGTCCCCAGTCCTTTGGGGCAGATATGGGGATGGGCTCATGGGGAAAGCAGATCTGCTAGGGGTTGGATGCCCCTTAATAAAAACTATCCAATAACATGTGGCACGATTCACGTGAAATAAAGTAGGGATAGATACAAGGCAGACATTATATCCTGCCTGGTGAGGAGCTGGATTGACCCCCAACCCTGAAGGAGAACAGCTGGACTTTCTTTCTCTCTCCCTCTCTCTTGACCGTCCACTCCAAAATATGCTCTTTGACATACATGTTGAACTAGCAGCTCAGGATGCTGGGTGGGGGCTCCCCTCCCCTCCCCTCCCCATGGCAATGTGTGAAAATAGAAGATGGAGACTGAACGAGAGACCCAACACCCTGGCTTTGTCGGCCTGTTAACCTTGTGCAGCTTTTCAGCACAAGGCTTCTCTTTGAAGAAGCATCACTATAAATGAGTCCAGTGCAAACCCAACAATATGTCCTAAGCATAACATCTTAGGTTGGAAAGTGCCAACCTTGGCGCCATGAACCCCAGGCCCCTGCTCAGCACAGGAGTCTCAATCAAAGCGTCCAGAGTAGGCGGCCTCCGCTTGAACCCATCCAACAAAGGGGAGCCCCTGCCCCACCCCCCGGGACATGGGTTCCACTGTACAACTGCTGCCTTTGGCCAGTGTCCGCTGCCCCGCGACTGAGACCCGTGAGTGGGAGCTCTGCGCACGAGCGGGTGGGGCCTGATCTTCTCCTTGCCCTCTTGGTGTCATGAGCCCAGGGAAGGATAACGAGAACACAGCTGTTTAGTTTCACATGCCAAAGTCCCTCATAAGCAGGATCGGTGATTCTTTCAGATCTACAGCTCGGATTCATCCAGTTCTGCCTGGGGACGCCCGGCTCTCAAGCTTCCTCCGCTCTACGCAGCTTTGGTGAACGGTGTGGCGGTGAGCAACTCTGGGAAGGGGAGACTTGATTCCACCCAGCCCTTGGGAGAAACTTGCCACCCACCCAAATCTGTCTGCTCCAGAGGGGGCTGCGCTGGGATCCAAGGAGCTCAGTCTGGCTTGTTTTTTTAATGGGGTCCATGTAGGCTGCGAATCTGGTCTGCTACCCTTTCCTTTCCGTCTTCACTCCTTCAGACTTATTTCAGGCTATAAATGTGGCTGTGGGGAGTGTTGCTTTGCAGGTGAAGGAAGCTGTGGCTACTCCTCAGCCTTTCAAAGAGGGTATGTTTTTGATGTGCACAGTTATGGAAGAGCAAGATCTGGGCCATTTAGCAAACCTTCCATAGAATGAGTGTAAGACGCGTGTGTCTGTGCGGACGCATATGGACACGCTTTTACAACAAAGCCCTGTGTGCATAGACAAGGCATGCCTTACCTGTCTGAGTCTGTGTTATTTTTATCCTCTTCCATCCCAGCTCAAGGTGACTTATGTGGGGGTCTTCCCTAATTTTGCCCCCCCGACAAGGAGCCTGCAATGCGGGCTGGGCTGAAGACGGCCTGAGGCTCCAACCCTGGATATGCATTGGAGACCATTGTGCAGGCCTCACGTTGGCAGTGTTAGGATTCCACAGTCAGGACTTGGGTCATAGGGCAGTGAGGTGGTCCTTGACTTGTAGCTCGCACCACTGCACCCAGCATTTTCCTTTCAGGATATCTCTTAGAAAGAGAGAAAAAATAGGCAGGAAAACTGCACCAGGCAGCTGGATTTAATTAGGCATCTGTTGCCTAGAAATTCCTGGTGTCTGTTTGTGCTTTGCTTCACCACCACCGTGGATGGCCCTGGAGAGAATGCCTTGCCCTGGCAGGTCTTGGCCCTGAAGCTTTAGCTCTCTCTATTTCAGCAGTAGGTGAAAATGCAGGAGAGAAGATGGAGGCCTCTGCTTTAGCCACAACTCCTGACTCCGGAGTTCTCCCCCCTCTGCCCCCAACAGATCCACTCCATGGACTTCGATGACACGTGGCACCCAACCACCCATCCTTCGGGGGCAGTGCTGTCAGCCCTCCTGGCTGTCGCCGAAGCTCTGACTGAAAAGCAAAGGATTTCTGGCTGCGACTTGCTTTTGGCTTTCAACGTTGGGATTGAGATGCAAGGCAGGCTGATGAACTTTTCCAAGGAGGCCAGCGATCTTCCTAAAAGGTCTATTTAGAAAAAAAAAATCTTGTTCTGAAATAGGGGAGAAGTCATTAAGTTGCCAGGCCAATGGGTTCATTGGGAATGTTGGGAAGGGGAGTACTGTGGGCCCTCCCTTGTGGGGGGAGACCCTTCCCCACGCACAAAATGCAGCTTCAGTTGTGCAGCCTGACAAAAAGAAAAGGGGGGGGGGGAGGAAAGCCATGTGGTCAAGAACCTGAACGAGTCAGACTCCAGAAATAAAGTCTAATCAGGCTTGTGTGGCTATGTTTGATCCAATAATGAAATCTCGGTCCAAACAGTGTTTCATTTGGCAAGATTCCTACACGCTTCCATACCAAGTAACAGAACGGCTCTGACTGAGAAGGAAAAATTCTCTGTGGAGTCCTTGGTGCTCTCCAAGCTTGGTTGTTTGGTTGCAGATGTTTCATTACCCAACTAGGGAACTTCATCAGTGTGAGTGAGTGTGGGGTTTGCTGCCTGTTGATATAGAGTAGCTTGCCCTACCAGTGTTGGTGGGGGCGTGGTTTCCTCCTACATATATTCTTACATAAAAGAAAGAGCTTGTGAACAGCAAACACTTGACAGGTGACCTACCCAGGAAGAGCCTGGAGATGCCATCAAAGGTTAATCAGGGTGGAGGGGACACGTAAGCAAAGGGACATTCTCCAGAGAGCCCCTAAAGATGTGAAGCCTCCAACTGAGTTAACGAGCAGCAGTGAGTGTAGGATTGCCACAAGCAGCAATGGGCTTTTCAGAAATGTTTCAGTCTCATTGGAGAACACCTCTTTCTTCCTCATCAGTGTAGAAACTTGGGATTCTGATCTGGCACAACATTGTTGATTTAGTTTGCACTGGTGTGAATAATAATAGCAAACTTAAGCTAGTCAAAACAATGGAGAATTTTAGGTGTGAGGCAACCAAGCTATTTATGGTAGCCATTGCTTGCAAAGGATTTTGTGGGATTATTCATCTATTCATATAAAACATAGGATTATTCATTTATTCATTCATTCGCTTATTACTTATTTTTGCAGACACATGCGCGCACACAATTTCCAGATTGTCTTATGGTGGCACACACTAATAGTACAAATGAAGATAACAGCCGTATTGAAATAATACAAGAACCCTAATCCTTAGACCCTTTGGATTTCTTGTGGGAAGCTGTCCCACAGGTGTGCGCCTCTGACAAAAAGCAGGAGTTCCCATTTTCCCAATTTCACATGGGAAGAAATGAGCTTTTGCAAACTTCGCGGGGTATCTGAAGTCAGTGGGTGAAGGCATCAGCTGGGTGTCAGAAGTGGGGCGCTCGCCTTGTTCTGCCTTCGGAGCAGAGAGCCAGCATTTGCAGATCCATTGCTCCTCCTGCCACTTACGGGTACCATTTGGACTCTTCCAGGTTCCATCCCCCCTCCATCCTCGGCACCATGGGAAGTGCTGCGGCCACGGCGAAGCTCCTGCGCCTCGACCAGTTCAAGTGCAAGGAAGCCCTGGCGGTGGCTGCCTCTTATGCCGGTGCCCCGCTGGCCAATGCAGCCACGCAGACCAAGCCACTTCACATGGGCAATGCCAGCCGGCACGGTGTGGAAGCGGCTCTCCTAGCATCCCTGGGCCTGCAAGCCAACAAGCTGATTCTGGACCTCAAGTCAGGCTTTGGGGCCTTTTACACGGACTACCTGCCCCAAACCCTGCCAAGCCTGCAGTCCTACTCTTGGCTGTTGGACCAACAAGACGTGGCCTTCAAGAGCTTCCCAGCACATCTGGGGACACACTGGGTGGCCGAAGCTGCCCTGGCAGTAAGGAAGCACCTTGCCCGGAGTGGAGAGACTCTGCCCAGCGGCCGCATCAAGGCCATCGTGCTTGATGTTCCCAACATTGGCTACGTTGATCGGCCATTTCCTTCTTCAGAACATGAGGCCAGGCACTCCTTCCAGCTGGTTGCCTGCTCAGCGCTGCTGGATGGTGCCATCTCGGCCAAATCCTTCACGCCGCAGAGCCTCTCCAGGCCAGAGTTGAGCGAGCTGCTCCGAAAGACCTGCCTGGAGCATTCTCCGGACAACCTCCCCAGCTTCAACAGCCTTTACTGCGAAGCCAAAGTCATCCTCCAGGATGGAGCCACCTGGGCAGAGCGTTGTGATACCTTCTATGGGCACTGGAGGAAGCCCCTGAGCCATGGGGATTTGGTGAAGAAGTTTAACTCCAATGCCGTGGTGGCGGTCCCCCAAGAAGCGGCCGAAGGGATTGTAGAAGCAGTTGATCAGCTGGATACCCTGGAAGATTGCAGGGTGTTGTTTTCACTTCTTCAAGGAGCAGAGCTGAAGAAGGGTCAGCGGCAACACAGGAGGGAGACCTTGTGAAGCCTGCCTGGTCCCAGACAGTCCCACCTAGCCTTGCCTTTTCAGTTTGCTTTTAATTGTCAGCCACAACCCAACACAGTATTGTCTGACCTTCCCTCGTTCCTGTCTAGCCTGAGGGGGCTTCTTTGTGGGGCAGCTGTTCCTTGCGCACCAGCTGGCTCTCCCGTGTGGCAGATAAGATCACTTATTTGCACCTCCTACCTGGACACGAATTGTTCTTCTTGCACTTACGTCATGTATTATCTAAGAGGTGTCAGCTTGTGTGTAAGAACTGTGGCTTTTCTCAGTGTGCTTTTGCACATCTTATAAATACCCTGTAGTAAGAACCACTTTCATTTTGAATCTTCTCATTTATTTCTGAGATCTTTCTTAGGAACACAATCCAAGGGAAACAGCGATGAAGCCAGCGGAACTGCAGAGTCTGAATTCCAATAAAATTCGGATATTTTCTGAATTAAATCCATTTAGCTAGGGTGCCTATCCTATTTAGGGAGGAAAGGAAAGGTAAACAGTGTTAGCACCCGGTCCAGGTTCTTCTGCAATGCAAACATTCAGGCTGCATAAAGCTCGTCACAGAAGGCAACAACCCGGCTTGTTTTCTACGGCCGGTAGACTGCTCCTTACTACAAATTATCTAGGTATTTCAGAATTTACTCCTAGAAGGAAACTTTTGGATGAAAAGCAGTGAAACGCCTGTGGCGCCGGGTGATTTACAGTCCTGCGGCGGCACAAAACGGCCGCAGACTTTCGTAGCAGCCCCCGGGAGCCTGGCTTGAAAAGAGGGGCGCGGGGCTCTCCCCCTGCGCGGCCAGAGGAGGCAGAGCCGGGGGAAAGGACTTCCGGGCAGCTGCGGCGGGCGGGCAGCGGGAGCCCGGCGCGCCTCTGGCGGGCAGGAAGGACGAGGCGGGCCGCGCCGGGCCGAGGGGCGCCAAGGGCGAGCCGGAGCGCTGCGCCCCGGAAAGCCTCCCTGCGGGCGGGCGGCCCCCCGGGAGGTCCGGACGCCCCGGGCGGGCCAGGCGCGCCCCCGCCCGCTCCCCGGTCACGTGGCCCGCGGGGCCGGATCAGCTGACGGCGAGCGAGGGGGCGGGCGCGCGCGCCCCAGAGCCGCCGCGCCAGGCCTGGCCTCCCGCGCGCCCGGGACGGGACGGGGATGGGGACGGTGCCGCCGCCGCTGCTGCTGCTGCTGCCGCTGCTGCTGCCGCCCGCCGGCAGGGCGGGGGTCTGCTCGGGCCAGGGCCGCTGGCCGGTCCCCTACAGGCGAGTATCGGGGGCAGAAGCGGCCCGGGCTCCGGTGCCAGGGCTGCGCCCGCGGCTCCGGGGGCGTCTCGGCGTTCCTGCTGCGGCGCGTCGGGCGCAGCGAGGCCGCCGGAGAGCCGCTGCCCCGCCAGGTGACGCCCCTCTTTGCCCGCAGGCGCTTCGCTGCGCGGCCCCGGGCGGACCCCTTCTGCCGGGCGCGGTACACCTTCTGCCCGACCGGCTCTGCCCTCCCGGAGATGCGGGAGACGGACGTCCTGGACGTGTACCGCTTGCAGGCCCCCGTCTGGGAATTCCGATACGGAGGCCTTCTCGGCCGCTTGGTAGAGCCGCTTTCCCTTTCTCTTCCGCTTTCCCTCCTGATCGCAGCCGTGTCCCGCGACCGAAGCGACACAGCTCCCACTTCAGGGAGGGTGAAAAAGATGTTATCCTGACTAGTGTCAGTTGTTGAATCCTGGCACTGGTTCCCTTCCTCTCCTAGGAAGTCAAGGTGTCCAAGAGTCGCTTTGCGTTCAGCTGGCCAGCTGTGCGAAGTGCTGGGGCGGGCTGTTCTCCCGGCCCTTCGGAGCCAGCCGCTTCTGGATGCCGCTCCAGCGGTTCGGTGGGACTTCCGGTGCAGCAGGGCGTTCCGGGGACCACCCACTCGCTGCTCCTCCGCCCGGTTCCTTTGCTGCAAGCCTGTTTCCTCCCTGGGTCTCAGCTCCTGTGGCAGCGTGTGGGGAGGGGGAGCCAGGCGAGAGGCTCGCCTTTCTTATGTGGAGGAGGCCCGTGTTCAGCCCTTTCCGGGGGCTGCGTTTGGCCAGAAAACGGAGGCTTGGGGTCTGGACCCCGCGGGGGGGTGGGAGGTAGTGCTACTCTCATGGGGTGGCTGCATTCACATGTTGTAGAAAATCCTAAGGAGGGTTGGATTCATGTTGTGCAAATCTGCCAAATTGATCAGCCAAAGCCACACCTTGGCATCAGTTGTGCCATCATATCTGGCATCCTCTCAGCCCAAGTGGCTCTCGGATCTCTTGGAGGTCAGTGGAACCAAAGGTTAGGAAAGGTCGTGGCAGGGCGCCGGCGTTAGCAAAGGGTGCAATTACACCTCACGGAGGAAAGCCATGAGCATTTTTTTGAAGAACAAAGCACTGATTGTGTTAAATTGGGCTCGCAGGGACCCACGCTGTATCATCAGAGCCTTGCAGCTTTTAAAGCCCCCGATGGACTGTTTATCGCTTGGCTTCTCTAGTCTGGGCGCAGGGATCCTAGCCCACCCCTCCTACAGTCCGTTGTTTGCTTCCTTTCCCAGAAAATCATGCACGACGCTGTGGGGTTCAGAAGCTCTGCGACTGGGAAGAACTACACAATGGAGTGGTATGAGCTTTTCCAGCTTGGGAACTGCACCTTCCCACACCTGCGGCCTGACACCCCAGCCCCCTTCTGGTGCAACCAGGGGGCGGCCTGTTTCTATGAAGGCATTGATGACGCCCACTGGAAGGAGAATGGGACCCTGGTCCAGGTGGCTACAATTTCAGGTAATCAGGGGTAACTCACCATAGATGAGTGGCTGCCTTGTTGTGTGATGTGAGCAAGGTACGTGAAAAGACTTGTGTGCTATTGGCAATTTACATTCTGTTCTTTTCTGGAGTCCCTGAATAAAATGACAAGCACAGAGTTCTAGTCTTTTGAGTTTGAGCAGTGTCTTTTTATTTAATAAATTATGAGGTTCTGGACTTCATAACCAAATATGTAAGTGTTTGCAGATGATGCCAGATGAATTAGCAATAATAAAACACGATTCTGCAAAACAGCAAAAGAATCAGCATAATAATGAAGTTGCAAATCCTTTTTTTCCCCTGGGTTTGGATTATTTTGTAGAATGGAATCTGCACAGTTGTGCAAATAAGTTTCTGAAATATAATGGTGCTTTTTTTCTGCTTTAGGAGCCATATTCAATCAAATGGCGAAATGGGTGAAATACGACAATGAAACTGGCATTTACTATGAGACCTGGACAGTCAAGAGCAGCCCAGAAGACCACGGCCGTGTTTGGTTTGAGGCATATGAATGCTCCAAATTTGTACTGAGGACCTACCAGAAGCTGGCTGAGCTGGGGGCCGTTTTCAAGAGGATCCAGACCAATTACACAACCATCACTCTTTTCAGCGGAGAACCCACTTGCCTGGGCAATGAAACTACTCTCTTCGGACCAATGGGAAACAAATCCCTGGCATTAGCTATTAGAAATTTCTACTTGCCCTTCAAACCGTATCACTCAGTGAAGGAATTCTTCCTTAACCTATTGAAAATACTTGAGGAGGTTATTCTAGATCATCAGTTTTACTTGTTTTATAATCTGGAATACTGGTTTTTGCCCATGAAATATCCTTACATGAAAATAGCGTATGAAGAAATCCCATTGCCTAACTCAAATGCTACCAAGCTTGATATATAATTCTTGCCTTTTTGTTTTTAACCCCGCTGGTGGGCTGAGTCCTCTCGTAAGATGGGACCTGCCTGACCTAAGCTCTGTTTTTATGCAGTGTAAGAACAGTAGCTTTAACCAGGTCTTTAACTTGCTGCTTGTTTCCAACAGACCTCTGTTATGGTATGACTGGGTGGAATCACGCTTCGGTGAATGGCAATGTAGCAGGATTATAAGCAAGTTAAAGAGGATCAGTGGCTGTGGATGATTAGAACTGTAGCCTAATACAGGTGGGGAGCATTAGATAAGTTGCTATAATTGTGCATCTCTTTTCCTTGATGAACGTTCATTTTTTGAATGGCAAATGTTGAAAGTTTATAGAAAGTTGGATGGATAGCTGCAAAATTCAAAGCAAAGGTGCCTTGAGCCTGTTAGCAGTGGACAATTTTGCAGACAAAAGCAAGCAAGTAAACCCCTGTAGGGGAAGACTGAAAAATTGATCCTATAATGTTTGAATTAAAATTCATGCCTGTACAAATATATGTAGTATTCAGGAATACTACACACAACGTATGGTACAATGGCTTTTAACACAGGCCTTCTATGCTTGTAATTCAGTTGGTAAGCCTGTGTTTGTTTACCTATATGTGTATATGGACGGATGTAAACTTCCGTGCAGCCAGTCATCTATATTTGGCATGGATTAACAACTGCGTTGTGTCATCCACATCCTTTCTAACCTCTCACTGAGCTCCAAAGCTAGGAAGCTTGCCACAGCAATCCTGACCCTTTGCACAGGTGCAATTCCTGCAGTCCTCCTTAGGTGATCATCTGTGAGGAAGAACCTGGGAGCTGTAATGGTTTAGTGGTTCCATCACTGCTCAGGCTTTTCCTGTCTCTGTGTGGCAATCACAAATATATCCCAGCTCTCGTGAGTCGGGACCATGAAGAAACCTGTGCCGAAAAGCCTTAACTACTTGCCAGAGGCCACCCGGCACAAGGGCTACACTGCCCAGCTTTCCCAAGTTTTGACTTTTTTCCTGGCGATAGCCAACAGATTTGTGGTGCTTCTTTTTCAAACTAGAGCAGGGAATTGGTCTATATTTTTTGCGGAAAATTGATGGTAAAACAAAAGTATCTGCGTTCTTTGGAAATATTTTTCACCTGTACCTTTGTTTGTATTAAGCATCATTCCGTATTTCATGCTGTGTGTAAAAGGCACCCCAAGGTTGCTTTTTGATAGCTCTTCCAGAAGAAGACTGCTGAGCACAACAGCTTTAGTTCTTGAAGGCTCCTTTCCTTCCCCTTGAATGGAAACTGAGAGCGCCCTTGCTCTGTTGCTCAGGGCCAGGAACTGTATTTGCCACTGGAAATATAGGTAGTCCTCATTTAGCAACCACAGTTGGGACTGGCAACTTAGCAGTTTCTAAGTGAAACCATGATTCCTTTCCTTTGATCTGTGAAGGTTGTAAATGCGAGGATTGGTTGTAAGGTTACTTTTTCATCACTGTCATCACTGCAAACAGTCGCTAAATGACGATTACCTGTAAAGTCTATTCTTGCAATCATTCAGCTGACGCAGACGAAATCATTCTTTGATCATGAAAAATAAATGGCTTCAAGATACATTTGGGTTCTATCTTTGCTAGACCAGTGTTTTATGATGACAAAAGCCTTTGCTAGATGTGTTCAGGAGTAGTAGTAGTAGTAGTAGTAGTAGTAGTAGTAGTAAGTATTTTTTCCATCAGATTCTAATTTAGCTAGAAAGGAAATGCACAAATAATGCCTGGCACTTTCTTACTTACTTTCTTGTTTTTGCTAAGGATCCTTTTTTTCTCTTAAGCTAGACAAGATGAATCAAAGCAGTTTTATGCATTACAATATTCCATTTTAATGGGTATTAAAACTGTTTGCCTAGTTGGAAAGAGAACTCTTCCATGCATGATTATAAAATGAATGTTTCAGTGACTTCATCTTGCATTTTTAGATTCCCTGTTCCCCAGCTTAATTTCTAGCCAGAGAATCTTCCTATGAGGTAAAATACCTTAATGGATAATTTGATAATTATAAAACTTGATAATTATTCAAAATAATCAAATTAATCAAAACATAATTATTAATTAATAAACGGACTGTGAGAAAAATGAATCTTTGGGTGAAAAAGACAAGTTTTTAGAGGCCTCAGATGAATGGGATCGCCTTAATAAGATTGAAACATAAAGGCATGTGCAAGCATCCTTGAAGCTGATGTGAACCAGGCCGGTTGTAAACTCCTTATCACAAACATTCCCACAGCAACCTGGGCATCTGCCCTGAGGGAGGATGCCTCCTTCCTGGCATTTGGCACCTTGAACTAATTTGTTTCTTCTTCTCTGTGACACTATTGTTTTAGTAGCAGATAACAGAGGGGCAGAGAGTAACTTGAGAACTATTGCTTATTTAGGTATGCCTGCATCATCACATGAATATGTATGTGTATACGTATGCGTTCTTTTTCCCTTCCCCTTCTTGTAGAACTGTATAAATATCAGAGCATCCATTCTGCCTGTAGGGGAGTGCCTCCCACTAACTTCTGGTGGGGTCCCCCTCCAGTACGTACTGCTCAATAAACACTGCAGTGAAGCCTTGATGATTCTGCATTTGTGTCCTGCGTTTTGATCCCACAACACAATAAGGCTTACAAACTGACCCAACTACAAGTGCCTTTGCTGGGTAATTTCTCATTCCTCTTTTTTGTACAGCTGGAGAGAGACAAAAAAGAACCAGTAGGACTGGGGGATCGGTAGCTTCAAGCAGAGGTCATCCTATGCATTTCTGAGCAGTTCTCACGTCCACTCACACCCTGAACCCCAATTCCATAATACTAAAAGAACTGTTTCCTCTCTTGGACCCTTGTTCAGAACAGGAACTTAGAGAAGAAACACACTTTTTGCTAAAGCCTTTTAGCCCTCTCCTACTTTCAGAAGGGTAAGCAATGGGCGTTGCCAAGAAACCGTGGAAGAAACTGCTGAATTGCGTACTGCTTTTTGAAACAAAAGATGCTTGCCCAGAATGGGCTCTATGTTAGGGCTTGGAATCTGAAAAGTCGTGCTTCCCTCCTGCAGTTTTTTTCTCAGAAGACATCAAATCCAGCTTAGTAAGCCCTCATTCAGGCAGTCTTGGGTTATTTTCTTCATAGGCAACCCAGCTGCACTAGAGAGGCAGGACACGCCCCACAAAGAAGTCAGAGCTGCGGCATTCCTTCTGCCGCCTACCTGTGCTGTTGGGGAGGTGCCCATGGTCATAGTGGGGCTCGGCAGGAGTTGGAGCTGCTGCTCGGTTCTTTGCAGCCTCTGTAGGACAGGCTGGGTGCAGCCCTCGGGGAGGGTGCCCTGGAGAGCTGAGCCCCACCGCGTCTGGCAGCAGCACTGTTACAGCAGCTGAGGGTGCATGCGGCTGGGAGAAGTCCTCCGAGGAGCAGCTGCGTTGGTTGTTCCCAAGGATGAGCAGCACCAAGGCAGAGCCGGAGGAGATGCCACCGTCTGGGCTTGTTAAGACTCGCGGCCACAAAGGGGCCCGGCACAGCACCATTCACTCCGTGGCACAGCCAGCCATCAAGGAATAGGAGCAGAATGACTAAAACAGTCATAAAATACCTAACAGAACCGTGATATGTAAATTCAGCAGTTTTTTTTTTTTAATGCTATTTCCCTTGATTTAATGCAAATTATTCAAATCTGCCAAGCCCTTCACAGAAATTTAACACAGCAAAAGAAAAATGGTTCCAGGTGAGCAGTGTGCCCAGTTCAAGTTCTGGAAGTGCCAGAATTAAAAGAAAGGGCGAGAGTGAAAAACAATTTAATGCCATAACTCTCTAGCATTCTCCCCAATTACAGCAAAATGCATAAGTCCCATTTATAGAAACAAGCTGCCAAGCAGTCCCCTCTCAGACACAGCTGGCCAGAGAGACGAAAGTGGCCTTCTTATGGCAAAGGATATTCACTTCCCAGAAAATCTTCTGGTGGTGAGGCAACTCATGGCTAAATCCTCCCCCAAACAGTTTTTAATGTTCCTTCCTTGGAGCTGTTAAAACATGCATATGCAGACAGACAAGGAGATGAATCATGTCAAATTATGGAAACAAGTAAACTTATTTTTGTCTTCTTTAAAAATACCAACCAACCAACCAGGACTAAGTACGTTTTAGTACAGATCAGAAAGATATGGAGTGCTACATTAAATTCTAATCAAAGTTACCTACTAAATGGCTGTCATGCACATACCTTCACAAAATCATGCTTCTTTCACATTATGTGCCCAGTCCAATGCAAGCAAGTCACCTTAGAATAATACACTTGCAGCCAAATATCTACATTTCACAGAGTAACAATGATTGATTGATTTTCTAATTACAAGAGGATCAAAATATAAAATTCATATTGGGAAAGCCAGTCTTTTTTGTAATATGTAACAAAAGTTTGAAATCTAGAATTAATTCTATCTGAATACATATACAGAAACAGCTGCCAAAAATATCCATCTGACCCCAGAGTATTTCTGGAGAAACAAGTAACACTGCTCTGTTCGAGTCCTAACCATTTTAACAAAGCCGTGTTTCTCTTCAAACAGCATATTTAATATAGGAGGGTAAAACCTGCTAAACCTGTTCACTGGCTCAGCCCATTGCTTCTCTTTCTATATTTTACCACTAAGATTATAACTGCTGTGAAATTTGTTTTACATACAGACTCCAAATGAAGGGTGTGGTGGGAAGGAACACCATACCTTGTATTTCTTTAATGAACTCGTTTTGGTGAAGAACTCGTTTTGGCCTACAAGTTGGTAGTCCTCAACTAATGCCCACAACTGGGACTGGAATTTCTGTTACTAAGCGATGCGGTTGCATAGCATGTCGTCACCTGACCTCATTGCTTAGTGACGGCAATCTGCACAGTCCCAGTTGCTGTCGTAAACCCAAGATGAGCGGGTTGTTAAGCAGGAAGAGGCAGGAGTCACAGGTAAGGAGCCCAAGGGTGCCACAGCGGGCGGGGGGGGGGCTGGAGGAGGCCTGGGAGGGCCAGCACAGGGTGCGCACAAGTTGGGGTGGGGGTGGGTGCTGCAGTGCAGTGCAGGTTCAGGAAGGCTGGGGAACGAATACACTCTGGCTCAGGGGCTTCTTGGTGTGCTGCGGCTCTGGGGCTACAAGAAGCCAAAAGCCCCAGAGCTGTGGTGCACCAGGAGCCCCCTTTGTGCTGTACGGCTGGGCTGGAACTGGGCTTTGCATGGCAAAAAGAAGCTTCCTGTCATGCTGTGGATCTGGAGCTGCAAAAAGCAAAATATTTTAGCTTCCTAGGCTTTAGTAATACCTTAAAGCATGTCTATTATAGACGTTACTGCCCTACAATTATTTCATTTTCATTTTAAAAACTGTAGAGGGGAAAAAAAAGAAACTTTGGGGAAAACACTGCTAATAATTTACATACCACTAGATTTTCTGGAGAGATTTAATAAGCAGCAAATACTTACATTTTCCACATACAAGTATGCCCAGCTACCTTGTCCCGTGGCTCTATATTTATAATGTTATAGAAACACCAAACAGCCCACAGTTATGGTTTGGGATCTCAAATTACAAATCTGCACTTGAAGCAATTCATTGTTATACAACCTGGGTAATGTTTGCAACTTCCAAGATTACATAACAAAAGTGATATACCGTATGCCCCTTACATCAGACACAGTAATATTGCCAAGAATCAGACTAAAATACTGTCATTATCAGAGCAAGATTTGGAACTACAGCATCTGAATATGTAAACACATGTCAACCTCTACATATATTAGCATCTGTCTTGTTGGAAAAAAGCAAACTATAAAAAAATTACGTGAACATGTGTTTTAGAACATCTTCGGTTCTTCCCTTACCACTTCTTACACCTGGATCTTAGAAACCAGCATTAAAGAGTACATTGATTTTCTACAACGCTTGACGGATCCTAGGATCATTAAGCAGCTTATATGATTAAGCTGCCACAAGGTTGGCCCAATCTCAGGGGTTGCCCCACATGGCCTTGTCTGCTTCAGAGGCTCTACCATGTGGGCATCATGTCTGGAAACCAAACTCTCCCAAGATGTTTGGACACCTCCCAATGAATCTGTTCCAAGCTGTACTTCTGGTCAGGAATCAACACCTCTTCCATTATAGACAGCTGAGACAAGCGGTGGCCACACATCTTCACAAACTCCACAAAGGCACTACAGGAGACCTCACATTCTCCGAGGCCAATGGCTGACAGGTTCTTACAGCGCTCGGCAATGCGGATTAACTCTTCATCCAGTGGCCGTAATCCATTGGCACACACCACCAGTTCAACCAGCCGAGGACATGTCATTCCAACCCGGCCAAGCACTTCTTTGCTGACTGATCTCCCAAAATAAAGATGCGTGACTGGAGTTTCATATCGGAAGAATGGATCAAATTCTTCTTCATACAAGAAAAAATACATAACTAAATTCACTTTAGGGGAATGTCTGATGAAAGCATCCCAACTGCTCTTCTCAAGAGTGTGGAAGTGTGTCTGTCCTGGATTTTCACTGACTACATCAATGCGCAAATGTTCTAATCTGACATGTTTTTCAGAAGACAAAGCAAGAAGGAGCTCATCACTTAACAAATGGTAATTCAATGCCAGCTCTCGTAAGCCGTGGCACTGGTCAGCCACACAGAGGATTCCTAGAGAAGCAAATAAAATATCAGAATATATAAATTCACATCCAGCTTGTCATAGAAAAGAAATACACGTGCTAAACTAAATACAAAAACTGAAAACTTGACTAGTTTGGAAATAAGAATCATGCTGAGGTCTGAAGCATTTCTTCATTTGTGATAATAAAGCTGACTTGGAATTTTATCATGGCAATTAAACCCGTTAATAGATCTAGATTTTAGTCATACAGTAAAATCTATTTTAGGTTGAATATACTTTCAACATAAGGTTCATTAACTAAAAAACCCCCACCCATTTCTAAAATAATAAAATAACAATTGCTCCTTTGCCAGAAGCTGTGAGTCATTTGGGGCACACTATTCAGGAAAATCTTTTGCCAGTGGCAGGAGTCACACGTCGTGGAAGCAAAAGCACTGCCAGATACGCTTGAATAAGCTGCCCAAGTGATCCATTTCAGTTACTGGGGAAGGAAGCAGCAACATGGCAGACATGTCACCATTTTGTCCAATTTCAAAAGAGCTGCGGCTGAGGTGCTCATCACGTTCAGATTTCCATCCACCTTTATGGAGAATATCTAACTCCAATAACGAGATTCTGGGGACACGATGTGGCACTTGCTGCCTCTCATTGGAAGGTGTGGGCTTGGGGAAAGGAGGGGAAACAGCCTGCTCATGAATAATAATGGCATTTAGGTAAGTGCTTATTATAACCTAAATGATTTCATGCTTTTACTGCTGTGTAACGCAGCCCAACCCTACATTTCAAACAAAAACTCTGTTCTCATCATTTTACTTTTGAAAAAAAAAAAGATTTAAATTGTTTTAGTAATTCTCTAATCTGCCCAGAGAACTTTGATTATTGGGAAGATCAGAATAAAAATGATGAAGATAAGTAAAGTATTTCCGATAGCTAAATGCTTCTTCTGCAAACTAAGGAGTACCCATGGTAGCATATTTAAGTTAAGTTAGCCTAGTCCAACAGGAGCAAATAGCGCGTATTTACATCCCACTGCACAGCTGAATTTATTTACTTCTCCATTAATATGGACTGCAATATTATCTCACACAGTTTATATTCTAGTCATACCATTCTGATATAACTAAAGGTACCAAAGGCGGTCTCAGACAGAAGTGTCATGCAGGTGTCAGCTGATCTTGAGAAACTAAACATGGCTACTCCTGGTTAGTTTATGGATGGGAAACCACCAGGAAATCGCATTCCAGAAGAAAGCAATGCAAACTCCTCCCACATAGGTGCCAAGAAAACAACATTGCAACCAGACGTTTGAGTCAGCTCAGGAGATGCTAACTTAGTGAAGAAAAGATGTGTGGACCATTCTGAGTTATTGGAAATTGCAGGTACAAGTTGTCTGTAGACGCTAATTCAAAATATCCATCATGCTATTCCGAAAACAAACTTACCTGCTGGAGAAACATGGGGACAACTGCTCATCTTTAATAGTTTTAGAGTGTCACTGTTGTTGGCCACCAGCACCTTGAGAGATGGGTCATCTACTGGTGTATCGTCTATCTTGAGTGAAGAAAGGGATTTGGAGTTTACAAACACCACAGTCAGGGCAGAAATAAAGTGTGACTGTAAAAAGGAGAAAACACTGAAATCAAGAATTGAAACTTAATAACCACATTCTAAAATGCAGCTTATCCACAGCAAACAAGAGCAGCTCAAAAAGTCTGAAGTACCACCACGCTTCTCAGCTTCTCAGAAGTACTATACTGATTTAAAAAAGACCAATTCTATTTAGTAATATTTATCAGGAGACTTCACAAAGCAATATATTTAGGAAATCCTTTGGTAACTTTTTAGATTGCAAAATTTAACAATGCATTTTATTAGACAATACTTCTCAACAGATTAACTTGGATCTGAGTGAGTGCATGGTTTTAAGCTCTCAATTTATTTTAACATTCATGAAAATAAAAAGGGGAACCAAGAAACAAAGTGACAGACAAACTGGTTAAGAAAAGATTTTAAGAAATGGAGAATTCCCAGGGCAGTAAGACAAACAGGATGCAGTGACAGAAAAGAGAATGTCTTTTCCTCCCTGGTGGGACCGGGGTTCAATTTCTCTTCCAACCCTCTGCTCTCCACAGTTTATTAAATCCACAGACACCCGTCCCACTACACGAGAGAATACCGATAGGCTGGTTCCCAGCTTTTCAGCCAGAGCTGTAGAGAGAGCCTGCTCAGAACCCTGGAGCCAGACCAGACCTACACATTTGGCTGCTAGTAACTATAGCTTCCTTCACTGAACTACAATCCAGTCCAGTCAGAAAAGGGAAGAAAGGGGAGGATGTAAATTTACTACGGGGCAGAATAAATTTGACCATCCTGGTCGCCCAGCCCAGAAGCCAGATGCAGGAGGGCTGTCCTGGCAGCTTCCAAGAGTGCTGATTGTGGGATCCTGCTGATGGGTGCAGGCCAGTGGGGACTCTTTGGCAGCAGCACCAGGCCTCCCTGTCAATGTGCGCCCAGAAGATGGTGCCACAAAACCACAGTTCAATGTCTATCTGGTCTCTTCTGCTGGTTGACATCCATGTGAAACCGCCAGGAGGCCATCCAGGGCTTGGGAGGAGAGGGATGACTTCACTTCTCACCTTCCGATTCCAAGGGAGCCCTGACCAATTATTTTAATAATGGGCTGGGTGAGGGAGAATCCACTGAAACCTAAATCCAGACAAGACAGAGGTGTTGCTGGGGAGGAGAGAGCTGGACTCTGGGATGGAGGGGATGGGGCTGACCTCCCCAGAGGGAGCAGGTCCACAGGCTGGGAGTGTTCCTTGATTGCCCGTTGTCATGGCATTGTCAGGGGGCAGCATTGGTGAGGACTTGCACCACTTATGGCTCAGGCATCACCCACGGTGACCCTTCCTGAGCATCAGTTTTGCAGGCCTTGGATGCAACCTCTCTTGACTACTGCAGTGCTAAAAGGCAACTAAAAGAGCTACAAGTATCTATTCACAACTTTTAAGGTGTTGGCATTGACCTTAAAGGCCCTAAATGGCTTGGGGTGGGACTGCTCCTCCCACTAGGGTTCCACCCAATAACCCTGTTCAGCAGGAAATGCCCTTCTGGAGATGCCTCTGCAGCCAGAAGCTCAGCTCCCAGGTAGATGGGAAACAGCCTTTTCCTGCATAGCTTCCAGGTTACAGAACGTGTGTCTGACTCTTCCTCTCACAGTGTTTGGAAGATGGTAAAAACACACTTCCTTTGACAAGCCTTTAGTTGTTAGCTATTTTAACAACTGATTTTATTTTGGGTTTCAATTTCAATTGCATTAATTTTGTTATTTCTATACTCTTGTCTTTTTTATTGTAAACTGCCTCAAGCGTCAGAAAAAAAAAAAGGCAGATTATAAATCCAACCTTCGAGGCAGGCAGATTTGCCACCTTCTCAGTTTTGTTCTTGCAAGACCTGAATGGTTTCTCTTTAAGTTTCACCAGGAGCGGCAGACTCAGAGCTGCTACTGCTGCTGGAACTGATTGCACTGACTTCTGATATCAATGAATAAAGTGTGCTGGAAAGTTGGAAAAGGGACTACTGGACTTCTTCTGATTTTTTGGTACCACAGACTAACACGGCTCTCCTTCTTCTCTATGTCTGGAAGAGAAGGCATGATTGTGATAGCACTTTCAACATTGTTCCAGATTCACTGGTAACCAACCAGACTGGACCTATGCAACTTACTGACTGAATTACTTCAAAGATTTTTATTTTAAATCAGACCAGATTAGAAGTCTGGTCAGTACCTTTGGTAAATCCATGAAACTTGGTCGAGCAGTGGAAATCAGTCCGAGGGTTTTTAAAGAACAGTTCACAAGCTGGGATAAGATATCACAAGCAGCCTCTGCTGATTCCTTGCTGCTGTCCACCTGAAAAAAAAAACAAGAGTCATGGATAAACAATAACTTCCAACACTATATACGCTGCTGTTGACTGAAAGTATTTGTGCTCCAGAAATAAACTAAAAGAAGCAAAACATGACTGCTGATGTTGTTCTTGCTATGAGACACTAGATGAGGAAACTCTATTTTAGGTCATACTGAATGTGAAAGCCGTCCTAAGGATGTTGCAGTACTTATTACCGGGAGCAGAATCTGCAACAGAATGCCACAGATGATCTTCCTGGCTTAAAACAAGCAAACAAGAAGCACCGCCCTCACATGTGTGGTTCCAGGCAGTAATTCCAAGCAGGCTTTCTCCATTATGCCATATTTTGCTTGGTTTTCCATCCCCCTCTGTACTCAGTATGCAAAGTCCTCCCTGGATTATTGTGGTGTGTGCACGCGCCCATGTACATGGTGAATAATACATAACGCATTAATAACAGAACTCACATATTAAGCTCTTAAGAACTAAATGGGGAGCTGGCTATCAATGCTTTTAGGTCAAAATGCTACTTGTTGTACAGGACAACAACTAGCTCAGTGGGAAGCAAAACAGTAACTCGGCCTATATGCAATCATAAATCATTAATTAAGATTGTGCCTCCAGTCTTTTCTCTGCTTTTCCTTCTTCTGTTATTCACCTGCCCTTGTATTGGCGAACTATGATTTGTGGGTTTTTTTCCCTTGAAACTGGAACAGTGAATAACTTTAATCCCTGTTAGCAGTCCTGGTTTGAACTTAAATATAAAAGGAAGCTATGTCTTCCAAAAAAAGGGCACATTTTTCAAGGAATGGAAAATAGGTAAGGCCAATGGGCATTCACTCACTTGATCCAAAATGGGGAAATCTCTCTATTGCTAGGAAAGCAGAGAACACGTATCCCAGATCTTTACTTTGTCTCCCTGACTCTTTTCAGCTATTTTTCTACGCCTTCATGTAGGGTAAGACTGTACTTCTCTAGTGCTTCTTTTTGTGGGCTTCTGCAAGATCCTTTGAGGGTTTAGAAGGCAAGTCATCAGTTCCCACAGTCCCTTTTTATTTGTTCCCACTTTGTTTTCCCTCACCCATAAACTTCAGACATTCTAAAAGGTTATTTACGTTTTGCACATGAGTACATCTAAGCCTGATCAACCTTAATCCATCAGACCCAGTCACCAACAGTTTTCACTCAGCAGGCAATCACATAGAAAAAAAAAAATCTGTTTCCTTCCTTCCTCACCTCAATGGACATTAACTTTCACCAAGTTTACACATTAATCCCTGTAACTCCTCTTTCTTTTGTATCAGCGGGTGATTATTTAAAACATCAACTGCAGGATTTCCCTCTACTCCAAAATCAAAGCAGGTGGGAAAGCAGTTCCAACCATCTCAACAGCTCTTGCCTTCTGGAATCTCAAACAGAAATTGTTACCAGCGATGCTACAAGGCTTGCCCAGTCCAAGTTGTGTGGCTACAGGAGGAAAAAGTTCATAACAGCAATTTTCTAGAGCTGAAAATTCTAATATGGCTTCTGGGAGCTCTTCTTCTTTGGCTGGAAATTCACATGCATATCAGGGTATCAGAAAATCCCAGGAGTTGATTCAAAGTGCAACAAGATCTTGCTTTCTTACTACATCTGGAGACTCCACAATTATCCAAAGGGCAACCTTCCTATCAACCATTCCAGATCTGTTTTCACACTTTCAATCCCACACTTGGATCCACCTAGCCATCTGGCCTCCAAATAGGAGATTTACAAACCACTAGGCTATCAACATGGCCATTTCAATATTCCTTTTTCTAGGAAGTAATCTACAGATCAAGTTGATGAAACATCAGGCATAAGGACAGGAGGATGGGTTAGATTCAGGCCGAGGCCCAGGATGTCTTGAAGCCATGCCCTTAGCCCTGATTAGGCTGGGAAAAATATTTCATCTCCACAGATCTCTCAGAGGAGTGATCCTGTCAAGTAATGATGCTATTCACAGGTTCCCTACCTGGAGCCTGTAAGTAGTTCTCAAAACCTCCATCTAAACCTTCATATTCAATCTCCTCAACAACACTATCAGAAAAGTTGTCTTTAGGTGGCATCGACCCCTGCCTTCTCAGCTGGAAATCACCTAACAAGTTGACTGTGGTCTTATCATTAGATTTCATTCACAAGTTAAACTCACATTTTCACATGGAACACAAAGCGATCTTTCCTCTTTCTGTCCAAAACCTTCCTGGAAAACTTACGGCACAGACTGCATGTCCACAGGACACCTCCCATTTCTGTTTAGTGTTTCTGTCACCTTCCACCCAACCTCTCTAGAGTCCAAGGTGTCTGGTTCCACTCTGGTACACTGGCTTAAGGCATTCTGGCTTATAAACCCACAGGTGCTCTGGCATACTACACCAATCTGCCTCCATTCCACCAGCTCCTCTGACTACTGCCCATCTTGCAGAAATCTTCCACTAGTAAAAGGTGTTAGAAGATGGATTTCTAGGCCTTGGATGAGGCTGTCCTCAGAAGTTTCCCAGCTGGTGATTTCTCCACATGCCATCTGGCTCAAACGTGCTTCAATTGGAATGGATTACTCATGCAATTACTGAATTTGGTACAACCTACTGCACAGCCCAAACTGGAAAAGGAACACCAGAAGATGACTTCCTGTTTGGCATGAAGGAGGGATCCATTCTCTGGAAACATTTGGGGAGGAAATGACATTTTTGTACCATGTTCTGGGGCTTTTTTTTTTCTCATCCCCCCCCCCCCCCCCGTTTTTTCTTACTAGAATTATGAACAGCTCCACAGTTGCTTTAGTTGGTTAAGGCTTTACCATGACAGGGATTGGAAGGAATTAGGAACTAGATATGGTAAAGACATGCCTCAGATATCTTCTATTGTCCTGGGCAACACAAAAGACTAACTCACTGTGTAAATGTCTCCTTCACACCAAGAGGAAATACCCATTGTGGCAAATATTCAATATTCCTCCTCAAATTCAGCATAAATGTAAAAATAATTTAACAACTGCCTGCTGAACAAAATGTGAACTGTTGTGCTCTTGGTCTACTCACTATCAGTTCCTTTTTTGAAGTCATGACTCACAATATATAATTAGGATTATCAAAAAATTAAAAGGTTGAGTAATCATTTAGCTTTAAACAGAATAATCTTTAGAGATAACATATACCACAGCAACACCCAAATACAGATGTCTAAGATACTACTAGAGCACAAAGATACTTCACAATTTATCAAACAAAATCTTCTATTCACTCTTAAAAGAATCTTTAAATAGTCTTTTTCATAATCATACTGCATTATAAAAATGTGTTTTAAATAAAAAATGTGCCTTCCCTCACAGACTAGGGATGGGCAATCTACTCTGCACACAGCCCCCAGATCATCCTGTTGAAACTAATCAGCAAAGAGAAATATTTTGCCAGCACAACTTCAAGCCTCCTTGGGGCTGCTGGGAAGTTTTAAAGATGAGGCTGGGCGTGCTTGGCCTACCAGAAGCTTCCTGCCCCCCCACCTCACCCCCAAGACACAGGATGAAAAACTTAGCCCTCCCTCTTTTGATGCTATCATAACATGACCAAATAGGGTTCAGTGTTTCTCCATGAGGTTGAGGGATCAAGTTGTTACCCCAGGTCTTCAAAGGTTCCCCATCCACCTCAGACTTAAATGGTTGAACTCCTGAACCCATCAGCTGACTAATTTAACAATCAGGTAGTCTGTCAGCCTATTACAATACAATTAGGGAAGGACTGAAATACTTAGAAGTGGTTCTGCTCCCTTCTAAGCAGGCCATTCCAGTCATCCATGAGAGGGCGCGTGTTTTGCTTGGCTACTCCAAGGTGGACACTACTGTGTACAGTATTCCAGATGTGGCCAAGCCACAGAGCGGCATAACAGCATCATTTTATTTTTTGAATTTAAGCTTTTGGATTCAAAATGTCTTCACGTTAGGGTCAAAAATGCCCTGCGAATAAGGTATTTTTCAGATTTTAGAGGATGTTATTCATTTAAAAGAAAACAAACAAACCAATTTACTTGTTCAAGTAAAACAATGGACCAATTCACTGAGCTGAGCCACAACCCACAATGTACAAAAAGATCTGTAACCTCTTCTGCTAGCTGAGCACAGTACTTCAAAACTGTAACACAAACTCTGTGTAAGGACTCCCAGGGCAGTCACACTTGATCAATGCATGGGTGGGACTAGTAAGATGTTCCATTGTTACTGGGTATTTTTGCTGCTTGTACCAACCGCAGCAGCGGCCCTCACCCTGTCTCTTGCTTGCTGCCCTCACCCTGTGTCTGCCTCCCTTAACCACCAAAGGAAGAGAATGACATCTTGCAACACAAGGGGCTGATTAGATCCAGGTTTTCTAGAAAAAGACAGGTAGTGTTGGCATGGCATACTATGCTGTGGAAGGGTGTTACAAAGGTATCTTTCCCCTGCTAAGTGGGGCTCATTTATCTGAGTTGGAGACTTGAGGTTTTCTGTGCCATCCAAATGCACTACAGCTGTCATTCTGGATCGGCATAAACTGGAATCTAAAGCCAAGGCTTGCCAGAGTTTCAAATCCAGTTTCCTGAAAATCAAAATGTTGCAAGTCCAGGTTTGGGTGGCATGCTAAATCTCAGGTGAACCTTTAACTGATAAGCCACAGCCTCGTTAAACCTTTCATCTATCTTAACAGACTGCGCAAACACAATCTTATTTCCAGATGGCTGCATCACCACGGACTATTCAGCTTCATGGGAACGAGTGGTTGAACGGGCAAGGTTAACCTTGCTGCAGGGTCCCACTGTCTGATTTTCTTTTCTCTTCAAGCATAATTGGTGGAATAGCTTGCCTCCTGCCGCTCTGCCGACTTGCTCTGAAGTCTCCTCTCTTCTGCCCGCGTGTTATTTTGCAGTTTTTGTTCGACTTGTTAATTCCTCTTCAGGAACTACCGTTCTCATTCCCAGTCATGACTCGCTATTTATATTCTTCAGAACGCGCCAGGCACACCAATTTTGTCCGCTCTAAATCCATCTTTCATCTGCCGTCAAACGGCCCGAGAATTTGATGTTTCGGTACTGTGGTCCGTATCACCCCCCAAAACAGACCCCTTCTCTGTCCTCGGTACCGGCCAGGGCCCACCCCTTCCCCAGGCCCGGGATCGGGCTCCAGCGCCTCATCCGCCAGAGCCGAGTTCACCCGCTTCTTCTCTACCCGCCGCTCCCGTCCCCCTCCGCCTCCTCACCGCCCCCATCCAGCGGCTGCCATCCTCTCTCGGCCTGGGCCCTCGGACCTCCGGCTCGGAAGGGGGGGGCTGCTCGCGCTCGCCCGGGGCCCCGGCCTCTCCCTCGGGGAGAGGGCGCCGGCCTCACCTTGAAGCTGACGTACTGCAGGTGCCCGGCGTGCCGCTTGAGGATCTGCTTGATGAGCTCGGGGTGCGTGGCGCGGGCTCCCGGCTGGCTCAGCTCGAACTCGAAGCGGCGCCACAGCTCCGGCAGGTGGAAGGCCCGCTGCCACCCGCGGCAGACCTGCGAGGCGCGCGCGCGGTCCAGCAGCGGCAGGTGCTGGAAGACGCGCAGCAGCACCTCCGGCAGCAGCGCGGCCCAGTCCGGCCCGGGCTCCGGCCGCCCCCGCTTGCCCCCGGCCCCGCGCCCGCCCTCCGGCCCCGCCGCCCGCTTCATCCTCCCGCGGGCCGCGCGCAGGGCGGGCGCAGGGGGCTCGTCTCCGCGGCGGAACGAGGGGCCACGCGCGCCGCCGCCCCCCTCCCGCGTCGCCATGGCAACCCCCCGCTCCTCCGGGCCGCGACTCTACCCCGGGCCCGGGCGGCGCGGCTGCCTCCGGATCCCGCTCCCGCGCCCCATCGGGGGCCGCGTCCGGCTCAGCGGGGCCCGCGCCCCCTGGTCGCCGCGCAGACCCCGGCCGCGCTCGCCGCCTTGTTTACTTCGCGCCCGGGCAAAATGGCGGCGGCGGCGGCGGCGCATGCGTGGCGCAGCCCGCCCCGCCCCGCCCCGCCCCGCCCCGCCGGGCGCAAACAATCTGCTCCGACTCCCGGGTAGGAAAAGGCCCCGCGGCTTTATTGAGGCGGACGCCCCCCTCTGCTGCGGGGGGGCGCCCTCGGAATTGCACTTCAGGCCGAACACCGCCGGAGGCCGAACGCAACGAAACGGCAGTTACAATCCGGTAATTCTCAGGCAGGACAAACACTGACATCGCGTATGTACAACGGGACGCGCGCAGGCCGCGCCGCCCCGCCGGCCGTCCATCCGGGGTCACGCCTCCCGCTGCTGCCGCCGCCGCCGCCGCCCGACGGGGGCGCGGCGGGGCCGGGGCGGCGCGCGGGGCCGCATGCAAGCGCCCGGCGGGCCCGGGTGTCGCGGGGCCGGCCTGGCCGGGCCGTGCCGTGCCGGCCGCGGCTCCTTCGCGGAGGGCGGGCTAGAAGGTGTGCGCGTTCCTGCAGACTCCGCAGCCGAGCGCGAACTCCTCGCCGGTGGGCGGGTGGACGACGTGGAGCGGGCACTCCGTGCCTTCCAGCTGCTTGCCCTTGGGACCTGCAAGAGAGGGCGCGCGCCGTCAGCCTCCGGCCACCGCCGCCGGGCGCCCCGGGCCTCAGCGCGGGCGGGGGGCTGCGCGGGGGCCTTGGGCGCCGGGCCGGGAGCGGGAGACCCCCGTCCCCCCACCGGGGAGAAGCCAGAGCGGGGGTGCGCGGGCGGGGTCTCTGCGTCGCTGGAAGAAATAAACCGCTTCCCGGGAGCGCGGCCCGCGAGGGCTCCACGGCCCGGGGACAGCTTCGTTACTGGAAGCGCTCTCGCCCGTTCAGTTTGTGCGAGAACCCCTCGTAATACGCTTTCCTCTCACAATGGAGGGGCTTTCGCAAGCGCAGCTGAAAGCACCCGATCCAGCGTGGCCTGCGCTGGAGATTCTTAGGTGAAATGAATCAAAACAAGTTTACTCCGAGGCTGCTAAGCTTCAGCCAGAAGAAGGCCACTGTGACTGGTAGCGCTCAAAGAAAATTCACGGGCTACCCGGAGAGGCAGTCGGTGGCACTTTAAAAGGCTACCTGCAGGGCAGTGTGGAAGGTCCTCTTTTGGAATGCTTGTCATTCTCTGGAAGTCGTCGTGACAAGCGTTGCAAAAATGGGTGGTCCCGAAGCAGAAAAAAACAGCCACCGAACAGCAGTAGCGGCATTTGTATTCTAGAAAGTCTGTACCGTGTTTGGGACACATCTGCAGGGAAAAAGGAAAACACAGACGGCTGAAGCTAGAGAGAGTGAACGCCGAGACCCCCCATGTAACACGTCCCTGAAACGGCGGAAGAAAAACGCGTCGGTACCTGAGCTCGTGACACATCTGAGCAGGCACCGCAGATGAGCTCCCGGGGGTCATAGTCATCTCCCTGTCCAGCTTCAGCATCACAACGGGCTTCTCCGCCAAAGTAAGCCTGGAGGAGGAAACCGAGAAGAAACGCTGAGCGGCGTCACGCCAACTTCCAGAAGTAATCTGCTCCGGGGAGTCGGTGAAACGGTAACAGGCCTCCTGTTATGGCTTAATTAATCATTTTACGCTTCCAGCGTTTCTCTGCTTTGGGAAAAACCAAAGCAAGGGGAATGCAAGTGAGGAACTTTCACAAAAAGTTCCAAAACAAAACGTTTTTGTTTCAAAAATCCATTTTGAAACTGGAGGCGTCTGTTATGCAATTGGGCCAGTAATGAACCATATACTCTGATGTACTGTAAGTTATCATGCTTTTTGAAATTCTTTCAACATTGGAAGTAATGGGAAGTTATACACATTACATATTAAACGTGTAAATCCAATAGCAGAAAAGGCATTAGGATGTATCCTTTTGAAAGATGACCTTATTCCAAGTACACTCCAAGTATGCATGATTCTATGTCAGCAAAGTTGGGAGTGACGGGATGAACTGTGTTAAAGTGGGCAGAAGTACCTGGGCCTTATGCTGGCTAAGCTGCTGATTCACTAAGGCAGGCAAAAGCATCTAGAGAGAGAGGGTGGAATGATCAAAGGCCTTAGGAACTGAAAAGACACCAAGGCAATTTGTAAGAAAACAAGAAGGCTTGCAAGAAAATTTTAAAAAATAGAGGAAAGAAGTAAGGGGTTCTTGAAAGCAAGGGTTGGCAAATAAAAAGTTCAGAAATAAGGGACCTGTACTTTGGTTGCTAAGTATCTAGCTTGAGTGTCACTACCAAGACATTGACTGTTCAGGTCTCTTTCAGTTTTCATGAGATAGTGGGATTGAAAAACTAAATCCGGTACCAGAGATTCAATACAGGGAGTCCCCAGTTGAAGAACGAGTTCCATTCCCAAGGTCTGTCCTTAAGTTGAATTTGTACGCAAGCCGGAACAGTGTTATGGTAGCACTGTATAAGTAGCATCGTGTAATGAACTCAAACCATTGTGTATTTAACTCGAATCATTGTGTATTTAACTCGAATTTTGCTACCATAGCCTCCGTTCTTAACTACTGGTCATCTGTAACCCAGGCGTTCTTAACCCAGGGGCTCCCGTAGCAGAATTGAGATTTTTTTATGTAATTGTGCTCAAACATAATTTGCTTGAATATACAGCAATCATAGTGCCTTAAACTTCACCATCTAAAAATATGTGGCTCGGCAAAGAGTTTAGGAAATGGCAGATCCCCATTTATCAACCACGCTGACACACGCATCCCAAGTCCGCCATCTGAGCCTGGGTCATACCTTCTTGCATTTGTAGCAAACGTAATATGCATATCTGTTCATGGCAAAGCCAGCAGGGTCGTTATGAAACCGAACTCCGGGTGTTGTGATGGCTTCGCTCTTGTGCAGCCCTTCGTACTCCAGCCGCATTAAGGCTTTCCTCTTCACATCCTCGTAAAGTTCCTTGATCGGATCAAGCAATTCCTTTAATACCACATGGTTTATTTTGTTCTGTTGTGTTAAAAAGAAGGAAAGGAGCAGTAAGTTACATATCACTGTTTACTGGGCAAAAAAAGAGATCATACTTGGCTTGGCATAGAACAAGTGGAAATTAGTCTGTTCGTATAAATAGCCCTCCTGTGAAGGGGAAAGACGGCACAGCCCAAAGCGTTTCATTGCGTGACTCTCGGTGTAAGTGTTTAGCAAAAGCCCCTATACAGGGCATGCACACACTCCCTCTCTCTTTGCCTCCAATTTTCCTATACATTTTGAAATCCTGAGGCATTTTAGCACGGCTTTACAGGGTGCCACCTGTTTTTATTGCCACCTTATCTTTCTCAGTATCGGATGACTGATGCATCACTAATCTGGCTACATTTGATACAGCCCACAGCAAGAATGTGCAGTGCAAAGTTATTTTATTTTCTGATATAGGTTATTCAAATAGAATTTAGTAAACTACTTTTAAAAATACCTGTATAACAAATTGATCTTTCTGCTTTTACTGACTAGCTAGAAAAGACTGATCAAGTATTTCACTCCAAGGAGTACTCCCACCTTGGTGTTCCAGGACTAACCCTCTCTGTGTTTCTCTAAATGAGAAATGTGGTGTCTGCTGGCCACTCTGCAACTTCCACCCCTGCAGTTCTTAGATGAGCAGCCCGGCAGTAGCGCACTCTGGCTTCTTAAATATTTTCCTTTGCTTTCCATAAATAAATTACTCTTTTAAGCCATCTGTTTGCCCCAGACCTTTTGCTTTTCACCTTTCTTGATATTTTTCCTTTTATATGCACTGAGGGTTTGTGGGGACATTATTTCATATGTACACATGGAATGGGCAGCACATAGGTAAATGAAATGAAATAAAATAAAATACGTTAAGTTAAAAACAATGTAAAAAAAATTGCAGGTAATTGATCACTATGAAAACCAGTGGGAAACATGTGCAATTTTGTTTTGCCCAGCCCAGCACTTCCAGTTCATTAAGATTATCAGTCTCAGTGTTGATGGTGATATCAGCGTCTCCTTCAGTGTTAATGATCACATGCATTAAAATAGCTCTTGACTCTGTAACTTACCTTGCAAATGGGGCAGGACATGAACCCAAAAGTAATGCGGGGGCCAAGCCATCTGTTTTCAAGAACCCGGCAACAGCATTGCAAGTGGAATATATGGCTACAGTCCAGCTGCAGAAAGTAAGATCTGTGAATACGTTTGTAGTGATACTCCTTGATAGACACACCAAAGCTCAGCATTCCCTTAACTTTCCCTAACTGCAAGTACATTCGTCATTTTTTACAAGCTATGTTGTCTCTTAGCCACGATTTGTTGAACAATCAAAGTAGTTTGATTTCCACATTACATCAGCCCTGATTTACAATCCATGATAAACAGGTTTAGCATTATCTCCGATCCCAATAATTTGAGTCTCCAGAAATAGCCATCCTGAACTAGCATGTTGGGCAATGTTAGCACTGTGGACTCAAGCTTGTGATATGGAAAGTGGTGGCTGATACTTATGGGTGAATCAGTTAGGAAGAAAGGAAAACTACGTGCTTGTGTGCTCTGGCATACGCCTCAGGAGTTCATTGCAAATATTACACTTAAGATGGATGCTAACCATTATTTGTTGCTTTAATCCAGTAAAACCACATTTTGGCTAGGATCTGCTCTCTGAAGAGGTACACATGGCAGTCCCCACAGGCACCCTCCTCACTTTCCAATGAAAGAGGTAGTTTGCTAATCCCACTTCAGGCTTTATTTTCACATTCTTTTTTACAGCTAATTCAGGATTAAATTTATTCAAGTTGAATGCTGAAGCATGGTGAAAAAGACCAGATTTACATGTCACTAGGGAGAGAGCAATTGACCCTATTAAACCAGGCATGGAAGCTGTTCACTGGTCCTTTGTGCGTGTGCCCCCTTTCGTGCAAGGGAACTCTGTTTTTCTGCTCGAGCTGCTGCGCCATGTCTTTAGTTGGCAGCAGCTTCACTGGTGCCCTCTCGCCATTCTCGGAGTGATTCAAGAGGACAGGATGCCTCTTGAGAGGGGTTGGGGAGAGGATCGGAGGGAAGCCGTCTCCTCCTTTCCATACATATGGTAAGGAAATCGCTTCACGTGGTCCCTGCTGGACAGAGGTTAGCTGTAGCTTACGGTCTTGGATGGATTTCTTCTCACAGATGTAAACCAGCTCAGCAGCGATTTGGCACACGTGATCCAAAGCTGTTGTTATCTGGCTCTCAATTCCTTCCTACACCGCATGGCTCTAGAGGGAGGTGGGGGTTCTGCTTCTGGTTCCCCATAAGGGGCCCTGGGAAGGGAGCTTCCAGCCCTGCTGTGAATCTGCCGTGAAGCCACCGGGCTCCCAAACTGCTGTTCCAGCATGTGATCCAGGGTGTTTCTGGTTCTGTGCAGCGCCAGACTCAGGAAGGGTCTGTTTGGATTCCCATCAGCCGGTGTGCAGAGCTACTGACTCTGTTGGCCCACCTTCCATGCTGCTGGTAATCTGCGCTCAAATGTACAGTCAGGTCTGGTGAAAAAGGTGATGTTGCAAACTCATGATACCCCAAACTATGAGAGCCTGTTCTTCAGTTCTCCTGGCACTTACTTTAAATGCTCTGAATACTTATTCTTCATGCCAAAGAGAGCATTCATTTCAAAAACGAACACCGAATGAGACCGAGTCCAGATAAACCACAATTAGAACAGCAAATAGCTCAGGATACATGGAAGCGTACGAACCTTAATGCCACCAGAAGAAGGGGCCTGAAAAATAAGAGAGCCAGACCTTTCCGCGCAGGTCTGCTGGGACCCGGGTTCGGGTTTACCAGTGCCGCGCGTCGAGCACGCACCTGAACAGCGGGCGCTGCTGAGAGGGCCTCTGTGAAGCAGACCATGCACATGTCGTCGGCATCCTGCTTTAAGGCGGCGGTGGCGCTCTTGTCGCAGCCGTGCAGGCAGGGCAGGCAGCGCTCCTCGCCCCTGACTCCTCCGCAAGGGTGGCCGCAGGGGTGGGTCTTGCTGCACGCGAGTTTGGCGTATTCCTAGGAGAAGACCAGCATCAACGGTCTGAGTGTCCAAAGACGTACAGAAATCTCAGAAACGGGATTTAACGGGTAGGAAAGGTAGAATTGTCCTTTGGCTACTGGACCGCTTCATGAAGGAAGCAACCTGGTGAGAAATGGGTATTTTGAACAGGAACAAGACGGGGAAAGGTAGCCCGGTCAGAAGCAGCAACCTCTCCTACGTACAAGAAAACCTTGATTTAACGGACCATTCAGAGGGAGGGGAGGGTCTGCAAAATCTAAACTGACATTATTTGCATAATTACATAATAATGCAAGAAAATCTCCCCTTATAGCAGACGTTCCTCATCCAGAACTACCTTTTTTCCACGAAAGGAAATCCAGTTCTGAACTACTACTACTTTACTGTCTGCTACAGAACACAAGACTCCCTCATCTTTACGTCTACTTTTAAATAATTCTGGACCTATTAAAATAATTTTTGGGACAGCTTTCATTGTCAAATAAAAGAAAGGCAGGGGAGCCCTGCGCACTATATCTCAATGTGTGTAAGAAAACTTTTTTCTTTTCTTTCCTCGAGTTGGCATTTGAACGGGTGGGTGGACTGGCACCAGAGCAGCTGGAGTGCTCCTGCCCTGTTCCGGTCTGCTCCTTCCCGGGCAGGGTTTCCCTTGGCGAAGAACCGCCAGAGGACGGCAGTTCCGCCCTGGCTCTGCTCCGCCCGTCCCCCTGCTGGGCGTTCACTCGTCGCTTCACCGAGATCCTGTCCCGCTGAGCTGTCCACCTGGAGACGCCCGACTACTGCGTGAGTTACAAACAGCCTGTCTCTGAGTTTCTCAGAATGGAGTCCTGCTCGCTCGGAGTTTGGGTGTACAGACCTGGCAATCGGCATCCGAACAGACGCTGCCGACGGCTGATAATTCTGTTCCGTTTCGGCAACCGCAGAAACGACATACTTCGCAGCTGCTTGTGGTGGGCTTGCCTAGGTCAAAACCAGAAAGAAAAGAAAAGAAAGATACTTCCGTATTATCAATCAGGCAAATATTAACCATTCTACTGGCAGAAAAGGGTCTGACCAGCAGCCATGTCTCTATGGTCCCAAGACATGACAGGCCCTGAACAATGGAAGGATGTAGTGGATGAACGTTTGCTTGGCCTACTGTGGAACGGCAGCAGCTTTTCAGGGTTTTTGGTGCGGACCCGGATCTACTTGCCAGGTCCTCTGGAACCAGAGGTATCAGACAGATCCTGAAAAGGTCTGTGCATCAAACAGGGCTCCCTAGGAAAATCCTGCAAGAAGGGAATTTACACACTGTACTTTTCTGATTTGCTTTAATACTTACGGTACATGAGGCGCTAGGCAAAGTCACCCGTCAGGCATCGTTACTACACTGATGTAGTATAATTATTATTTAAACTTGTACATCGCCCGACTCTCAATGACTCACAACAATCAAAGAAATTATAATCCAATCAATAAAACAAAGATAAAGATAAAAGATGGCCAGTGTGATAAAGCGAGGGCTCTCCCTCTCCCTTGCTGAAGGTGAAGAGCCTGGGTGAAGAGCCAGGTCTCCACAGCTCTTCTAAAGAGCAGCACAGTGGGGGTCGTCCAGATCTTGAGGGAACCTCGTTCCAGAGGGCAGGGGCTGCTACAGAGAATGTGCACTTCTGGGGTCCTGACAGATGGCATTGTTTAACTGAAGGAACCCGGAGTGTGCCAACCCTGCAGGACTGAACTGGCCAGGCAGATGTTAGGGGAGACAGGCAGTCCCTCGAGCAACCAGAGCCCATGCCACGCAGAGCTTCATAGGCACACTCAGCACCTTGAATCGGCCTCAGTTGTACATCTCGACCCCTGGCTGGTCACGTGATGCAGTCAAGATGCTGACCCAGGGCCGGCTGGGGAGGACCTGGCACCAGCCCAGTCCTCACGAGACCGAGGGGCTGTGGGCTCTCGGCCCACGTAGTTCTGGGGATTGTCCGTGTCTAGTGAACAAGACTCAGTGCCCCATTCAGGACACGGGCACAGTCTGGGCTGTTCCTGGCCTCTCAGCTCCTGCTATAGCCGGAAGGTCTTGCGCACCAGTTGTACCCGTTTCGGGTCGGGAAGCCCTACTCGCAGCCACTCCTTCTTGGTCTGTCCCCAGAATGCATGCCGTGGCATGCCCATGAAACACCCCTCTTCTGTGAGCTGCACTGATTACCAGTAAGCTTCTGGGTATGACCAAGGTGCTGGTTATCACCTATAAACCCCTACATGGCATGTGGCCTGGCTACTTGAGGGACCACAGATACCCCTTAATGTAGACTGAATTGGCTTCCTTCAGGTCCCACCAATTAAGCAGTGTCATCTCGTGAGACCCAGGAAGGGGGCCTTCTCTGTTCTTGCACTCGCTCTATGGAAGACCATTCTCCTGGAGATTTGTAATGCCCCCACCTTACCACCTTGTAGCCCTCCCGCCCCCTGGAGATTTGTAGCACTCCCATCCCACCTTACCCCAATTTTCAGGCCTTTAAACCAGCCTGAAAAAACTGGCTCTTCCCCCAGGCCTTGGGTTAGTATGCGGTTGGGGGATAGGGTGAATGTTTTTTGGATCTGCTCCCTCCAGGTGACTGCTGTTCTTCTGATATGATATTGTCTCTATCTGGTGTTACTGTGGTTGTCACTAGATGGGCCAGCAGCTAGGAGCCCCACAGTGACCATTATGGCCTTGGTCAATCAGGGCTTTCCTGTAACATGAAAGAGAAGATGCAGACTAGGTTGCCGGCCTTAGCCATGTTCATGACATATGTGCAAAACCCCATTTTGACCAATATGCCTGAACCAAAGCCCAGTTTTTCTCCAACCATGCTTGTGTATTCTATGTAAGCCAGGATCTCCAATCTAACCATTGTGCAAGCCAGTATACTCTTTCCTGCATCTCCAGAACTAAGAGATGTAAATCATCAGATGTCTCATTGAGCTGGGTGCTATAAAAATACTTGTACATAAATGCAAACAAACAAATAAGCACTGTATGAAACTCAGGATGCTCAATGTATTTTACATTGCCACCATTCAAGTGATAAAAATAAAACTTTAGTTAAAAATAAATCTTGCCTGTATGTTCTCTGAATTCCACCATAGCCTTCATGGTTTTAGAATCCGCTAGTGCCATCAACCAGAAGAGTTTAGTCCTACCACAGCCTTCATGAAGATCTACTTTGATAGCTTCTTCTTCCTCTTTGAACACCTGTTAAATTTTGCCAAACGCATATTAAGATATGTAACCAGGGAGGCTAGATAATAAAAATACACACTTAATATGAACTTTCATATGTTTATATATTTCTTTTATTTGTCTTGTTTAGTTATAATGTTTGTAAGCTAACCCACTCAATTATGACTCTGGGTGGCAAAAACAAAGGAGAATATGACCGTAATCAGCTAAATAAAAGCAATATTGCATAGACCCAAGCTGAAGGCCTGTTCAATTCAAGCCAGTGCATCTTGGAATCATAAGGAGGGATGGGGGCAAGCCTACATCTGGGTGAAGTGTGTATAACATATGGGATCCATAACAGAGAAGGTCCACTGCCTAGCCAGGCCCTTTCTGGATGGTTGGAATGGACAGCCAGGCACTGCCCGATGTAATCCGGCCCTGCGCCATAAAAGGCTTTAGAAGTGATAGCCAGCAATAAGATTGGGAGACACTGCAGCAACCTAAGAACAGGTGTGATTCTGCACTGGCTGTCTAGCCTTCCCATTCTGGACCACTTGCAACTTTGGAGTTGTCTTCAAAGGCAACCTCACACAGTGTGTTGCAATAATCCAACCAAGTAGTGATCAGGGCATGAGTCACCATCTTGAGGGTACCATAGTCAAGGTAGGGCTGCACCGGAGCATCAACTGAAACTGGGCCAAGGCCCACCTGGCCACATTCTGCTGGTTGAATAGGACCCAGAGGTCCAGGAGAATTCCCAAGTCATGAACCTACTCCTTTGGGGGACTGTAACCCCATCCCGCAGAGTAACTACTAGGATCAATGTTATTGAGTTGCCCTGGTATTTGTGGATGACAGGCAATTCTATTTTGGCAGGGTTTAATCTCAGCCTCTGTTCTCCATCCAAACCTTGACACTGGTTCAGGCTTTCCCTGCACATCTGGGGTGATGATATATAAACCCAGATTGGCAAAAGCAAATCCCTGCCTATCAACCTACCCTAACCTTTTCTCTTGTGACTAGGAAGTAACTAATTACTAACTTGGGTGTCATCTTAAAAAAAAAAAAAAAAAAAGAATTTTAAATATGATTTTTTTCCTGAGAGTTGGAAAACACGGCTCATAAGCTACCTGTCGCTGGTGTGACTTTGTTCGTCGATGAAGATGGAGGAATCGATCACAGTCTGTGCAGAGATTCCCGCAGACGTTGCATAAGATAATTGCCGCAGTTTCTCCATCATCATGGTTATCACACATCGGCTGAAAGGTTTTAAAAAGGTCTAAGGTTAGTAAAGTCTTCTTTGAGCTGAGCTTGTCTCCAGGTGACCTTTTCTCTAAGCATAATAAGTGGTTTGCTGCTGCATTCCTCAAGGATTTTTTCCCCCTTAATTTCCCAATTTGGCCTCCAGCCCTGGTGTTATGCCCTGTCTTGCAGGACAGGATCAAGAAGGAATCTGAATGCAAGAATTACAGGGAAGGTACAGAATTTTGGAAGCTGTGGTCGGAATCTCCAGCCCTTTTTTATTGGTGACAACAAATACATGATAGATAATTAACTAAGAAACAAAGAGTTCATTAAGACAGAGCCTCTTTGAGCATTTTAAATTCCTTCTTCCTGGGCTTTATCAGCTTATGAAATAAACTACGAACAAACTCCTCTCCCATCTGTGGATTGTTTATGGCTGGCGTTCCGTTTCTTTCTTGGCCTCCTCACGCCTGGCGCTGCTTTCTGGCCTCTCACCTAAGTACTAACCAGGTCCATTTCTACTCAGCTTGGGGAGATCGGCCACAGTCAACTGGCTGAAGCTAATGTTAAATGTCCCTTTTCTTTTCAAACAAGAGCAAGATGTATTTGTACGCTGAAACGTAACACTGAAACAAAGAGTATAGACTTCTGAGAAATGTCTGGCATCTCAAAAGTTGTGGAGACTAGCTCTGAAAGATACATCAAAGCAGCAGCAGCAGCAGCCTCCTTTGTACCCATTCCTCACCATCTGTTTTTGCTGTCCGTCTTTTCCCATCCATCTCCCAGAAGAGAGTCGGTCCACGTGATCCTGGTCAAGGACACACAGCGAGGCCAGAGCCAGCCACAGCTGCAGGGAGAAAGACAGGCTCATTCAGCAACATCAAGGCTTTACCGATAGTTTGAGCGATTGCTTATTCATCTGTTTCCTGGGGCTTAGGTGCTCTTCTAACCTGAGCAGCTCTTGGTGATTTATAGACTTCTAGCCTCAGAACGCTGGTTCTCTAGAGAAACAAGAAGCTTAAAATCGTTTAATAATCAAGTGAAAAGTTATGTCTCCTTCAAGCTGAACTGGACACCCTCTGTGACATTTCCTTGGCACGACAAGGTGAAAGTGGTTTCCGTGGCCTTCCTAGCCGACCCTTCGCCCTGCCATCAAAGTGCTGACCAGGCTGCTTGCGCTTTGCTTTCTAACGGCAGCCGAGGGACGGGCGCTGCCCCCGAGCCGGGCTGAACAGAGGCTGACCCCCCAGCTGCTTCGGACAGAAGAACAATCAGCGCAGCGCTATGTGACAGGATACACTACAAACAATGTACCATGTACCTCGCACCATCTTATAGGATTTTCCCCTCAAGAAATATACCATGGCTTTAAAGAGGCTTTGACGTTTCCTGCATCAGACACGCTTCTACTTTAAAATGTCATTTTGCCAGGTTTGCTCAGCTCAGTTGCCTCCTGCAGAACTGTGTCAAAGTAGTATGCGGATGAACAATCACACACGTGGCTGGCACAGATATAAGCAATTTTCAGTAAAGAACCAAGACAGTGATAACAGGTAAGCCAACTTTCTTACACGAGTTGTTGCAATGCAGCGCACGGGGGATCTGAATTCTTCTTCCATTTTGGTCAAAGCAATTATTGTTTCAGCAATGGCATTTTTCGTCACACGGGACCAAGCTTCAGACAAGTGACCCTGCAAAGGAAGTAGTTCAGACCATGAATATAGATATAATGTTTCACGCAAAGATGAAAAAGGTCTATTTTAAAAAGAAAGTTGAGCAAAGCTGCTATTCGTGTATAACAGAGCAGAAGGGGTGAATTAAGATAATGAAAGCTTACAGCTGCCATGTCTTTTACAAGCTTAATAATGATTTCTGAAATCTGTGTTGGAGTTGAGCCCTTCATCCACCAATGGTTTTCACCTCGTCTAAGGTAGCTAGAGAGAAAAAAAGAAAGATTTAAAAGGCAGAATTGACGGCACTTTTGAAGCAAGTTTCAGGAACACAGCTGTGAACGCCATCTCGAAGGGGAGTCAGTGAGAATCTTATGGAAATGTCCCATGGACTATTGGAAATTGAGTAAAGACAACATCTGCATAGCTGCTACTAACCTGGAATTGAAAATCATTGGCAAAGTAACGGTAGTAACGCCCTTCCCGGCTGCTGTGCCAGCTGTGCCAGTTATGGTGGTGCCTTTGGCCTTGAGCTGAACGGTGAGCGCTTTGGCAATACAGCCCAGAAACATGTCCAAGATGCCCAGCTTGTTCCAGTCTCCCTTCTCTGTGGAATGAATGATATCGCTGATATCTGCTGGGGGCAGCGCTTTGACCCCTATGACGCTAGCCAAGCGGCTGGGAGTGACTTCTGGCAGGACCCGTCTCAGCAAGGAGGTGACCTGAAAGGAGCACTGCAGAGGTTAGCTGACTGTGGCTGTGGAGCCAACCATCCTGCTGCTGGAAGAGGGCCTCCTTTTGGTACTTACCTGCCTCTGTACTCTGGGAGAAGCCGTATGCAGCAGAGAGAAGAGATCCTGGAGCAAGGTCAGCTGCTGAGCCAAGTACTGACGTCCCACGTTGGAGCCGCTGAGGGCCAGCACCATGGATAGCAGCTCAAAGCAGTAGGCATCGGAGGACGCATCCTCATCGCTGGGCTGGGAGTTGGCATTCTCTTTGCTGGAAATGGCGTGCTCCCATTCTTCTCGGACCCGCGTGGCTTCCATTCGGATGGCTTGTACAATATGAGCGCAGACCTAATCGTAAAAAGGGGCACCAGAGGAAATTAAACTGCAGTTCAGTCACTTCAGTTTAATTACCTAGATTGCAGCTTTTTTCAATTAGCATTGATTGCTAATTGAATAGATACTCCTTTCATTCAGTTCAGGGAAACGTAAGACTGAATTACGTGCGACTTAGGTCTACTGTGCACAGTGCTTACATGTCTGCACACACGTCATGCGGCATGCCTGAAACCCTTAGGACAAAACCCTTAATACAGCTGGCTCTTCATGCAATACGGACAATATACCCTGCCCAAGTCATCCCCCCAAAGAGTGGATGGAATGCATCTCATTCTGCATGGAGCTGTAAAGGTAAAGGTAAAGGAATTCAAACATTCTGCACACGGGGGGGGGGGGGGGGGGGAGGCTTTGTTCCTGCGCATCAGAGGGATTCTAACCTCCCCAATTCCTGCCCTAGATGCTTCTGAACTTGTTTCTGTCCCACAAACACATAAAAGGGTGGGTTGGTTCTGTTGAATGAGTGTGAGGATGTTGTGCACACAAGTGTAATTCATTCTGTGTACACAACATTAGCTGCGTGTTCAGTGATGTTCAGTGTGGGAACCCATGATTGAGCAGATGGGCTTAGCACATTTTCATCTCTACCCTGGAAATCAAGCATTGTATCTTCCTTTGTCTGAAGCATGATGGAGTCCTTATATTTTAGAGGTTTGGGTGCACTGATGAGCCCCTAACTGAAAGGGTCCCCCTCCTTTCCCCTCCATTCTTAAGCCTGGAGATCACATACATAACATAATGTAAGAAAACCAGCTTATAAAATGTTGTAATGAACAAACCTGTTTTTGCAAATTTGTGAGTTTACTCCTGCTAAATATGATTCCAACCATGTGTTCTTTCAGGTCTGCATCTGAGGTTGCCTTGAGAGGAATATGATACTGTTTAGTATGATCATATGTTTCATATTCTGATCAAAAATTTAAGAGAGTTTTGTTTCCAATGCAAGTTTTGGTATTAAGTAATATAAAGAATCTAGCCAACATAAATCAATTGAAAAGTTAGGCTATAAACATATTTTCAAAGAAGCTGTAAGCTGTAAATCTCCTAAAATATTTCCAAACATCTGAACTCCAGACAATACTGGTCTTCCAGCTGCAGCACGATAGATTCCTTACCCTTAGCCAGACCCGGTTTATCCTCACTGGGAGGTGATATCTTTCCTAATGAAGAGAAAGTTCACATAATGGCAGCCTCCAGGAATCAGTAGACAAACCAGAGTATTGGGGACAATAACTTCTACAATGACTACCCCTGAAATCTCATGACTTAACCTTTGTACACAAGAAGATAAGTTGGCAGTGGGAGTCTCTGCTGCAGGAGACACAGACTGGCCCTTCTGGATGACAGGTTTGAAACGAATGCACCATTAGGAGTGGCTGCCAAAATTCTCTAGCAAGACCTACTTTAACTGATTTTAGAACAATAACTATACAAAAGGTTTAATTTCTGGGCTTTTTCTTTTCTTCCAGGCCCATGAAAGCTTGTGTGTTCCTTCATATTTTGACAGGAAATTCAAGAAATATTTTTAATATTTTTGGTCAATTGAAATAGAAAAACTAATCTTGTTATCTAAGCACCAATGCACCCACAACCGTAGCTTTCTGCAGTGTCGACCCAGGAGGAGCGCCTATGGCTGAAGCAGCACTGAATACATGGGTTAAAACTCCTTTGCCTCATGTGAAGATGCTACTGTATTGCATCACAGCACGGAGACTTATCAGGTTCCTCATGAACAGCATCCTGCTGGGACTCCAAGCTAATGATTAATGTGGCTAAGTACCAAGCAACGTGGTGACAACCCACTGCCTGGGCTGAGTTTCATGGGCACCTGACGAAAGAAGCACATAAATCTATATGTAAGGGTGCAATTTCAGCGATGCCAATGAATGGCTAGAGCCCCGGCAGTTAAGTCATCATTCAACATTGCTGACAGGTTGAAAGCCCTCTTTCTGCATGATCCACGCGGTCAGCTAAAGAGAATGCAATCCTGCACAGAGAATTCAAGATCTGAACCAACTTGCATTGGGAGATAAAAATCTTGGTAATGGTAGAACACAAATAAATACATTGTGTACTTTTTCTTCTCCTTCAGGTGAAGAAAGCAAAGCCTTTTCTTCCTGTTCTGGTGTTGGCTCAGCATCTCCAGATATGAGTTTGCCGAAGACCTGTTTCAGAGGATGAACAAAATACTGAAATAAGACAGATGTGCTATTTTATTTTTTCTATGCAGCTATGTCAGCAATTTTAAAACATTTGCTTACTGCATTTGCAAGGTGGCAAAGAACAGAACTTGGCCTGAAAATAAGTTTTAAAATTTATTATATTGTATCTAAATATTTTAACAGCGTCTTGCCTGTGGCACAAATGTAATGGTTCTAGCAGAACAAGCAATATTTGTTGTCAACAGGACAGCACTGGGAATAACCAAATAAATACCATGATTTCCAGATTCCTGTTATTAAATGCTGCCTGGTGCAGCTCCCGCATTAAAACATGCACATTCTACCCTTGTGCAATTGTTTAAAGTTGGAGAAGAGACACCACACAATATTTAGCCAAGAGGAAGAAGGAAAATGGAGAAGAGGGAATTGGGAAATGGACATCTGAAGCAGAAAGCGTTTTAGAAATCTAAGCAAACCAGGAAGCAGCAGAATCAACTGTAGGTAAACGCTGCAGGATGCAGCACGAATGTCCATTCGTCTGTTTTCCCAAGGAACTCGGGTGGACATGTGCATGCTCAAATGGATCCCCTCTAAGCTAAATCCCACCACAAACCTGCCATCCTTGGGACATTCCTTTAACTTGTGGACTTTGCTACTTTTAATAACTCAAGGAAGGGGCAAAAGAAACGTGAAAAATGAAGATTCCCGTGCCATTTCTGCCTTGTGGAGGCTTGAGGGTTGTGCTGCTCCTCACACTGCCTCACCTGTGATGTGATGAGCCTGAAAACTCGCAGTGTCTCAGCTTCACAGCTCCTTTGTTGAGCGACACTTGCTGAGATCTGGCCAGCTATTTTGATGCTTTCACCTTCTTTCCAACCAAGCACTTTCACCTGCCGAACTCGGAGGGTATTTTCTGGCCCCTTTAACTCAATTTTGAGGATGTGATTGTCTCCACCAGGAAGTTCACTAGTTACCCAGCCAATATGTCTTGAATCCAAGTCAACCTAAAACACAGGAATACAAAAGCAGGTTTGTGTAGACAGCAGGAACATAATTCTATACCTTGCAAACAGAATGGTTATCTGGAGGCTGAGTCATGGCAACTGGACTTCTTTTCTTTTGGTTTGGCAGCTTCTTGGACAAGTAGCGAAACGTATCAAACCAAAAGAAAAGAAAAGAAGTCCAGTTGTCATGACTCAACTTCCAGATAATTCCACCAGGACGACTGAGAATCTTCATCAACAAACAGAATGGTTCAAAAATCAAAATTAACCTTCCGGGTAAGGCTGCAAGATCTGACGTGCAAATATATATAGTGCCACTAGATGGCCACAAATACTTAGGGATTCTCTATCTCTTTGCTGCCCTCTAATGGCTGTCTCAATTTCTCCAGCCCAGATATGAAGCTAAGTCACATCCAAACCCAGTGGGCACTGGCTGCAGAATTAGCTGAGGCTAACACAAACTGCTGTTGGTTTAAAGCATTTGCTTTAGAGTAAACTGTGGAAAAATATACAAGCAAGTCCGCTCTAAATCAAAACAATATTATCCTCTCCTCTAACTACATGGAGCTGGACAGTTAAAACTAAAACAGTGCATGACTTCTGCAGCTATTAACTTTTTAGCACAAGGATGCACGGAACACAGATTACTAAATACAAGGGGAGAGATCATGTATCTTTTGTTGCTTGCAATGTCAGCGTAAAGACTAGTGACAAGAGGTCCAAGTTCTCAATTAAGAAAACTGATCTGTACAGCCAGTTCATTAAACCGAATGTTAAATACATAGCACTTCAAACATTAAGATGCTTGGTTATGACTTATAATGGCACTGGATAGCTACCTGTTTTATTCTGCAAAGATCCTCTACTGCTTTTCCGGTCAAAAACGTCATTGAAGTCACTTTGTTCTAGATGTGATAATATGAAACAAAAAATAAAAGTCAAGCATTTTAAGTTTCAAAACCGCTTTTCAACAGTTTAAAATAAAAGAGAAGAACAGACAGAGAATAGAACCAGTTTGGTGTAGTGGTTAAGGCACTAGGTTAGAAACTGGGAGATGGTGAGTTCTAGTCCCGCCTTAGTTACGCAGCCACTTGGGTGACCTTGGGCCAGTCACTCTCTCTCAGCCCTAGGAAGCAGGCAGTGGCAAACCACTTCTGAAATCTTGCCAAGAAAACTGCAGGGACCTGTCCAGGCAATCACCAGGAGTCAATACTGACTCAAAGGCAGAAGAAAAAAAAAGAAAAAAAGAAAAAAGAGAATAGCCAAAAAAAAAAACCCAAACCAAAAAAAAAAACCCAAACAAAAAAGGGTCTAAATATTTTTTTAGTGTTTTTATTCACTTTTCTCTATTATGTTCTTGCCACCTGGCTTATATGTAGACTGATAACAAACCTCGACCTGCCTTGCATTTCCAGATCTATAGCTTTATAATTAATTCACCCTCTAGAGTGGTATGAATGTCCAATGGGACATGTCAATGTTACTCTTCCTTTTTGCAAACAGTGCTTACCCCGAGGTCTCGTGAATTGTCAACATGAACAGACACGTAACGAGCATTAATTCCTTTCATACAATTAATTGTAATGTTTTTAGTTTTATTTTTGTCTTCATCGCCTGATTCCCAGAAGGTTTCCGTTGACCCATCTGTCAAACTACCAATCATGGCTGGTCGGCTTGAAGTTTTTATATCAACGATGTTAGTTAAGTCCTTCAGACAAATTACTATACACGATTCCTATCAAAACAAAGAAGTTTCAAAGTTAAACACGCTACTGTGGTTTAAATTAATTTAATAAAGTATTTAACGTAAAAAAATAGACTTGAGGTCAACATTACTGAATGTGCCCTGTGCCCCCCACACCTTTAATTTATTCATTTAAATCAGTCTGGGCAAACCTTTTCTGCTCAAGTTCATGATCTGCTAAGTGTATCCAGCTGGAGCCAAATGCAAACATCTTCCCAATCATTCTACACACCAGAAACCACCCATTCAAAGAAACCATTTTGGCAAGGTATTTCTCCATAGCTGTGGCTTCTCATCAGCTGCTTTCATAGTAACCCGGGGATGCAACTTGCCTGATTCAAAGCTTCAAAGCCAGACTGGATGCTGATACTAAAGCTTTCCTCACTGTCTCCGTCATCGGATTTGGAGAGAATGTTGTTGATGTGATGAAAGACGTTGCTCTGGTGCAGAAACTGATGGTCAGATTGCTTGAATTTGAGGCTCCAGCATCTGAAAAAGAAGGCAATAATTCTGCCTTTTCCACTTCAAAGCTTTCAAAAACACATCCTTCCTCATCACACCCCTATCAACACACCAGCACAGATAAACAAGAGCAATCAAAGAAGAGCCAATACCCATCAAGGCTGGTAGACCAGCTACCACCTATAAACAGCCAGCAAACTCCACTCTGCCCTGCACTGATGAGGTTACCTAGCCTGGTACTGAAATGTCTGCAGGAAGAGAAGTGGCTTCAGAGAACACCAGAAACCCAAAGATTTAACCCTGAGCTACCTATATTCCCTACCATGGCAGCTTCCAAGGACATTTGGAAAGGGTGAACAGGCCTCTGCTAGGAGCGAGCTCTATGGCACTACGTGTTAAGCTCACGTGTTTCTACACACAACATGAACATGCTGTTAAACTAACCCCTCTATGCAACACAGATTACAAGTAGACTTGTGAGCAGCAAAATGCTCCATTTTCTGTAGTGTTATTTTTTCCCTCCCCACCCCAAAAAAGGAGTGGGGATAAAATAAGGTGGTCTCTGGTAAGCAAACTGTTCTATTGCTATCAGAATCCCCACAAAGATCTGGAATGGCACTGCTGAAATTCAGCCATGGGGATAACAATTCTGATGGCACAACTTGGGGAATTTGGGTTGTTTTTAAAGGTAGAAAGGGGGGCAGATTGTCTTCTAGACAGCTCTTAGACCCCCATCCCCACCAGTAAACTTCCAGCAATGGACTCCAAGTGGGTCAAATTGAATGATTATGCAGTGCCATCAGAATACTCATGGGATCTCCAACTGGAGGGCTGGACTCCAGAAGAAGCCACTGAAAATAACACCAACACCAGCACGACCATACCACCAAGGCCAAATCTGCAGTTTGGGAGACAAAGCAAATGTGCCCAGCACACCAAAGAGCAGGGAGACCTGTGAGCAAAAGACCTTCCCAGCTGCCACCACACCCATGTTTTCACGGGTGAAATTTTGGCTCAGCCCTAAAGCTTTCTCTAGGTTCCGTGGCTCCAATGTGTCCAGACCCTATTTCTGCATCCAGGACAGCCTACCTCAGAGCCATCTGCTGCAATGAACTTCCACCTGGCAGCAACATCATGAGGTCAGAGATGGTCTGCAGCAGACGGTGAAAAGTGTGAGGAAGAGGATGAGCTGCTTCTCCAGCAATCACAATATCTGACAATGGATGCTCACACACCCTTGTGTCCTTTTCCTAGACATCAAACACAAGTAACCTTTAATTATTTACTTAATGTCATTCCATGCTGCAGTTTTCCCAAGAAGACTTATAACATAAAAGAAGCTGTTTAACAGTGGAGCAACTTCATAAAACAGTAGGATCTATTTCAGAGACTGACAAGCAAATCCAAAACTTAAATAACCTACAAAAGCAGCACACAGAGCAAAAGCAATTCAAAAGAAAAAAGTAAATTTGAAGGCCCTGCTTTAAAGGTTTGCTAGCATAATGGGAAATATGCTGAAGAAAAGCTAAGAATCCATAATAACTTATTTGAGTCATCATTCTTAAAAAGATCCATCATCTTGAAAAACCTCCCAGATGTTGAGGGAAAAATATTGTGGTCCACATTTCATGATCTCTCTTAAGGCTAAGAAATGACTTCAACTTTTTTTATTATTGTTTAAGTACAGCCATCTTTCTAAACTACTGCATCTTTTTAAATATGACAATGCACCAATCCACGTTCCTAGCTATTTTGTGCAATGACTAGTTTAAGCCGTTGCAAATTTAACCTCTGTTTTTGAAAATAAGTAAAAAGACTCTCTCTGGAATTAAGCCATCATCTGTCAAAGAAGTCGCCAGTTACAGAAGCCCTGACTTACAGAAATCTGACCCGACACAAAGAGGGGCAAGAATGTTGCCTGCTGTATTTGCACCCAGGCAAAGTTACAGCTGCTGTGTTTGTGCATTAACACAACACACACTCTGCTGGGCCTACAAACTAGCTTCTGCAACAGCTCCTGAATGGAGTCCTGTGTAATCCATGGACTGCTATAAAAAATAAATAGGATATTTTTTCACCCACATCTTATTAAAAATATTCCAAAAAAGGTATAAATGCATACTGGCTTCCAGAACATATACAGGTAGTCCTCACTGAACAACCACAACTGGGACCGGAACCTCAGTCATTGAGTGAAGCACTAATTAAGTGAGACATCTACATGACTGCTTCACTCAATGACCACAATCTGGGCACTCCCAGTTGCGGTTGTTAAGCAATCTCCCGGGCCCTTAAGCAGACAGAGCGAAAGAGCTGTCTGCTGAAGGATTTTAGCGCAGCACGGAGCTGAAATCCTCCCAGCAGGCAGCCCTTTTTCTCTCAAACGTTCCCAAAGCCCGCTGAAGGGTCTGCCCTCCCTCTGCAAATGGAGGGGAAATCCTTGGTGGGGCTGGAGGAACAGAGCTGAAATCTTCAGGATTTGACCTCCGTTCCCGCACACTGCCGCATCCCCTCCACTTGCAACCTTTCCTGCCGGCTTCCAATGGGGAAGCCGGCAGAGAAGATTGCAAATGGAAATCACATGATTGTGGAGTGCTTGGCAACTGGTCGTAAATGTGAGCCGATTGCCAAGCGCCCAAAATATGGCCATTTGACTGGGGTGGTGGTGGTGCAACGTTTTACAATGGCCGGAAATGCTTTATGGGTTGTAAAGCACCCTGAGGCCATCGTAACTTTCAACCATCGTTAAACCAACAGTCGTTAAGCAAGGACTATCTGTAAGCAAAATTATTTGTAAAGAATATACAATCCTGTTGACTTACTTGTTCAATATTTTCTTTGTTGGCTTTGTTTTCCTCATCCTCTTCTTCCTCAGCTTCCACTGGGGCTGGAGTAAGAGAAGCCACAAAATGCCAAAGAATATCATGAAGAGAGGTGGTTTGTATGACATTACAGAGAAGCCAGTTAAAAGCCTAGGAATAAAGGAAAAGGAAAACAGAAGAGAAAATGCCAGACTTTAGGTTTCTAATACATAAACACCATTCAATTAATTAGAGCAAGACAACCGCATTCCAAATATATGGACACTGTAATTTTTTCATCCTCCTCTATCACAGTAAGGAAGGTCAAATGCAGAAGTACAGGCCTGGCATAGTGCGCATGAGAAGGAACTGGGAGGATGTGGCCCAACGAATGGACGTGAACAAGCAGAGTGGAAGCAGCAGCTACAATACCGACATGGCTGTGGACTGCCCAAACAGAAGCCCTGCTTCAACAGGAGGGAACAGCTCCTCTGTTTTCCCATGGGACGATCACAGCGTGGTTGGCCCATGTTGTTCTGGCCACCGCATTTTAAAAGGGACTTGAGAAACGGGAGTGGGCTCAGAGCAGAGTGCCCAGACCTTCACAGGGTTGGAATCCCAGCCCTCTGAGGAATGGTCAGCGGAGACAGCCTGGTCACACACTGGAGCTTCTGCTGAGCCTGCAAGCAGGGTGGCCTTCTGGGGGAGATTCCCGTATGAGCAGGGAACCACTTTGGGGACCTGGAAAGATCCATTCTAAGAGACAGATCCAAAGCAGGCACAGCTGTTTGGGATGTGCCGGAAGCTCTTCAAAAACCCCCCTCTCCCAGGAAAACATGTCACTGCCTCCTTCCCCAAGCAGCCCCTGGGCCTACCATGACACCTACAAAAGGGCACAGATCCTTTAGGGTCCCCAGGCTCATCTGAAACACCTCTGATCTGAACCCTGCACACGTCCCTTTCAACCCGAATTTGGAGCCAAGAAATGGCAGAGGAGGGGGACCTGCCCCTGATTCCCACTCCTCAGCCACTTCTTCCCCAAGCAGGTCCATTAATGGTTCATGCCCTAGTAATAACCTTTTGGAAAGAAAGCCCCTTGGGTGGGCACTACGGACTCCTTCCAGCTGAAGGCAGGATCTGCTGGGATCCTGGGTGGTACATGGCATATACCCCCGATGCTACAGACTAAGTCTGAAAATGTCCGCAGGCCAGGAGTCTGCCTCCCAGGGTCTCTAGCTAACATCTATGGATGGAACAACCTCATACAGAAGAACAAGTAAGTGAGAAACAATGTTAGGTGTTAGACCTGCACAAACTTTGCACGTTACATGGAGGCGGCTAACCCTCCCTGACAACTGCTGGAGAAAAGGCCGGTGTGAGCAGCTGAGCAGGGTGCGATGCAGTAGGTCACTCGAGGCAGAGATACAGGCTCCCCTCCACATTACAAATCTGAATGGCAATTTCCCAATGCCTTTTGTGTGAACAATGAGCACCAATAGGGCTAATGTTCTTCAGCAGAAGTCCTGCTGGCGCATAATTTATTAGCAAGATAATTACTATGAATTACCTCCATAGCAAACACGCGGCAAGCTGATTTTCTTAAAGCTTGTTTCATGGCTATTTCGAGTCCCTCCAAGTCATGATGCTGAATTACAAATGCCAGAACAGGCCACTGGAAGTTTCTCTCTCCTCTGGAAAGAGAGCTGTGGGCGGAGATCAACCGGGAGAGTTCAGGAGATGGATGTCTCAGAAGAGAGGACCCCACTTCTGTTTGGAAGCAGAAACACATGGAAATGTTAGAGGAACAGTTTTGTTGCAGACAGTCAGCGTTAAACTAGTATTAAATTAGAAACATTGCCCACGGTATCTGCAGCTGCTTTAAAGTGTCGTGCTTGGGAATTCCAACTGTAACCTTAATAATCAAACCAACGTCTTGGTTTTCAGTGCTTAAGAACTGAGATCCTGCTAACACTGAGATCCTGCTAACACAGATCCATTCCTGACATTAAGTGTTATAAAGGCTGATTATGCCTAGTTCAAAGAAGCATGCCCCACACTCAACCATCTGCCAAAGGCCGGAGCCCTGGGCGCGTCTAAACAACTTTCTGGAAACTGGCCTTCCCGGGCCATCACTGGATTGTCACTCTGAGGGGGAGGGTCTTGGCTGCCCCCCCCCCCGCCCCGCCAGGGCTTCTGGCTCCTCTCTTGAGCGAAATGGAGGAGTTTTGCCTTCGACCCTGCTGGCACCCCGCCAGGGAACCCCCCAAGAGGGCAAGCAGAACGACAGTGACATCTGCAGCACCAGTGACCACTTCCACGAAAAGCAGCACACCGCCTCCTCTGGGGTCTCTCGGGGGCGTCCTATTTAGTCAGTGGTCTGGTTTTCCCTCTGGGGTTCAGGGCAGCATGCACACTGCTCCCTCTTCTGTTTTCCCCCATGACAACAGCCCTGCGAGGCAGGCAGGGGAGAGAGGACAGAGAGCATCCACGGCTGGGAGGGACTGGAACTGGGGCTCCCTCGCTCAGCCCCACAGCCCCGAGCAACCAGGCTCCACACAACGTGTTTTCCCCGACGGACCGAGATGAGATGCTCCAGCCCGGCGTCCTTGACTACGTTAAATGCCAGCCTGACCCCACTGAGGTCTTGACCTTCTCCCCTTTGGGATCCTGGAAGAGGGCAGCCACATTCCCCCCCTCCTTTCTCTATTTTGGCACTGCCCAATCAGCTCTTCCTCCGTCAGATGCCTCTTCCAAACTCAAAGGGCCAAAGCTTCTCTCTGGCAGTCTGGGAATCCCTGAGGGGCTGTGGCTGGAGTGCGTGCGCCCTCTTGAGGGAACGGGGACGGATGTGTTTGGGGCACCTTCGGACCATGGAGGCACAATCCCCTCCCAAAGCGTTATCTGGGCGAAGGGATGGCAGGCCCCGTGCTACAAGGGGAGTTGTGGGGATGGCCTACGACGTCCAGATCCAGACGGCTCCCGAAGAGCAGGTTCAGGGCTAAAGCGGTTCCCGAGGGGCTGCTCGGCTGTGGCTGGACGGTGCTGGACCAACCAAGGAGCAGAGGGCACCACAGGGGCATCAGGAGGAATTGCTTCCCAGCAAGGCTCCTTTCTAGGGACTGGTGAAAGCCCTCCCAGCAATGCTGCCCCCTCGTAGGAAAGGCAAGAGGGCAGAGAGGAGGAGGAGGAGGAGGAGGAGGAGGACGGGGAAGAGCTCCTCCTCTCGCAGAAGAAAATTACAGGGCTGCGAAGGGGAAGGGGGCTGTCCCCGGGGTGCCACCTGAGCCTCGTGGAGGCGCTTGTTCTCTGTAGGGAGGTGCAGCGGGACGGGACGGGACGGTGAAGAAGACAACAGCACCGCCTCGTTCCCACACCGGCACCCCAAGGGAGAGACATGCAGCCACCTACCTGCATCTCCGCTGTTAACTCTCCTCCTCGGGATGGCCTTGACCCGGGCAGGCAGAATGGAATGTGGTTTGTCGTATTCTGATGCAACGACTGAATAGGATCTTTGAAAAACTGTACGTTTTGCGAGATCTGTATCTGTAATGGGGCTGGTCTCTAAACTGGAAGGAAAGCAAAACGCTATTCCAATTTTCAAGCCATGCTAGCACTCCAGTACGCATGCACGCACACGCACACACAGCTGCTTTCCAACGCTCCTTAAGAGTGTTATCTGTTGTCGGAGAATATGCAATTATAATGACAAACTAAGATCAGATATTTACAGGGAAGATTCATCGTTAAGTGGCAGATACCAATCTATGTTCCCACAGCCTATTTCCAGTATCTTCCTTCAGAAGATAAAAATGCTGCATTGGATCTTGCCCACCTAGTGCTCTATCATGCACATCTGAATATGTTTAGAGCAGAACTTAAAAGTTACCCAGATTGACACAATCAAATCTTCTATTTAGTATTACGCGAACCCTTTTCCATGATCGGACACTGCATTATTACCCTTTCAATGAAATCTCCTGGCTGAAAATTGGCAGGGTGACAATTAGCGCAGTAAGTCAGAGGCTCTCCTTGAGTAGAGAGGAGTCTTCACACACAACTCTTCTTGATTTCAGGAAGCGTGGCAAGATGTCCCTGGCTTACGGTCTCTTAGAAACAAAGCAGGGGCTGCCTTAAAAACAACCCTTGTGTATGCAGCAACAGAAAGAGCTGTGAGGGTGGGGGCTTGTCCTCAGAGGAGCCTGAAGGCTAGCCTTGCCGGGGGTCTGCAAGTCCCTGCAGCACTTCCCTGTCCCTCCCCTCCCTCTGGGTGGGCTCCCCTTCTCTTCTCCCCTCAACCCAAGGCCAGGCAGCTTCTCTTCCGCTCCTGCAAGGGAGAACAGGGGCTGGGCGCGTGAACTAGATTTCTGTGGGTGAGAGCAGCCAGAATCAAGGAATTCTGTCAACTGGATACCTTGCTTTACAGGCAATTAATGTTCATTACTAGCCCCTGATCTGTATTTAGCTACGTTGTCATTTAATTGGTCAGTCCTAGCCCTGCCCGTCAGGTAGGACGGTCAGGGCTGGATTCAACCTTGGTGGGAAAGGTCAACCTTGCACAGGATTCTTATTATTTATATTTATTTTCTTTATCTACCCTTGGGTGGGTGGCGGGGCAGGGGCAGCAAGTATGAGTCTTGTTCAGTTTAGGATTGACTTCCTTTCAGATAAATATGGCAGCATTTATAAATACGGCAGCACACGTTAATGTCAGAGTGGAGTACCTTGGCGGCATGGATTTCATGTTACTTTCTGGCTCCTCAAACACATTGGGGCTGGCATCAGGAGTAACAGATATATAAGGTGCAGGCACTGAAGTTGAACGCAAATACCTCATCTCATCTTGAAAGAGGTTGTCGTCTTGATAGCCAACAAAGTTTTCATGATGATGCCTGACCCAAAAAATGCACATCAGTAAAACCAAACTCTTTTCAGCCCAGTAATTTCTGAACCCAAGACAAATATCAGTGAGTGTCCTTATTTATAAACAAACCATCCATTAAACATATCTGACAATTGTTGAATTCCATGTCAATATCTCAAGCAGTAGTTTATCAGAACCATTACCCACATGAAATCTCTCTGTTTTTAAGGACTGAGCATTTGTGGCAGTTTTCAGCACGGCAGAGTTGCCTGCTCAAAGTCTACAGGACTCGCGCAAATACGCCATTATGCTGGGAATGATGGGATCACCAGCAGGGAACGCAGACTCTGCTCCTTCTTGGGAACCCATTGCATCTTGAGAGAGCAAAGAATCAGGAGCAAATAGAGACATTTTAGATAATCTTAATAGTTCCTTATCAGTCCAGCTCTGCAGCATGTCTGAACTCCTGAACACTCTTGAAGGGCCTGGAAGCAAGGCTGGATCCCCAGCTGCCGGTTAGACTGAGACGTCGACGGAAATGTGGGAAGGCCACTTTGGATGGTTATCAACAAAACTGCATGGCGGTGTCCGTGTAGCATCTGGAGTTGAGACCTGCCCAAGGGGCTGCCCTCCCATGACAATTCAGTGATTCTTATAAACACGGAAAACGTGGCTCCGCAGCTCTTACCTCGCTAACGTCTGAAGGTAGAGGCAAGGCATTTTAACAGGAAAGTCCTCAGAAATGCCTTCCTTAACACTGGGAAGCTGGGACTGGAATGGCTTGGCTGGGTGGTAGCACAAAATGGAGGGCTCCGCAGCACTGCTCAAGGCCAGCAAGAACAGGGCATTCCCTCTGATCACTTGATGAGCTTCCATGGTGGGCAAGGCCCGGGGGGTCTTCACCTGCGCTGGCTTCCTCCTCGACTGCTTCACCTACCAAGAAACCAGTGAGACGGGCTGACCGGAGGGCAGAGCCCAAGCGCTGCGCTCAGAGTTAACTCGCCTACGGGCCCTGCGCGCTGACATCTTCCCTGTCTGCCCACGAGGGATCTCCTTCGGAGTTTTGTGACACGGGTCCCGGCAACCCAGGCACTTTCCCAAGGACCGGGCTCCCACGCCTGGGGGGAATCCTGAATTTAGGCCACAATACTTAGAAGGCTGCCCAGCAAAACCCAGCCGGCTTTGGGGAAGCAGAGGAGGAATACCTTTTCTCTCGCTGCTGCCTGCTTTTCACGGAGGTACTTTTCTCGGCACCGATCACAGACGAGATACCATGTGCTTCCTCCTATGCCGCCATCACCACAGTTCCCAGCCCATCCTCCGCAAAAGTGTCCAATGCTGTTGTAGCCCTGTCCGTCTGCGTAACGGCCACAACCTTAAATAACAGAGCATCACGTTAAAGAGAAAGATCTACCAAAGCCGCCACTGAATCAAGCATTCACAGACAGAGTCAACCTAATAGGAAAAAGACCGAAAGGCTCGTTACATCAACCCAGGTACACCAGTTTTTGATCCAGGATGGCCCTCTCTGGTGCTCAAGACCACCTCAATGTGAGAAGGCTGGGTCGAAATGTTCACCAAGAACAATTCCTGGGACGGAGGGGCTCCCTCCACAAAGGTGCAAGGAGCGCTCTGAACAGGGAGGGCCCTTCAGCTTGGGCTACAATCCAAGCCACAGACTCCGTGTCTCCTGCCTTCCCAATGAACCATCTGTGCTGTGGGCAGAGGCGTCTTATCACTTCCCATAATGTGGCTGCTTTCTAGGTGAGAGGAAAGTGCAGCTTCCAGAATGTTTGCCACCTACAGAAAAGATGGGCAGTTCTCTGAAAACTCTATTTTCTGGGGCTCTTGGCAGCTGGATATGACCCCAGCAGATTTCCTCTCTAGAGGCCCCTGGGCTAGGCTTTCCCACACTAGGTAACTTCCATATGGGTAGACTTGAGTCCCCTGAATTCCCCTCTAGTGCGGCTGCCACTGAGAATTCTGAGAGTTGATATATTCCTCCAGGCAGTCAAAGGGGGGGGGGGGGGGATTTTCTGTGGATAAGGGGAGATGCTTCAACCCCCCCTAAACTTCCAGTACTATAATTGGGTGCATCCTGGACTCAGAATAAAGCAAAGTCATTAATCAATTGTTCTATCTGGTGAATAAAAACTGAAAAATATTTTTTAATTTCTGATCTAAGACAGGGAATTTAAGAAATTAAACCGACACAAACCAACTGATTTCTGTCTCAGCAACAGTTACAGATTTGTTGAATGCTGCCACTGAAGGGGCAAAGCAAGATCCATTGGCGGGGGGGGGGGTCAGGCTGTGCTCAAACATGAAAAACCAGGAGCGTATGATGCGCAGGACTCTTTTTCCTGAGGCACATCAGAACAGGCCTGTGGGTACGGTGGCCAACCCTTAGCCTGGGTCCCGTCCAAGAGGGAAGGGCCAGGGGCGGTTCAAGGCGAGGCAAGCCTTCATGCTGAACTACCGACATGCCCCCAGGCACCCCCTTCCCTGTTCTAGGCATGACAGAACTAAACAAAATCCGGCCGCAGGACAGTTGTCACAAAACCCACCACGGTTTTCACCTGCAGTGGCTCCTACCTGGATGTGCTTGTCTCATGTGATAGGTCACTGGATACGGGTGGGACTCCCCACACAATTCACAGATGGTGTCTTTCTCTGGACGCTCCCCTGCAAGCTGAGCCATTTCCCCAAAGAGGTTTCCCCTTGGTCTGGCCTCTGCCTTCTCCTTCTTCTTCTTCTCCTTTTTGGACTTCTTGCTCTCTTTCTCGCTTTCTTTCTTCTTCAACACTGCGCAGGAGCCAGGACTTGGGAAAATCATGTTCTGGGAAGCTGCCTTGATGGTCGCCAGAGAAATGTCTTCCCAAAAGGCTACCAGGTGCTGCAGCGTTAGCGGCAGAGGGGACTTGGCCTTCAGCGGGTGGTGGCCGGAGCTGTCGAAAGAGGCCGCTTCGTGCTTCCCGTCCTCACAGCGCTCGTGAAGAGGCGGCTCTTTCAGCATCGACAAGACTTTGTTCTTATTGATGCTGCCCATTTTGGATATGTCGGGCCCGTGAGGAGCTATGTTGAACATGTTTAGTGCGGAGGATATTTCCAGGGAGTGACGGTTCTTCAGCTTGGTTTCTTTTTCTTCGGCAGGCGCCTGGCCTAAATTGCTCCGGATCGGGGCGTGCTCTTTAGAAAGCTCAGGGTTAAACTTCAGAAACGAGGAGCAGGCCATTGCGTCGTGGACAATGCCTTCGTGCCATAGGAAGGATGCAAAGACAGTCCTGGCGCATTCAGCGACGGAGGGAGACATGGCCGGTTTGGCAGGCTCCGCTGACCGGGTTCCCTCGCCCTTGAACAGGCAGACCGATCTCTCCTTCTTGGGCCTGGCGTGCCTAGCGACACACTTCCGGCCCACCTTGGGAGAAGCCCTCGTGTCCTGCTCCTCTCTCAGAGGTGCCTTCCCTATGCTGAAGTGAACTTTGTTCAAGCCTTCATCCAGGCTCCTACATTCAGAGTTGTCCTCACAGGTGCTGTTGGTAACGCTGCTTGTTTTTAAGGTACTGGACGTGCAGACTTCAACAACTTCGCTGTGAAGGTTTTCTTGCACAACGTGAGGAGAAGGGGCTCTATTTTCTGTTTCAGACACAGGTTTCCCATCTTTCGGTGGAATTTTGGGTTTAGGTGAAGTGGATCTTCCTCTTATCGGCTCAGTCAGAGGCACCTTCTTTTTGCGAAGAGTATCCGGGTCCAGTGTGTAAGAATCCGATTTAGACCGCTCCCGAGGAGGATCGAGCTTCGTCTTCATTGGAGCGGAGGGTTTCTGAGAAAGCGGCTTCTCATGAGGAGATGACGACCGCCGAGAACCAGCACCAGATGTGCAGGATTTCCCCGAGGACAGTGTCTTTGGAGAGGAGGCTCGAGTTCCCGGGCCCGGGGATTCTGCCCGAAGGGAAGGCACCGTCCTCCCCTCAGATCTTAACGTTTGAAGAGTGTTGTGATTTGGAGACAATGATCTGCTGTGGGAATCCGACCTCAGCTTGGCAGCATCCGATTTCAGCATCAGAGACTCACTGGCAGACGTGCTTTCTGTGTTCCTAGGCTTCTTCTGGTCCGGCACTGTGTGGCTCCAACGCCCATCAGATTTGGGAGGCCTGCTTTCCCCTCGGTATTTTGAGGCCCCGTCTGACTTCCCTGCCGGAGAAACTGATCTAGCAGCTGCGGTAAAATTCACCCTGTCACCTGTACAACAAACATAATCAGGTTAAAAAGGAAAGATTCATAATACAAACCTTACCATATTGACCAGTCATATAAATTCATTTCTCAGGATTCTCACACCACCAGAAAACCAACAGAACCACTACAGAGAAGTTTCCAGGATTACAGGGAAGAGAGAAAAGTGTGACTTCAACAGTTATGTGGTCAGGCCCCAAAGATAAGTGAAACGCAATTGGGCAAATTTTGAGCTTCTGTCCCTCAAAGCTGCTTCTTGGAATCAGTAATTGTTCTAGAATTACATGGGGACAGAAGAGATCATAGCAATAGGATTGTGAAATCAAGAGGGGAGAGGAAGTCCCTTTCTATTTGCAGAAGACCCATCTGGACCTGGGAAATCTCTGATGACCAGCTGTTAGCCTGCTCACCCTTAACAACACTAACTACCCACTCCAGGGCAGGAAAGGGAACGAGAATCCAAACTAGCACTCTCCTGTCAAGCCAGGATGATCCCAGCTATGGCCACGAAGCTTGGGGGGGGTGGGGTGTTCTTATAGCTGGTGCACCACTTTGCATCCTGGGGGACCCACAAAGCAAGGATGTCTGTCTGAAACCAGGCTTCAAGCCTCTAACAAGGGGTACTCTTGGCTCCCCTTGACTTTGCTGTTTCATAGAATCTGCCCAAGAGAATTGAGGATACTTGCAGAATGATTGAGAAAGTGGGGTAAAGTTGCTTAGCTGGAAGCTCCATGGGATCTTTCAGCTTACAGAATACCTTGGGATCCAATGCATGATCAATTTTTCAGGAAGCAGATTAAAATATTCAATAATGTTCAACACATAGTTAAAAGATTTCTATATGCGTATTCTAACTAAACATAACAAATACAAGATGCTAAGAAGATAAAAAGAAAAACAGTTATTTCAAGAACTTAAGAAGCATTTTTTTTTTCTCATTTAGTAGTGACCGATAAGCATATCATATCAAAGCAGGAATTGCTGACAAGATTTACAAGAATTATGCTATTCAGTACCAATATTAAGCTGTTCTTAACTTGTTAAAGATGACTTAAGTACGAGCCATTTGCTATTCCATGTTCAAAATGATTTACAGAAAGTATACTGTACAATTTAAAATTAAAACTATGTATAAACAAGTTGGGCAAGACAGTTGCAGTTATGTGCTTGTCCCCACTGCGTTCAGTAGCCGTACTTTCCTGTAAACAATCAAAACACACAGTAAAGCAAGATTGCCCTGTTTTGTTTAGAGGGAAGGCTAAGATGGTACAACGAACCATACAGAATCTTAACATTTCCATTCAAGGTGGGTGGGATATAGCCAGCGTGGAAGGGTTTCTTCGCACCCTTCAGACTTGTACCGACGCGCTGCCTATTCTGTTTTGGTACTAAAATTGCAGAGGCACTTGTCGCTCCTTGTTGAAAATCCTCTCCTTTTCACCGGAAGCCACGGCCTGCAATTTCAGCCAAGCAACTTCAAGCCTAAGCAGAAGCATTTTTGAGCTGAATGGAATGAGATGGACTGAGCAGGAAAGCCCCTCGCGTTCGAGAACAGAGCCCCCCCCGCCCCCCGCGCGGCCGTTCTCCAGCAGCATGCATACCCACCCTTGAGCTTGTATGAGAGAGATGAGAGAGCGGAGGCAGGCGTGGCTGCGTCACTACTTTGGTCAATGCGTTCACGACAAGCAAGGCCGCGGGGTGGAGTTTCTGGAGGGGAAAACAGTGGCACAGAAGAAGGAGCACAGATTGAATGGAAAGGAGCCAAGATAAGACCAGCAAAGCAAGCAATCCAGAGGTGGGACAAAATCCAACGCACTTCCATTCACTGCTCAAGAATTGTTCTAGGGGTCTCAAGCAAGGCATCTCGTGTGGTTTTTCAACAGCGCATTATGGAAAACCTAACTGGATTCTTAGAGCAGCAGCAAACATTTCAGGAAACTTTAACAATGACTCAGTGCCTAAGGAACAATTTTGCACTATTTTCCTTTTTTCCTGCCTCCCTGTTATTGTTCAGCTTTGGGAAAGTCTGCACAGCCAAGCATTACTCTGTAACCCATGTGAATGTTCCCTGTCTTGCCTTTACGTAGGAGACTTGTTTGGCCATTATGAAGTAAGAAAAGATTAAACGTACAAAGCATTAATTGTACTACAGTCATCTGCTCTTTTGGAGTAGGGCCAGCCGCCTCTGTACATTTATCTTTTAAATCCTCCCAGGCTAGCCCTGCTCTCTGTGAACATGGACGAAGGGAAAGAGGGCTTCCAGGAAGAGAAAGCTCACCTCCGCTATGCGAGGAGTGGGATGGGCAAGGGGACTGAGCCTTTGGGTCTCCACAAGAGATTCAGGTGACCCTTTAGGATCTTCCAGAACACACCTGAGTTTTTCTAAGTTTGCCTAAAGCACAGCCTTCTGCTGATGGGGTGGAAGACCAATCTTATTACATAAATGTCAAATTGGAAGAAAGCACTCCTGCTGAGTAGTCTAGCAGCTTGTCTGTACTCTGTACAACTGTCCTTTTCTTTTAACACTGATCTCTACATCCCTTCTCATGTGCGTTTGTGGCTCCCTTGGATTCAAAACTAACTTGTGTGAGTGGGAAGTGCCGTAAAGATATGTAAAGCTGCCTTGGACTCGCTAGGCGATCCCCTAGTTAGAGTCTGACCCAGGTCTGCATACAACAGGGACTTATCAATCAAAGCTAGTGTGAATAAAAATTCTTATTTTACACTATTCAGAAATCTGTAAGATTTTCCAAACAGCACAGGGCATATGAGTGGGTGGGACTGGAAGGAGGAAGAATACTGGCATGCATTCTCTAAAGAAGGAATTGCGTCTAAAGTTAGAGTGAAGAGTAAACTGCAAGCGCTTGGTACCCCTTCTCAAACGTTAACCCAAATGAATACACTGGGATTTCCTTACACAAAGGACAGACTACACTGTCATCAGGCAAACGTGGTTCCTGCAGTAGAAGGCTAAATGTTACTGTCCTTTCTCATCACCTCGTAACACCCTCTTCGCAAAAAGTGCTCCTCAACTCATGGCAAAAAAACCAGGAATATGAAAGTGTATTTCTGTGCTGGTGTTGCGTTTTCTCCCAATTAAAGTAACAGTTGAAACGAAAGGTTTTCTTAGATAGAAAAGGATTAAAGGTCTTTCTGTGCTTCTTCTGATCCTATTAATTTTCAGCTGAGTTTGTAAAACCTAAATGTTTTTAGAAAACCACATGCAAAGACATATTTCTTATAGTTTGGCTTTTGGCTATAAAAGAATACAGGAAAAAAGGACTCAGAAAGTAAACACAGAGTTTGATTTCCTTTTCAAAGCAGCAGAGGGGTTTTTTTCCCACAAGTCTTGTGAGCTGAAGTTATGATTTTTTTATTTCATTCAAGCTTCCATTAGGCCCTCTGCCAAACTGCAATGTGATGAATAATTTGGCTGTTACATGAACTATCCAAAACTCAGATTGGGCACTCCCATCAATGCAGCAGTTCACAAGTGTTATAAGAGAGTTATTCTTGATGGGCAGTGTGCCAAGTATGAGGAAGCATCCCTTTGCCAAGAGTCCTGGCACGTGCCAATGCCCTTCCTTGAAGTGTTAAAGCAGCTACAGTATATCCTCTAAAAGGGTCAGCACAGACACTTCAAAGGCTTTTCCTGGGCCATCTCTACATACACAGACAATGTTTACACCAAGACCACCAGCCAAGTGAGGTGGTGATGCCATGCCAAACCTCTGAGAGGATGCAGCTGCTTTAAAGCTCTGAGGTGGTATGCTTTGCACAGATGCTTCTGAATGCTTCCCAAACCTATTGACTGGTAATCCTGCATCAGGTAAAAAAACCGTATCTTAATTTATGGCTTTAAAACGGAGTTCATGAACATAATATTTTGCTTTGTGCTGAGTTTATGCCAATTATAAGATAATTAAGGGCTCTGTATTTCCTTTAGCAAAAACAGCTATGAGAGTATATCATGATGAAGAGACTGAAGTGTCTTCACACTCAAAAATAAATCATCAGAGGTGGCGAAAGCAAACAGATTCTGATTCTGATTCTCAGAGTGTGACTGCCTCAACAGCCTCACAAACTGCTTCTGATTTTGCTCTGAAGAAAGCCACCTTCAAGACCTTTGAGTTTTTTACTGTTGAACGTCCACTTCCACTAAGCGAGCCCATGATTATTCGTTAAACCTTGGAAAACTGCAGCAGTGAAGAAAGCTAAACCTTAATAATGGACGTAAATGGATGATAATGAAATGAACTTGCATTTAATCATGCTTAAAAATTCCTGGATTTCAGAATATGAGCTTAAGAACCGGATGTTCTTAAAACATTGGTGAATAAAAGCCTCAAGAATGTCCAGTCTACTTGGCAAAATCTACTCTCATACCTGAAAAAAAAATCCATACATAACAGAAGCTTTTGTATGGAAGACATATATATGTGCCTAAAAAAAAAAATCATTTTATGAAATCTCATGCCAATGAAAATCCAGACTTTTCACCAAAACTAAGCTGTGCATCTTTTCATCCCAAATAAATTACTTTTGATTTAAATCAATGAACTTTTTGAAAGTTTATAAACCTATTAAAATAATCATTTTTAAAGTTATATATTTCTCAAGAATTCCATCAGCAATGAAAAATTAGTCAAAATGTGAAATATATATTATTTCAGTGACGAAACACTTAATATTTTATTGAGGCTTCTGTACAAAACAGAAGTTTGAGGGCCAAAGGTAAAGAAAATGCAAATAAGAGACAGTGGGTAAGATACTCGTAAGCTGAAATATTTTCCTTTGAGGATCTATTCTGTCTTAAAGTTGTATCCTCTTGTCAGAAATGCCCACAATACTTTATTACATATGAAAGCTCCATGAGATGCAGATAAAACTGAACCAGTGGACAGCATGAATCAGAGTCTGGAGGCTGCTAGCATCTGGAGGGTGCAAAACAAACTCAGATTCTTCTAAGACTGAATTGTTTTTTGTCAATAAGTTGCAACAGTCTTGGTAGCTTCTCTGGATGGGGTCACAGGTGGTCTGTGATTTGGGAGTTCTTCCAGACTCACAGTTCCAATTTACAGTGGCAGATGGGCACAATGGCCAGGGGGTCTTTGTCCAGCTTCACTTGAGATGCCAGCTGTGGTGCTACCTCAACTGGCCACAATGATTTACTCCTCGATCATCACATGGTTGGATTACTGCACAATGCTCTCCACTTGGTGCAGTGTTTGAAGATGACCCAGAAGCTTCAATTAGTCCAGAATGCAGCAGCCTGATGACTGGTGAGATAATTCTGCCACCCCAGGGTAACACCAATTTTAATGCTACTGCACTGGATTCCTATTAGCTTCCAGGCCCAATTCAAAATCTCTGTTATTACTTATAAAATTTGTATGGTGCAGCAAACACATCCTTACCAATGTTGACTCCACCTACCAAGTCCAGTGATCTCAGGAATCCCCACTTCCCCCACCTCAGCCTGCCAGGATGATAATTCATAATATTCCACAGAATTTGAACAGTTTTAGAGAATTTATGGAGCTGTCTATTTGGATAGATTCAGTGAAACTCAGTTAGAATCAAGGAGACTCTCTTCTGGTTGATCTCAACTCTATGTCACTTTTCCCATGTGGATTCACTTGAGTAGCTTTGTATTGACTGAAAGGCTTTGTCAAGCTTCCATAAGTAATTCCTTTTCTTTTTTGTCATTCCAAGTATAAGGGAAGAGTACTCAAAACTGCTCATCTTTTTCAGGTGAGAAAAACATTTTTCCTCAGATATACAGTAGAATAACATAGAAAGCTTCTCTTTAGCCAGAGTCAATGATCTTTCATAGGCTCAGCTGTAAATCCCACTGCTTTTCTGTTCATCTGAACATAAATCTTAATATCATGGCCTCAGGCAGGATGGAGGATTATCATCATCTGGTATCTTAGCAAGATATAGTGCTGGAAAGTTAAGGTGGTTCCCCCGACACTGAAGTTCAACTTGCTGTCAACTAATTTTCTGTTACAAAGAGTTGATAGTTGGCATTATATTTCAATTTCATCTACTCACAAAAATATAGCTCTAATAAAAAAGAATCAAGCATAGATCTGAAGTTATTCAAAGTTTCTATTTCAGATCTGCACAAGATTTCAGATACATGACAATTAAAATCTACTGCCCTGTCTCTGTGTTGTATTTTTAAGAAGAGGAACAGCTACCCTTTCCAAATAGATATTTTGAGAAGAGAAAGAAAACATCAAGCTTTGGGAATTGAGGAAGATTTCAGTCAGACTGATGACATACACCTGTAAAGAACAAAGTCTAGCCTATATCAGGACAGTCAGTAGAATGTCCTTGAACCCCAAAGATGTTAGCTGGCTCTTTAACTGCACGGGAACTATTATTTTTTGGCTGAGGATTGTTTTTAAATTTTTTACTGAGGAATCCAAAGACTTAATCATAAAAACTCCTGTAATGTTCCTTATACCCTCTGATGAAGCCAAGGTGGGTGGAATGGATCCATACAGCCAGATATAATCCTCTACTTTCTCTTACTTGTGGATTCTCTCTTTTCTTAACCCTCTGAAAATACTTCCTGAAGTTTCTTCCCACCGAGCGGAGCTGGCCAAACTCTCTAGAAATAATGGGTGGCAAGGAGTAGATTTGGGTCTCCTGAGACTCAAGAAGAGGAGGATTCCAGCTACTCAGACCAAACAACTGGGCCAATGGCACTTCCACTGATTTCTGCAGGCCCTTGATCTCCAAAGGGATGTCAGCTGTGGTTTCTTATAGCCACCTCAAAATCAGGAATAGGCATGAGGAATAAGTTGGGAGGAAGAATGCACACAAATCTGTGTGGACCATTTAAAAATAGTTTTGCTTTTCTCAAAGGCTACCAAAATTGGTAAGTTGAAGTGAGGACTTTATTTCTGTTGTGTTTCTTATTCTGAAGCTTTTCTTTCATCACCTTGATTGGGGGAAAGCCATTTTGTTTCCAGATTGGCCAGAACGGTGTGGTCTCCTGGTGCTCCCAATTGAGGATGAAAAGGCATCAAGAATTATATGGCATATTCCGTTTATGGAGAAGATCAAGAATGCTTTGAAAACAGGCAAGAGTCAAGGCCTAAATGGAGGCTCCCTCTGGAGCGGCAGTGCAGAATTCCTTTCTTTCCCTTACAAAGAAAAATTACTGGAGCAGACTGCTTAAGCAACAGCTCCCCCTGATAAGCTTGCTAAACAACTTTGATAGAAGCTAATGGCTCTGTAATACCAAAACAATATGACCATCCAAATTTTCAACATAATGAAAAAAGATCTTCACAGAATTAGTGAAATTCCCATATTATGCAGAAATTAAGAAAAAGAAACCAATTAGTCATCAGCTTTGATATCAATACTTCAGTTTAAAACAATAGCTTGGTAATAACCACAACAAACTTGCACACCACAGCTCAAGATGTAACAATACTTATGGGAAATTTCAAGTGTTACAGATATTGTAAGACTGGAGAATTCTTTCACTGAATTAAACTCAGAAAATTTTCTCACAAACACTTCTGTAAATACACTATCAATACCACAGAATATAATCAAAAGGTCAGGGCAACAGTCCCTAATAATTACAGGTAAACCTTGCATTTGCTTCCATGTGATGGGAAGTCAACCTAGTGGCAGAGAAAGGAGGTGGTGATTAGCAGCTGATACGCAACTGAGGCGAGGATAGCAATGGCGCAGCTTCCGAAACAGACGGAGGAGGCAGGAAAGGCTGACAGACTTACTCTGAAGCTGTGGCTGAGGTTGCTGGAAGGGAAGGGACTGTCCAAACACAAATGGGCTGTGGATTAGGGAAGAGGGAGGATTTGCAGCTTGATCAAAGATGGAAGGAGCTGGGAGACTAGGCCGTGACTGAATGGAATTCAATAGGGCGCTCAGTTGGTCACCTGCAGTGGGCAAAACAGTTAAAACTACAACCTGTTACCTGCAAAAAGGGCAGAAAACGTTCATTTGAGAGCAAAGCACTGATAAGGCCTACCGTGGTCTGCAATCTGGTAATTAAGAACTATCTTCTAGCAAGATATAGTACAACAGGATGATGCAGTTATTAATAAACATTTGGTAGAATTATGAGCAATTTGACCAAATATTTTTGCAAAGCCAAAATGTACAGAGATTATTAGAAGCATGATTCATAAAACATTTTTCCAATATCTTTCCCTAAGACTCCTTTTAAAAATAAGAACAAGAATGTAACCTGACCTTAAAAGAAACCCAAATCCTATGAGCTTCTGAACAAAGATTTTAGAATTGGAAAAAAATATATCTATAGCCAACAGGAAAAAGAAAAAGTAAATTTTATTAGAATACTTAAAGCAGAGACAGGGGTGGTTTCTATTTTGGGGAACTCCCCCCTTGCCCCACCCCACCAGATTACTCCCGACCCTCCTGGAGGGTCCCAAGCTGTCCCAAGCTGTCCCTGGAGCACATCTGGAGGAGGAGGATGGATGTGCACCTCCTGTCCTACTGCAGTGTTGTTATGTTGTTGTTATGGTATTGCTGTCATGGTTTAACACTGGCTCTTGTACGGGGGCACTTCCCGCAGATACCCGGGATATGCAAATGACAGAGGTAAACAGACAGGTGCCCTTCATAGGAAGGGCCACCCTTTTGTGCAGCTGAGGAACCCAGACAGCTACAGTCAGTTCAGACAGTATTATTAACAGTACATATTTTCTAATGACATCCGTGAGTTTTTCCTCAGAAAACAGCATTTCAACAGACTCCTGATTATTCTGTCCACACATTCTGAAGGCACAGACGGCACTTTAAAAGTCTCCACTATTTAATTTCAAATCGGAAATATTTTGAACTTACCTAAACAGCCTCATCAAGATTCCCCTTCTTTTACTAATATTAACCAAGTCTCTTTATGGTAACAATTCCATGGATAACACCTGTAATCAGAGTCGAAGTCCTCTGAATTCTTCACCTTTCCCACTGCAGACCCTCAGAGTCTTGTGCTGGGGGGCACTGCTAGCCTATCCTGTGGCCGTATATTTCAAATATAATTTTACATATTGCCTCATTCCAGTTGGCAACCCTTTTCTACCAGGGAGGTGGAATTTTCTTGTTTAGGAAGGCTGTGATGAGGTAATTTTCTATGTACCTATTTGTGACTTCACCTGCTCTACTAAATTGTTCTATTACTGGAAGAATTTTTAATTATTGTAATGCCAACTGGCCAAATTGCACATTCCTGTTAATAATCATTTTACTTTCTTAATTTTTAATCTAACATAAGTTATAAATGTTTAAATAAATAATCCTTCCTGCAGTTTCAGACTTTTCTGGGGGAGAAGTATGCACTGTCTTGGTAAATCTTAATACTTATTCAAATCTTACTCCATCATGAGGGAGATTCCTGATATGCCCCATTCATCTTCTCTACACACTTTCAAAGGCATACTAAACAAAATACTAAGTCCCAATCTTCAATCCAGTGGATAAACAGACTTCTAATAATTTTGCAATCCATCAAAACCACCTTTTGTCTTATACACATACGATAGCCAAACAATAATCTTGCAGATTCCACATTCCGCTCACAGGCATCTCCCATCAATACATGAAAGAAGATTGCCTAATGAAAAATTATTTCCCCATTAAAGGATCAATTACAAGAAGGTGCTGAAATTACTGTCCCACAGCCTGTTTGTGTACTGACACCTCCTCATGTAGGCTGAAGAAATGCTATCTGAATTATTATGTGGATTTACTCAACTACTTTCAAGAGAAGAAGGCCTCAAAGACACAAGGAGAATCTCACTGGCTAGAAAAAATGAGAGCCCTTCATAAATCTAATTAGCATTTTGAAGTCTCACTTGAATGGATAAATCTGGAGCACAAGTTACTATTATCACTGTGTGTTCTAGGAAGGAGGAATTTAATCCATGATATGAATGATTAATGAGTATGATCTTACCCCTATGAAAACTACCCCTTCATTGCAATTCTAAACATTTTCAAGGTGGAATTTTAGCCAGAAGTTAAAAGGAAAGTTCTACTTTAGCAATGAATACACAATTCACTGTCTAAACCTAGCGACAGGAAAGGACTGTTCAATGCTGCTGTCTTTAGGAATCTACCCACATGAAGAGAAATGTACTTGTTCTAACACTGAAAAATTCCAACTAATGAGGAAATCAGGTAGGCTAGTTTTGCCTCAAAACAAAGGTGTCTAATTTGGGAAGACCTCAGCCACGAGTCTGCCTAACCTATCCCAACCCACTCTCCATGCTCGCGAGGTATTGGAGGAGAACGTATGAGTAAAATTAAGACAGCTGGCAGGATCTCTGAAAAGGTTCTGAGACATCCATCTTCTTATCTAAAAGACAGGACACCCCTTCACTTCTTTTAGGTCTGTACATCTTTGATCATCTAAAGCAAATCACTGGTTCTTAATCTGCAGCTTCATAATCTTAGGCAATATTATATATAATAATATATAACAGAGAAGAGTAACATGTACCTATCACTTCAGTAGACTTAAATGTTCTTAGAAGCTGAAATTTCAAAGCTCAAGTTCCAAAAAAGGAGTGGATATTCTAAGCCCCATCTTTTTGCTGAACTAAAAGAGATGATAAGGATCTGCAAAATTATAGTACGTCTGTAAGGAGAGCCTGGGGAGTTTATAAGCTGCTCTTTCGGCAGGGGGTCTTCAGTGCAATGTGCCAATTTCTCCTCCAAGAGTTTCTTAGGCAGCTATAATTATGGGATGAGGATCTGTTCCCTTCAAATGGCATGAGGCTGCACCTACTCTTCAGTACACGTATGTGCCAGAAGGAATACACTTACTGAAAGGACTTTCATTTTTTGATGTACAGATGCTCAAAAAATTAGACATGAAAAAGAAATGAGGCAAGAAGATATATAACATCAATGGAGCTCCAGTGCAAAAATATCCTGGATCATTTTTTTTTTTAATTCAGATATTATGGATTAATGAAGAGGCAAGGAACACCTGCTTATATATTTCCAGGAAAGAGAACCATGAATTCTTGGTGTTATATTATACAGAAAATATGAGAACATTTTAAAAATAAGCTTTTTAATATTTTGGTCTCAGTTCATGGTGTCTGGCTATTTCTCCAAAACATTACCACTGGATTTAAAGAAACCTGGCTGATATAGCATGATGCACCAGAAGATAAATTTCTAGCTATAGAAAAATTAAATTTATGATCCAGCGAACATTAAACACATTTCTTGCTGAAACAAATTGCTTAACTTAGAATGCATTTTGCCTTTGTTGGCTAGTACATAAACAATGCAATCTAAAGGGATACTTATTTATGTTTCACCTCTACTCAATTCCACGTTCTGAAATTGTACACTGCATTCTTGGGCACTGGATGTACTAATCTGATCTTATAAATCTAGCTACTAAAAATGGTCTATGTCATATCCACAGGTGGCTTAATACCAGGAGTCATTAATGTGTAGCAAAAAGTTGGAATTAATCTTCTCTTCTACCGAGAACTGGAGGAAGCCTTTGCCTAGTTTTCATTAGAAAGCTGGGAAGCGCAGGGGTCCTGCCTTAAAATGCCACCTTTTGCCAGGAGCCAGACCCCCTTGTGCCGGCAGAACAGATACCCCCAGCCTTGGGGCTCGAGCATTTCTGTACTCGAAGGCAGTGGCTCTGCAGACTCCTGGAGCAAAGGGAAGAGCCATCCCCAGGTGCACCTTCCACGCAAAAGTACATTTTCCCCACAAAGCGTTATCAGCCAGTTCACCAGCATTTATGAAATCCTGGATTGTGAATGCTTACAATTTCATTGTAAAGCATAAAGCTTCTTGAGAGGGGAAGCTTTAAAATGTTCAGATTTTCAGAAATAATCTAGGCTGCAAAGTAGAAGAATACTCTGTTGAATAAAGGCTTAACTTTTTATATGATTTCTGTTGATGCTCCTCCAAGAAAGAAGCAATGCTACTCTTCTGCTTTGATTTAGGCATTAGAGTTATTTATTTATTTAATATGGATTAGATTGATATCCCATCTCTCCTGAAGAAGCTGAAGGCAACATACATAACGCTTCCTCCTCTAATTTTTCCCCATAACAATAATCCTGTGCAACAGGTTGAGGTGAGAAAGAGAATGGCTCAGAATCACTCAGGGAACTTTTATAGCTGAGGGTAGATTTGAATAATAGTTCATTATTTTACAACTAAAGGTCCACCTGAATACAATTTTTTTTTAAAAAGTTAAACTCTTCTTCCAGCCAAGCTCTGTTCCTAATAAACACATCCATGTAGTTTTCAGTGCAACACCATAGGAGTGGTTTATTCCCAGTTTAATCTACTGTCCTGAGTTTTCCTGCTAGTCTCCCATCCAAACACTAACCAGATCCAGTGCTGCTCAGCTTTTCAAGATCAACCATGGTCAGCCAGGTGTGCGACCTAGCTAGACTCATCATTGTTATCGTCCTCATCCTCACCCATTTCTTCTGATTTTTAAAAAATGCATATAGTATATTAATGCAGCCATGAGCACAACAGGAAACACACTCACTAGTCAAAGTAAGTACAAAGGAAATATACTGGGGTAGGGTTTACCTTTGTTGTTTCCAAGTCCATAATCGAATCCTTGCTCGTTACTACATCCTGTTCCTCTGTGGAAAGTCTGCAGCGAGAAAGGGCTTGGTGGAGGAGTCTGGCCATTCTGATCAACAAGAACTTGCTCTGTTTAAACAAAGAAATAAGCCAAACAAAAAAAACAGAACAAAACAAGCCTGGTTTAGACCAAACTGATTACGTGTCAGCAGGGGATGCTAGCGTCAAAGGTTCACAAGTCAATCCTTCGAAGAGCTGGGATACCAAAAGACACGTAGGTGCCCTGTCTGCAGGATGCCTGAAGGTGGAGCATCTCCTGTGCACGACCCGGAGAAGACATCCCCGGGACTGCAGTTGGCCCTGAGACCTTCGGCTAGTCCCTTTGACACATCCCTGCCCAAAGTCAGACTGCGCCGAGGGCAAAGCACCCGCATCACAGCAAGCGAGCAGGGGAGGGGGCCCTCTTAGCCTGCGACTCCTTTCCTTCTTAGAAACTGTTAGCTGCCATTCAGCACTAAGTTCAAGTAATCTTTTGCTGACTTTCCCCCAGACAAGACAGCATGACTCCTGCCCCTACTGAAGGTGTATAAATGTATTCTGAAATCGTTTCAATAATGCCATACACACACACGCTTCCTTATATAAAACAGTTAGATCTATGTCTCCTCTGGGTGCTGTGCACTTAGCTCTAAAGCCCTCAAAAGAGATAGCTGTGTAAAAAGTCAGGGCACTTGCCATCTTCGTGACGGAGATACTGGTTTCCGCCTCTGTCTCTAGCCAAAGACCAGGCCTCTCCTTCGTCACTTTCACAGAATTCTACCATGCTGTTCTTGTCCATCCGCACCCACGTCCCTTCAGAATTAGTCACCTGGTGTGTACACACATAGGAAGAAGGTCAGGTTTAACTTTTTGCTATTTATCACGAGATGCAGCAAAACGATTCCACGTATGAAAAAGAGCCTCATTTTCTTGTCATGGAAAAGCAACACATATGTATTATTCCAGTTAAATTCCAAAGAAAAAGAAGAATAAAAAATGGCATGCATTTATAGGAAGCTTGAGATTAGTATTTTGAACACATTAAATTGAACTACGTTCAGAAGAAGAAAAAGAATCAGAAAATTTAGAAAGCTCTGTGGCAGTTCTGATTTCATTTCATTTCAATTTTGGAAGCTTGAGACAGAGAAAGCCTGAAAAAGATTCTAGGTATTCAATATTCACAAAGTGCTATTATGTCCTGGATGCTGTTTGAAAAAATAGCATGACACACTACATCCTCAAGCCCATTGCAGGAGAAGAGCACCAAAGCATGCAACAGTTACATCAATTCCAAGAAACAAGATCATTTTTGCGGCACCCCAAAAATAATTCATTAGCAAACTCTGCAAGAGAAATACTCTAGACAGGTGTGTGTGTTTTTTTAAAAATGAATTAACTCTGCTCTAAAAACAAGTACACAAGAAAAACAGCAGTTGAATTAATGGGGGATGGCAGAAATCCAGGACCCTGGCAATGCAGGGAGGAAAAGTTAACGTTGGGAAGGAGAGCAGTTTCTGCTTAAGGGCTGCTGCGATTGCAAGGCAGTATCTATAAAGGTAAGAAGGGAAGTTCCAGGTGTCCTACCTCGCCCACTGCTTTGACTCTGTTTCCCAGAACTAACATTCCAATGGGGATACCTCTAAGGTTGGGACAGCTTCGGACGTTGTGACCTGACGGGCCAGTCTTCACTACCTTATACAGTCCAGGCCCACCACGAAGGAATGGCGTATCTGGCTCGTGCATGACTGCTTCCTGAGGACAGGGTGAGTTGAGGTCTTTGAAAAAGTCCCCTGCATTAGATCTAGACTCCTGAAAATTTTGGAACACAACAAAAAACAAAAACCAGAACAACCTGTTAATAATGCCCTTGCATTTTTCAGCTATGCTCTCTTATAAGCTGCCATAACTAAGGTCCGCCCTAAAAGAGGATCACACGTATTAGTGGCAGGCTTTCTTATACAACGGGACATGAACTGGCCGTTCGTCCTGAATTACTTCTGTACACAAAAATGTGAAACATTTGCTATGAATAAAGCAAACACTCATCTATCATTCTGAAAAAACACCGGCATAAGACTAAAAATACAACACTGTGACCTGGCAAAAAGCAGTCACGCAGGAATGAAGAATTTGGAAGGGAAATGGGAGCTGGGGTGGAACAGGCAGTAGATGTGATCCCGACATCTGGGACGGGCCAGGACTTATCTGCGAATCTGGCACCAGATAAGGACCTCCGACAGAATCCCAAAGACACGACGGGAACTTACTTGGCTACTAACAGGAGTGCAACGCTATTCTTTATCTTTGAAGGCAAACCAACCCAGTGTTCTGGGGTGCACGCTCAACTCCGGCAGGACAGAGGAGCAAGACGCTAACAGACATAAGCTTGCAGCGTGTGGTTTGCTCTGTCCTCAGTAGAAGGGGGCTCCTGAAGACAGAGAGTCTGAACCCCACCCCCCAAGAGATGTCTCATCCTTTGCAAGGCCAGCTACAGTGGGAGACAGAAGTTCAGAAAGTTCAAAGGCTCACCTGAGGGGGGAAAGGGTTAGGTGTCCATGGATATAAGTCCAAATCCCTGTCTCCTTGGCTAGTATTAAAGATACTCTATGTAAAGTTTAAGACAGACAAGTATCAATAGAGAATTCAACAATTTTCACAACAGCAGAAGAAATCAGAGACACATAAAATTTTCTGGTTTTGGGTTTTGTTTTTTTTCCCTATTCTTGCATCCTTGTAACCTAATGCTCATTTCTTTTTACAAAAATGGAACTTTATTAGCGGAGTACCTCCTCAGCATACACCACAGGAGCAACTATCTGCTAAAATGAATTGTTTCAGCTGCCAACTCTAATGGCTGATGTAGTGTGTCATGCCATTCACAGAACAGAAAAAGTATTTTAGACAGCTCAATGCTTTTGATGCGAGGGGAGTTCCCGTTCCTCTCTCTGAACAAGAGGACCAGATTTATCACAAATCAGATGAAAGTCAGTCTGCCACTTTGTGAAGATTTATTGCACAAGGCATGGGGAGCGAGGGACAAAAACTGGATGTGGGCATTCAGCCACCTATTTGTAACAGGAAACTTTTGATTTAAAATGAAGGAAGCAAGATATACAAAACCTGCCCAAGATTTTTTATGCATTTACTGTATCATGATGTATAGAAAGTTATATCCTCGTTCTTTTTGGTGATACTATCTGCTGTATTTTAAAGTGAACAAAACTAGTTTTTACACTGTTTGCCACACTGTAGAAAAACGCTGAGCTGCAGAAACGCTTTCAAATGATACCAAAGTGAAAACAGGGCAAACAGCTTTAGGTCACATAGGTTTCAAAGCCCTCCTGTCCTCATGTACAAATTAGGTGGTTGACGATGCCGTCTTTGTTCAGAGGTGACAATGAAACAGAGGGAAGCTATGTTTGCGCACATCAAAAATGAACTCATTAGAAAATAAATTGTCTGCATTTTAAAGGAACAGATTAATTAATAAAACTGAATAAGAGGTTACACTGCGGATTTAAACATATAATTATTTTTACGATATATGGATTATGCAAAAAAAAAAGTGAAAATGGGGTTAAGTGGAGAAGAGCCATGTCAACTGTGCAACCCTAAATATTCAAAATGAATGCATTTATTTGCCCAATATTAGCATGGCATCTTTCTAAGCGATGGGCACCTACAGTACAATGGTTCCCAATTCAGAACAGTCACTCGTTTTCAGTAGTAATATTTGCCTGCCATTTTTCATTTTCTTTGAAAAAAACAAATTATCTAAAGCAAAACAGAACCAAAGTACAGACCAAGCTTCCAGAATTTTATAGATTTTCAGTCACATATTCTATTAGCACCTTAGAAATGATTTTATAATTATATTAGCCTTCAAAACAGCCAAGCTACAGAATCATGCTTTTCTTTTCTAAGTTACTATAGCATTCATTATAGAACCCTTTTCCAAAAAAAACAAGCAAGCAAAATCCCTAGATACCTTAATTATACTATAAGACTAAATATTTTATACAAAGGATTACAGACGGTTACAGTCTTTTGCATAACTCAGCCGCACAAGGCATACAATTTCTGGACTCGGTAACCATTTTAAAGGTAAACTCTTGTACTGGGCTAGAAACCGGGAGACCCAGAGCCACGGGGTGACGTAGAGTCAGTCCCTCCCTCTCAGTCTTGAAGAAGGAAAAGCAGCTAATGGCAAACCACTTCTGGGAGGGGTTCCTTGCCTGGGGCCTTTAACACCCTTCCCGCTAAGGTCCAGCAGGCCCCTACCCTGCCTCCTCCTAGCCTTCCAAAGAGCCTTGGAAACTTGGCTTTTCCCACAAGCGCTGGGGTCATGTGAGGCTGGAGTCCAATAAAATTGTTTGTGAGTGGATTTGGGGTTGTTGCTTTTGGGGGTGCTGGGAGTTTTTGTGCTGGCTTTTATGCTTTTACGGTAGTCCTTGACTTATGACCATTCACCTAGCGGCTGTTCAAAGTTACAACAGCGCTGAAAAAAGTGACTTATGACCATTCCTTGCACTTACAACCATTGCAGCATCCCCGTGGCCATGTGATCAAAATTTGGGTGCTTGGCAACCGGCATGTATTTACAATGGTTGCAGCCTCCCGGGGTCACGTGATTACCATTTGTGACCTTCCCAGCTGGCTTCCAACAAGCAAAATCAATGGGGAACTGTGTGATTCACTTAGCTGCTGTCAGACCCAGCTCAAGAACAACAGGGAAACAGTCCAACCAAGTTCAGTTCTTTTATTGCTTACACCACATAGACAAAATCTTGCCAGACTAAATCTGTACTATGCTAACCTAATAGATATATCCTGGGAGATTCTAGACAGTGGCTATCTTAAGTTTCTTCTTCCCACACTATCAGTCCTAATGCTGAAGCAGATGCACTCGGATTGTCTCTAAAAGATAACACTCACATGGAAGATTTTATCTTCTGGAAATGTGTAACTAGAGCACGAAAAAAGGAAGCAGATATATCCTCTCCAGATAAGAGAAAAAAGTGGGAAAGGCCAAGGAAAAAAGTAAACCTCAGAGGATGTTCCTGTTTTCAGAAGTCTATGAAAATGATAAAACAAATTAAAAAAAAAAAAAGGGGGGGGACCAGAACAACTCAAAACTCCTGATTCTCAAAATGAAGCTGATTAAATGATGTGAGTATCTGGAACCTTGTTCCATCTCTGCTTTCTCATTTGCCACCACTCCCCCCCCCCCCCCATTCTGGAGAACAGTCCAGAATAGATAACTCTTTTTTAATTCCATTTTTTCCTGCTGGCAGCATTAAAATGGGCGTGCAGGCCCTCCAGCAGCGAGCCTCTCTTCCCTGCTCTCTGGCAACCCTTCCACAGAACTCCCTCTGGAAAAGCTGCTGCTGCTGCTGCTGCTGCTGCAGGCCCCTTGGCAGCACAGTCGCCCCCCACTGGCTTTGCACTTCCTTGCATGCCCCTTTTCAAAAAGGGGGATTAGGGGGCCCAGAGGCACCCATCCAGAGCACCAGGTCATTGGTCTCGGCACTAAATCCTTTTAAACTCCTGGAAAAGAGAAGTCCTAAAGTAACTGGATGGATTCCCTATGTTTCTCACTTTGAACTACTATTTCTGTTTATTAATTAAAACACTTCATTAAATAAATAATTGTGAAGAAAGTCCAGCAGCCAACTAAGAAAGCAATAAATATTTCCAGCAGGGGCATGCTGTCAAGGGTCTTTGAAACCATCGGCCCCACCTAACTAAGCAGAAGTCATGATATGGGTTTGTCAAACGCACGATACACCAATCACACCACAGGCCTAATTAACATTCAGCAAGGTTTCTCTGTAGCTCCTGCCTCCTTTGAACCAACGCAGAATAAATTTCAGGAGCTTTTAATTTTTTCTATACACAACTGTTCTAAGTCTTAATTCCTTTACATATGGAATGGATGGAAAGTGACAATTGCTAGGAAGAAATGAAGTGTGATGCTTTCTTCAGGGTCACCATTTACTTACATCAACGGGGACCAAGAGACTCTTGCCAAGGTGCTGGTTAAAAGAAAGGCACCAGGCTTCAGTGTAACCATTCAGATTTGGAACATATTTCCGTATCGTCTCCTCATTCAGGCGTAACCACACTCCATCATCATTGTGGATCTGTGAAGAACAACCCAAGATAAGTGGCTTGTACAAAAAGTGAGTGGATAAAAATTGAAGCTTAAAAATTGGTATGAAGAAACAAGCATATCATGACACCTAAAAGTTCAGTTTGGGATCTTTTTTTTAAATCCAAACAAGTTTTTAAAATGTTCAAGAAAGAGGTTGAGATTCTGGATGCAGTAAGAATGTTTTAAATCTAAATCATTACACAGCAACTGTGATATGGAACCTGTTCTGAAAAAGCGGGTACTTTCCTATTTCTGAAAACAGTAATGTATCAGCCCCACATGCCTGAATCACACTGATGAGCAGCTCAAATCAATATTCACTGTGAAGGGGAAGGATGATTGGCAACTTAAAAATTGACAGACACAGTGGAAACCAGATCTAGCCCAGTCTTAGAATGAGTGATTCAGAAGTAGTATACACTGTATAGGAAAAAGCTGGCATCATAAAATGAACTGCTATTCTCTCTCAAATTTCCTACGCGAATATTTTTTCCAAAACTGTAGCTGATACAAAGCAGAAATGAATAATTTAATGTTTGAATGATTAACAGAAGCTTTGAAACATCAGGCTCGATTAAAAACAAACAAGAATCCTACCTTAGTTTTGTCAAAAAGTAATCTAGCAGCCTCTCACGTGAATTTAAAGCAAAGTGGCTGGTTAATAACACAGCCTAAGTTATTTATGCTCATTCATTAGGCTACCATGGTTAAACACCTCCAAGATTTCAGACCTTTTTCACTTGAACAGCAGGTCTGGGGACAGGTTACAAGCCGCCTCTGATGGCTTCCAGAGCCATCTGTCCAGATCTCAGTGCTCAGGTGAGATTAGCCATAGGAGTTTTGGGAGGACAGACATGTGTGCCAGGGACAATCAGCCTTCATTACAGCGGCCTGTCAAGTTCTTAGATGTTACCTCATCAATAAAAGTAATTGATCCATTGACTTTGACTAAGCCAATCTGTTCGCTCTGAAGGGATGGGTGGCTACGGATTCGCAAGCCGGCACTGTCCTTGGCCACAAATCTGCGAACCTACAAATAGCAAAGGGAGAGTTATGGCCTTGAAACCTAGACAGATGCAGCTCCTGGCCCTAGGAATACAACACATAACCACTTCGGAGGGTAAAATCCACGTAATTCAAAAAAAGGTCTCCTAACAGTTGTTCAAAACATGCACTAAGAATATCAAATCAATTTCCCCTCTTTTGGAAGCCACAGAGAAAAGAGACTTAATTAGAAGCATTATTAGAACCGTGAGTAAAGCTTCTTTCAGAGGTTATTTCATACAACACAATAGTGAACTCAAAAAGAAGAGGCAAGAGAAAACACAAGCTATTTTGGATAAAGAGAAAAGAACAAGAATTAAAGTAAATTCCAGAGAAGATAAGTATTAATTTCTCAACAAATTAATTAATTTCTCAACAAACTCAGCTTTTACAACAGTTATCTATGTTAACAGTAAGAGAAATGGAAATAAAAATGAACCACGTAAAGCAAAAAAACAAAAAAACAAAAACAAAAACCTTTGAGTTGGCAAACAAACCAGGGAGGTGGTTGGCATATAAATTACAAAAAGAAAAAGAAAAGAAAATGATACTGAAATTACAAGAGGGGGATACCATATTAACGGATAGCGCAGCTATACAAAAAGTATTTCATCAATATTATTCCAACTTGTATAAAGGAAGTGACATCTCTCTGGGAAAAATAGATGAATATCTAAAGAAACAAAATTTACCAAGGATTACAGAGGAAGAGAAACAGATGATGAATGGACCTATAACAATAAGGGAAGTTTCTGAAGTTATAAAAAAGATTAAACCAGGAAAGATGCCCGGATCAGACGGATTATCAGATTCTTATTATAAATGTTTTGAGGATGAACTTTCACAGCCTCCTCAAAATGCGATGAATTCTATCTAACAGGGAGGAAAGACGCCAGAGAATTGGAAAGAGGCCAACATAGCATTAATACCTAAAGAGGGACAAGATTTGACTCAACAAGAAACTATTATTATTATTATTATTATTATTGAATAGTAAGTGGTTTACAACATTTCTAGCTGATAGAATGAAAATAATTTTGCAAGAATTTATTCATGAGGATCGATGTGGGTTTTTACCTAAAAGACAGTTAAAGGACAGTGTTAGAAACATGTTGGAGATTGGAATATTTGGAGCAACATAATGAAAAACAAGCCGCGTTGACAATTTGAACTGGGCTTTCTTCAAGGTTTTGGAAGACATGAACTTTGGAGAGAACTTTATAAAATGGGTAAGATCAATGTATACATCACAGAAAGCACAAATAATTGTTAATGGAGACCTAACAAAGCCTTGTGAGATACAAAAGGGAACACCCACTGTCTCCTCTCTTGTTGGTTTCGGTTCTTGAAATACTGAACAGAGATATAAGACAAGAGGAGAGGATTGTGGGAGTAAAGATTAAAAAAGAAACCTTTTAACTTAAAAAGTTAAGGGCTTTTGCAGATGACTGGCATCCTAGGAGGCCTGCTCAAGATGGACAGAGGCTGGTAGTGTAAGTCAGCAAATGCAAAAAGGGTCTGGGTGGTTTGGTGGCTCACAAACTGAGTGTGAGCCAAGAGGGTCACGCAGCTTCAAAGAGAGCAAATTCAACCCAAGTCTGCATCGAAAGAACTGCAGCGCCAAGATCAAAAGAAGTCACGATTTCTCCCTATTCTGCAAAGATCAGACCCGACCTTGGATTGCTGTGTCCAGGTCCAGGCATACATTAGAGGAAGAACACCAACAGACTGGAGCATGTCTAGGAGAAAGCAACTAAGACGACGATGGGTCTGGGAGAAAAAAACATATGAGGAACAACTGGAGGTGTTGGGTATGCTTACCCAGGGCAAGAGAAGCCTGTGGGAAGATATGATAGCTGTATCCAAGGAAGGCAGAGCTGACTTGTACAGAGTTGTCCTAGAAAACAGGACAAGAAACAAGGAGTTTAAATAACGAGGAAGTAGACTGTGGTTGGACCTTAGGAAGATGTTCTAATGGAAACAGCTGTTCAGCAGTAGACTGCCTCTTTGTTCCCTAGAGGTGTTAAATAAAGGGTGCTGCAATGTGGGGGGCCCCTGTGCTGGGCGGAGGGGTTAGATTCCTCTTCAAACTGGTATGCGTTGAACCCTTCTGGTTTATGCACAGTGGAGTTGCGATTCCTACTAAAAACTCTTCTACAAGGTACTCTAGAAGATTCCAGCAAGGGGTCTGTCAAAGCACGTTGCTCCCTATGTGTGATCCACAGAGACAATAGAGGAATGAGTAATAGGATATTCAAGGGCAAATTTTAATGTGCTCTTTCATTGCCTAGCCAGAGCAAGCATGCATTTCCCAAGTAACCTATGAATGTGTATTTATTCTGATGAAGAGCTAGGAAAACATATTTGCCTGAAGACAGTGGGAGAGATCAGAGGTGGAGAGTATCGCATAAGGTATTATGGGAAAATTGTAGCGTCCTATTAAAAACTCAGGAATAAGATATAAAAGCTATTTCAACATTTGTAAAAACACTTCAGAAGCAAAGCTGTCCCTCCCTGTCTCCCAAGGGATCAGACGACAGCATAAAGCAAAACACTCTATGCCTGGACATCATTCCACAGGCCTGGAATGTACTCCATTTTCTTCTGTCCTTCTTGAGCAGCTTCCCTTCAGCCGGTAGGCAAAGGAAATCGGGGCCCTGAAAATCAACCAAGGATCCACGGAGCTGGCACGGTCCTGCCTGATGGGCTGTGGCTCTTGGGACAGGGCTCTTGCAGACCAGCAGCCTTCAAGATGAACAGGGTGGGACTAAGGCCTTCCACTTGGCATTCTGACCCCTTTGTAGATGGAATCGGGACAGAAACTGTCAAATCATTGTCCTTCATGTACCTTATTTGGCAAAGGCTCAGCTTTTGGTTTTATCAACTGGGTTCCTGGTGGTATCATCCCCTTTGGAGGATCTTTGACTTTAACTTCTAGTCCAGCATCTGCAAGTGAAGGAAATCATGGTGACATATGAGGGGTAGAAAAGCAAACCGCAGTGAGTAACTTTGCCTTTCTGTGCGTGGCAAGACAGAATTACACTGAAAAGCCTCTAGCTGGGTCAAACGAAAATTACTGTTTGTATAAATACAGAACAAAACTGAAAAGTGATTTCAGTATGAGACAAACATGACTCCTGACTCTAGATTCACTCCATTTTCTTCAGAAATCAGCTTTTGAAAACACTGATCTTCTTGAGACTGCAGTATCCACCGTAGAACCTGCTGCAAACCAGTTCAGGAAACAGGGAACTTCCCTTTACAACGTGCCTCAGTTTTTTTCAGGAATCATTATATGACCAGAAATCAATGTGGAAGAGTAACTGTCATCACGCTCCTGACACAGGATTTCAAAGGCTACTTGATAACTCATAAGGGGACACGCAAAGGCACACCACCAGCTATTCTCTAGGCAAGATGTCATTTGAGGCAAACGATTTTGGTGTTAGCATTTCGGCCACAAACCTGAAGAAGTCTGAGCTGCTCTCTGAACGTGCAGGGAGAGACAACCTAAGTGAGGCTGAGGAAATTCAGTCCAGTAAATGAAGCGACTTCACCAATATTCTTCCCCACTATCAGGGCAACTAATTGTTATGTCTGCTTCTCAGTAATTGTTCCGCCTGCTTTTCTATTTGAGGCAGAAAGAACAGAAACTAAGGATAGGCTCTGTTCAAAGCCTGGTTCCTTCTCACGTTTATAAAAACAGTTTCTCTATCCAGGTTTTGGCATGCAGCTGCAGATCTACTAATACCGGGATACTGTAGAGAGGATGAATGTCTTATGTACCTATTTCAATGCCATCAATCGTAACATGAATGGTGTACAGACCAACTGCTCCTGGTGTCCAGTTAGCACAGTAAGTACCATCATTGTTGACTCGTATTAACATGTTTTCACTTGGTCTAGAAAAAAATGAATATGGAATTCACAACACGTCACCACAATTTCACCTTCACCAATTTAGGTCTTGTACATACTTAGAAGATATGGCACAACTGCACTGAGTTATCAGGAATTAAAAATCAGAGCAATTAAGCACAATCTTCTCTGTCCTTAGCATTTCACATTATCCAGACGTTTTCTGTATCTCAACTTTGTTTCAATCTTCCTTTGCCTCCCCACATCTGGGCATCCTCCTAGAATTCTCAGCAAGGGCTCTGTTGGCTGGGGACATCTACATACAATGGGGAAGGCTGAGGGCTGCTATTCTCTGCAAGAAGAGATACAATACCCCAATAGGGGCATCCTGGGTCAAGGTAAAGCACTGGATAGTCTGACTGAACACACTTTTTTTGTACACAGAGCCACTGAGCTATAATCACTGCAAACAGCCACACAAACTTAATAATTCACATACAGAGAAACCCAACTACTGAGTTCCTTAGTATGAGTTTCCCATACATTTAAGGATAGTAATATAAAACTATGTTTTATCTCTTTTTTCTCCTTCTTTGCTTGCTTTTTTTTTTTTGATATAACACTTTCCCTGGAACTGTTGCCTGGAGATCTTTTTGACAAAATAATTACTAACATCCTGTGAAAAGGATGATACTTGCACATAAAACCCATTCGGATAACTGTATATGGATAATGCTCAGTTTTCTTGAGATTTTATATTTCATACAAAACTGTTACCTCTTAGGTGTTGGTGAAGCAAAACGTAACTCTTCGAAAGAATAATTTTCATATACCTATAAAGCAAACAGTGTATCAGACTTCTTCCGCTGTGTCAGTAACTTGGAATAAGAGCCCCTTGGTCTCTTCGCTTCAGACACCCCCCACACAGGGCAACCTGATCTCACTCTTGCCCCAAGCAGAGTTTTCTGAATGGGAAATGGCTGCCTGTCTTCAGCCCGCACACCTGGGCTAATCTGCTTGAGAGGAGGGGATGCTTTCTTGTCCCCCTTGTCAATCTCAAGAAACTGCCTAAGCCAAAGGACGTGGAAAGCAGTGGAGGAAGGATGAAAGCAAATAATTCAGTGACACTTCCGTCTGTTCAAAGAGGACTAGAAGACCGTGAGACAGCAGCATCATTTCCAGCTGTGAATCTAGGCTGGTTTTTACAAAAGCCCTAAGGCTGAGAGATCCAAAGAGAGAAAGAGGAGCACATGGATGCACACCTCTGGAATCCCCCCGTCGGTATTTCAAATCACTGCCGTTTACCTTCATCATTGTTATAGAAATGTAGCGTGCTTCCTTCACGATCATAGGCTCGTAGGATGCATCCAACTTGGGGGAAGGGAGTCCCCCAAAGGTCAGCTCAGGGCCAGAGGCAGCTGCCCCAGCAGGGCCGCCCGGGGCGCGCTGCATTTTCTTAGCCTGCTCCTGCTGCAGAGAGTTTTTCTTCTGGGAAACCGGTATCGCCTTGACTTCCACCTGAAAGTTTCGTTAAGAAGAGGGAGACGGGGACAGGCCACAAACACAGCAAGTCATTCTAAATCCCAGCCAAGGGACTTTAGAAACACGTTCTGGTCTTCAAACTGCCTTTTCAAATCACCCCGAAACGTTCACAAACATAATTGCTGCTCTCTGTACATAGCAAGGCTAAAGCCCCGGCTGGTCTTTCCACAGCTCTGCCTTACCAAGATGACATGTCGGAAAGAAAAGCCCTTGGCCAAAGGCAGGAGAGTGAATCCAGAAAACCTCTCTCAAAAACCCGAACCCCCACGCAATATCACAGTCAACAGGGGGTATAAGTCATTTATGCAACTTTAAAGAGGCACGGGCAACGAACGCTTTCTTTAAGCGAGCCATAAACCTTGAGCTGCGTAAATAGTCTAGATGCCGCTAAATGGTGCATCCCACAGTCAGCTGTGAATCATGCAGTTGAAATAGGAATTGCTTCTAGATTCTAGTAATGCTCCAAATTACATAGCACTAAAACATGGAGGCCAACCTGAAACCAGCAGCTATTTTACAAAAGGAAAGATGCACAGGAGAGATCTGTAGGCTGCATTTCTGAAAGGGCCTTAAGCTGGAAAGGCCCTTGGTTGTTCATAAGCCACTACCTTCATGTTGGGCACGTGAACCACTTCACCATATTGGTCCTTGGTCTGCACAATAACAACTGTTGGCCAGCCACAGCGGATGTCATCTTTATTTAGGATCAAGGATGTTTTCTGGGGATCCGCATAGGAGTCTGGTTGAAGCCACCTAAGGAGAAAACCATTTAGCAGCCTTTCAAATTCCCTGCCTCAGCAGACCCTCTGTGGAGGTACGACATCACAGGAAGGTCATAATGACGCATTGCAAAAGGGAAACTAAAGCCTTTCGGCACAAAAAAACCCCCACCAACAACAAAAATTTCTAGTTCAGTCGCATACAATAAATTAGTTTTTATCTTTTGCAGTAAAGCTTTTTGTCTTCGTGTACATGCAAAACACTTGCTTTGATGTTTGGTTAGCATTCCTGCCATTTTAAACAATAATTTCTTTCCAAACGTTCACCGATCCAACAATTGGTCCTGATCTGAATCTTAAAAGCTTCCAGCATATTTAAGGCTTAGAACACAACCACACAGCTAAGGCAAGAGCCTGGAAAGAAGGCGCCACTCTCGGGTGCCACGGCATCCACCTCAACTGAAAATAAAGGTGTCCTAACAGAGGTGGTTGTGACTAAAACCGAGCTATGGCCGTACCTCGCAAGTCGCCCACCACTTGACCCTGGCACGCAGGAGATAAAGTCCTCCAGAAACGACTGTTCGTTGCTTTGAACTTGCAATGGGAGAGTTCCTTCGAGCGCCTCCAAAATAGTCGGTGAATGAGACAAGGCTAGTCCTTTACCCAGGATGCCTGAATGAGATTTACATACCTGGCAGAGATGGAAAACAGTGTTATCTACGTACAGCAGCCCTCAACCCCTGCCTTTTCAAACAGGGTTACTTTAACAGTAAACAAAATTATTTATAATATTCACTTATTTTACTTCTAAAATTAGAAACTAACCTGCTACAATTACTGAGAGTGATGCACACTTACAAAATATACTAATTAGACTGCAAGCATAATTTTAAAATCAACCGTTAATGGGGAGGCACTCTTTATTCTATTCAATCTATTATTGACGCCTTGGAATGGCCTTGCGAAGGGCCTCCAAAGTTATCTGAGAAGAGCACGGGGCAGCTCCCCCAGGCCTCCTACAAAGGAGAGGCTGCCCCCTTCATAAAGCCACTCTAACAAAACCTGGTATGGTTACCCAGAAATTTTCTCTGTGTGAATAACAGAAAAATACGAGGCTGAATCTGAAAGGAATCAACAACTGTTTGTGCTGACGGTGTCTGGAAAGACAAGCAGACACAGCAAGGCCCATGACCCAAGAGGGTGCCAGCGTCAGGGAGGGTGAATCCGGGCTACCTGAAGAGCCGCCTCCTCCAGCATCTCAAGGTCTTCCTCCAATTCACTGCCTGTTCACAAACAGGAATAATGGCACACAATCAAAACGTGTTCTGAAAGGATACAGGCCCTTTTCCTAAGCCACCTGGTATGATAAATTAGAATTTATTTCTTAACCAATTTTATAGGGTTGCTCATCTCACCAACAGAACTCTGGGCAGCAAACCGAGGATAAACCAATAGATCAAAATCAATTAAGAGAACCAAGTTGAAGCCCCTGCAAAATCTCACCCGCATAACCACCTTAGGGACACTGGGCTCCACTAACATCCTGGCCTCAAGGAAAGCTGCTCTCCAGAAGTCTAGCTTGCCCCCCTGAATTTCATGGGGAGAGACTGTTCATGCAGCAGGCACCATGACCGAGAAGGCATGCTTTCTAGCCCCACCAGGTGGCACTGTTTCCCAGAGGGAACCCGGAGCATGCCTCCCCTAGCAGATCTGGTGGGATGGGCAGAGACCCTGGGGATAAGCAGTCCTCAAATAACCTGGCCCCATGCCAGGTTCGGCATCAAAGGTGACAACCAGTCCCTGGAATTGCACCTGGAAGCCTACAGGAGTCCATTTAAACAAATAAATAAACATAGCAGTGACACTAGCATGAGCGCCCAAGGCTGCACACATCCCTGCATCCTGGACCATCTGAATGTATCAGCTGAATCAGCTAATGTAGAATCTCACCAGGGAAGTGACTAAGGCATGAGCAACTGTGAACAGTGCCTCCTGATCTAGAACGGGCACAACAGGTCCGCAAAGGCTCTCCTGGCCATGGCTGGAGCTGTGACAACTAGGTCCTCTCTTAATCTTATCTTTCAGGGTTGCTGGGCATCTACTCCTGTCCCTAGGAAAGCTATTCACCACTGCTGAGTTGGCAGTCCCAACTAATGCTGCTAAATGTCTATGAGATATATTGCTGAGGCCACAAGAGAGTTCCTTCTGTAACTCCAGAGAGAGAAAAACAAAAACACGACTTGAAAACTAGTAACAGTTATTTTTCTTGAGTCCACTAGATGAAAATGTGAAAAGTGTTGAAACACTGCTTGATAAACAAAGAGACAACTTCAGATAAATACTGTAATTCCTAACATATTTTCATTTTTAAAAATTGCTATAGATTATTTTGAAGTAATTAAAAGCCCACATCCACAGAATTGCTAATAAGCCGCTCTGCACCATGTGGGGCTGGACTGCAGCATGTCCCTTGCGGAAGTAGCAGCTGTGTGTGTCCCAGAGCAAGTCCCAACCAATATTTGAGTGAATCTCAAAACCAAATTGTGATGTCACGCCAGGCTGCTATTTGATGAAGGTCTTGCTAGGACACAAGTCCTAGAGAAGACGAGAAGAAGATGCTGCAATCCTTTCCCTTTAACGATAAAACACCTTACTAATCCCCAGGCGCATGCTTTTAATTTACGCTGAATTCCACCAAGCCTGTCCTTAACAGATAACGTACCAATGGGAAGTGCCAGATCTTTTTTCATCAGAGCTGCCGCACATGCGCCTCCTAGATTGGCCAGCTCTTTCTCAAGCTGAATGATCCCCTTGAAACAAATAAAGGAGACAGGTAACTCTCTTGTTTTGGTTCACCTGAAGGCATGTAACAAACAGAAGGCGGCATAGTTTTTTGGCTCTCGGACTCTTCTGGGTCAGATGGCATTCACCCAAAAGCGTCCTATGTATCCAGCATTTTCATGAGATGCTCAAGTAAAGCCATGTGTGGGTTACTATCATTTCAAAGAAGAACAGCTGGAGAGAAACAACATGGTTTCCTCCTTTGAGTCTCTGAGGCGTTGCACATATTTATTTGTGTGAGATTTATACCCCGCCTCTCATTCAGGGACTCAAATCAGCATACAAAACACTCCCTGCTCCCATTTTTCCTCCACCCAGTGAGGTTGGTGGAGCTCACAGAGGGAGAGGCTGCCCCAAAGTTACCCACTGAGGTTCTGGGACTGCGGGTGGACTAGAACCTGGGTCTTCTCAGCGCTAGTCCAACAACTTAGTCACTCGACCACACTGACCCTCACAGAAAGCCATGACATTCAAGGTTGTCAGTAAACCAGTTATCCACCATTTTGTAACTTGCAGATTAGATTTGTTATTCTTGGTGTTACAAGTGGCTAGCTTCACAAACTACTTGAGAAGGTCAGGAACCCTAACCAACTGGGAAAATAAAATGTTTATATCGTATAAACTCTCTCCTATAACAACCCCCAATTTCTATGTATTTTTCAAAATGCTGGCATTTACTTGAAGGGCTCTGAAAGGATGAGGGCCCAAGTTACTAGAGCACCACTCCACAGGCTCTCTCGGTGCTCTCATTTTCAGAAGCCCTCCTTCACCTGCCCATTTTCTAGAGATTTCAGTACTTACTTCATCAGGTCCAGGACTAAATTCATAGCCTATTGCAAAACACTTGAAACCATAGAAAGTAGCCTTTTCATCTTTTACATAGTCTGATGCGGTTTCCAGTGAGAAGAGGGCTTCGTTACCTAGGGGGAAATAGCGTATTTAACAGCAGAAAAAAACTGGGCAACTAAGCTGCTTACAACTGAATGAAAACAGTTTGTGATTAATACTCAGAATTAAGCTTGCAGGTGTGAATCCTGTACATATCCCACTTGTTTCCAGGCACAGGAGACAGAATACACTGTTTCAATAACTAGTTTGCACTATCCTGGAATGGCACCTGCTATGGAAACGAAGTAGTAATACAGATCACTCCATGCTATTTGGTTGTGAGAACAGAGTGAGTGATACAGATAATCCCTGGGTTAAGAACGCCCGGTTTAAGGACGACCCATAGCTAAGAACGGAGCCTACTGTAGCAAAATTCAAGTTAAATATATAATGGTTCAAGTTCATTACACAATACTACTTATACAGTATTATACAACAATACTATTCCGGCTCATGTACAAATTTGACTTAAGGACAGACCTCAGGAACGGAATTCATTCTTAAACTGTATCACAGTTGGTGATCTATTTTTGCAAAACTCATCTGTAGACCACCATATGAAGTTCTGAACTTCTTGACTATTAAGCCATCAATACCACCTTAGCAGAAGGTCAGGCTTGCTACTTCATGAGACCTAGATTTCAGATCTCTGAATGAAGAAATGTGAACAAAACAAATTAATGCTACCCAACACACTGTTTAACTCACTAAAGTTTCACATCAATAAAGTTGAGATGATTTTTCATCTGGCCAAAATCAGAATGAATTTTCTCAGATAAGTTTAAGTGAATTTTCTAACTGAGTTTTCAAAATGAGGATTACCTGGCAGCACTAATGCCATGGTGGGCCAACCGGATGAACCAGAAAACTTCTTCAGTTCTATCCACGAGTTTAGGCCTTCATGGACGGAGGCCTGCTTTGGACCAAGCCCTGAAAATTGGATGGCTCGGGCAGGAATGAGCAAACGAAGAACGTCCTCTGACTGAGCTGTTCCACACTGGCCATCAAACTCTACTGTGATCCACCTGACACACTCTGGAAAAGACACCTAAAAAAGCAGGAAGAGACAGAGGAGCTTTCTGCTGTCAACACGACGGGGATGAAACTGAAATTTACTTAACCAGCCTCAGGTTGCTTGCCCAATATCAAATCCTAGGAAATTTATTTATCTATCAGTCAATCAATCAATCAATCAATCAATCAATCAAATTTGTCACCGCCCATCTCGTTGAAACGACTCTGGGCGGTTTACAAAACAGTTAAAATCAATTAAAATTACAATATACAACAATCTTAATAAATAGAAAATAAATAGATCCAAGGACAGATATAAAATTGGCGGTCACTCAGGGAGCATCATCAAGGCACCAGCCACCCCCAGGATTGGGTAAGATTGTTGTCACCCCACGCACACTGACAGAGCCAGGCCTTTAATCCTTTCCGGAAAGCCGGGAGGGTAGGGGCCTGCCGCACCTCTGCGGGGAGAATATTCCAAAGGGCAGGGGCAATGGCAGAGAAGGCTCTCCTCCTGGACCCCCGGCCCAAATGCATTTTAGATTTTACAGAGACTTTGAATTTGCAAGTCATCCAGTCAGACCACTGGGAGAGAAAGTTTGGGGAAAACCACAGTTCTCCACAGCCCAACAGTCATGTTCACAGCCTGGCCGTGGCTCTTCCACTTTTAGCTACCTATATTGGCTCTAATCTAAAACATTTGAATGAGTAATATAAAGATATACCTTTGCATATTTTGCTCTCAAGACAGGACTGGATTTCTGTACAACTGAGCAGATTGTTCTTACAGCCCTTTTCCCAAGAAGCTGTTTATAGCAGTCCAATCTCTGGTTGCGCTGGCTGAGCTAGTGCAAGCCCTTGTTGCCTATACCATACACCCGCGTAAATGACTTCTGTGTTAGCCCTTCTTGAACGATGCATGCACTCAGAGCATGATTCCTCATGCAAATCTACACCTCCCTTGCTTAGAGCGTTGAGTTAGGCTGCTGGGGTGCTTGCAGTCGACATTTTCCTTAACCCCTCAAAGGCCTCATTCCCTGAACTGACTTATCAGCAAATTGAAAGAGCTCTGCCACAGACACCTTGAAGGGGATTATGGGAAGCCCACCTTGTAGTGGGTGATGCACGCCGGCTTGTACGGATGTTCGCTCTCGATGACGGCATAGTGGTTAGAAGTCGTACATGCTGAAAGGCCTTGCTCGGGCTGGTTGCCGGTGGCGCTGTCCGTGGACTGATTGGGATTGAAGGCCAGAGGGGTGTACTTCTGATTCAGGACTGCGACAGACGGGAGCAACTGCTGCACCAGGCCAAAAACTTCAACGGCAACCTACGGGGTGACAAAGGCAGACCGAGGCGTGAGCCGGAGCATGTGGAGCTGACCAGGGGACAGCGCCGTGGTGGGGAGCGTGATGCTCCTTTGTAGGAGTGACGGGATTTTTTTGCTGGCTTTGCTGTGATCCGCCTAGGACTGTAAGACAGGCAGCCATAAATAAAAACCTGAAAAAATGTTGGTACCTTTCTTTGAAAGATGCCAGTTCAGTATTTTCACGTTAGCTCAACCTACTCAGGGGCTTGATGTAAACAAGAAAAGCATATTTTTAAGTAAGTCAGATGGCACTAACTCCAAAATATTTTTAAAGATCCAATTTCTTTTCTTGACTGTAGTATTTGGATTTGAGTCCAGTTCCACACTCTCCTGAGTCCTGGACACAGAAAAGAGGCTTTCAAGAAAGCTGTATCCAGGACTCCTTGCTGAAACATGGAAACACTCAGCCTTGATTCTTGAATCTGAAACCCACCTAAAAACCGAACAATGTCAGTTTTATGGCTCCAGGTTTGTAGCCACCAAACAAAAGCACTCATTGAACTGTAATCTGAAAGCTTTCAAATATCCTTCATATAACAATTACAGTATAACATAAATGCAGTGACTTGTGAAGGACCAGAAATCTTAACAGATATTCCTGAATTTAAGACAGATGAGCAACTTCAGTTGGATCTTCTGGAACGTAAGAACCTGAAAACCAACGAGATATCTGCTAAGTAAACATGATGTCACACCTAGATTCACTCTGGATTCATTTTGTAATCTTTAAAACCCCTACGAATTGTTTGAGGAACATACCTTGGGAATAGCTGCTGCCACAGGTTCTATATGGGCTATCATTAGAGGAAGGAGCATGGAAAAGAGGCTGGAAGAACTCAGCAGCTCTGGAATGTCCTCAGCTGCAAATAAAAAGATACTTCGAACAGTAAGACTATTCATGAAGGGACTCACTGCTCACTGAAATAGTTAAGATACAGTACTGGGCCACTGAAAATTAACCTTCAGCTGCGTCGGTGGAGGCTACCCGGCTTCTCTTTCACTGCAGTTCTCCACTGAGCCCATCAGCTCCATGCTTCCCTCGAGCAATGGCCGCAGCCTGCGCGCCAGGGAACCCAGCCCTTACAACTCCGGCCGATGGCTGTTTCCATCAGTCCCCTTTCTCCACCTTTAGACAGAACGTACACTCCATGCCTCTTACTCCTCTGACTATTACAGAGATAACTGACTGATCCTTAGTGATGACAAAGTTCACATCTATTATTTTCTAGACCTCCACATGGAAAATGGGCCCTTGACTTCGGTCCAAAGCAAGGAGCTCTTACCCGCTCACTCCAAAGGAAGCACTGCTGGTTACTCAATGTTTCATGAGTTTGCTGCCTGGACGGTGGGAACAGATCAGGAAACTGAATGAATTCATTCGGAGGTTCCTAAGAGAGTTTAAAACTTACCATCCACAGCAAGAGCCCTGTGCAAGAGATCTTTAGCTGCTCGAACCACCGCACTCACAACGGAAAGTGCTCTACTACAATTTTTATCTTCTTCATTGGCTTTATTTAAGAGCTGTGATTGCAAATCTCCGTCATACTCGCTTCTGGAAAATGGGAAAAAGTCAATCAGAGAAGCAAACTAGTACCTTAATAGACTCAGGTGTATTTAGACACAACCCTCCCTACAGCACTGTTCAGACAGCGTAAAAGGGCAGTATTAAAAAGAATATGCCGATGTATCTCCCTTCTTGCTAGATTTTTTGCTTCAATCTTCATGCCAGGTACCACTTACTATGTATTATTTTAAATACTGTATGCTACCCATGCTCTTTTTGGAGTCAGGCGGCCTCAAAATCCAACAGATAAATAAAGTAAATACTTTTTTCAGAAATCACTAACACAACACTGCATTCATTTAAACATATTCATCTTTGTTGCGCTTAAAGATAACATCCAATGAAACCCATCTGTCATTCGTACCTGTAATAAAGGATCTGTGGAATTTGACCCCGGGTCTGATTTGTGCCATTGCTGCTCAAACTGCAAGTACTGAAGGTAAAGCTCACACCATCCGGACACTGGACGGTGGTCATGCCGCCATCCCCGTTCGCTGTGCGACTCCCGTAGTTTCTCAAACGGACGGCGTATTTCACGTTTTCCTTCAAACATCATGCCACAGGGAACTAATGTAAGCTTTTTCATTTATTTTTATACAGCAGAGTTTTAAGGACAGCATTCATATTTTTAAAATATAAAAAGGGGCTATTTTAAATGTTAGTCATTACAATATTATTCTTGCTGAAATGTTATTCTGGTGACCGTGAGGCATACTAACCCTTCTATGATATCAGAGTTTTCTGCTGCTATATCTTAACATGGAGCAGGCCCATCCTGGCATTCCCAAGGCCCCTTGGGGTTATGATTCCAAAATTTGGTAGCAAAGGGGTAATTTTCAGTGCTATTCTTTGTCTGCCCCCATCCCTTTTGTTTAAAACTATTTAATACTTAAAATAGGTACACAAATTTCTGGGACATTTAGCACATCTATTTTGCATAATCCTCTAAGTAAAAGAGGCATTAATTTTAGGGCATTAATTTTGACCCACTGTATCCATTTTATTATTATGTTCCCAGCCATATTCCCTGCACCCCTTGGAAAAAACAGCTTTAAAGAAAGAACGGTACTGCCGTAAGGGGATAAAGTTTCCCACTGCTATATTGGGTAGTGAGAAGTAAAGATAATTAACTTGCTAGGTATTAGAAGTGGTGGTCTTAAGAGATTTGAGTTTTTCACAGTTAAATATATTACAGACACACATTTTGCTGTATTTACCTTCAGAGGAACGACTTTGTCAAGTTTAATTTCTGCAATCTCACTTGGGGAATCATCTGTGGTATATGTTCCTTTCACTAATTCTAGAGATGTCCATCTATGAGAATGAGTCGAATCTCCAGTATGATCGCTCTAAATTTAAAAAATCATTTTAATGCAGCTATACCATTAATAGTCATAATCCAAAAGAATAGTATAAAAATCAGAACATGTGCCCTACAAGCATATGCCTTCTTCTTACTAGCTTAAAGTATCACAGCTCCCTTACAAGTCTGTGATATGGTAAATGCAATGCAGGTGCTAAGAATGCTCCTAGGGATTAACAATTTCCTCCTCCCCTTCCCATACACTCCATACACCCAAACACACAGAAAGGCATGAAATAGATTTATCGTATTTATATGAAAGGAAGATGACCCTGATTCCCAGCAAAGAACATCAGAGAGAGCAAAGTTTTAAAGCACACCCCAAATCCTATAAACTGCCTGAACTCCCAGCCTTAAGATCCAGGGTAGTGACTCCTACTGAAACACATCAAGTCTATTTTTGTTCCTCAACAAATATACCCCTACAACATCCGGGTGGAAACATGGTGGACTAGCACGTCTACACACACCGGGGACAGCCCTGAGGCCAAGACCAGCAGCCGGGCCATGCGCCCAAGCTAATGGAGCTTCTCCGGACAAGGATAAAGCTGTGAGCTCCGGAGGGCTGGTCCACGTGAGGAAGCCAGCAAGATGCAGACGGACTCTCTAGGCAACCCAGGTGAGCACACCTTTGACCCATGGGAAGAACTATAGTGAAAAGAAAGGAAATAACTATAAAGATTTTAAAGGATTTAAAGCAAAAAGCTTGCCAGGAATTTGGAGTGCAAAAGTTAAAAATGGAGGAAGGGGACAGCTAAAGTTGGAGTATTGCTTTTATTAACAAAGTACTTTGGAATTAATTAAATAAATAATACATACCTCCATGGGAAAGAGAATTGTTTACATTTGCTAAGGAGGACGATTGGTTGACTGCGTTAAACAAAGAGATAAGTAGAGAAAGAAAGAAAATAGGAAGTTGCAAAAGATCTTGTGATTATAGATGCAGGGAGTGCATCTGAGCCACTAAAGAGTTACGCACATTAAAAAAAAGCCCTCTCCACTTTTTTTACTTTTTATTCCTCTTTCTGGATCACAAATGAAAAAGGGGGGGGGAAATGGTGATGACTAGAAAGACAGTGAAGGCTACAGAAACAGGGAGGAGGGAATTGTTTACGCAAGGACAACCGATAACAGAAAAAGGGATCACATTAGTCTTTACAAAGGATGTTTGAAGAGTTAGAAAAGAATGTTATAGCATCAGTAACTGCATCAGTTAAAAGAGACTTGGTTACTCTGGAAGAGAGAAAAGATGAAAGATTACAAATATGGAAGAAAAGATGAATAAAAGATTGGAAGAATCTATAATACAGATGAGTGGAGAAGTTAAACAAATTAAAGAAAAAGTAGAAATTTTGGAAAATAAGACAAAAATAATAACTAGAGAAATGGAAAAGGATTTAGGCAGTGTTGCCCTATTGGAATTAGGGGAGAGAGAATTTTGTTAGATTGAGGACAGTTCCAGAGGAGCCTGGTGAAGACATTAGAGAAAAAGTTGTAGAATTCTTAACAAAATTTTTGGAATGGGATGAAGACGATATGGATGCAGAAGTGGACAAAGTGTACAGAATTAATGCAAGATATGCAAAATTAAGAAAAGTACCAAGAGATATACTTGTACACTTTGTCAGGAAGAAGTCAAGAAACCAGGTTCTATAACATTTTAATACTAAGTTAAGGATAAATAATTCAGAAGTAATTTTATTGAAATAAATACCTATTAGAATATTGCACAAGAGAAAAGAATATACTCTTTTGAGAGATAAACAAAAGAAGATTGCATTTTGTTGATATAAATTGGAAGGGATAATCTTCACTTTTAACCAACAGAAATATCAACTTAACTTAGTCCAAAAGGTGAGAGTTATTTATTTATTTATTTATTTTTAAATTTATATGCCGCCCATCTCCCACAGAAGAGGGGGAGGTATAGAGGAGTTAGAGAAAGTGCAACTGGAACAAAAAGAGGGAACCATGCAACAAACATGCAAGAATATGTGGAACAGACCACAACATTAGGTGCTACAAGCATAGACTTTTCTAAGCTTACAACTTAAATATGGATTTTAAATGCCTAATGTGGAATACAAAAGGGTTAAATGCCCCTTTAAAGAGGAAAAAGTTATTTCATTATTTGAAAAAATTAAAAGTGCCCGAATTGCAGTCATATGACTGCAGGGGTGCTGCAACAGCCACAACTTTGAGGACCAGTTGCAATCACCACTTGTTCTACGAGACAAGAGCGCTTTGGGTAAGTCTAGGACGGCTAATCCTGACCTGCCGCACCATAACGCTTGTCCTCTCCCTGACCTTGGCCCTGTCTCTCTCCCTAGCCCTGTCCCTCACCCTCACCCTCACGTCACTTTACTATTCAAGCCTCACAACTCGCAGGTCATTTATATGGGGAGGGTAGGAAATCTCGCCTCCCTTTTGAGAAAATACAGGCTTCAAGTTCAACAAAGGAGACTGGGGTTATACATATTCAATTTAAACCAAGTCCACCATTTCATGTCAGTTCAGGTCTCCAAATAATGTATATCAGAGTGGGCTGGATTAATGAACAGAGAAAAAGGAAGGATAAAAGTGACACTACAATTCAAATAATTTCACGCCAATTTTAACAGTGAAGGCAACATCAGCCTGGTACTGAATGAGGTTTTCCCAGAAGAACATGGATTTGTTATTTCTATGCATAATACGTACATCATCCACTAGTACTTCTAGTTCATATTCGTGGATCCCACCTCCTCCATAAACCGAGAACCCTACAACAATGACTCCTGGTTTGTCCACAGAGAAACATATAGCATCAGGGGACCCATTTCCAGTATTCCAGCTCCTTCCCTGACTTGTTTTTGTAAATCGGTTTGGGCTTGACTTGACAGAATGCAGTGAGCTGAGTCCATCAGCCTGAAAAGAAGAAAGCCAAAACTAAGAAGAGATTTGTAGCAAATGATTCTGTTTAGGGCTGTGCTTCTGACAGAACAATGAAGGAAGTTGGGCAGTCATGCATTTTTCCACTCTGTTGATCTGTGAACTGTCCAATTAACCTTCTCTGCAAAAACGTCACTAAGAAACTAATAATCCCTTAATTTCAAATGCCCTGGAACATCACTGGCAAAATGCAGCCAAAGATTAGGTGTTCTATTTTCAGAATAAAAAAAAGAAATAAAAAGTAAAATCATCATAGGAAAATGGTATCTGCATTTAACATGGAAATATATGGTTTCCCTGAAGTCATCTTAGCAGACCATGACAGAAATGATATGCTAGAATTATGCTTATAAGTGCATTTGTAGCCATTATCTCAATAAATTTCATGAAATGTTGAAGGGCAGACAATGGATTTTTTTCCTTTTAATGTAATAAAAAAGAAAAATGTGTTAATTAGTGAACCTTATTACCTCAGACCCCAGTGCAGAAGCTGTGAGCTCACTCACAATACTCGCAAGCAATCCACAAGTATTAGAAACCAGGTGTGCGGAGAACAGCTCATTTTCACGTCTGAGGCTATTTCTGACTGGCAATACTACAATCACCAGCATCTTCTCAAGGACCTCACGAAAACTTGTCATCCCAGAGATATTTTCTTCACTCTAGAGAATGAACAGATAAAACCAACGATGTCCACATTAAATGATTGATGATGTAACACAATTCTGGACTGATGTGTGTTTGCACTGACTAGTATTCAGAAGTCAAACTCCAAACCATGAGGTTCTAAGACACGCGTAAATCCTGACTCAAGTAGCAGAATCTAACAGCTCCTTAATATGCAGGCACATATGACTTGCTCACTGGGGGTATGGGGGGGTGGCAGGGGGTATAAAAAGGTCAAGATGCCATCCACAACAATGGAACTTAAGTCCTGCCTCAATTCAGGTGCATCACACACATGACGAATGTAACAAAGGGGCAGGATTTCAACTGCATGGTCATAGCTACCATCTTGACTTTTTTGACACCCCCTGCTCATGCCACAAAAATAATGTGGTAATAATCACGGCAGGCTACATATATTAAGTAAGAGGGGATGACCATCTCTTGAGGGTATGGTACACCTTGAGGTCACACAGGTTTAAATCCTGGAGCTGACATATAGATATGGCAGTAGCTGATCTTTATCTTTGTATCGCTCAGATCTCATCCTGGAATCTCCTGCCAATAAAGTCACAAGAGTGTACTGGTTTACCAGAGACAGATTTTTTGCACTGCCTAGGACAAAAGCAAGAAGCTAAGCAGAGCAGCAATGAAATGAATTAATGTGTGAAATTAAGGACCTTTCTCTACACCCAAGATCACACAATGTGATTGGCTGGAGCCTGATCTCAGTGATTGCTCTGATTTGAGGGCAGGCCTGTCCCTAATTAAATCAAGGGCTCACGGTGGAGCTCACAGAAGCCCAACTCAATCCTGTGCCTTCAGAACGTTAGTTCTGATTTCCTCTGCTTGGCCTTGTGATCAGAGCTTCTGTAGAATCCAACAGCTGCCCTAACCACTGTGTTCATAGATGAACAGGTCTGAAAGTTAGCTGTCAACCTCCAGAGGAAAATTAATATGAACCTCATGTGGCATCTGTGCAAAAAATATAAAGCATTAATATACACACAGCACTCCTTGCCAACTGCTGTTCTGCTCTGAATTAATGAAAACAAGGGCCTAACTATTCTTGGGAGAGGACACCAGCTAAAGCTAAGCCTCTCTCTGCAGTCCTTCCCCCTTTGTAAAAACACTCCACACAGCTTTAGCTAACATTATTAGTAACTGTGAGGATCTACTGTGACTTGTGTTGGCCCTGCAGAAGCATTTCTGGAGCAGAGACTTACCTGACTTAGTTTTTCCATGTGTGCCACCAGAAGAGGAAAACGATGGGCCAATGCGGAATCATTCTCAGTACTGGCTTGTTTTATTCCCGAACACAGCAAGGCTTCTCCATCGTAAGCAATAGGGAAGATAGAGGTGAGCTTCACAGATGTATGGCACAGCGCTGACATCACAGCGGCCAGAAGCCTGCTGCTTGAAGTCTTGAAGTTGGCTTCTTGAATGTCCTGAAAAAGGGCGGGTTGAAGCAGAACAATGGGCTTCCAGATGAAACCAGGATGACGTTCTGCTCCGTTATATCTTGCACACAGGGTGCTGTGTCAACGCTAGTTTGGGAAAGCTTGGTGGCAGAATGGAGGAAGCAACGTCTTCAAGGAGGGGGTGGTGAGAAGAGGAGCAGACAAGAGGGAGCAGAGGCAAACTGAAGGTGCACTGAGATGCAAATAGTGTTGGGAAAAACAATGAATAAGAAACACTAGGAGGAAAGAAGGGCAATTGGAGGAGGAGGAGGAGGAGGAGGAGGAGGAGGAGGATCCTTCATTCTCTCTCTTCTCTACCCCTCCTGCCTCATTAAGAGTTATTGAACTTGGTCCCTGCAAAACAGAAACGCAGCCCTTTGAAGGATGAAGGAGCAATTGGCAAATGGGATTTAGAACCACGTCATGTTCTACACAGAGAAGACTTGGGCTACAGAGGCCTGCGTATTTTTGCCCAACCTCATGGAAGAATGTTATTCAGTGGTACTGGAAAAGGGCAGAACTTTTTAGAGAACTACCTCAAAAACCAAACCATGGGAAGAGATTTTTAGTACCTGATCCAAGCAGTTGAGTAAATCACAGAGGCAAGCCCACTGTAAGGCTGGGGTGGGATAGAAGGAGTGAAAGCAGGCCGTGAAGGTGTTGTGGCATTCCTGCAGGGCAGCTTCCAAGAGGCTCAGGGGCTGAGTGAGGTAGCCTTGAGGGTCGTTGTCCAGCTTTATCATGCAGTGATCGACCCCTTCTGACAAAATTTTTCTCAGCAGGGTTCTCGTCTTTCCAATGCAGTCTGCCAGCCTGCTGCTTTCTTCAACAACCGCTTTAGCGGTGGCTGCAAAGAGTGGTAACAAAACTGATACCAGGAATGCAGTCAAGACATTTAGTGATGATTCACAGAAAAAAAAGCATGATTTTGTCCAGATAATAAGGATATACCTGAAGGCCCACTAACTAAACTAAAGTAACAGTGAGCCTTTTGGGCCATGTACCCTTCTGTTTGGGCAGACCAAAGAGACGATTACCTTCTGTTAATCAAAGCTTTCCACTCTGCCCAAAAAAAGAAGCTATACATAATAAGACTATGCATTAAGTCAACTTCCAAGCTGGGTTCAACATCCTAGCTTTTTCCAAAGCAGGACAAAACAGGAAGCCACATTTATTTCGCAGATGATTTCCTGGTTTCTTTGCCCCTGCTACAAATGGAGAGGAGAAGAGACTGTACGCACAGCTTGAAGCCTCGTTCACCTCTTGGCTCACTGAGATGAAACAGAATAGCTCCACCATGAAATCAGTTTTACTGGAAAGAGGGCCCTATTTCATTAGGGAGCAAGTGCACTTGAAATAGTAAAACGAAGCATCGCACCTGAAACAGGGTAAATTTCACAGGTGTAGACACGCAGTAGCCTCAAGCAGCAAGTGCCGACGAATCGCAGCCTTTCTAAATCCAGAAGAGTGGCCGTGTACTGGAACCCCTTCAGTCCTCGAAGTTCTTCTACTCCTAAAACTAAGGTGGTCCAGCTCCAGTGAAGAATGCTCAGCAGCGACTCGAAGCACTCCTGCCCCAAGGCAATCATAAGGAAAGCAAACAGGGTTCAACAAGGAGTGTGCATTCAGCCACTGCTCTCAAACTGGGCAGAGGAGACCCTGAGCAGGGATGTACAGTAATGTTCCAGGGAATCACAGGGTTCTGCAGCAAAACCTTAAAAGGTGTTCACGCACAACTGCCATCCCTTTGCAATTCCTTTACCTTCTTTCCCCCTTCTCTCACTATAAACACCTGTTTAGGAGGGGAGGGTGGGACAGAAGAGCTGCACAATGCTTTGGAAATGCTAGAACGTGGCTCTCAGGAAGTCTCTTCCTTTTCTCCCTCTGAAAATATTTTTACTCTGGACTTCAGTAAAAACATAACAAATTCAAGAGTGCATTTAACCCGGCTATGAAGGAACAGTAGAACTGCAGATGGTACCTCCTCCTCCTCCTTCTCCAGACACAGAGATTTTCCTTGCTGAACTGCTAGAACTGTAGAAAATTAGATTGAGTGCAGAATTTAGCTTTCCAGAACTTTAGCTCTCATTTCTTTAAAAAAATGGGCTTGCCTAACCCTGAGGGTTACAAGGCTACCCTTGAATGAGGGAGAAATGCCCAGTTGTCTCAGAAGCTCACAGCGATGGAAGATGAGAAATAAGCAGTTGCTCTCTATTTTCATAATGGATCAATGCCACAGAACAATCTCACCGTAGAAAGTGTGCCCTAAGCTAACCTCTAGAAAACTCCTGTCTTCTAGATATTATGAGTAAAAGCAAATGCAACATTAAGGATAACAAGCTCCATGTTCACTTACTCTGTTTCTTCATCCACTGCAAGGATAAAATGCCATCTATATAAATAAGTTTACTTAAGAATGAATACACATTTCTGGTTTTAAAAAAGTCAAGTGTTCAATGTGCATATCCTGTTTTTTTTACTTTGTACAGTGGAAGATTTCAAATATGCAGTGAACTACTTTTTACCAGCCAACTTTTTAAATCTAATTAAAACACAGACAGACTTATACTCACCACGGAAACAGTTCTTGCAAATGATCGCTTTAAAATGTGCACTGGCTCACTGGTTTGCTGTTTGCCTTTAGATGCACTCCCATCACATGTTGGCAGCCTGGAAGGGAAGCAAAAGCAAGACATAACCTTTAGACATTCTGCAAGCAGGTTGGAGTGAAACAACCCTTGGGCTCCTTGCCGCTTCCTGCAGGACGTTGTTTCTGCTCCACGAGCTGCATTTATTGGAAGCACGAAGCACACAAGGATGTCTGACCAGCTGTTCTTTCTCAGAAGTACCTCAAAAGTTGTAAGAGGAAAATATATCTGTTCAAACAGCCCGATGGCCTTAAAAGGAAAGGGAGGGAGGAGGAGGAGGAGGAGGAGGAGGAGGAGGAGGAGGAGGAGGAGGAGGAGGAGGAGTTGTTGTTGTTGTTGTTGTTGTTGCTGCTGCTGCTGCTGCTGCTGCTGCTGCTGTTGTTGTTGCTGTTGTTGTAGCTGCCCTAATTTAGGGTCGACTATTAGCGGCCACAAAAGTAGACCTTCCCTGGAAGCTTAAAGGAATCTAAATATTCATAAATATAAAACAATATTGGCTAAATAATTCTTATATGTTCATTATGCGGAACAATTTATAGAGCTATAATACCCCAATTAAAATAAGAAACTGGGGTTATGAAAATGTACAACTAATTTTGTTGAATATTGCATTAAATCTCTGGTTCGTATGTCTGTTTAAAGAGAAAAAAAATATAGCATTACCTGTATAACAGTTGAGGGATCTGACCTGCATTAACGTCTGTACCATTATTTGATTTCTTTGAACTTTTAAACTGGAAGACAATCCTGCAAGAGGAAAAAAGGTGTCAAGGCCAGTGATGCTCCCTCTGTGTCAGAGGCGGCAAGGGGAAGGAAAAGGCTATTTATTTACCCATCGTCTGTAGTAATAGAGGCTTGTCCGTGGGAGCCACAGTCGCTGCTCGGGCCAGAAACCCGTGCCCAAGCTACATACCACCAACTGGCTTGCAGGAGAACAGGTTCATCAAACATCATGGCATACTTTTCCCTGAGAAAAGACCAAGGAAAATTCACCTCTGATAGCAAAGGGCTACAAGGCATCTATTTATTTTACCTTCACTTGACTATTGCTCTGTGCTGTAGGTTGGTTGGTTAGGTTCAAGGATTTAAAGATTTAAGGACTCTGGGCAGCTTATATTCCCCCCCCAAAAAACAAAAAAACCCAAGAGTAGATCAAAAGAAACCGTGTCTGTCTGGACAAGACAAACTCCATACATTACACAAAATATGCCTGACAAGGGCCCAACAGTTACCCTACCCCAGGGCCTGGGGGGATAGACAGGTTTTTAAGGATTTCTGGAACACCATTTTTTGACCTATGGGTATAATTTTAGGTGGTTTACAAAATACGCCAAAGCAGGGAACAGAAAAAATGGACTCAGTTTTATTCTAGAAATGAACTTAACAATCATTTATTTTTATAGCTTGTCTCCACACTTGGTTTATGGAGGAAGTATCTTTAGATGGCAGCTCCACCAGGAGCAGAAGAGAGGGAGGCAATGTTGCAAATTCCCTCCAAAAACCTTCTCCAGAGATCTGGGAGCCCCTGAGGAATTGAAGAGGGCAGAGGGAATGGCCTTGACGGACAGGAGGAAGAGCCCCTACAAAGGCAATGGTCAGATAAGAGAGGCTTGAGCTCAGGCCAAAGAAATAACTTGAGAAACCTCTCAGACAAGCCCTCCCTTGTTCACACAAAGATAAACTGAGGAGTGAGGGGAAGCACATTCAAACTTGCAAGGTTCTGTTTATATAGCTGTTATAATAGAAGTAGTCCTGGCCTACATGGCATTAGTTTCTAGTCTAGTCTACATTGTTGGGCTGACAGGAACAGAGAGGAAGGGACATCAACAAATACTGCCTTCTGTTTGTGGAAGGTTTCAATTTAGGAGCTTCAGGAGGAAGAAATGGTGGGCTGAAGATGTCTCCGTGAAAAGCGGAGCCAATGACTACAGTGAAGAATGAAGAGCTGGTGAGTAGACTGGCTCTTTGAAACCTCTCTGGACAAGGAGAGGATGGGAGATCACCACATGCACTCCAAAGAGTTGCTCCATTGAGGAGACTGCAATCAGCAGTCCTTGCTGGGTTTTGAGTACTAGGAGACGACAGAAATAGCCATCTTGTTCGCAACTGCAGTCTGCGCCTTTTGAAGGACACTAAATTCACAAACTTCCTTTTCTAATCACACTCAGAAATTGCTTAGCTACTTTTAAGCTGTTAGAGACTTTCATATTGACAAGTCTGAAAACACCATGTGAGTTTTCTTTCAATCCTTAATGAAAGAAAAATTTAATCATAAGTTTAAGCATTAAAAAAAAATTAAAATAAACAGCAAAAAGCTAAATAAGACTTTGATCATAGAAAGTTATAGATGGATTAAGGGTCCAGATACATTTGGAATAAGATTTTGGAATTAATTATAAAGAATCCTTCCTGTGGGAGATAGATTTGCTTGGATTTTTACAAGACAAAATGAAGATAAACAATTTAAAAAATTGGACATTAGAGGGAACTAAAGATTTTAATTAAAGGAGAAAAATACACAAGCCTGATTAACACCTAATTAACTGGGACATATAAAATGGTACAAAACATTTTAACCTTGAAAATACTGAAGGACACTTTTGAAAAATGGAATCAGAAGTTAGTATCAACAATTTCAATAGTGATGCTTGCTTCTATGGATAGACTGCATCCAAAAGATGTTATGGAAGAAATGGCTGATGAGGAACAAGACAGATATGACATTGAAAATGGCTCTACGAATGACAGGTTACAAGAATGATATGGAAAAGAATATCTCACTGGACATACAAAAGAAACCCGGTTGATGTTTTAAAAATCAAAATACAAATAATAAACCAAGAAAGTGACCTGCATAATTCTTTTATATTTTATTTACAAAAGAGGCTTGTTAAAGCTTTGAAGAATCTTGTGAGGATGGACAAAGAAGAAATGAAAAGAAATCAAATTCTATGGCATTATTTGAATGGACTAAAGATTAAGGCTGTTATAAGTAAAGGGAAGGTAAATAAAGTTGGTTTATTTGATCAAAGTTAAAATAAGGTAAGTCGTTATTTCTGGTAATCCTTAATGGACTTTCTGCTGACACTAGGAGTGAAAAGTTGATGCTTTATGGATTTGTCTATAGATAAAGAGACGAATAATATAGATAAGAGAATTTTGCTATTGTAATTAAAATCCTTAATAAAATTTTTATATAGATGGATGGATGGATGGATGGATGGATGGATGCTTGGTTTCAATTTAGCATCCAATCCTTACTTGGTTCAGAGTTTTAAAACATGTCAGTTTGATAATTTTCTTGAGAAGGTTTTTTATTTAAGGAACAAAAACATCATTGACTGTGTCTCTTCCAGCCCAATATTTTAAGTTTCTCAAATATAGGGAGACTACTAGAATAGACTTCTCATACTGTAATTGAATTAATTTTAATTAGATGTTCATAAAACAGTGATTAGTCTTATATCAAATGATAAGCATATAAAAGTAGTCACTCCAGAGCAATGCAAGGTTTCAGAATATTTGTTAATGGAGAGATATGGTTGGGCTAGTTCTCCTTGCTTATTGTCCTCCTTATTCTAAACTGGATGCATTCTAGATGCCCTTCCTTTTCAAACTGAGAATAATAACCTGGGTTAAGAGAAGTGATTAATTTTGGAAAATTCTACTCACCTTGCAGCACAATCATATGCTAGGACATCCGTTTCAGCCAGAAGGTCCCCATCGGTCTCATGGTCACCTCCATCTGGCCCCAATTCAAACAGCTAAAAAAGAGAAGCCTTCAAGAGTTTTACCTTCTGGATGGACTGGGATGTCGTTCTCTTCTTACCCTCCACCCCAGCCTCTCTCTTGGGCAAACTCTTGTGCAAAGTTCAGCAGGTGCCAAGAAAGCCACTTCAGAGAAACTGAGCAAGTGGTGGTGGGCTGGCATTTAAAGCCCCTGGTTACCACTTCAGCAGCCCAAGGCAGCCTCGGGCAGAAGATGGCTGGGAGGTAAGCCGAGGGGTCCCTTGCATCTTCTAAGCCTGAAACACATGCATGCCTTCTGAGAGTATGTTCCAACTTTGGAACAAAAGGTATCCATTCCGAAATTTCAAATCAAACAACCTGTTTGGCATGTTTGAGGTCAACATGCCCAATTCAGGGTTGCTAGAGTTTTAATCTGAGCTCAGGACAAATATTCTTGTGCAACTGTTCTCAGCAGGACCAACCCAAGTCCAGACACTCATTTTAGTACATAACAGAATGGAGAGGAGGTATAGCCGGAATATTTATTAAACAATACAGAATTCATAGTTTTGAGAATGTTAGATGAAATAAATGACAGAATATTCAGTTTATCTTCATCAATGCAATATCTTTCTGATGAAGATCAATACCCCAGCCTTGCCAAAACTCAGTCTGGTGATTTTAGAAATTAAAGAATGATTTAAATACCAATAAAAAATTGGTTGTTTATATGGGGGTTCAATTATATTTCTATATTACCTTTCCAATGAACAACGTGCCCCCAATTTTAGGTATGGGACACTACATGATGACATTAGGTCTGTTTTATAAGTATAGTAAGGACCACCTTTATGGTAACTTACAGTAGGGAATACATTTGAGGGAAGAGAGGGAGAAGAACATCTGAGAAAAATCAAAGGTGTACCTGCATGTTTCTTATTATTTTCACATGTATATATTTTTGCACCAAAGCAAGCTTCGTTCCATACTGATATTTCAAGCACTGCCTCTCCAGCTTGATCAAAGTCATGCCATGTTCCCAATTCCAATTTTAACGAAGCTCCTTTCCTTACCTTTATTTTAGCGGTGTACTCTCCCCTGCCCCCAAAGAGGCCAAGGCCACCCAGGAAGAGGTCAGTATCCGCACAAAAGCGAATGGCTTCCACGGAATGGGCTGAGTAACCCCACCCTCCTCCGTGACCTGAAAAAGCAGGAAAGCAGGTTGTTGCGCAACCGTCTGCAGGTGCTGAGGGCAAGGGCTGAGGGGAGAGGAACAGCAGCCAAGAAGGAGAGGGTTACTTTCAAATCTGTTGACAATACTATAGTCTTCCTTGGCATAGACTTTCATCACAGCGTGACTCTCCTCTTCTGTATTCATCACACCCATTTTTAAGTCCTGCATGGCAGCCAGCGTGTCAAGACAACCTTTAAAAATAAAAGAAAAAGACAAATACAGTTTGGAAAATTCACTGGTAACAACCAAATAATTTCTAAAGATGATCATATCCATTGAAATGGACCACTGTTAACAGGTTACAAATGATAATCATTTAAATGTGAGTTGGAGAGCATACTGGCATATGAGGTAATATATCTGGCTTTCTATCTACAGAACACCAAAGGAATATAGAACACTTTACAAATTATTTGTACTATATAACTGTACAGCTATAACTGTAGGATTAAAATTTCTCCAGATCAACATGCAGGCTGACTTCACTTGTCTTTAAAAGAGATAAATCGATTTATTTTTAAAAGATACACTGCTTAATATCTATCTGACAGCACAGCCCTTGAATGTTCCAAGCCTTCCACTATAATAGCATCAAGAAAAATAATATCAGCTACAGGTAGACTTCACTTACTGACTGCCTCATACAGCGACCATTCAAAGTTACAACGGTGCTGAAAAAAATAACTTTGCAACCAAGACGTGCATTTACAATCTTCACCGTGCCTCTCTCTCAGTCATATGTTTGCCATTGCAGTTAGTATGTGTTGTTCTGCGCATGACCTATTCCCCCCCCCCAACAGAGCAGAGAGATTGCTTAAACAAGCAATCTCTTTTGGCAATCTCTCCTGTGCCTGACCCATTCCCCCCCCCCCCCACAAACTGCAGAGCAGAGAGATTGGAAAGGAAGGGATTACAAGAGAGTAAGTAGGCACACAATGGGGCATACACATAGAAAAGAATGCATTAGTGTGCTACACAAACAGCAAGCACTAGCACATTCCTTTTGATGTGTATTTCCTATTGCATGCCTGCTTACTCTCTTGTAAACACTTCCTCTCCAATAAATGTAAATACAACTATCAGTCCTCTTTTTGCTAATTATCCCAGGGTGAGCATTCCAAAGGGCAGGGGAGTGGTGAAAAAGGATAGCTGAAGTAAAATCAGAAGCACAGTCATGGTCACGTGATTCTCCACTTAGCGACCGAGTTGCCAGTCCCAACTGTGGTTGCTAAATGAGGATTTATTCTTGAAGTTAATGAAGTTATTTTTGCAATAATGTATGCTATTTTGCTAGCTACTTGAGGTGGACCATTCATACCGAGCATGTGCAAAGCTGCGTGTGATCTTGTGGTAAGAGCTTTGGACCCTGTTGGAAGAGCCAGTTCTGGGCTGAGAATGCTGCAGCGGGACTGTGTGTCCGGGGCAGAAGGAAGTCTGGAATCAGCCACAACTGAGTTGTAACTCCACAATTCTCTTGTATTTGGTCGAAACCTGATCAAAATAATAAGTTTCAACTGTTCAAGACATTTCAAGCTGTTACCATTATTACTGTGGCCCAATCAACCCAAGCATTTATTTTCAGACTAGAGGTTGCAAACGTCATGCCCTCATCTTGTAATGACTGCAAGGGACAGGCTGGTGGGCCTTATTCCAGAAAATTACGGGAGGATGAAGAACGAAGAGAAGCATCTCATCTCTCTAACAACACAAATTCTACTGAAGCAGAAGCTACTCAAAATGTACAACATCAGGCAGGCGCCAAAGCTGAGGGGGCACCTATGTCACCCCTCCTTCCAAAACATTCTAAAAATGCAAATCTCCACATTGGCAGGAGTTGGCACCGTCAGTCAATGTAACCTTGAGCTGGCCCTGGCCCCAGGGGCAACCCATCTCCGTACAAAGGCTGCCATTTGAAGTGTGTGTATCAGAGAATAAACCCTACTGAACTCAAGCTCCTACTCAAACAGTGTAAACGGCAGCAGGCAGGACCCTGCCCTAAATGTGTGCATACTCTGGCTTTAGGGAGAGAATATTGCTACATTCTGGAGCAGAACTCTAGGAAATGAACTGGATGAGACAAACAGAATAGCTAAAATTCTAGATTCCCACGTGATTTTATTACAGATGCCACCTCTTCTGACCTAGACTACCTTCTCTTAACTTTCACATCATCTCAAACAGCAAACTTTCTACCCACAATTGCAATTCTGGCTTCATCTCCCCCAGATTTCCCCCCATTTTTTTCTATCTTTTCTCATTCTCAGTGCCTCTCCATGCCTTCTCCTTTATCACTTATCCTTTCTTGTTACACGTTATGAGCTCATCTGTCTTCACTTTTCTTTAAGCAAGTAACATTTCAAGGGACACACACGAGGAGCAAATATGTTTGCCCTCTCTCTCTAACAATGCTGGCTAAGAAATGCTGTTCAAAAGAAAGGCCGGATGCATCCACCCCTTTCCATATTCACTAAACTGGCTGTTGAAAAGTTATTCTCCTATTCCATAGTACGGTATTATGTTTCATTTCTACAACTACCAACACTTACCGCCAAATAACATCATAAACAGGATCTAGACATACGCCAAACCCCTGAAGGTCCTCCTGTTCAGAATCATTAAATGTTTTACAACTTCCATCAACTTTATTTATCAAAAGACACTTAAATGGAGGGGGCTCCGATATGGATGCAGGTATCAAGCCTAGGAAAAACATAAGCAAAAGTCAGATATTTGGCCATTATTCGGTCTGTTAAATGACAAAATCATATTAAGAATCATATTCACTGCATTTACCTAAGCTGAATTTAAGAAGATTCCCCCCAACCCAAAAATGATTAGAAGGAAAAAGGTTACACACACACACACACACACACACACATCCCTATATTCTCCTCTTGGTAACTCAGCCTGCCAATTTGCACGGAAATCAGAGGAGATTCCCACCCATGCCTCCACCGCCAATAACAGTGCCTATGTCTCACTTTCATTCTGGATGCATACACTGGCAGAGGCCACACTCCAACAAAGGGAAAGGCCAAACCCAAAAAATAAGTATTAATCTAATTAATTAGTACGGATTACTTTGTGTGTGTGTGTGTGTGTGTGTGTGCGTGTTCAACTGCCTGGACAAGTCCCTGCAATTTTCTTGGCATCATTTTTCAGAAGTGGCTTGTTCTTTCCTCCTTCCTGGGGCTGAGAGAGAGGGACCAGCTGGCTTTGTGCCCAAGGCAACACTAGAACTCAGGACCGCCTGATTTCTAGCCTGGTGCCTTAACCACTAGACGAAACTGGCTGTCCTGATTAAAATTAGTGCCTGTAAAAAGCAAGGCATCCCTCATAAAAATGAGCTAATGCCTCTCCTCTCCTCTCCTTCCCCTCCACACATACAGGGCAATCCTCTGTGATGGAGGCTCCCCACCTCCTGAAACCCTTGTTTTCCAGGAAAATCCATTTGCATGACGAGCCATGGCTGGAGACTCTCCCCTACAGACAACGTAGCAAGGGCAACCACAATGGCCTGACTGTGCCCCATAACGCCCAAAGGGAGAGCAACAGGAGATTCCTTTCTCTCACTGTCCCCCCCCCCCCAATTCATTTGTACATCCCACCCCTCCCGGCTCTCTTTCAGGGGCTGCTGCTACTGCTGCTTTACACGTTTTCACTGAATGTGAGGAATCCCTGACCCTCCCCCTGCCCCGCCCCCCAATTGACAAGTAATCCTTTTGAGAAAAAAAAAAAATCCCCTCCTTTTGGGTACATCCCTTGCTTTGAGGAAGTCAATGCATCAGCTAAGACAGCCACAACGGTTGATGAATGGTTCCCCTGAACTGAAGCTAAAAAGCCTCTTGCCTATGATATGCTGGCTGGCAAAAATCTCCGAGGTGGCAAGCACGTGAGAATTGATAAGAGCTTCGTCAATCCGAAGAAAAGTCTGGTCCCCGCTCGCTCCAACCCAGGTAGCCTTGCGTCCATACTTAGAGCCAACATTAGGCACTGCGGCGGGCTTTGCGTTCCAGTAAGGAATATCCAGGATAGGTCTACCAAGCTGCCCTTTCTGAAGGGGTAAATTAGAAACGGAAAAACAATTAAGCATTAAAGGAAACTCAAATAGCGAGTGAAGAATCATACGTTCTCAGCTGTGTCAGCAAATGTCTCATTAAAAACCTCCATCAGCCGTTTGTGGTTTAGTTTCTGCGGTCTGAATGTCAATGAACCACCTATGAGAAATAACCTGAGAGCCTATCAGTATTAATTATTGGTATTCAAATGTAACTAGCGTTTATATGAACCAATTGCTAAGGGTTAGGCCCAAGGCTGATAGGACTATCTTGAAATGAACCTGAATTTGATCGACAGTCGGCTGGGGACTTATTTCTAACTGAAAAATTTTGCCTTGAACACCTCCAGTTTTAACCATTGATAACATCCTTAAATTTAACACTGTCCCACCCCAACATCAACGAGTTTCTCAAGTGATGGAGAACATTCTGCATTAAACAAGGAAAGTCATTTTAAGGAAAAATGCTTACGGAAAAACTTCCAAAGGTAAAGACCTGTCCATCCATCAGCAGAACGGCTGTGTGGTTGCTGCCTGCGGTGACCTGGGTGCTGGGTCCTGGCAGGGCTTGCACTAGCGTGGGACATCCCCTAAGTCAGAAAAAAGCAACTGTGAGCTCATCCAAAAAGGTAAGTGGGACCAGGCCTGGTAAGTGCTGGGATAGGGAATGACTAGGAATATGAGGTTTCAAAAAGGGAAATGGATGGTCTGGAGGAAGGGAAGGAAGGACAAGCTGCCTCTGCTCTCTTGCCAAGAACGAATCCGTGGAATCACTTGGAGTCAGGTTGGTTCAAAGGAGCCTTCCCCTTTTTATGGATGGTTAAATCTGCTCAAGGGAACCTGGCTCTGAAACTAAAGGCATGTACAACTCCAAGATCAAATTGGTAGTAAGGCTCTGCTAGTACTTTCCTACCACATGTCTCAGGACTGCACAACTTAGTAGCTGAAATGCTACTCCAAATATTCCTTACATTTCTCAGTTATGAAGAATCTCCCCTTCCTGATTCTTTGCCTAATTTGCTATTCTATAACTATGGCCTGTCAAAACTTTTATTGATTTATCAAACTTATATGCACCAATTTCAATATGACTCCTATGGCAGATTTGAACTGTTAAAACACAGCACGTATATGTATGTGTGTGTGTGCCTGTACACGCATGCCTATACACACAATATAAATAAAAGAAAAAAATACCAACTTCAGTCTGTTTCATCCTATCCAGGCCCTCACAGCCTCCAGACCTTGGGGTAAGACTTCCACAGCATCACCAGTTTGGCCCAGGGCAGGAATGTAAAGCTGGATGTCATCAGCACCCTGGCGATACCAAACCCTGAACCAACAGATTACCTCCCCCAGCAGCTTCATGCGGATGTTAAATACAGGGAAGACAGGAACAAACCCTGTGGTACCCCACCTGTGAGTGGCCACCGGGCAGACCTCTCTTCTCCACAAGCCCCCAACTGAAACTGTCCACTAAGGGAGAAGCAGAGTGGTTGCAGAGCAGTGCCTTCAATCCTCGGCCCTCACAGGCGGTCAAGTAGGATGCCATGGCTGAGGTGGTGAACGCTGCTGAGAGGGCTGACAGGACTAGGAGAGGGGCACTAATCCACCATGTTTCCCAAACATGGCATGTACACCGCAGAACCGCAATGCCAGCTAGATGACTCTTAAGATGACCTGTGCACATAACCATTGCTACTACTTGCCAGTTCATTGACTAGTATCATTCACTTTACTATATCAACCCTTCACTATTTTAAAAAAAGAAGCAGGCATCTTTCAGTTTCTAAACTCCCCAAATACTGAAGGGCAGATCATATTACTGATTTGTTAATATCTCTATTATGTTATGTGAAATTCATTCACACAAAGTATCACATATTTTAAAAAATGGTATTGATCTCACTCCATTGCTTCTAGAAGCTTTGAAGAAAAGCTCGGTTATCTTTTAATTTTTAGGACCACAAGAAAATTATTCTGCAAATAAAACAAATCCATGCCCCCTTCCCTCGGTCAGAATTTTCAGACTTATACTGCAAGACCAAGACCGACGTACCTAGAATTAACATCTCCATGCCCCAGCTGCCCGTGCTGCCCGTATCCAAATGTGTAAACATCACCGTTCTCCATTAGAACAACTAGGGAACAAAATGGACAATTGATTAGTACCCTGGTTCCAAGGCTCGGCATCGCAAATTCCTCAGTGCATAGAGCTGTCTTGACAGATCTGGGGCACCTGACATGCAAGCACACTCAAGAGGAAGATAAAAACTTCTCCCAGGGGAACGGCCACCCAAGTCCTGGTCTGGATGAGCCATGCTGCTAAAGCCAGTGACTCTATGCGCACAGGCACACCCCAGTATGCAAGGAACCCTTTTACACACATACAGACACAAACACATGCACTCTCCTCTCAGAGCAAGGGTGCCATCCCCACAAGGATTCAAAATCTTCTCTGACAAAGTACAGAAAAAATAAAGCTCGGGGGGGGAGAAGAGAGAGAGGGAGGGAGGGAGGGAGGGAGGGAGGGTGGGAGGGATGACAGAAAGGCTGTACCCGAGTGATGAAATCCACAACTAATTTGTACAGCTCGAAGATCACAGTCGAAGTGGACAGTCCCCGGAGGATAGGTGGTTATTTTGCTGGCATCTTTCTCACTCCTATCTCCACTTCCATCTACAAATTTAAGATACAAGGATATCCCATTCTGTCTCTCAATTAGCTTCACACTAAGTAGCATCAAATCGCAGAGTAAAAAGAGGCAAATAATAGTATCACAACTAGTAGAATTTTGCAATGAAATACTCGGATATATTGTCAGGTTCAGCCCAAAGAACTCCAAGAGACAATGCAAATACAGTTCTGCTGGGTTTATTAGCTACAACCTCCAGACAGAAAATCTCCCCAGACTGAACCCTAGTTCCCAAGCCAGCCAGCCACAACACCGTGAATTCCTTAGGGAGGTGCCAGCCTCATCTTCTTGAACTTCCCACACTCCTGCTGGGGACTAAGAACACGCTTATCTCCCTGAGCCTGGCCTTCATAAGTCTATTCCATCACATATATTCATTGTTAAACCTGAAAATTAACTGTATCTCAGATTGGTCAGATTTCAATGACAAACCAGAAATCTGGATATGATTTTTATATGTTAACATGGAACTTTTCCACCATCCATTCAAAGAAATTAAAAACTTAAAACTGTTATATAGCCATAATTTATTTTTAAAAATAGGTTATTTATATGTTGATTATGTATATGTATACAATTCTAGATGCAAACAAATAATAGAAGCTCCTGGTTTCTCTTCAAGTAAATAGTATTCAAGTTATATGTCATGACAAAATCACACAGATCACCATATTGTTTAACATGCTGTTTTAACCAAACAGTAAAGACATTTGTCAGGGTAAAAATTTAATATGAATATTAGAATGAAAAAAATAATCTGAGTATACTACAAAGTGGACTGAGGATCATTACAAATAATTGTGAAAAACCACCATTTATTTTTCAGACCATGTTATTTTTGCATTTCATATTTTGATTTCTTTCTATTTTTCTTAAAAAGGATGTATCAGAACAAGTAAAAAATGAAAATGAAGAAATAAGATATATAACTCCACAAAACATCACAATATTATCTCAAAGGATACATAGGTGGGTTAAAACCTGAGTATTATTGAAACAAAACATCCTGGGAAAGTCAATGGATCTGGCTTCAGATATAACCCTAAACAATATTCCATTATCATCTCTGCGACAAATTTCATCAAAGTATTCTTTCCATTCTTTGCCATTAAGCTCCTCACAGAACATACACAAAATTTAATAACATGTTCTAACGTTTAAAAAAAAAAAAAGGCGAAGATTTGCATATCTTCTCATTTATAGCGTTTCTTACTCACTTATTGGAATGTCTAGGATATTGGGTAACATGGAATACGTCTTTCCATTTCTCAGAATACAAGGAAGTTTTCTGTTCTGGCAGGCATTCTCAGCGGGTTTCCCTCCCAGCTGCTGCACTAGTAACTACAATGTATAATAAATTAGCTTTCAGCTTATTGTTCTGGTTACACTTAAGGCAAAATGGGTCCCGAGTGACTGGAATTTTCCTTATGGTTTGCAGGGAAACCTGCCCTGATTACAGGTAGAACCAAGGCTGGCTACATCAATGCAGGTCCCGAGGGTGGCAGGAAACCCAGTGACCCTGAATGTTGCTGAGCCCCTTCCTGCCCACGTGCAATGAGCCCGTGCTGTGCTGCAGTTTGTCCATCTTCAACAGGCAACATCTGAAGAGCAATGATTGGGGGTTCTGTCGGCTGAAATCCCAGCCCCACTCAACCCTCCCCTGCATGAAAAACTGCTCATATTGATGTGCACAATGCTCTGGTTACTCTGTGCACTGTATTTTTCTTTCTTTTTTCTTTCCCATTGTACCATCAACTGAACTTTTTAAAAATAATTCCTTGCAACAGGGTTGACAAGTCAATGGATCAACCACTACGCGGCAATAAAGAGAAGGTTTTATATGTCTTGGGTGTCCTCTAGCCATTGTCCAGATTTGTGCAGTTGAGAGGCAGAAGCTGGATAAGTGACCTTGAAAAACTAGAGTTTGTTGGGGGTACCAATATGGGAGCTCTGCACTCCCCTAAAAACAAGAGGAGAGGGAGTGAGGAACCAGGGCTTCCCTAGGAGCAGCTGCCACTGGGCAGGGATCTCTCCACTGCCCCACTCCCAGGCTACAGCCTATTATAACCAGTAAGCTGGATTGGCTAGTCAATTTCAGGACTTCATGCTTTCTCAGTCAATGGTAGACTAACCCATTTCAGTAAGGTGAAAAAATGCTCCAACCCTCACCCGATCCTCTGCAGCCCAAGCATCACTGCAGAACAGCCTTCTAGTCCAGGGGCTAGATGGAAGGGGGCAGCCCCCCAGCAAACTTGCTAGATCACTGGGGCCAAGCAAATTACTGCCACCAATCACATCACCTTGAACCACCACTGCCACCACCACCACCATCTGCTTCTTTCTCCTCCTCTTCAGGCACCAAAGGGTACCTGGCTGGGAGTTCTTGAGACAGACCTAGAGCCAACCCAGTAGTTCCAGAATGAGCACCTACAGCTCTTTTGGAGCTGCCTCAGCTGTGTGCTGATGAGATACAGGCCCTGGCATGAGGACAAGTCCCTGCAAATGGTTTGTGGAGCATCTTTAAACCAGGGCTAGGAGGCTCTGTGGATGTGGTCTTGATGGGGCTGCAGTACCCCCGGCAGGCCTTGTGAATAATTTGGGAATCTTCATGGACAGGTGGCTCTTGCATGATTACAAGTGGCAGCTATGGCCAAGATAGCATTTGCACAGAGACATCTGGTGCACCAGTTACACACATTTCTGGATCGGGATGCTCTTCTTACAATAACACAGTCATATCTTGTTTGGACTACAGGTGGTCCTCACTTAACAATCACTTGTTCAGCAACTGTTCGAACTTACAATGACACTGAATGAGTGGTACGTATAACCGGTCCTCATACTTACGATGCCACAGTGATTGCCATTCGTGACCTTCTTTGCTGGCTTCCTACAAGCAAAGTCAATGGGGAAGCCGGCAAGAAGTTGCGAATGGCGACCATGTGATATCCGCTTAACAATGTTGCGGAATTAGCTTTGTGACGGCAACCAAAAGTGCTGGGATTTCCATCGCTGAGCGGCAATGTCATGTGACATCGCGCTTTACGACCGAGTCACTTAGCTATGGAAATTTCAGTCCCAATCACCATTGTTAAGTGAGGACTACCTGTAATGCAATGTGTTCTAAACAAACTGTCCTGAAAGACTACTTTGTAAGCTGTACCAGTTTCTGGTTGGCTTCCAGATGCAATTTATGATGCTGATTGTCACTATAAAGACTTTAATGGCTTGAGGACTGGATGCTTCTGAAACTATCTTTCTCTAATTTTTTCTGCCCATCTGGGCAGAAGTGCAGGATTGGAATGCTCTCGGTCCCAAGAGCAAAGCAATGCCATTTTGTGGGACTCTGGGGATTAGACTTTCTGGGGTTGCCCCTGCCTTTCTCCCAAAGTGTGCACAGCCCCAACTTTGTTGCTCTTCAGGAAAGTCTTGAAGACCTCCGTTTTTCAATAGAATGTGGGATAAAGTGATCTGTGACCTTGCTTATGTTATGTATTGTGGCTTCCCTGACACGGGTAATTATAATTTGTTTATTACTGGGTAGGTTTACATCAGTTTCAAAGTATTTCTTACTTCTGTATGCCACCTAGAGTTGCTATGGTGATTGAGGTGGCAATAAATTAAGCAAATAGATAAATAAATAATAAGGTGGATTACTTCTTGAAATCTTCCCCAAGTTCCCTATTACTCTTGGAACTTTAATATATTCAGTTCAGTGACAGAAAGATAAATACCCCATAGATTATTGTTTCTTATCTTACTATTCTGTACAGGTAGTCCTTGCTTACCAACCATTTGTTTAGCAACCAAAGGTATAACGGTGCTGAAAAAATAACTTTACAGCCCATTTACGACCTTTGCAGCGTTCCTCAATCATGAGATCGTCATTACAGTCAGTATGTGTTGTCCTGCGCCTGACTTGTGGTTTTTCCGTTTTTCCCCCCTTGCAGAGCAGACTGATTGAAAAGAAAAGGATTGCAAGAAAGTAAACTGTTTGTTCTTTCCACATCAAAAGCAATGAGATTGCACTGGCAGCCTGGGACTGGGAGTGGTTAGGAGGCAAACAAAAGCTGAAGGTGTGAAACTGACTAGTCTTGTCTCTGGAAAGCACATCACAGTCAAGTGATCTCCCACTTAGCAACCACTTTGCTTAGCAGCTGAGTTACCAGTCCCAATTAGGGTTGTTAAGCGAGGACTACCTGTATACCATTAGCCTCAAATATTATTTACTAGATTGCACGCATTTGTTATTACAGATTGTGGACTTTCTGAATACATACATCTTAAACTTGTAATGTTACGGCCCCAACAAAATTGGTGCTGTGGAAGGTCCAGATTGTAATGGTTGTCTATATAAACACCCAATAGGATCAAATAAAGGTAAAATAGCATGAAGTGAGAATTTGAGGCAATTAACTTTTCAGAAAAATGAAATGAATTACGGTTTGTTCTTTGCATTGTAGATTACCTCACAATTGGACAAATCTAATTTTACAAGTCAAAATTAATCCTTCTTAGCCTACCCCAATATAAAGAGGAAGATACTCAAGAGCAACATATTGGAGCACATAACAATAGGCAAGGATGGAGAAGAACTGGCTCAAAGGTTATCTGCAGCCATGTCATTCCACGGATGGCCACCGAGCTAGATCTCCTGAGTACCACCCTCACAGAGTTCTTCTCAAGATAGAACTTAACTTACGCTTCACAAGGGCCTAAACAGAAGTATATACATTTTTTTAAAAGTGTAACCATTGCAAAAAAAATTCTTGTTTCCAGCCCCAAAGTGTCATGCTAATTTGCTGTCAGAAAAATTCTCTTCTAAACCTCTTGCTCTAGCCATGTATTCCTGTGCTTTAACTAAAGTTATTTAATAACTTTTCTAGCTAGGAAACATAAGAACTCTTATGATTCTTTGGCATAACTAAATTTGACTCTTGCATCTGTAACCAACATGTTAGTTGCATTTAGGAAGCTGAAAACACAACATCTTGGAATGACTGTTGCCAAGCAATACAGCTCTGTAAACGCCGGGTTAGGCGACTTGCTGTCCCATGGGCTCCTTCCTCCTTCATTACTAGCCAGGCTGAATGGGTGTGATAAAGAACGCATGCCAACAACGTTGGAATGGCCCAGGTTGCCCAACAGAGGGTAGTCACATTGCTTTTAAAAATGTTCTGATTCCACCTCTGATTGGAACTGAGGGAAACAATTTAATATTTTAATGCTACTTTCATGTGCAATTCCTTACAACATCCTTCTGAAATACATTTTAAACCTATATTTCATTGTGAAGCAAAGCAAGATTTTCTTAAATAAACTGCAAGCATCAAAGCAGAAGTCTGGTGTGCCAATTTCTTCACTTCTTCCCAACTAAAGAAGGTCCAAACCATGGGTCTAGCTAGCTCATTACTATCTGTGCTGACTGCACCATTTCCTCATACTCCAGGTGAAGAGAATGCCTGATTTATAAAATGTAGCATGCAAGACGATTAAAAGGAACTGCCTCTTGTATCATAACTGGCTAATAACTAATACCTGTTGTGTTACAACCTCTTTTACTAAAGCATGGTTTTATGTTTGAATTTATAATTGCCCTGTTGGCATGGTGAAGAGAACTGTATACTCTGCATTTCAGAAGCCAGTTAGCAAATGTTCTAGTTTCCAACTGCTATCATCAGCTTGGCCAATAGCTACTACGAATCCCGTAATTTCTTTAAGTCCCGTAATTTCTTTAAGTCCACAACTGGAAGATCTATTCTGCAGACTCTATCACTCTTCCTAACCCTTCTTTCACCCTGGAATAATAAGCAGCCCATTGACTACAAGGGAAAGGCTAGCCTGACTCATGTTTCAGTTTAATGGGATTCTCAAGACAGAAACTGAAAAACTTTATTGAGGTCATTAACCAGCACAAAGGAAGTTGATATGCAAATATCCAAAGCTGACTTGGCAATATCAGAATAGTTAGGAGAAACACATACAAAGAATTTTGATTAAAAACAATATTAAAAACAGAGAACACTAAGATACTTGCTCAGGCTACACATGTGCGAGAAAAGAGAAAAGGGATTAAGGTTAGCAAGTGCTGCAGCTGGCCATAAGTGTGAACCACTTGCCAAGCACCCAGATCGCAATCACATGACCACAAGGGTGCTGGGATGGCCAGAACTCTGAGGACCGGTCATAACCACCATTCATCCAGCACTGTCGTAACTATGAATGGTTGCTGAACGAATGGTTGTAGGTCAAGGACTACCTGTATGTTACGTTTGTTCTGATGCTCACGAGGCAACACCCTACCAGCCAGCATACCCCAGGTAGACTACCCAACTCAAATTCCTCTTTTTTTCCTTCTTTTTTCTGCTGCTTATCTCAAATTTCTATTTAACCCTGAAACTCAGATTCTGGAAATTTCCAAAATTCTGAGCAGGAATGATAAAACTATGAAACAATCAAGAGTTGCTGTACTTCAATTAGTTTCACTGGGAAGATTGTACACTATAAAAAGAGAGGAAAATACCAATATTCTAGAGTTAGACAGTGAGATCAGGGATTCTTTGTGTCTTCGGTTATTGATCACCCATCAACACACTAGCACTGTTTAAATGCTTGGAGCCCTTAAAGATGAGTGGTAATGTATCAACAAGACAGGGCTAGTCAGGAAAAAACATGCACTTGCGGATCTGCTATTGGAAGTTTTAATGTCATTCCTTTCCTCAAAATGATTCCCTTCCTAAATTGCAAGAGTCACAACCTCAACAAAAAGAAGTGTGTATCTAGAGTAATGGAGTAAGAGACCTAACTCGCATTTCACCATTTTCAGTAACAATCCTTACATGGTAGAAATATAAGGAAGCAAACATTAAGTGCGTGTTATGTCAGATCTGTAGAACACGCACTAAAGAATATTCTTCTATCAATACAAAATCCTCAAAGCAGGTTCTTCTCTTCCAGTTCTTTAAACTGACTCAAAGTATTATTGAACATCATCCATTTTGCTATCTGAACAGGTTACTCATTTTATTTCTCAAACAAGTTAGTTGCCATAATAGTTGACACCTTTTAAGACTTTACATAATAAAAACAAAATGTAAAATTCATATAAATCAATTCTGAGCTTTCTGTGTGTCAGTACTCTTCTTGTGCCTCTGGGTTGGTGGGATGCAAGCAACACTATACTGGCTTGCAAAACAGTTTATAGAATAGGGTAACACTGGTATCACTGGGCACTGCACTTATGGCATAATGGCCGAAATGTGCGAAACCTAGCTGCCATGCCTCATCTGGCACAAGTGTGCCTAAGATCAGGAACCTAGTCTAGCTCCTTCTGCATTACTAGGAAGCATTATGTGAATGTTTTGACTGACCGAAGCTGTGATGGGCAACCAGAGGTCAGTATCTATGGATACGTGGAAGATTAGGAGGAAATAGTAATATGTATGAATTAATGAAGAAATTAAAAAAGGTACACTGGATACCTGGGAAACTAAGAGAAAAGGGAAGGATATTCTGTAGTAGATCTGCATGCAGGTGGTCTGCTCTTGTGAAGTACAGCAGAGAAGGGAAGGTGTGGTTTAATTATGAATGAAAGAACTAAAATGTAGGGCGTCCTCTAGGTTGCTTTGGGTATGTGTGAAAGAAGAATCTGCAGGTTGGTGATAGCTTTGGGTTTCCCTCCTGTGGAGGAAATTCTGCCATCTACTGAATGAATGCCATCCAGGGGAAAGCAATCATGGCTAGGAGACATAAACAAATGGGTGGGAGCAAGGGAAGAGAGTATAGAAAACTAATGTGGGGGCCATGTATGAAGGAGGAGATGGGTGCGGAGGACAGTTTGAAAGGCTAGGAAAGGACGGAGAGGAGCAGCAAATGGGATTGGTATGTGGTAGGTTTAGCTGTGTTTCCTTTCTTTTTCCTTTTCTCATGCCTTAAATTTCTTTGGCTCCTGTTTCACTCTCCTTTTCTGTGCTCTACCTAATGCTGCTTAATCCAAAAAGGATTGGTTTGTCCGTAGATATGGGTAGGTAAGTATAAACATTCATTCAAAAGCAGCACAAGACATTAATTAAGCAGTAGTCATGGGGGTTCAAGAGCTACTCTTTCTGCTCAGTCATCCTCTGGCCTGCATCTCAGGAATGGGCTTAATGGAAGGAGGGTTTCCGAGGAGACCCTCTCTTCAGCATTTTCAGAATTGGAACCAGGGTAGTACTGCACAGGCTTCTTGAGAGCAACCATACTGAGAACTTCTTCCACACAACTTAATTCTGCTGCTCAGAATAAGATCTTGGAAGCCAATGGCCTAAATTGGCTGAGTCATGAGAACAAAACTCTTTAAATTCTCCTTTCTTGTGTGACCTAAACATCATCACCTAATTTTCTTTATGAATTTACAAGTGAAACTCGAAAAATTAGAATATCGTGCAAATGTTCATTTATGTCAGTATGGCAACTCAAAAGGTGAAACCAATATATGAGATAGACGCATTACATGCAAAGCGAGATATGTCAAGCCTTACTTTGGTATAATTGTGATGATGATGGCGTACGGCTTATGAAAACCCCAAATTCACAATCTCAGAAAATTAGAATAGTCTGAAAAGGTTCAATATTCTAGGCTCAAAGTGTCCCCCTCTAATCAGCTAATGAATCCATAACACCTGCAAAGGGTTCCTGAGCCTTTAAATGGTCTCTCAGGCTGGTTCAGTAGGAATCACAAGCATGGGAAAGACTGCTGACCTGACAGTTGTGCAGAAAACCATCATTGACACCCTCCATAAGGAGGGAAAGCCCCAAAAGGTAATTGCAAAAGAAGTGGGATGTTCCCAAAGTGCTGTATCAAAGCACATCAATAGAAGGTTATGTGGAAGGGAAAAGCGTGGTAGAAAAAGGTGCACAAGCAGCAGGGATGACCGCAGCCTGGAGAGGATTGTCAGGAAAAGGCCATTCCAAAGTGTTGGGGACTTTCACAAGGAGTGGACTGAGGCTGGAGTTAGTGCATCAAGAGCCACCACACACAGACGGATCCTGCACATGGGCTTCAAATGTCGTATTCCTCTTGTCAAGCCGCTCCTGAACAACAAACAACGTCAGAAGCGTCTTACCTGGGCTACAGAAAAAAAGAACTGGTCTGTTGCCCAGTGGTCCAAAGTCCTCTTTTCTGATGAGAGCAACTTTTGCATCTCATTTGGGAACCAAGGACACAGAGTCTGGAGGAAGAATGGAGAGGCACACAATGCACGATGCTTGAAGTCCAGTGTGAAGTTTCCACAGTCTGTGTTGATTTGGGGAGCCATGTCATCTGCTGGTGTTGGTCCCCTGTGCTTCATTAAGTCCAGGGTCAACGCAGCCATCTACCAGGAGATTTTGGAGCACTTCATGCTTCCTTCCGCAGACGAGCTTCATGGGGATGCTGACTTCATTTTCCAGCAGGACTTGGCACCTGCCCACACTGCCAAAAGTACCAAAACCTGGTTCAATGACCATGGGTTTACTGTGCTTGATTGGCCAGCAAACTCGCCTGACCTGAACCCCATAAAGAACCTATGGGGCATTGCCAAGAGAAAGATGAGGGACATGAGACCGAACAATGCAGCGGAGCTGAAGGCCGCTATTGAAGCATCCTGGTCTTCCATAACACCTCAGCAGTGCCACAGGTTGATAGCATCCATGCCACGCCACATTGCAGCAGTCATTGCTGCAAAAGGGGCCCAAACCAAGTACTGAGTACATATGCATGCTTATACTTTGCAGAGGTCCGATATTGTTCTATTTCCAATCCTTGTGTTATTGATGTCATGTAATATTCTAATTTTCTGAGATTGTGAATTTGGGGTTTTCATAAGCCGTACGCCATCATCATCACAATTATACCAAAGTAAGGCTTGACATATCTCGCTTTGCATGTAATGCGTCTATCTCATATATTGGTTTCACCTTTTGAGTTGCCATACTGACATAAATGAACATTTGCATGATATTCTAATTTTTCGAGTTTCACCTGTAACTCTTCAGTTTGTTTTCAAATTCACCATGCCCCCTAAGAACTATAAGTGCTTAATACACTCTTGAATGAGTCACAATAGAATTTAAATTAAAATGCACATATCATGTTCTTTATAGAGAACTCTACCACTGAAGAAAATATATTCCAAAAAATAACTTCCTGTACTATTTCCTTTTTGTTCTCACAAGCACAGAAAAATGTTTAAGAAAAGTACACTTCAAATTCCTCCATTAGGCCAAGAAACTTGATTTTTTTGAACTAAAATATTTGTGCTGATGGAAAAAAGCAAGTCTCCCCAGGCTGCCTTCTTCAGAGAAACCCACAAAGCAGAAGAGAAATGCAAAGGTCCTCCTAAGCTGGTTTTCAGCACTGATAAGCTGGCAGGGTTTACTCGTCTAATCAGCGGGGAGGGGGAGGGAAACAACCCTGATGTCTAACCTCTCCCTTCCTCCAGTCTGTGCCTTCTATTCACACGCTGCCTCTTTTCTTCTTGTCTTAACTGGAGATGTTCTTCAAGGTTAACTCCGGGCACGGGGACAGCTGCATCAAAAACAGGAAAAATGGTCACCGTTCATACCGCATACTGCTACAGCCCTCCGCTATTCTCACACAGGGATCCCTCAGTTGCAAGCAGAGTCCCTTCCGATTAAAGTGGTGGGCTACGGCGTAGGTCTGAAGCGGTTGGGATGCTTCCCTTTCCTGAGTTCCACGTCATGCTAATCTGCAAGGACCCTACTCTTTGGAAAGGGACTTGGCAGCTGGCCAAGGAGAGAAGGAAGGAGGTAAGGAAGCCTTGTTCTGTTAATAAACAAGAGGGCCAAGAGAAAGCATGGAAACAACAAGAATGTGAGGATGTCAAATTTGCTACAAAGATGGGTGACCAAATCTCGCTTAGGCAGGTACTTCTCCCTGCCACACAGGGAGACCATCACAATCCCTTTAAACACAACTCCAAAACTAGTCTGGGGCCACTCTATTTCCAGCAAATTTCTAAAACAGGAGAGCAAAAATAACTTGTATGAGATTAAATGGAGCACTGAAGTACACAGAGCAAAGTAAATACATTACAAAATGTTAATTCTAATAGGGGTGTATTTTAATGAAGGAATTAATTCTTTATAGTAAAAATTTTAAATGATTATGACTTGAAGAAAAGAAGTATTTTAGACATTTAGAATAACACACTGTAGAGGGAATCCATCCATCCGCCTCTTCACTCTTAACCTTCCTCCAATGGAAAGTGCTCCAAAGCCACCAGCTGCACAGGCATTTCAGAGTAGGTTGTAGGGCAATCTGCCTCCTAGAGGCATTTTACTCTTACCCCATACTGCACTTTGTTTGGAGGGGGGGAAAGCACCACTGAAATTCAGCCATTTTATAGTCAAATCTGATGGCAGAGTTTTGGGGCGCCAGTGCACTGATTAGTTTGGGCTTCCCATTTTGTTTCTTCCCCTGGTGCCTTACTAAGAGCAAAATGAAGATTATCAAACAGGTAACCTATGAGAAGCCAATGTATTCCAGAGAACTTTTATGACAGACTGAATTTTTGGAGTATTACATTTTTATATTTTACTGGGGAGACCCCCCCCCCAAAAGCCCAAAAGTAGTATCTTATTCCAAGCTAACCCTTGAGACCCCCGACACTGACTGCTGAGGTAAAATGGTGTAGGATGGCAAGATTTCATTTTCCCTGAGGAAAACCTTCTTTCAACAACCAGAGCTTCCAGTCGAAGTCGCCCACTGGAAGGTTTTTAAAAAGCACCCTGGCTTACCCAGCAGAAGGTCCAGGGGTATCATCTCTTTGACAGCGTCGAGGATCCCCCTCTGCCGGGCCTCCTGCCCATCCAGCTCTCTGGCGCAGGCTTTGCAGCAGCCACATACAGCACAGCCAGACTCCCCAGAGCCACAGCCACAGATCCTGCAGGAAGCAAAATGACTCGTTTCTATTTTGAGGCGCGCAGAGGCCGTGTGCTGCACTGGGCACCACCGGAGCTCAAAGCGAAGAGGAAAGCAGCAGCTTGGGGGGCCTCTGGGAAGGACCCAAGCTCCATCGGGCATCCATTCGGACAACTGCCTCTCCCCAGCCAGACAATCTCCCATGAATTGCCCAGTCCAGAACCATCACCAGCACAAAAAACCAGCATCTCTTCTTCCAAGACACTGAAGCCCTCCAAGGCCAGCAAGCTCAGGAAACAAGAACCACGAGGATGTCTGAAATGAACTCGATTGTGTAACAGGACCCCCGAAAGCCTGCTGAGGGAACGCGTACCCAGCATAATTCAGGCAGGCTTTCCCCCTCCCTTGGGCAATAGCATCTGTTCTGTAGTGGTCCAACTCTCATCCGCCGCACCCCAGGGTCAGTTAGACCTTCTCTCGCCAAGGCAGAGCGCACAGCAGAGGATAGCCTGAGGACCCTCTCCCCTTTCAGCATGGTTTTTCACATGCCCCAGGACATCCCGGAAGTCCTATTTCATGTCCCTGGATGCCCGGTTGATCTCTCTTTCTTCCTGAACGGACCCGCAAACCACTGAACTGAACACTGATGCTGCACTTGAGTCCAAGTATGTATTTCTTACTTAGGTTCCCGGCACAGCTTACAAGTCGGCCACTTGGAACTTTAATGGTTGCTTGAATTAATTACATCCTAATCTAAAAATATCCATCCCCCACTTAGTTGAAGCAGGGTCCATAAAGCTGCTGGGTGCATCTTTGGGAAATACCCCCAACCTTGCCTGATCCATCTGCACATGACAGTTTGCCCAGGTAAACTTCCATCTCTATTATAAAAATGAAAGTTTAACTTTCATAAGTTAGCTCCTCCAAAGTCTGAAACTATTTTGCAGATATCTGTTCCAAACATTTGTTCAAGGGACTGACGAGTAACTCGAGTAGCAAAAAAGGGGGTGGCGAGAGAGGAGGAGCCCCCCGTTCCCAGCTGTATGAGCCCTTCAGCTGCCTGGCCGACGCCTCCACTTACCCTCCCGGCACCCTGTCCGGCCGCCCGCTGCTCACACAGCTGGCCCCGTAGCCCGTGCAGTCTCCGCAAACGGTGCACACCATGCACTGCTCCAGCTTCCACTTGTGCATTCCTGGCAGGCACATCATGGACTTCTCATCTTTTTCGTCCAGCTCCTCTTCTAAATCTTCATCCATGGCTGTGGCCATGTTCTCAACTCCAAAACCTCCCCAAGAGAAAACAGTCTTAACTAGATTTCATCCATCAAGACCCTCGTGCAGAAACAGCGTATTTTACATTGGCATATGTTGCAGATCATTTACGCTCACATTTCTAGGAAAAGATCAAATGTGGTGATACCTTCCTCCCTGCCCCCCAAAGCCTCAGCATCTGAGATTTCATTTTCAACCAAAGCAGTCTCCTTTTATGTAAAAACTTGGGAAATATGGCTTATTCTACCAATTTGCTGTATTAAACCTCGATCACCCTGAGTTGGGACAAATATAGCTTAACTAATTCATACATGCCTAACCCAAGGTCATAATATGACTTATCCTGGATTTAGCAAGGCCACGCAAGGTGATTTGCACATCACACTAAGCCAGAAATTAGGCACTGCAGCTTCAGGAAGGGCCCTACGTTACATTCTCAGAGGCATTCCTAAGTGTGAGCGTGTTACAGGAAAGGAAATAAATCCATTAACTAGCAGTCTATTAAAAAGTGAAATCAAAGCAATGCTAAACAACATGAACACCGTCCTTAACAACAATGAATGCCATAAGACAGAAAAGAGGAGAAATGAAGGCACCACTGACCTTTCCCCCCATGGCTCATGGACCCAGTGTCTCGTCCACACTGCCCTTTGTTATTCACCCCAAAGGTCCAAACCTCTCCATTCTTCATTAACACACAAGTGTGAGCTTTGCCCATGGCTACTTGTGTTGCAAAGTGGCCTTTCAAGTCAGTTATTAAGCCTATAAAATGAACACATATTGGAATGGTGAAAAACTTTTTTCCTAATTTTACAGAGTCCACATATAGCTATGAAGTTTATTAACATCTCAGATTGGAGGAAGAAAGATGACAGGCTTTAATATTAAAAGCTACATTAAGTTTTGCAACATTTTACAGGTAGTCCTCGCTTAACGACCACAATAGGGACCAGAAAATTTGTTGTTAAGTGGGGAGGTTGTTAAGCAAGTTGTGCTCAATTTTACAACCTTCTTTGCAGCACTCATTAAGTGAATAACCATGGCCGTTAAGTGAATCACGCAATCTTTAAGCAAATCACACGGTTCCCCACTGTTTTTGCTTGCTGGAAAGGTCACAGATGGTGATCACATGACCCCAGGACACTGCAACTGTTGTAAGTGCAAGCTGGTTGCCAAGTGTCCAGATCACAATCATGTAACCACGGGGGTACTGCGACAGTTGTAAATGCAAGGAACGGTTGTAAGTCCCTTTGTTCAGCACCGCTGTAACTTCGGTCGCTAAACAAATGGTGGTTAAGTGAGGACTACCTGTAACTGTGATAGTTTTGGATTATTTTAACAGAATAACTATCTGTAAGTATTTGGAACTGTTACTAAAGCAAGCAAAAAGCAATAGTACAAATGCTTACACGGTATTGAGTAAAATGTAACTGCATCCAGTATGACCACCTCATTCCCGCCTTCTGAAAGTTAGCTTCGCTAGCCAATGTCACGGATTGCAAAATTTCTTTTTGCCAAGTCAGCCATACTACTTGCTTTAAAACAGCTAAAATTTCAACTTACTTGTACTATCAGAGTAAATAGCATCTTTCCCAAACATGTACAGTTCTCCATCTTTTGAAATGACTGAACTACTTCCATTATTGCACGCAGTATACACTACAATTTTTCCTTCCATTTTGATGATTTTTTTTGGCTTATAAGGTTTAGATTGCCGCCTGCTTTTGGCTTAAAAAGAAAAGCGTAAACATTACAGGATGTACGTTTTATCATGAAACTGGGAAAATAAACACATTTATCAAATGGCATTATCAAAGAACGAAACAGAAACAGAAACTAAGTACTGAATATCTATTGCACCTTCTTCACTGGTATTTCTGTAAATTTACGGTCAAAATCAAACGAATGAAGGCTGTGACGATGGACCACATGGATCCTTTTTAGAAACACAGCAAAGCTCCAATTCACGAAGCAATGGAGATCTGATCGGAGTAACCAATTAAACTGCAAGACTGTTCAAAAGGCTCTAAACTAAAGGAACCCATGCAAAGCCCACCCCTCTATTTACATAAACCAAAAAAAAAAAAGGGATCTGCAGTGCTGTGCATTAACTCCACTGCAGAATGCATCATTTGTGCATTCATCACTAGTACAATATTCAAATAAACAAGTGCTCGCACAATCTAAGATTACTCCACTGTATGCCCATTTCAGCCAAGTAGAATTTTCTTAAAATTACAAGGTGTTTTTGACGGAAAAAATATGCACAGGAGAAATAACTGGCGTCTAGGAGCATCCTTTATTGAGATGAAAAAATATAAGGGGCTAGAACTCCATTTCTGCTAGCTTCATTTTCATTTAAAATATGTAGCATCTGTGACAGTAATTAATGCAAAGAAACCAAACCACCGTTACAACTGCAATTACTGTTTCTCAAACGTACTTGATTCTCCGTCTTCCCCTTTACTAGCTGAGCCTGTGAAAAATACGCTTCCATCTTCTGCAACAAGTAAGGCATGGGAGCCATCGTGCCCCACTGAGAACTGAACAATCTTTGGAGATTTGGTAATAGGCAACTCCACCCATTTCCCTGCTGAAGGACCACCTTGCTTGATTCCAAGACTCTGGTATTTGCCAGTGTAATAAATCTGGGGAAGGAGTTGGGACAGGGAGAGGTAAGACCAAAGAACAAAACTGACATACTGAGAGACGGATCAGTTTTTCAAAAAAGACTTTACTTTTAGTTACATTATTGTAATTAGTATAATTACATCATCAATTTTATTCTTAAATCACTTTCATTTCCAGTTGAGCCAAAACGGGTTAGATAGGAATAACAATATTCTATTAAAAAAACTTGATATAAGCAACAAACTATTAAAAAGAACCTCTCATAACCATAACACCATTTTTATTTATTTCATACATTAGATCTACATCTCACTTTTCCTTCAGGAGCTGAAAGAACGAATTTGTGAGGTAGGTTGGGCTGAGTCCAAAGTCACCCAGGGAGTTGCTGTGGCTCGGGGGGATTTGAACTTGGGTCTCCCCAATCCTAGACTAACACTTTAACCACAGCACACCAGCTCTGGTCCTCCCGGAGGTTCCACTGATTAAGTACGTCTTTTGCAGAGGTTTACAATTAAGCTGTGCAGAGGCCAAAATCCTTGCCACTGCGCTGAAAGACGCTGTCCCGATGGGTGGGACAATGAGCAAGATCTCCATAGCTGGTCCCAGCACACAGTGGGACAGTGCTGGAGAAAGAAGTCTTGGGAATAATAAGTTGGCAGAATCAACGTGCAATCCCATCCTGGGGAAGATAATAAGAACCACGGTTCTGCACTACTTTGCTTCATCCTTCTCTCTTTATTTGATCTAATTTTACATGTATGGAATAACTTCACAAATTGAAAGCAAATAAAGAAGATTGGAGTCAGAGTGATACAATGCACTTAATTGTCTGCTAATATTTCATTTTTCTCTGAAGCATTCACATTTACAAACTGTATCTGAGGGGACTGCAGTATGCAGCGCCAGGCCATGATAAGCCATAGACAGACATCCTACAGAAAGACTTTTTAACCCTTTCTTCCCCCAAGCGCCTTTACTGCTGGAAAAGTCCCTTCTCAGGCCAGCTTCTACAGACTGAAACCTTGATAGCTAGATTTCATAAAACAAATAATCTGAGAAAAATTATAAGAACAGACATCTTAAAAAAAAAAAATCACATCCTATTGGAATATTCAAACTGGTATGCTGAAAAGAACTTCTGTTTGTCTTTTTGTGCTGACACCATTATATTGTCATCACCCTTATTTTTGTTCCTTTAATATGGCACCAAAAACAAGCATCTTATATCAAATAATCTACTGCAAACTCCAAAGGACACCTTTCTCTTCCAATAATGCTCAGTCTGTTGCGGCTATATAATTTGCTGTCTAAACAAGCATTTTCAGTACCTTGCCACTAGCTGTTTTCATTAGTGCAAATTCTCTTCCTGCACCAAGAACAGCTGACTCTTCGTCAAACCCTGTACCTGGGACAAAAAACATCAATAGTTAAATCAGCCATCTCATTCTCCAATTCAGATGCAATTCCACGTAGGAAGCCTCCAGATACAAAAGCCTATATGGTAATTTTTTCCCCTTTTTATTGTAATGTTATAAATCTTGACACATTGTATTATTTCAGTGCAGATTCCAATGCAACAATATGTATGTAATAGGATTATAAATTATGAACATTGCATTATTTAGAAAGCTTAGCGTACTGAAAATAAGAGAAAAGAAGTAAAATTTCTATCAATAGCATTTTAGGATGTCAATACTACAAGCATAACATTATGGTAAATTCTAATTAACCCACAGCAGAAAGTCTGAAGAATCTATGAGCATCATGATTTACATGCCTTACTATGCATCCCATTTCACAAGACTGTTACATTCTACCAGGAAAATAGATGGCTGTAAAAATAATTAACTGGTGATAAAATGTGGAAAAATCAGTACTATCAATGACCATGTAATTTTGTTCTTGATGTGTTTTTGCTTCGCAACATGTCAGTTTCCCATTCTATTTCATTCTTATTAAAAGTGTGCAATATATAATTACAAAGAAATAAAGACAAGATGGTAGGAAGCTTAGCAGGTGCCACAGAAAGTACTTGACTAAGGACACCCAACCCACACTAGTTGTTGGGACAGCCAATTTCCTCCAGCCTAGTGTACTACCAGGAGGGATTCCACAGACCCAAATCCCCAGGGTCAAGGGAAGCCCAAGAAGACGGGGCACGGAGTATTGGCTGCAGAACAGGGAAACATCCCTGAATGCCAAGAGGGTTCAGACCGCCTCCCTCTCACTATTGGAATAGAGGGTAGATGGCCACCTCCTCTAACACCGCATTCCTATCTTGGGTAGGAGACTGGACTAGCTAACCTCCAATGACTCCTCCAACCCTTGCATTCTAGGACTCTGTTTTTCTAAGACCACGGAAGGCCTCGGGATACATGTGGCACCTGAACGTCTTTCTGCCTCCTTGCAACCTCTTTGCTGCATACAATCCATGTATCAACTAACCACTTGCTATAAATTGAGTGTTAGCAACACAGGGCCTCTACAGCCTAGATAGATAGATAGATAGATAGATAGATAGATAGATAGATAGATAGATAAAAATCTGATCTCTTAAAACCTATGAATAAGACCATGAAAATCTCATGAGATTTGATCATCTTGCAAAATGTTAGCCATTTTCCCCCCCCCAAAATGTCAAGACCTTCCCTATGCCTAAAAAGGTTATCAACCTTTGCAATTCTGGGTACCTTACGACCTGCTGACCCCAAGAGGCCTCTCCTTATGGAAACCTTTCTGGTTATCTAAAAGACTTTTTTGGGGGGGGGGCTTCAAGTCAATCTTAACTCCGGTGTCCAGGCAGTATTTTGGCAACATTTTTCAGAAGTGGTTTGCCATTTCTTTCTTCCTAGACTTAGAAAGAGAGTGCGATTGTCGCAAAGAACCCAGCTGGTTTGGTACCTAAGATGGGGCTAGAACTCATGGTCTTCCGGTTTTTGGCTCAGTGACACCAAACTGGCTATCTAAAAAGATTACAGTAATTAAAAACAACATTTCTAGAATGGATGAAATTTAAGACACAGGGATTAATGTTAAGTTAAACTTCAGGACTGTTTTAATTGATCTGTTTACTGTTATACTGCATCATTTTTTCTTTTCACGTGCCCCATGACAAAATGGATTGAATGCAGTTGTACTTTAAAATAAGCAGTTGTAGGGTTTATTTTCTATTTTAGGAAAATAAGGTTTAGTGCAAGGGGCACAAGCATGCACTGCTCCAATTTTTATAATCTTCTTCTGGAACTCTGGAAGCTTCCGAGTGGTCACTGCTTGAGACAGATGATTTATTTTTACTTCCTGGCAACCCTCGGCGCATGACATCAGGCTGGTGGCTGCCTAAGACCACCAACCCTGCCCACGAGTGTTCCCAATTCTGCTCTGCCCAAGACTCTGCTTGAGAACAATTGATGAACCTTCTTTTCTATCTACTGAGCCCATGTCACGGTTCGCTCCCTTCTTACATGTAGTCTGATTTTCAGAGATGCTCTGCAAACAAGCAAAAAATAGAAAAATGATTTCCTTACTAATAATGTGCAAATCTTTTTCCAGATCAAACAGTGAGATACCACACGCATGTAAGCATTTTCTGGCAAGTTTTAGCTGAAGTTCTTGCTGTAATACAGGTTCCGTACTTGTTGCAAATATTCGAACTACAAAGCCATCCTGCAACACATAACGGGCAGATCAGTACTCCTGCTATTTCCACGTGGCATCTCACTTGAAAAAAAGTATGCAGGACAAGGCAAGGATTCTTTCGAGTAACATGTAAATACAATAAACAAAACAACACTACTCAAATGAATCATTTTCATATTATTTGCAAATTAATTTAAACACAGTCAGTGCAGTTTAATGCCTAAACCCATGGGGCAGAATAATTGCAGTTCATAAATACCATGCGCACTGTATCAATGTTATATACAGAACCGGTTAAATATTTGGGTAAAAAACATCCAAACTGAAGGGTGCTGAAAAATAATACTGTACTCCTTTTACTCTTTGTTTTGGTTAAAAATGTTGTTTCCACTGTTTTCAGTATTTATTAACACCTCACTGTTCTGGAAAGTAACAAGGATAGCAAGTTTCTTGCAGCTCTTCCAATAATCAATTGATTATTGATTAGTAAGATGAAGAATTCTACTTATTCTCTTCATTGTCCCACTTACAGCAGAAAAGAGATCCCGAGACATGATGAGGTTATCAACAACTTTTTCTATGGTTTTCCCATATGTTCCTTACCAACTGCCTGCTGCAGACAAATTAGTTACAGTTAAAAGTATTTAAATGCTGGGCTTCGTTCTGGAAGTTGTTGCCTGATGGAGAGGGGAGGGAGTTTTAATGTCGTTTGCCTTTCATTTCCATGAACCTACTAGTAGCTCTGGAGGGGCAAGAACAAACACCACTGAACTGCAAAAATTTATTACAAAATACCCAGAAACTTCTCTTGGAGAAAACTTCACAGCTTGGTTGTGAATTAGGACCCATTTCCACAACCATATAATGGCTTGGTTGAAAAAAGTCATACTGGTTTGTCTATTATTATCCAATTACTATTTAACCATTACAGCTTTAAGGACTCCCACTTTCAGTATGAATCTGCCTAGACATTATAACCTGAAGGAGAAGGTATATGCATGGAGTTAGACGCAGAGGGGAGGGTTTTTCTCCTACAATTCCCATTGGCTTGAGAAGAAGAATCAAACTCTCTCTTTCGCCAAGTCTTCAACAGCCAATTACTGAATGTTTCAGTCTTGGTTTCCATGAGCTGTATATATCTGCCCTGGTAAATTTATACTGGGGAAGAAACTGATGCAGCAAATGCCACACATGGATGGGCTCAAGTGTATCTGCTGGAAGGTAGAGGGAGATGGAAGGATGGGCCTGCTAATCATCCAGACAGAGTATTTGTGCTCAGGAGGGGCAATCATCTTGATCTTTATTGTGCTGGGATCTTCTTCTGCATTCTGTCTGTAATTCCAGGATATCATACAATACTCTGTTGACATATGGGTCCTCCATGATAGGAGGGGACAGAACGAATGCTACAGGACTCTGTTTCTAAGAAGGATGGCTGAAAGAGAGCCTCAGGACCTAAACCTCTCATTTCCAATAGTGATCATTTGACCATCAGGCAATTTGCGGCTTCTTCCAAAGAGAGGGTAAAGGAGAAACTAGCAGTGGCAATCTCCTGCTCAAAGTCCAAAACAACATCACATACACTCTTCTTTACATCACATACAGTTTCCCCTTCAGTTGTAGCCTCTTTCCATCAGAATTTTCATGAGATTGCCTGTAAGGTCATGGTCATCCAAATCAAACTGCCAGGTGGCATGAGGAAGAGCACAGCTCACATAAATGGGCAAAGTATATGTGACACCATTTCCATTATCCTTTACAATAGCAGTAATATAACCAGAAGTGTACAGGGACAGCGTAGCCTGAATGGCTACTTATGTGGCTGGAATGGTCAATGCCTCAAACGTTATCTGTCTTCTATGCAATCCGTTGGCCTTGGGCTTCAAAGGAGCTTCCATAATGAGAACGGGGCAACATGAAGCTCCTTGTAAAAACAGTAATGCCAAATTTTCTTCATACCATTCCAGTGGGAGACAATACCATGTTCAGTGCAGTCCTTCAGGTCAGCATATCCCTCTTGCTTTGGGCCTCATCGCCCCCTATAGCTGTCTTTCTCCACTACCACAAACACAGAATTGGAGCAACTGAGGGAAACAGTATGAGGAGCATCTTTCCCACTAAACCTTGTCTTAGATAAATCAGAACCATATTAGTGACAAATGTTACAATTTTGTTTTCCATTCTGCAGATCTGTAAAGTGGTAGGAGTTTTCAGAAGTAAGGAAAAGAGGAGCCGATGCTGCTTGGTCCGCTGCCACTGGCTGAGGGCACTTCTTGGAGGAATGTCTGTTTGCTCTAGATTAATTGGCGAGGAGCAGGAGATAATTAGGATATTTCCAATGGAAACACATTGGCTTGGTTGTAAATCAGTTAACAGATAACACCAGGGCTGTGAATTAGGCAGAGAAAGATATCCCTTACCTGCAACTTGTAGCTGTGACTTAGCCACAGTCAAGAAAAGCAAGCCCACTGCAGTCTGATAATTTGGGGCTAAAGATGTTCAGGGGTCATAAGCTAACGGTCCATTAGCAGAGCAAGAATTAAGAGAAACCACGAATGAGAGGCCAGAAGAATGCGCCAGTCTCCACTGCTGAGCCCTCCATAGGGGACAGCACATTTTAGGCCATTGCACTTTCCCATGTTTGGGATCTGATTCCTCATTCTTTGAATCGACAACCACCCACACTGAGTCTGAACTCTTATTTTCAGGTGGATGACCGCTTGCTGATGCATCAGGCTGAGAGTCCGCTAGGTCCTCCTCTTCAGCTTCAGAATAATGGGAATCCATGTCACTGCCCCTGCCATGGGTGGAAGTTGAATCAACCTGCATATTCTTCTCTACTGCCCTTTTTACTCTCTTTGGTAACAAGAACTAACTTTCCTCTCGCGCCAATCTATTTTGGAATTGTAGAAAACAGTGACCTTGCCCTCCATCTTTAGTGGGTAAGTCAAGGAAGACCTCTAGAGGGTTGCAAATGTTTGTGCAATAGCTACTGCAGTGGGCTCAAGAATTGCACAATCACTGTAGAGCACAACTTCCCACAGTTGAGACCTCCAAGGTAAATCTAAAATACAAGGGTATGCATCATTTTTATGTATATCCTTGTATTTTACCACATCTCTCTAGCAACACTTCTTAACCATTTTAAGATTTCAGCAGTTATGGAATCAGAATTTTAATGTCAATAGCTTACTACATAGTAATATAGAATTGTAAGCAACTTTGCAATTTCAGGTCTTTTCTGTACCTAGATCTATTCCTGCATTCTAGTTTTTTAACTTGCTTTCTATTACCCTGTACAATTTGCTTAACCACTTTTTCTTTATTTTTTGGATTCTGTGTTTTAGTTTTTGTTAGCCACCTTGAATATAGGAACGCAGAGAGAATCCAAAACCATTCTGTTCATTCAGCTGTTTTAGAGAAAAATGCTTGAATATCAGCACAGACATATCCCATTTGAAACCAGAGATTCTGCTGACAGAACAGCCTCTTCCATCAGCCTGGATTGATTCTCCCTCCTCCAACTATCCACCAGAATTGGCTCTGGTTAGGGAAACTTCTGAAACACTTATTAGGCACAAAACAAGGCAAAGCAATGGAGAAGGGAACAAAGGGAACAGTGTTCAAGTTCACAAACATAATGTTTAAATCCAAGTGTGCCAAATGTGAGTTGATTTTATCAGTTGCTGTTTGTTAATGTGGTGGCGCATGCACCAGCAGCTCTTTTAAAGGAACTTACCACTACAATTGAAAATCAGATTAAAATCATTACTATTGTATTACTAGTAAGCATCATCATCGTAATAATTAAGTCTAATTTCCAACTATAATAACTTTTTAAAAATTCTGATATTCCACAGGCAATCAAGCTAACAAGATTTCAGCTGATGGAAAAATATCCACATTGAATAAATCTTGATGGCAAGGAAACAAATGCTGCCTCTTTTTTTCTCATTGATTGCCTGAGGTAAATTACTGTGACTTAGCAATACCTCATTAAAATTATGCTGTTCTGCATGAAGTAATCTGGAAATTTATTTTTCAAAATGCCAGGAATATCTACAATAAAGGCAGAGTTAGAGGCTAGCATCTGAATATTTCATATCTGCTGGCAACCCTTTTAACCCCAAAACTAAAAGTCAGAGGAAATTCTAAACTTACATCTCTAGAAGCTGCTATCTGATTAATATACTCTCCATCAGTGAAAAGGATGTGCTGTCCTTCCATCTGACAGTCTGGGGAGAAAAAATAATTGCTATGTCATTTCATATAAAATATTTCATCTTCCGATGCTCCACAAACATAGCTAGACTCAAAATTTTGGGAAAAAGTAAACCGAAGACTTTCAGAAGTAACTGTGTTGTTCTGTTGCTGTAAGAACAACCGTCTCTTGGGGAAACCTCAACAACTGTTTTACTATATATACAGAAAAAAATTCTTATACTTCAAACGGATACTTCAGTGGGTGAAATACATGCACAGCGCTATTAAATGATTTCTGCAAACTATTGAATGATTACATTGTATGAACAAGAACTGCTACCGAGTAGCATAAAAGTATTTTTAAAAAATTATTTATATTTCAAATTTGGTCACCGCCCATCTCACCAGGAAGTGACTCTGGGCGGTTTACAGTAAAAATAAAAAATAAATATTAATTAAAATACAATAAAAATACAATAAAAACATATTCATACATAAATAATACTATCCAAGTATTATTCCAAGGTGCTATTCCAAAGTATATTTATATAACCCTAATAACTGCTGAAGAATGGAGTTGTGTCCAATATTAATTCTGTTCTGGTCGTTAAAAGAGGTGCGGGGATTGTAAGAGAGATTTAAGGCAATATAGACAACAATGGGGAGTGAGCTTGGAAGAATGGCCACTTGGGTTCTGGAAGGGAAGAGAGCACACCCTTCTGCCTCCAGATGAGGGCCCCCTTCTCTTAAGAGGGGGCAGACCACCGTCTCCAGCCAGGGAGGCTACTTAGCCTCCCAGTCAGTCACAAACTGACCTCTCCAGGGGACTAGGATTGGAGATTTCTGTCCTGCTTTTCATTGGGGGTGGGGGAGGAGGGGGCTTTTAAGGATGGGAGCTGCAGCATTTTATTTCACAGAGTTTTTGCGATCCCACTCTTAGGTTCATGTTTTTAAGCTGAAATTCAAACCACTGAATTTGGGCTATTTTGCCAACAAATTTCCTTCTGCTTTCCAGCGGCTTTGTGCCCCACTCCCATCTTCTTCTATGTCTGCAAGCTGATAATTGTGCCCACAAAATTCAGGCAATATGCAAACAGTCTGGAACCTCCAAATGAGGTTCTGGAGGGGCATGCAACCTTGCAGTCTCTCGTTTTTGATGTAAGGATGCAGCTTAGCCACGAAATCTAGGTAGAAGACTCCCATTTTACCAGTCAGAGGTTTAGGCGCCCTGAAGAAAGCTGCCTCACATGCATGGTTTTTACAACCTTCCCAACCCTAAGCATCAGTGCAAGTAGAGGAAATCCCTGCTTTGTGCTCCTTCCCTCTCACCTTCCCAGCTCAAGCACCCGCTTTACTGATGCAGCTGCTCCAAGCACTTCCATAACCCTGCCCTGCTCTCTCACACCCCCTTATTTTCAGAGGAAGCCTGAGTCCATCTGCTCATTTGTCTTTCTACCTTCCCTCGGTAACCAAACCCATACACGGGATTTCTCAAACCCTATTCAGCTATGACCGGCTTCCAGGCTGCCACTGGGTGCTTGCTATCAGCTAAGCCTGAAGAGATTCAACCCTGCCTTCGTGAGACTAAAGAAAACATCCGTGAAAAGATCAGGAAAGGAAATCTGCATGCAAAGACCTGCAGATGCTCCCACACTGGATGGAGACGCACCGAAGACCTGCGGAACAATTAGCGCTGGGCAATGCAGAGGCAGTAACCCACGGCCAAATGCCCTGCAGGGCACCCAGCGGCTTCGCTCTTCCGGAGCCCATGAACAGAGCCTTTCCACAGCATGACCATAAAGTGGAGGCTTGCTCTGCCCCGCCAAGACCAAGGACTCGCTCTCCCTCCCTTGGTGTAGCTCAGGCGTGGTTTGGTATTCCAGGAGCTGCTCCTACTCCTAGAGAACACGATGGCCTCCAGCACAGGAGAGGATGACGAAACCAAGACTTACCTTTTGACCCAAACTCCTCACCCACAGAAAGCTGACATGCCAATTTTCTTTCTTTCTGCATTGGGGGCAGCTATTAGAATATACCCATTAATGTATCTTTATCACTCTTAAGCACTGGTGTTTATGTAAGATATACTCTGATCTGATACATCCAATCAGTCGCGGATGAAGGGGCATCCTGTCACTCATTAATTTCTATTCAATGGAAGGTGCTGTGTCTTTTGTTAACCTTTAGAATAAAGAGATTTATTAGATCCAGTACCCTCCTGTGCATACCTGGTAGTGTTACTATTCCATCCTGTTCCAAAGATTCAGGATTTATCCTTATGGCTGTCCTGCTGTGATTGTTTACATCCCGGTACAACAAATAGCCCTGAAAAAGACCAGATCGCAACACGGACCTTTCAGAATTGCAATCTCAGGGATAAATGGAATGCTCTTTCGCCATTCATGGAGCTTCCCATTCTGCCAATAGGGGAAGGGCAAACACACTCACATGCCATATTTAGTGGATGACAGCATAAACTTTAAAATAATCCTCAAGAATCTCAAACAGCTGAAAGCAACACAGAACAAGCACTCCATAATGACGTTGGATGGAGAGGTCAGCAGGTGACAGGGCCACCAGACTGCCATTAGCAGGTGCAGTAAGAGTGGAAAAATAAGTACATTTTGTCACATGTGTTGCCAGCTTAACCCAACATGGGCTCTTGCTCGCGTTTGGCTTGAATTTCCTTCAACGGTGCTTTGGCATCTCTTCCGGCATTTCATTTCCCTGAGTTATTCAGAAAATCAAGGTCTTCTCTGGGACTGACACACAGTGAGAGCAATTTGGTCTAAGGCCCTCACCATATGCCCGAGGCTTCAGCTAAACCAACCATCAGATCCTCTGGAAAAAAAAAATAAGCTCCTTCTGGAACCCGGAGGGTTCACTAGCTGCCTGGGAAGACTGGTCTAAGAAGACCTACCTTCTTACGGGAGAGGACAGCACCAATAACCCAACAAACAATCAGAGAGCAATCTGTCGATGCCCTCCACACCCAGATCACGTTGCAGCTGCCCCAAGATGAAAACCTCACCTAGTGTGTAACCTGCAGTATGGTTTGGGCTTTCAGTCACTGTGCGTGGGTGACAACCATGTGGATGTGAGCTCCTGAGCCATCCCAGACTCAACGCCCCTGGGGGGAGACTAAAATCCTTCAAGACCACAGGCCCTGAGGATTCCACCACCAACCCAGGGACTAGGAGGTCAGGCAGTGAGGTTTTTGCACAGCAGGTAGGCCAGCACAGCAGCAACAGCACAAACTGCTCTGCAGAGCCAAACTTCAACCAGATAATCATCTGGTTCTCTATGGAACAAAGCCTCTGAAAGACAACATGGCTTCCTGGAGGACAGGTGCCCCACCCCCACCTCTTGGGGGCTGTTAAAAGCAAACTAAGAGAGATAATCCCTGTTCTTTCTCAAAGGAAACAATGTTAGAAAATAATTTTTGTGAGCAACCTAAATATACTGTAACCTTGTTTTCTACTAGAAATCTTCATTTTGTTAGAATTACATTTTTAGAAGTACAGTTAATGCTGCTTCCTTTCTATTTTCACCTTTAGAATTATAATGAATTGATACAATATTTCATCCAAAGTTATAGGCTCATTTAATTCAGAATTACATTTCTTAGTGTTTGCTTTCAATCTTTTTCCTACCTGAGCATAACCCAACCATGATTTCTTCTCTTTTCTGTTTTTGATACGAGATGTGGAATTATATATATGGCCCTGTAATGAAGTAAAATATCATAAAATTCTTGAAATTGCCTTTTTTAAACCAAAAAGTAAAATACAATTACAAGAAAAACTGACTGGAAATCTTTCCGTGGTCTTTTATCACATCATATGATTTTCTATTCATAAACATATTATCATCGTTCATTTTAAAATATTTTATGCAAGTTTTTATCTCATAGGATACGTTACCCTGACTGTTCCACTGTATCCAGAGCCAATTTTGTATAGTCCATCTTTGCATAACAGATACAAAAAGTAGCCATCACTCTGCAGCAGAGTTGGGTCATCTTCATCTACCGAAACGTCCTTCAATGACCATTTGTGCATTAGGGCTGCTTTCTTAATCCCACTGCTGAACCAATCCTGGATTTGTATTTTGCCTACCAAAACTGCCTGTACGCTCCTCTGAAGGGAATTTAATATAGCTGGTACCTAATGGAGAAAAACAACAACCCAAAACTATTACTTATCATCAGAAACTTTAAATCACCAAACCTAAAATTGACAGGCATGGGGGGAGGTGTTGGGAGGGAGCGAGGGAAGAAGCAACAGCTAACAACAGATTTTGGTTCTGATTCAAGAATCAGCACACCTCACTGTAAAGCTACTCAGCTAATACAAGAAGAAAATGGCAACTTGAATCAGTCAAAACCACCTGCTATAAATGGTTATTTATCTGTCACAACCTTTTCTTTGGCAAGAATTAGTATTAGATGATACTCTAGATTTTTTTTTTCTTTTGCAAATGTAGTCATGCTCAAATCCTTAAATATGTTCCAGGTAGTCCTCGTTTAGCAACCGCAATCCATTCCAGCAAAATGGTCGCTAAGCAAACCACGTGACTGTGAGAAAGACACATTGCGAAGATCGCTGGTTGCTGCCGTCCCATTCAGATAAAGCTCTCTTGTGCAGCAATGCCAGCGTTACTCTCACTCTGGCGTGCGCTGTTGTCAGGTGCAGAAATTTGAGCATAAGTGCACACATTGGTCAGAAAATGATTTTTTTACTACTGTTTATTACCACTGTATTTGCGAACAGTCGCTATCCGAGGCAGTTGCTAAACGAGGACTACCTGAATACCAAAAATTTCTTCCCAGTTCACGTGACTGATTTGCTGGTAAGATTTAGCATCAATGACAATCAACAGGAATTAAGGACACTAACATACAGGCTTGGGACCTGTTCTATGGTTGTCCCATCTGGCTTATTAATCAACCTGCCGCTAAAAGAAAAATAAGCTTCAAATACATTAATATAATGTTGACTTGTATAGCAAAAATTTGGAATGTAATGACCTATAAAGAACTCTTGATTTATTAGGCTATGGAGAGCAGCTAAAGAAATTGTTTGATGGAAAGGTTCTGCAACTCCTTATGTAAATTCCTGGAGAGATGACTCATCACTTTGTTTCATGCTGGCCAGTACTATTCCATGTGGTCAAAGTTTAAAGAATGAGCCATTTTTTGATCTATGTATCTTGTTATGTATGTAATTGAACTATTCTTCTCTTTTCTCTACTTATTTTGCTACTGTTATGTTTCAGTTTCCCTTTTTTCCTTCTGTATTTTATAAGCAACAAAATAATTTTAAAAGGAATTAAACTTCTAATTTAGTTTGTTTCAGGCTTCTCTTCTCTCGCTATATTATTCCAGAGGTACATTAACTGTGCTTAACCCTTGTAAGCCTCCTTAACAGAATGTGCTAAGGGGCAGATAAACATATTCTAGTAAATAAACAAAGGGAAATAACCAGGACCCTCTTTATAGTGTGAAACCTTTCTAAGAGCCGCTGTTTTTAAGCAGGAGGGGCTTAAAAGACAGGAGGGCTGGCTTTTCTGCTTTCCGAGGGGTTGAAAGGGGAAGGCGTATGGGAGGTCGGTGTAGGCTTCAACTGGATCTGCAGGTGACACCCCCCCCACCCCCACCATCCCCCTCTTGGACACCACTGGAAAGAGCAAGGCCAAATGTGGCATTTCTCCCTATTTCTGCTCTTCAAAGATCAAGAATTAGGTCTCCGAAAAAGAGAGGATCACGCTCCTGATACTAATTAGGAAAGCAAATATTAAGGTCTAATTTTATTTAAGCCTGAGATCCAAAGAGCTGCTTTAGGCCCCCTTAACGGCAAAACCATGCCCAAGGGCTTCCTCACCCCATTTCTCTCCCAGTTTCACCAAACCACTTTTCAAATGTTCCTCAGTCACAAAGGAGCTGTCCTCAAGCCCACAGGATTAGATATATTTTTCCATGGATTTACGCTTACAGAGTTCAGCACAGAAATACTAGCACGCTAACATTTCTTAAGCACTGAGGTAGACTTTTTTATTCCTAATTCTTTCCTAATAGGACGTCAGCCATTTAGAAAGAAGTCAAATTCCTGGAAATGGCAAACCCAAAGATGTCACTGGGATTTTTCTTCTCAGTATTTCTGATGCAACCTTTGGCACTACGGTCACCTCCAGAACTTTTACACTTGGAAAACACACAAGAGGCCACCAGGGACCTATCCATGCATGTTAGTGAGATGGAATGCAAGACCTGGATGGTCTGACACGCATGACTCCCATTGTTGGTAAGGATAGCTGAGACTGCCTGAAGCGTCCGTCCAGTTTCTCCCCAGGCAGCTACGAGACTGAAGAGGCAAGCACAGGAAAGGGCGGTCAGCGACTGGCCCGGGCTGTCATTCATCCCGGCGCTCCGAACAGTGATTTCAAGCAGGAGCTGGAACAGAGACTCTGCAAATAGAACAAAAGGTCACTTACTCATGGTAGAGATGGCGGAGCACGCAGACATGCAGCGGATGCAAGGAAAGTTATTTACATGTTGCAACGCTGCTGTCCCCTGGCACGCTGGCCAAGTACCGGTGAACTGAAGGAAGGACTGAGGCTCCTTTGGCAAATATAAGGTTAAGCTATCCATGGAGATTTGGGGAGGTTCCAACCATGGGCCATTCTTCAGCCATTTCATCCCCACCTGGAGAAACACTCCCTAAGAAAGATGCGGTGCTCCACTGCTAACCACAGGCAGGAGGTATTTCTGCCCCTCACCTCTAAGCCTTAGATGGCTCCACTATGATTAATATTCTCTCTCTCCGTGGGCTTTTTATATTTTAAAATTTAAAGTTTTTAAACTTTTTGATGATGTCATGTTTTAATAGTCACTTTTTTATCTTTTATAATAATTGTTTTTATCTATTTGTTATTTTATTTCATTGTTGAGTGCTGCTCAGAGTCGCTTTGTGTGAGATGGGAGGCTATAGAAATGTGATATATAAATAAATAAATAAAAATAAATAAATAAGCCAGCACTTCACAGCAGAGCCCCCTACCCCACCCTCTGTTGCTTGCTTGCTCCTCTGGCAGTATCAAGTAGCAACTGCGACTAATGCAAAACTTTATATGAGGTGGAACATACATCCCACGTGTAAGGAAAACAGGCTTGCCCGAGATCTCCCCTGCAATGGACATAATGAGGGTTGCAAAAGCCAAACAGCCTTTAAGAGCCCATCTAATAATACATTGCTATGATGAAAGCATAAACCCTATGAATGAAAAAGCAGCTTTCAACGCCCTTTATAAGGATGACAGGAATGTCAGGTAAAATACTAACGCTTCAAAATTGCCGCAGTCTTAACTGACCCAAAGCACCAAGTCCTTCAGGCATTAGGTCAGCCAAGCCTCTAGATCTGATTATAGATCTCAGTTTTTCTTTATAAAGACACTTTTTAAAAAACTACTAGCTGGTTCAAAATCTATAATCTAAGTCACATTTCCTTTTGTTTGTTTTGTTTTGAGCTGATATGTATGCAGCAAATTTAATCAATTTTTAAAGTTGCAGTGATATCATCTTTAGAGGCATATATCTGAAGTAGCATGGGAATTTTTTACACCACATATAATTAGCAGTGTTAAAATAAAGTATCTGTTAAACTGCCTTTATCCTTGAGAAGAATTTGACAGAATTCTCAAAATAGCAAAGGCAATGTTTTAGGAACTCCAGCATCAAACAGGAATAGCAAACAGATAATTTTATGCACAGTTTGACTGGTCTGTCCTCTATTTTATTTACCTTGAGCAATTGTAGGAAACCTTACCTAGAACTTCAGGAGGTTCTGACTGGAGGCCTTCTGGTTGCTGCCCTTGAAGAACATTGAGAAGAGCCTGCAAACTTCTCAGGCAGAGAGAGGGGTGAGAAAACCTTGTCTCTTTAATTAGTTCAAACACTTCACATAATCCAACTTCTATGATCTAAAACAGAAAGCAGAGAGTTTTCTGAGCAAAGAAGGCTTTGAGTTCTGTCATGCAGAACATTTCAAAGACAAGGACACTTTGAAGCTGCCCCAGTTCCCTGACCTTTGGAAGCTTAATGGGAGGCTCTTTCGCTTCCTCCTCCTCCTCGCTGTCTGAATCGCCACTCTGCACGGTGTGTTTGGACGCCAAAGCCACAGAGGTCTCTCTTTTCTGCCATTCCAAGACACAATGGCGCACGTTGCAGTACACGTTGAAAGCTGAAGGGTTGCTGTGAAGCTTGATATCTGGTATGGACACCATACTATCCAGGCTTTCACTCTGACAACATAAGAGATTTTTCTTGCAATCAACAGGAAACCTTTATCTTACATTGCAGAGGCATTTGTCAAAAGCTCATTCTCCTCCCTGCTTTAACACAAGGGGTAGACTAGGGTCAAATTTCCTTTTTAATTCAAGGAAAAGCAAAAAAACAGATGAGCAGGATGATGTTCAAAATCCAGAGTGGCAGTGCTTAAAGTACAAAAGTTTTGAGCACAAAAGGGATTTGTTAAAATCCAGCATTGCTCTTGGTGAGATCCTGAGAGAAGTCATGATTAAGCCAACTTTTTTCTTTATTTAGCTTTTCTGCAGGTATATGACTGACAAATCAACTGATGCAAAAATATTAAGCTCTAACACATGGTAAGCAATGCAATTTCTGCAGAAGCAGGGCTCCAAAATGGTTTGTGTAAAAAACTTAGAGTAGCTTTCAATTAAGAGCAAAAGGATGGCCACCTGCTGCAGCTCAGCATTTCTCCTTTCCCATCACTTTCACTGCTGCCCTGAAGCACAGAACTGTCACGGTGCATTCTTTGAAACGGTCACGTGCATTGCTCTAAATTCAGCTGTCCCTGCTGCAATTATCACAATGATATGTAAGAGTAAAGGCAAAGGTAGATGCAGATTCTGAACACTCTGAGGTGAAGAGCGCCAAGTATTTGCAGCTCCTTGGCACATCCATTCAACTTATTTTACATTCATATTGTGGAATACGGAAATGCTAACCAAGAGAATGAAGCGCAGATCAGGAAGTCCTTAGATTAAGCTTCACTTCTACCATGAACTCACTGAGAGATTTTAGGCCTCACTACTCTTCTTAGCCTCTACTATCTGAGAATTAAAGACTGCCATACTTTGCAAGGCTACTGTAAGAATAACTACCAAGCAGTAAGTACAAACACCTTTGAAGTATTGTACAATTGCAGAATAGTGCTAACACTATTATCCATACCCCCCGAATGTCGTCAGTCCCCATTAAACCACCAGCACAAGTAGCTCTGAAGTGAGAGTGCCAAGCAACCCTCTCCTACCTGTGCATCACCCAGGCCACTATTCTACAAAGGGCAAAATAATCAAGAATGCAAGGGGTTCCTGTCTTCTGGGCTGGGTGCTGCATGTAAGGAAAATCACCCAGAAAAAAGTTACGGATATGTCATAAAGATGATTACTTTTTAAAAAAAAATCACTTGCGGACATTTTTTCCTGATGTGAAGGCAGCAACTATCATTCGCAGCCTGGTAAATGTCCTACTAGCCTGTTCCAGCGGTTATCTGCTCGGACCCTCGCTACTTTCTAAGAATAAGTGACAGTACTCCTTTCAATGGATTATTTAAAAGCCTCAAATACTTAAAGAGCACCTTCTCTCCTGTTTCTTCATACCCTTTAACTATCAGTTGTGTTCCAGAACACTTGGAATGAGCCCGCTTTGCAGTCGGAGGGCTCAAGACATTCTACGGTATGATGAAATACTTGGCAGGTTAGAACCATGGGAGCTCCCCCGGTGGTCTCTAAGTATACTTACAAGGGGTCCCTTGTCTGGGTGCCAAGAAACCCCATGCTTTTAAAACGATAAAAATCTCAAGATTCTGTGAGGCAGGAGCAGCAAAATCTTGCGAGGCTCAGGGATCTCATGAGATTTCAGCGTCTCTCTCTCTCTCTCCCCCGCAAGTGTATTTGTAATTACTGCATCTCTCCTGTCAAATAAGTAACTTTTATTTAATTTTTAGGTGTCTGAAATGCCAAAGAGGGGGAATGCCTGAGCACAGTGGCCACAGGCACTAGACTGGACCCCAGGTTTTATATAAATCTATAAAAGCTTTATGATTCACATTAAGGAAAAAGTTGGGAACTGCTGGATTAGGATTTTAATATTTCTAACGTGAAGTGTAGCAAACATCTTGGATCTCTTCACATGATTAATATAATTTCTTATATTCATTTAAGTAGCTCCATATTTCCCATTTTTTAATTCCTTCCTGAAATATGAGCAGAAAACAACAGAAAAAAACATACCTTGTTCCGTGCTCTCATTTTCAATTTACTTTTCTGCTTCCGCTTTAGCTTCTTCTTACTCAAAAGTTTTTTGCACCTATGGAAAGAAAGGCAAATACGCATTACTTCAACCGAAAAGCAACACCTGAGCACACATGGGATTTAACGGCCTTCGGAGTCCACTGCCACGATAAATGTAATTTAAAGCTCTCCGTCTCCAAACGCAGGGGCCAATTCACACATACGCTAGTTCCTCCACAGCCAAGCAGGGAACCTGATCCAGCGTCACAGGAGGCACTCCTTCCTTCTACATCCCTGGCCCTTCCCGGAGAGATCACCGCCTTAACATCAGGTGTGCCAAAACAAAGTTACCCGTGTCGCTGGGCACGCTGTGTCACATCCTCATTCTGGAAAACCGATGGCCGTCAGCGCAAAATAGATCGAGCTGCTTAAGTATCTCAGGGCTCCCTTTCTGGCATCCTCATCAGACAAGGGCGGTAGCCGTGAAAGCCCAAGGACACAAAAGCGCCATCTTTCATTTCATTTCATGAGACGAGACAGCCACAATCACACGTACAGCGAAAGCCGCGCGTCAGCATCGCCGAACCCACGGAGCCAGGGTGACGCACCTTCCACAGAGACCTCCAGAAAAACCTCTCTTCTAACCCAAAAGTATCAAGGCCAGATTCCGCCTCAGCCCTTTTCCAGCTGCCTCCTCCTTCTCAGAGGTCTCTGCCCATCGGCAGGAAAGCTTCGATGGGCTGCCATCCACACCCCCAGAGCGCTGTTTTAAGGGCACTCATCTCTAGGGACGCCTGTCCCCTGCTTGCTGACGGAAGCCCAAACAAGTGTCCACGTTCTCCTCTAATGCTTCTTTTGCTCAGTGCAAAGAACTAATCTGCCCTCTTGTGTGCAGACACATCAGCGACACCTTCCAGAAATGTTCACACGAGAATGGTACCACAAGTATAGCGCATAACTCCCCATCCTTGAGACCTCGTAAGCAGAATCATAACCACTTTTATGGGTTTCCTGATTTGTTAGCATATCCATCTAGGATTATGTCTTAACTATAATTTATAATTTAGCAATGATAAAGTCAGCATTTTAGAATCTTAGTAAGCAATTATATAGCAATAACTTGTATTTATTTATCAGTTTAAAAACTCTGCATTTTTATACATCTTGGATCTACTTCTGCATTTTTTAAAAATCATTTGCTTTTTTGTCTTTTTATCCTATTTTTTTTCTTCCTTCCATAATTCCTATCATTAAACTACACTTAAATTTGGTTACTGACCATAATACAGACCTCAATATTTAAGTTTTATCTTGGTCTTGTCAACTTTTTGAAGCACGTCACTGTCTTTCTGTGATGTCTTTTCAAGGAATATATGTAAAATACCCACACTGGTCTGCATTACATACAAACATCCTACAGTCACAGCTAGGGGTGTCAAAGCTTTCTGGAAGCTCTGCCCTGATCACAGCCTGATTCTCTGCTAAACCTTCAAAGTTCTGTATTCTGTGGGGCACCTCCACACAGGAAGCTTTCAAGCTGTATGTGAAATATCTGAGACAAACTCAGGCACCCAGGAGAGAGTGGGTATGGTTAGAACTTGTGGGTGATATTACTGATATGAAGAACAGCAACAAAAACCAGAAAAACAAACAAACAAACAAACAAACACTCAACACTACAGGCAGGAAGTGGGCAAAATTAGGGAAACTGTAGCACCCTGCAAATTCACTCTAGATCAGCTTTCAGCCACCTTTAACTAATTGCCAGTCTTGTTAAATTGTGTGTATGCGAAATATATTTTTTCCAAAGCCATTCTGGACCACGAACATCTGCTGCTTAAACTAAGGAGATGCGTAATAAGGAAGAATTCCTGGGCGTAAGAGAAAAGAAGAGGATGGACCTGCTTTCGGTAATACTCTGGTTCAAGGAAGGACATTTTGCATCTGGCTTAAAAGTGCTTCTGACTAGTTCTTCTTTCAGAAGTGGTTGTGAGGAGGGACAGAAGAAATAAATAATACACAAGAATGTTATGAATTTCTCCCCCCCCCCACTTAATTGGTTTTACTGTATTATTATAAAACGTAAGTAATACGTTACATTATTTGGGGACAGTGGTATTTATACAGTATTGACTAGAGATGATTTACACTCTAATGTTTAGATGAACCTTTAAAGATAAAGAAAATGTTTATATCAATATTAATTATTTCTAAAATATCAATATTGATAAGTATAAAGTTGTTTAAATTTAACAACCAAAGCTAAATGTGGCATTAATAAACAACTGCAAAATACATCAAACTATTTGTTATACAATAAAGGTTTCCGTCTTAAGCTTAATACTTAGGTCTCCAGTGTATTGTTACTTATCGCTTGTGCATATTAAAGAAAAAAGAGACAAAACAAAATAAACAATGACAAAAACATTTTTTAAAAAAGCTATTTGGTTTCTAACTTCCCCCCTTTTGTGCCTCTACCAACTGCGGTGTTTATCAGCATTTAGGTCCCCTTGGAAGCCATACCGTGGTGTTTATATCTGGCATCCTGCATAATATATTGCATATATGGGCACTACTCTTTCCTGAATTTGGTTAAACGGCTGCTGTGAATATATGCTATTAACCTTGCTGCTGCTGCATATTCTCCAATCTTTAAGTTCCCAATCAGATATCGTCGAAATTGTACCTTTCTTTCAGTGTTGGGCAACATTTATTCTCGCTGCTGGGAGCGTGTATCTCAGTAAATTATGATATTTCTGGGATTATACCTAATTGAAAACGTTGTGATTTCATTTCAAATTTAATTTCCAAAGTTTTCTGCACTGTACTATGTATATCTTTCCAGTACTTTTGAGTTTTCTTGCACGTCCAGCACATGTGGTAAAATGTTTCTTCTGCTTCATGGCATTTCCAATATTTATTACTGTTTGATTTATTTATCTTGGAAAATATTGATGTGTCATCAATACTGAGTTATGTACCATCGCTAAAACATTTTGTACCTTTTTCTATTTACGCCCTAACAGATGGTATTGGCTTTGTATAGGTATTTTATGAATGAATTTCAAACCCCTACTTGGTGTGGCACAACTGTGCCCGCAAAGCATCTTAAATTGACCCCACGCTGAGAGGCCTGAATAGATGGAATTCAGCTTTTGTCTCCCCAAAGAGAACCCATTTATACAAAGGCAGAATCAGGGAAACCCAGGGTTTGGCTCTATAATCCCACCAACAATCCTCAGAAAGGCGGGTTTAGCTCCCGGTTAATATCATATTTGTGCCTAGACCCAGGCCAAGATGGAGCAGTGTCTTTCCTGGGCACGGCCAACAGTCCATCTTCCCAAAGAGGCTGGCTTTCACTTACCCCCACATTCTAGAAAACTAGCTCCAAGTTTGCAAAGTCAGAAGAAGGGGCAAAGTGTCCTGGAGCTTATCTGGTGAAGCATTCCCCTCCCAGTAGCTGCTGCTCTCAGAGAAGCTCTGTCTGTTTCATCCTTTCCTTATTTCATGTTCTTAGGGGACTTTATAGCTCCCATGCTGATCCCCACAACTAAATCCCTTCCTCAAACTCCAGCTTTCCAACACTTGTCCAATGGCTGCATCTCACCTACGGAAATGCACATGACCACTAGATGGCAGCCAAGGCAGCCAATACCCCCAGCTCTTTTCAAGGAGGGGGAAAAAAAAGTTCAATTGGTGAATCTATGATTAGAAAGAAAAAAGGGGGGAAATGCAGTGCATGGAGTAACTAAGGCATTGCGCATGCCAACTGGAGGAGATGTTTCCTGTGCTAGATAATGTTGGGTGAAGGGAACCACTTTCACGATACCCAGACCCAATTTAGCTTCTTTATAGCCACTTGCTTTTTATTTTCAAAGAATTCCAATGAGGCCGACCAGCATTCTTGGAAATATAGGTGATGCTAGAGGTCCTGATGCATTTATTCAATTTTCATTTTAAAAAAGGAAAAGGATTACATTCAACTTGGGCAGGGAAAGGTATTAATAGTTCTAGTACTGAATACCCTGTCTTAGGGTAATGCAGCAGGAACAGTTACTTCTTTCGGGGGAGTATGAAGATGCTAGTAAGAACAGCTGCTGCTATTTCTTGCCTGCACCAGCTTAGAGAAGGCACCCAGGAGACAAGCTGGGGCATCACTGGTCCCTTTTCCTCTAAAGACCTGATGGCGGGGGAATTATGGTTTTCTCTCAGGGTTACCCATCTCAGGGCAGGGTGCAGCTATTCCCTTTCCTCTGGGAAGAACAAAGGGGGGCAAAGGGGGGCTCTGGATAATTCTGTGAGTAATGCAGTTGCCCATTAAAAGCCTCTGCTCTCCACAAAAGCTGTATTTCTATTAACATTTTTTTAAAAAAATTGGGGCTGTATTAAGCAGCTGCAGTTTGCACACACTATCACACAAAAGCCATTTCAGATTTTTCACATCTTCAGAGGATTCGGAGAAGACGTGCAATGTGCATCAGCAGCAGTAGGCAGCCAAAGTTCTCTTTTTTTTCCCTGAGTCTGAACAGAAGGGTTGCAGACTCCTCCAAGAGATAATGTTCAACAGCCTGGTGCTAGCTGGGTGAGAGTCCGTAGTCCGCAGCTGAGCAGAGCTGCAGCTAAGCGGTGCTTCTGTCAGTGCTGCCAGGGTGGCAGAAGATGCCCTGCTGGGCAAAGCTCACAGAAGGCCAGGGAGATTACGTCACACTTAGGACGCGCTACAGTGATGCTTTCTGCTAAGACCCCCGAAACACATCCGGAATAGGTCTTCCTGCTGTGCCGTCTTTTCTGTGAATTTCATTCTTCTGACAACTTCTGAAGAAGCCAGAGGTCTCCTTCAAAGCCTCAGGGGCCAGAACACTGTTGAAAGTCAAGGGGAAGGGGGAGCATGCTCTGCTAGTTAAAATACTTTAAGCTCATTTCCCATCTTTAGTTGCCCAGACTTTTAAAAAATGTCACAGGGGAAAGAAGGGAGAGTTCACACCCGGTCTTCACAATTTATATTACAAATAAACATTTCAGCATCTCCTTCAGAACCGTCTGTCATTCCAATTTAAAGTCTATTGGGAAAACTTTATTTTCTCCACCAATGGTTCTTTTTCTTTCTTCTTCCACACTGAAGATCGCTTCCTGGGAGTAAAGGCCAGAGCCCTCTGTTCAAATCCACAGCCAGCCACGGAGCTCAACTGGTGACTGGGTGACCAGAACTCTTGGCCTAATCCTTCTCATCAGGGAGATGCTGAGACAGTAACAAGGGAAAAGCAATGGATACAGCCTATGCAGACTCTTGGAGGAAAGACAGGAGACAGATATAATAAAATGAGTAAATAGCCAGTTCTGGTCTCTTTTGCAGGTACAAAGCAAAGTAGATCTTTACATGCTAATTTATGCAGGGAGCAATCCCAAAATCAGACTTTGTTCTCAACACACAGAAGGTGACAAGAGATGAGACAAAGGATATTTGTTTTTCCTTCTTTCCTTATATGATTCTAACTGTGTGTGGGATAAAGTATATACATTTGATGCCAAACTACACATTTAACATCACAGTATTTAGTCCTAACTAGCAATCACAATGATGCAAACCATTAAAAATGCTCTAATATATATTTAAACAAAGCACCTCTATAAATTCTCGTACTTTACAAAATTTTAGGGTTAGGGTTAGGGTTAGGGTTAGATCCCTTCCGAAGGACACACAGATAAACTGTATAGCAATAAATTTCAAAGTTACATATCTAGGGGGACTGATAAAAACCCAGAGGAGTATACTTGCTGGCCCTCTACAGACTCAGCCACCACAAACGGAAGAAGATTATGTGGAAATATCTATAGCACTAGTAACATTTAGATTCAATATTTAGTCATATAATCATATAATAATTCATTGTACTGAGATATTTGTAACTAGTCTTTCAGAAGCATTTTCAAGTGGATAAGAAGTAAAATATTCAAAATAGTTTGAAGTCTGAGTTATTAAACAGATATTGATTCTTAAATTCATTGTATGCCTGCGTTCATTCATTACAACTTTAGGATGCTGGAAGATTTTTTTTTCCTGCAATACAGCAGTCCCTCTGGAAGAAATTGATATAAAGTGTAAACCCACATGGGCATGCCATAAACAAGTCCGTGAAATGTTATTATGTAATATAGATGTATATTTACAAAACCTACTTTTTAAAAAGTTAATTCTGATAGAAATGGATCCTCGAGCAGGTGCTGCAACCCTAGTATTTTTACTTAGGAATAAACATCACTGAATTTAGTGAGGCTTACTTCACATGAATTATGCTTAGAACTGCAGTAAAGAAAGGTCTTATCTTAGAAATATATCTTAACTATTCATTTGAAATCAATAGCGTCCATATGAGTGTAAGCGACTTCTCAGAGCCAGGAGAAGAGAATGGCAAAATATCGCAGAACCAGACTATCTGCATGAATATTTATTTTATAACTGGGAAATGGGTGGCAAGGGGCCTCAAGAGGATCGAAGAAACCTTGCCTTAATAGATTCATGGATAAAGGCAGTGCCAAGATGCACGTAATGTACAGATACCCTGTCTCCAAGATCCTGTACTGATCCCCCTTTTTCTTTTCAATAAATCTGTTCAACAAGAGGGTGAGAATAAAGTCTTCTTGGCTGTGAGGGGCTGAAGATCAATTTTGAATGAAAGAAATCAAAAACTGAGCAGAAAATACTTAGCCCCGTGACACTTACGAGTGAAAACGCTGTCTTAGTGAGATCTTCCCTTTTTCTACAGAAACAATGTGGATGAGGTCACTGCGATCCCAGAAGACAAAATACACTCACCTCCAAGAATATTTATACTCTAATTGCTTAGCTCCTTTTAAAAGACTTCCATTAACATAATTACGAAAGCTGCATAACTGCCATAGTTTGAATTACTTTGATCAGCAAATCTCACAGAACTTGCAACCACATACACTCCTCAAGCAGCCTTCACTGCATGATATTATTATTTGTCGCAAGAGTCCATAATCAAACAGCCACAAAAACAACTGTTTAAACATCCATGGTAACAATAATTAAAATATGCTAATTCTCCACAATATATTGCTGGTCCCAACATAAATCACATTAGGAGAATTTTTCAACTGAACAACAAAGTAAAAACACTTTAAAGTACGCATCTTTTGAAACATAATAAAACATAATTGCTTATAAATGCAAAATGATTCTAAAGAAAGTTAAATTAAGAAAGCACCCGTACTTCTGGACTGACCAACGGCCAGCAATTAACAATTAATATGTTGATCCTTTGGACATAAGTTTCATGTGGATTTGCAATTTTAGATTATGTTGATATTTATTATTCACTTTGTATGGCTTGGCACTCATTATGTTTCACAACGTAATTGATTTGCCATACTGGAACTCCCATTAAGACGACACGGTTTAAAGAATGCGATCTGGGGGCAGGCCACTTAGCCAGGAAAGCAATACCTCCTGCACCTCATTATGAAAACAGAGAACGCGACGCGCGACGCGATCCGCGAGTTTAGATCGGAAGCTTGGCGTGTCTACTAAGAGTTTGAATGCCGAGCTCCTGGGGAAGCATCACGGCGGCCTTCCGATCGCTCCTCTGTGCCCCGGTCAGCTTCGAAGAAGAAAGCTTACGACGGTCAACCACGGAGCTGCGACCGAGTCCGGCCACGCCACAGGACCCAGAGACTGACCGCGCGCTGGCCAACCTGCCGCCCAAAACGTGGCCGGTAAGCGCCGCAGCCACGGAAGCTACGAGCCCGCCGGGGGGACGCGGGCGCCGCGGGGGCGGGGCGGGACCGGCAGCCCCGGAGGGCGCCGCTGCTCACCGCGGCGCGCGGGCGAGGCGGCAGAAGGCGTGACTCTCGCGGGGGAACCGGGAGGGCCCGCAGCGGGCCTGGGAGCCCGGGAAGGCCCCGACCCGCTGCCCCTCGACGGACGCCCCTCTTTTCGCCCGGGATCCCGGCGGACCCGGAGCGCGTGTCCGCGCGCGCAGGACGGGAGGGCCGAGCAACGCGCCCAGGCGGCGCCCGGCCCCCGAAGGCGCCGCTGCCCACGGAGGGGGGCCGCGAACGCCGCCCCGGGCAGAGGGAGGTCTCCCCCCTCCCGGAAGGGCTCCGGCCCCGGAGAACGGAGGCAGCCCGGCCAGGGGAGCGCTGCGGCCTCCGCCGCGGCGCCCCGGAGGCGTCCCCGCCGGCGCCAAAAGGCCCTCCGGCGGCGCCGCGCTCTCCCCGCGGGCACAAGGGCGCCTCTCCGCAAGGGCAGCCGCGGGCGCAGAGGGGCCCGCGGAGCCGCCAGGCGGGGCGGCGCGGGGCGGCTGTGCCAGGTCGCGCTTCCTCCGGTCCTCCGCTGCCAGCCCCCCGGGCTCCCCGCAGGCATCCCGCCCATCCCCCCCACCGCGTACCTGCCGGCCAGGTGCGCGGCCTGCTCGCGCTCGCTCAGCGCCGCCGCGGTGTAGATCCGCCGGTAGCGCTCCGCCAGCGCCGCGCCGGACAGCAGCAGCAGCTGCTCGCGCCCGGGGGGGGCCGCCGCCGCCGCGCCCTCGCCGGGGCCCATGGCCGCCCTCGCCCAGGCGCCCTCCCGGCCCGGCCCGTCGCGCTCGGCCACCGCCCGGAAGGCCCCGCGCCGGCGGCAATGACAGGATGCCGCGGCCCGTCAGGGGGAGGAGTCGGCGGCCCTGCGGCTGCGCGGAGAGGGCGGTCCCGCCCACGTGACCTCTGGCGGGCGGAGCGCGGCGGTTGCCATGGCAGCGGGGGCCGCGGAGCCTCGGCGCAGGCCGGAGAAGCCCCTTGCCCGCGGGGTCGCCGCACCGGGCTCCCTCCGGGCCCTTGCGGAGGGCAGCCGCGAGGGGGAGGCCGACCTCCGCGTCTGCTCGCGTCGCGCCCCGCCCCGCCCCGCCCCGCCCCGGGTGAGGTCGAGGTGAGCGGCGCTTCCGCTCGGCCCGATGGCCGCTTGGCCTCCGGAGGCCTCGCGGACCCCGCCGTGGCTCAAGGAGCCCCGGGGGAGGCGGCCCGCGAGCCGCGCCCGGGTTCCCGGGACTCCCCGCTCCCGGGCCAGACCCGCGGTGGCTGTCCCGGCTGCCCGGGTCGCGCGGGTCGGGAGACGTCCTTGCCTCGCCGGGCTGTCTGGCCTTCCCGCCGCGCCCCCCTGCGTGGAAACCCCCAGTGGGAGCGGAGGAAGACACGGGGCGCCGTCGAGCAGGCCCTTCCCCTCCTCGGTGGGGTCCCTCCGCGGGCCTTGGGCGCCCCGGGCTTCTTCGGCCGGGCACTGTGTCGTCTCTGTTGCATTTGGGGGGAGCGGCCGCCGCCGCCCGCGGGTGCTTATCTGGGGGGCTTAGCTGTGCGCTTGGGGCGCCTGTTCCGGGGGCATCAGATACGGGGCGGGGGCTTAGGGAGCACCCCAGCCGAAGAGTTAGTCTGGGACGCGGGCGGTTCACCCTCTGCGCTCCCCTTGGTCCGTTCCTGGCCCTCAGGCCGAGGGAGACGGCCTTCTGAAATGATGTGGGTGCTGCACCCGCTCCTCAGAAAACGCCCCTGGGCTGTGGATAGCTGTCAGCTGCACCGTCAAGAGCGGTGACTTGATCTGTCGCACAGTCGCACCTTACGGGAGGGACTGAATGATCGCCTAGCCAATTATTTGGCATAGGATTCAAATCAGCCGTGACTTCAGTGTTTTGGGTTTTTCTAATAGGGAATAATATGTACTTAAACCAGCACCTCTGTGAATAATAGCTACAAGCATTATTAGATTAAATAACATTAAATAAACATTTCAAAGTAACAGTTTATTCCCACGTATTTAAGTCTCTTATATCAATTTGAAACTTCAGATCATTATTAAAATCAAGTTAATCTGCAGTCATTAATGACAGTCAGTATAGTATGAACAATAACTGACCTGGTCGGTCACTCACGCCCTGGTCATCTCTCAGTTAGGCTATTGCAATGTGCTCCACACAGGGCTACCCTTGAAGAGTATCCAGCAGCTACAGCTGGTTCAAAATGCAGTTGCGCTGATGATATTAGGTGCCCCTAGGATGGCACATGTAACACCTTTGTTGCAAGAGCTGCATTGGGTGCCAGTTTGCTTCTGGGTCCAATTCAAGGTGTTGTTTATTACCTTTAAAGCCCTACATGGCATGGGTCCAGGTTACCCAAGGGACTGTCTCATCCCCATTACATCAACCCATCCCACCTGGTCAGACAGAGAGGGCATGTTGCGAAGCCCTTCAGTGAGGGAATGTCGGCTGGCGGGGCCCAGGAGGAGAGCCTTCTCTGCCGTTGCCCCTGCCCTTTGGAATATTTTCCCCCCAGAGATGTGGCAGGCCCCTACCTTCCTGGCTTTCCAAAAAGATTTAAAGACCTGGCTCTGTCGTCGTGCATGGGGTAATATGGACTCTACCCGTTCCTGGAGGTGGTTAGCCCCCTGATGACGCTCCCTGGAATTACTCGCCAACTCTGCATCTTCTTGGAACCTATTTATTTTTAGGACTGTTTTTATGTTGCATTTTAATGAATTTTACTTTGCTGTAAACCACCCAGAGTTATTTCATGAGATGGGTGACGACAAACTTGATAGATAAATAAATAAATAAATCAATAAAGATAAAAAGTTATAATTTCTGTCTAGTTTTTTAAAAAAACTATCCTTATTCAGCAAATCAGACAAAAACATAAACATTAGAACCTTATATAAGAAATCCAGGCTGCAGAAGTGATGCCGGCTCATACATGAAGTATAATCCAAGGGTGGTTTCCATGTTGAACTGAATGCTGTATCAGATATGATTTTCAAATATGAGGCTGTTTTCAACATTGATGTATATTCCCACAATTTAATTTTTCATACTTCTACAGAAGGGATTACATGTAATATCCAATGAGAAAATTATAGAATCCTGTATTGTTGTTAGCATAAAGCCAGTTTGGTATACCTTTGTGGGAATATGAGTTCACTAATAGTTAACTCCCTGATAGAAAAAGACCAGGTTGGAAGGAGACCTTTAGAATTTGTTTCATTCTGTTAGAAAAACTGTTGGGCTTTATGGCATTGCAAATATGCAAAAGTGATACAACCTTGTGATTGCGTTTTCAGCCATTTTTAGAGAATGAAGAATCTATTTTAGCAATTGCTGCTTATACAAGTTTTTTCTAGGTGCAATATTCACTGTAAATTTAATAATTTTCTTCTATTGGTATTCCTATTGTTGCATATCAAACGTCTTGTTTAAGCCCAGCATCTACTTTACCATACAGTCTTTGATTTGTTCAGTTTCTGAATAATACAACATCAACAATTTGTAAATAAGCCCCAGCAAATGTCCTGATCCAGGTTTTTCAAGTTCAATCACATCCCTATATGCTCTATCATGTTTTTATAATTCCTTTAAAATTATGTGGAGTATTTGGAAATATTAAAGCTAGGTGTAGTGATCCTGATCTTTCTGAGAAGAAAATCTCATTTTATTAATAGCTACATCTTGCAGTCTGTACAAATTATTGCCTCTCCATTGGTCAAATTTCTTTGTACTTCTGCCTTCATGAAAACAGTTGTTTAGTACTGAAGCAAGAGGCAATGAATCTGGACTAATTCTTCTGGGAAAAGGTTTCCTTAAAAGCCTGGTGTCAGTGCTGCTTCCTCTTCTCTCATGTCCAGGATCTACCACAGCCTCTAAAGTAGAACCTTATTGTCCCTGCATATCCAAACCCAAGATGCAAACTGAGTTACCAGCAGGCATCTCAGGCTGAACCAACTGTGTGCTCCAGAGAATTGGGGGTGAGGAGCGAGGGGAAGGGGATCAAATGCAGTGATCTAAAAAAACCTAAAGTGTGGACCTTCCCCATCAAAGATTTGCAATATTTGGCCTCTGGACCCTCATCCTCCACGGTTTGGGGAATGAGGGCCAAAGGACAGTACACACCAGTGCTGAAGAAGGTTTGGGATGTTTTATTATTCACTTAAAATATTTGCACGGTTGCCCATCTTAGAGCACAACTCTGGACAGCTCACAACCATAAAACTCATAAAAACAAAGACTAAAAACCCAGTGCCTTAGTCATCCTACTGGGATGCCCCAGCACCACCCACAGGGTCTCATTACTCTACCCCACTGCCTGGGGGAAGAGCCAGGTCTTTATGGTTTTCCAGAAGGCTAAAAGGGCAGGGCCCTGCCAGATCACCAGGGGAAGAGTGTTCCACAGTGTAGGCTGCCATGGAAAATGCCATCTATAGATGACAGTATTTCAGGGAAGGGATGTGGAGCGTGCCCATTCTATCCAAGCTGATGGGGTGGGCAGATGCTCTCGGAGAGGCAGTCCTGCAAATAACCTGGCCCCATGCCATGTAGGGCTTTAAAGGTGATAACTAGTACCTTGAATTGCACTTGGAAGAAGGAAACTCAGAACTGATGCAGCTTGTGCCACAGTGGTATGGGCAAACTGAGGGGCACCCAACATTGTGCGTGCACCGCATTCTGGGCCAGCTGTAACTTTAGGGTGGTCTTCAAGGGCAGTCCCATGTAGAGCATGTTGCAATAGTCCAACTGAGAGGTAACTAAGGCTTTATACGCACAGCGGGGTTGGGATTTTCTGTACTGTATTGTTTTTCTAAAGCGTAGCTGCTAAATCTACTTTAAGCTTTTAAAAAACAGTGTTCTCACGCATTTGCTATGTGGAAATGGTGGGAACAAGACCTAGCCATGCAGGGCAAGGACTTCAGCAGCTGCCAAAACAGGGGTTCAGGCAATGTGTGCAATCTTGGGGTTGCAGGTTGCCCTACCATATCTCACTGCAGCCCTTCTGTTGCCTTACACTCCATAAATGTGTGCAGTAGCTGAACTGGCCCCAGAACTGGCCAGCACTTTTCCAGTGGCAGCAGTTCTCTGAGGTGCCCAGCAGACCTGTTGCTTTTGTAGCCACCCTGTACTTTTCATGATTAGAAAGGTGCTGGTTAGCTCGTGCCAATTTAGCCAGGGTATGTTTGGGATCACATGATAGTGCTCCAGGATCAGGTGAAGAGATGGTGGTGTAGCCTGTAGAACCTATCAGATTGGCTATACGATATTGCTGGGGGAAATGAAGTCACTGCTCCGAAAGCAGTGAAGGTGGGAAGAAGGGAGCTAATGGGAAGGGAGCAACAGTCCTTCAGGTGCCACCTCATCCCAAGAGACTTTTGGTGTCCGCCTGTTAGGATTACCTATTTAATTTCAGATCATGGCTTCCAGTTCACTCTCTGGTTCTAGCAGGCTTTGTTCAAAAGCCTGGCTGTCAAGGTATAACTGTTGACAACCCCTTACCCTCAGCAGATGGCCAGACAGAGCAAACCAATAGTATCCTAAAGCAATATTTGGGATGTTACATCAACTTCCAACAAAACTGGTAGGCAGAGTTCCTACATCTAACAAATTTGTAACTAATCAGATTTTCAGATTTTGCAACCATCCCCTCCCCATACCCTGAATCCTTGGTTCTGCAGCGGACCATGTCCTGCAAGAAATTCAGGCTCTGCATCCAAGATCAGCTCATACTGCAGAATACACTGACAACTTTGAGACAGAAGAGCGGTGAGCTTAATTGCTCGAGGAGCAAGGACAACAGTCGCACTGCATCTACAGCAGGAGCTACTTAGGAGCAGGTGCCAGGATCTTGCTGTCTGTTGGAAACAACTCTTCACTGTTGGACCTGTATCACTGTATCCTTGCTTTGCTCTCAGACTCCATACTTACTACTCAGGCTGTTCAAGTAACACATTTGGCATTTGAATCCTAGGCTGAAGAGACTGAGCTGCTGCCTTGCCTTGTTTTCCTGGCTGCTGGCTTTCCAGCCTTGCCTCTTGCCTCTCACAATTGTGACTCTGGACTAGGCTCTGTGGACTTCTGGCTCTGGGCCCCAAAATTCTCAGTTTCCATTCCAGTTGGCACCCCAGTGCTATACCCCGGCCATCAGCAAGAACTCATCTTCCCTTGTTTCTCCTGAAGCTTGTGTGGGACTTCCAGCCAAGCACTATCCATCTTTTTGAACAGAGTTGTTTCAACCATAGTCCACCACTGAACTTGCGACTGCAGTATATGATTGCTCAGTCTAGAACAGGACAGTGGTACTGGGTGACCTGTCATAGCTCAACACCTTCTCACTTGCCATCCAGGAGTACCTAGTCACCTGGGCACTTTGGGATATCATCACCCACTGCTACCAGTGGCTCACACTGGCCCAGCAGCCTTGTCAGCAGATTGCACCTGGAGAAGAGCCAGAGATCCGCTCCATGGCCCTTGTGCCCCATCACATGGCTGTTGCCATTCCATGGATGCCACCATGCTATGGTCTTCTGGGGTGTGCTATGGTCCACAATTTGCCTTGTCTGCTTATGTGGGATGCTGGTCCTGGTGGCAGATTGTGCTATGAGTGATGTGTGAGGACCGAGATCCCCATGAGTAGTTTCCTCTCCCAGGCGCTTGCATGGCCTGGCTGTTTCCCAAAGCGCCCTTGGACTTAGTCTTCGGACTCTCTGTACAGATTCCCTTCATTCATGCCATAGGTGTGGATGGGTTCTTGTCAGTGTTTTTTCCTTGGAGGTCATGGGGTGGGAGGCATTGGGCATGGGTAGTGGTCTGCAGGTGGACTACTGGTTTGACTTTCTATGTCATTTCTGTTTCCAGTGGGATTGTTCTATCTTTTTTTAAAAACAATGTTACTAAGATATTTTACATAGATAATAAGAAATAAATTCAAAGAAAAATACATAGCAAAGTAAGTGTGAAAAAGAAAAAAGGAAAAAGAAGGAAAGGAAAAAAAAACCCAGAAAAAAGGATATAGAAAACAAAAAGAAAATTTAAAAAGCCCAGAAAGCATATATAAAGAAATGGCTTCTGATATCCCTCTCTGCAGTTATATATACAATTCTAATCAAACTACCCTCCAATTTCATCATAATTCCCTTCTTTCTATAACCTATTGTTTCTAATCATCAAAACCATAAATCACTAAGTCATTTTCTTTCTCGCACAAAAAGTCCATAAGAGGTTTCCAGTCATCAACGAATGTCAATAATGGCCTTTCTCTAATCAAAGAAGTCACTTTGTCCATCTCAGCAAGTTCTGCCAGTTTCACCAGCCATTCCTCCAGGGTGGGTAGTGCTGAATCTTTCCATCTTTGTGCATATAATAATCTCGCCACAGTAATCATATACTGAAATAATCTTCCATGGTTCTTTTCTGTTTATCCATCAATCCTAAAAGTAAAAGTTCTGACTTTTCAACCCTTTTAACCACATATTTTCCTATTGATCCATTTGTATGCTATAAGCAAAATTAGCAGTTGTTTTTAGCCTGTTAGGTTAGGGTGAGGGTTAGGGTGAGGGTGAAGGTTAGGGTTAGGGTTAGGAAACAGACAATTTTTAGGAAACAGACAATTTTTATTAAAATAAAAACCCTACTACAACGACCACCGGCGCTCTAAAAGCAGCGACTGGTGGCCTCATCCATTAAAAGGCAATCATGCAGTCCTGCACAACACCCACCCACCACCGGTGCCCATGAGAAAACCCCTCCCAACGTCCTAGGAGAACCCCCAAAGCAGTCCGCAGCCACCCGGTTACTCCACTGGGGGCATACCAGTGTCTCTCCGTCGCCAAGGCCACAGGCTCTGCCAGTGCTCTGCCGGGAGGCGCTCCCTCTCTGCCTCCCGCACGCAGGCCACTCTGTCCGTAACCTCGTCCGCTGCCCACTTCGCCCAGTCGTGCGGAACCGTGTCTCCGTGTCCCTCCAGCTCCATGTGGCGTCTTCGAACCGCACAGAGGACGAAGAGGACGATGGTGTTGACGAGCTGCACCATCGACCAGGGAACCCCAGCCAACCGACTCGCCCCTGCTGCTGCCCACCGCCGCCGCTCTGCCGCCGCCTCCGTCTGCGAGGAGGGTTAGGGTTGGGGTTGGGGTTGGGGTTGGGGTTGGGGTTGGGTATGACACGTTTTTAGGTATGACACTTTTTTTATTAAATATAAAACCATTCTACAGATGTGGGGCGCCTGATGGCCAAACCCCACAAACAAAAATGCAGGAAAAAACATGAAATACATGAACAAAATACAGATAATGAAAACTATTACAAAAAATTGGGGTACCCAAAGCCAAACCCCACAGACTACATACAAGCAAAAGACATGAAACACGAACAAAAGTACAAATACAATGCAAAAAAAAACAAAAGAAAAAATCGGGGTGCGCAAAGGCGAAACCCCACTAACAAGAAAAACTCAAGCAAAAACTAATACAATGGAAAAACTGCAAAACTGAACAAAAAAACAAAAAATCCACCCACCCATGTGCTCCTCTGGACCCCCCCCCATCCCGAAGAACAGAGCAAGGGAAACAGACCCCACTCCCGGGCCTCTGTGAACTCCCTTGAGGGAGGGAGGAGGGCTACCAGGGGAGAGATACACGCTCGATCCCCCGGAGAAGCCACCCCACCCCACCTCCCCCACCCCCAAACACGACACATTGCACAAAACAGGACAAAAAAAAAACACACCACCAAATACAAAGTGAAAAAATGGCAATGAACTTAAACGCACCATCCCCGAGAGTCCGGCTCAGGCCCCGGTCGCCTACTCCCCCCCAAATCCGCTCAGCAGCCACCAGTCCTGGGAAGCCGCCCACGCCGTAGGCGACTCCTACGAAAAGGCGGGCACGAAGCTGTCCGAGAGAGAAGCAGTCCTCAGGAACGGGCACGGCACAGGAAGCCAAGGGCGAGACTGCATACGCCCCGAAGCTCGTCGCGGGCTCCGGCCCAATGCGGAAGAGGCCGTTATCCTCAGACCGCCGTCACTTCCTCTACACACGAGCTCCACCCCGTCGGCACTCCGGGAGTCGGGCGCTGAATCGCTAACTGGGCCCCTCCGTGGCTCCTGCCAGCCAGCCCAGGAGATCCGCAGAATGCCAGCAAAGCCCCAGCCGGGCACTCCGGGGGCGAACAACGAGGCCCCTCGCCCGGTGGATGGACTCCAGCATGCGCTCCTCCCTTGAGAGCACGGAAGGCGCAGGCGCGCGTGACGTGGGCGCGGTAGGGCAGGAGCGGCCCCCCACGGAGACCGAGGGGGCCGGGCCAGAGGAGCATGGCCGGGGGGAGGGAAGGGAAGAGGAGTGGGGAGGAGGAGGACGCGGCGGCGGTGGGCGATCGGCACCCGACACAGGCGCGGGAGGGCCAGGGGGGGCAATGACAGGATTGGCCGCTGGTCCGACGGGCAGGCCCGGTTGTTAAAGTTTCCGAGGACCAGCACCTCCTGCCATGTGGTGCACAACGGCTGCAGGCGGGCCCACAGGGCAGCCCGGGTGCAGGCCGATGAGGCCGGAGCGTAGACCCCAAGGAGGCGGAACACGCAGGACCGCCCCGGGGGACGCCGCCCCCCGCCCGAAGCCGTGGACTCCCGCAGGGCGAAGTCCAGCAGGACCAACCGGCCCGGCTCCACCTCCACGAAGCAGTCCAGATGGAGGCCAGGGCACGCCCGACAGAGCACTCCAAGCCCCGCCCAGGCCTCCGCGCCGAAACTCCAAAAGGAGGGCCCCGCGGGCCACAGGCGCTGCGCCAATGCCCATTGACGCTCAGAGATGAAGCCCGTCTCCTGCAGCACTGCGAGATCGAATAGCAGAGACCGGAGCGCCTCCAGGACCTCCGTCCGCTGGTCCGGCTGCCGGAGGCCGCCCACGTTCCATGAGCAAAGGCGGAAACGGGCCGGAGGAGCCCGCCATCGCAGTCAGGAGCGGAACAAGCACCAGACGCGCGGTCAGCACGGCCACGACTCCCTACCCCTGCAGACCCGGGAAGAGGAGCCCCCGGGCTGCGGCGCAGGCCACCGAGGAAGAAGAGCGCCCGCAGGCATAGGAGGAGATCGGGGAGGGGAGGAAGGGAGAGGGAGCAGAGGAGGATCAGGGAGGGTTAGGGTCAGGGTCAGGGTCAGGGTTAGGGTAATACAATTTTAGGGTAACACAATTTTTATTGATAAAAGGAAACCCTCCGACAAAGTCAACCGACCTCCCCTAAAACCGGGAAGCTGGGCTCATGAGGAAACAATAACCAAAAGGAAACTGGAAAATGGATACCACCACCAAACAAGAGTGCCCATGGTCCACCGCAGCGGCGAAAACAAAGTCCTGCGGCCCAAAGAACAACAGTCCGCGGGCAGCCAGCAGCCTGTCACGTAATCGGCCTGTCGGCCGAGGCCGCCATCCAGGACCAAAGGCGGGCCCACTTGTGCCGAGGCCAGCGCGCTCGCTCCGCCTCACAGATGAGGTCCCAGCGGGTGAGGACTCCGTCGGCCACGCGGGCCACAGAGCAGTCTGGGGACGGAGTCCCGCGCTGCCACTCGCGAGGCGGCTTGCGTCGCCTATCCGCCTCCAGTGCCTGCAGGACCAGGAGAAGCAGCAGCCGCACCGTTGACCACGGCGTCGACCAGAAGCGCCCGAGGCATGCACCCAGCACAGCCCGCGACGCGCGCGGTTAGGGTTAGGGTTAGGGTTAGACGGGTTCGGGTTCGGGTCAGGGTTAGGGTCAGGGTCAGGGTCAGGGTCAGGGTCAGGGTTAGGGTTAGGAAACAGTAAATTTTAGGAAACAGTAAATTTTATTAATAAAAAACCCTTCTACACCGTCCTCCGGCTCGCCCCTAAAAATGGGCGGCCGGGCTCATAAAGTTAGGGTTAGGGTTAGGAGGTAGGGTTAGGGTTAGGGGTAGGGTTAGGTCAAACGACAATTTTTTAGGTCAAACGACAATTTTTTATTTTAAATAGCCCTCCTACAAGTAACCCTGGCGCGCCCCTAAAAACGGGCGGCCGGGCTCAAACACATACAAACCAAGAAACAAAGGAACACAAAAACACAAAAACACTCCGAACCGGAGAAGGGCCAACGCCCTCCCTCCCCCCGAAAACAGAGTCCGGCCGCCTCGGCCCCCGAGTCCCAAACTAAGGCTCGGCCCAAGTCCCGGCCCCCGTGGGTCGCCCCGACAGTCATCATGGCGGAGTCCGAGGTTTCAGAGTCCGTTCCCTCCAGGGCCACAGGCGACGCCACCGCTCCGCCGGCATGCGCCCCCGCTCCGCCTCGCGGATCCATGTGAGGCGGTCGACCACACGCTCCACCTCCTGCTCTGCCCAGTCCGGCCGCAGCGTCCCACTGCTGCGTTCCAGCCTCAGGTGCCTCGTGCAGAGCAGGCAGAGGATGTGGAGGACGATGTAGTTGAGCAGGCGCCTCGTCGACCAGGGCAACGGGGGCAAGCGCCGCCACTGAGTCGCCGGGCTTGCCGCCGCCACAGCCGCCACCGCTGCAGCTGCCTGAGCCGAAGCGCCGCCGCCGCCGCCATCCTCCACTCCGCGACAAGCGCCTCCACACCCCATGTGGGCATCGCCGTCGCCGTCGCCGCCATCGCCTCCGTCGACTCCGCCATCCTCTCCGTCCGGTCCTTGCGCACCTGCAAAGGAGGGGGAGGGGGTCAGGGTCAGGGTCAGGGTCAGGGTTAGGGGAAACACTTTTTTTTAGGTGAAACACTTTTTATTGAAAGTAAAAACCCTGCTACATGATCCCGAACCCCTCCTAAACGGTCAGGGTCAGGGTCAGGGTCAGGGTCAGGGTCAGGGTCAGGGTCAGGGTCAGGGTTAGGGTTAGGTGAAACACATGAACAAAAGTACAAATACAATGCAAAAAAACAAAAGAAAAAGCGGGGCGCCCAAAGGCAAAACCCCACCAACAGATAAACCTCAAACTAATACCAATACAACAGAAAACTGCAAAAATGAAACTGAAAAACAAAAACACAATCCACCCACCCATGTGATCATCTGCACCCCCCATCCCAAAAACACAGGGCAAGGGACACAGACCCCACTCCCGGGCCTCCGTGAACTCCCACAAGGGAGGGAGGAGCTCCGCCAGGGGAGAGATACTCGCTCGATCCCCAAAGCAGACACTCCAGCTCTCCCACCCCGAAACTCAAGACATTACACAAAACAGGACAAACACAGCAGCAAATACAAAGTAAAAAAAGAAGAACAAACCAAAACGCACCACCCCAGAGAGTCCGGCACAGGCCCCGGCCGCCTACTCCCCCCCCAAATCCAGTCCGCAGCCACCAGTCCTGACGAAGAAAGGTGGGCACGAAGCTGTCCAAGAGCGGAGCTGTCCACAAGAACGGGCACGACACAGGAAGCCAAGTGCGACACCACACGCGCCCCGAAGCTCGTTGCGGGCTCTGGCCCAGCGTGGAAGAGGCCGCTATCCGCAGACCGCCGCCACCTCCTCGACGCACGAGCTCCACCCCGTCAGCACTCCGGGAGTCGGGCACGGAATTGCTGACCGGGCTCCTCCGTGGCTCCCACCAGCTGGCCCAGGAGGCCTGCGGAACGCCGGCGAAGCCCTGGCTGGGCACTGCGGGGCAAACAAGAAAGCACCCATGCTCAGGGAAGCCACCGACGTCCTAGGTCTACTCCTGAGCCAACAGAAAGTAGAAGCACTCCTTGGGAGACAGGCAAGGCTTCTGCACCAGCCCGATCCGGGCATCAAAAGGCAGCAAACTGGAAACCAGGGCCGGCCAAACTCAACTGGGATGCACCAAAAGGGTCGGAGTTAGGGTTAGGGGTTAGGGTCAGGGTCAGGGTTAGGGGTAGGGGTCAGGGTCAGGGTCAGGGTCAGGGTCAGGGGTAGGGGTCGGGGTCAGGGTCAGGGTCAGGGGTCGGGGTCAGGGGTTGGGGTCAGGGTCCGGGGTCAGAGTCGGGGTCGGGGTCGGGGTCGGGGTCGGGGTCGGGGTAGTGGTTGGGGTCGGGGTCGGGGTCGGGGTCAGGGTCAGGGTCAGGGTTAGGGTTAGGGTTAGGGTTAGGTCAAACGACAATTTTTTAGGTCAAACGACAATTTTTTATTTTAAATAGCCCTCCTACAAGTAACCCTGGCGCGCCCCTAAAAACGGGCGGCCGGGCTCAAACACATACAAACCAAGAAACAAAGGAACACAAAAACACAAAAACACTCCGAACCGGAGAAGGGCCAACGCCCTCCCTCCCCCCGAAAACACAGTCCGGCCGCCTCGGCCCCCGAGTCCCAAATGAAGGCTCGTCCCAAGTCCCGGCCCCCGTGGGTCGCCCCGACAGTCATCATGGCGGAGTCCAAGGTTCGGAGTCTGTTCCCTCCAGGGCCACAGGCGAAGCCACTGCTCCGCCGGCATGCACCCCCGCTCCGCCTCGCGGATCCATGTGAGGCGGTCGACGACACGCTCCACCTCCTGCTCTGCCCAGTCCAGCCGCAGCGTCCCGCCGCTGCGTTCCAGCCTCAGGTGCCTCGTGCGGAGCAGGCAGAGGACGTGGAGGACGACGTAGTTGAGCAGGCGCCTCGTCGACCAGGGCAACGGGGGCAAGCGCCGCTGCTGCGTCGCCGGGCCCGCCGCCGCCACAGCCGCTACCGCCGCAGCCTCCTGACCCGAAGCGCCGCCGCCGCCATCGCCGTCCTCCGCTCCGCGACAGGGTTAGGGTTAGGGTTAGGGTTAGGATTAGGGTTAGGTGAAACACTTCTTTTTTAGGTGAAACACTTCTTTTTTTTTTTGAAATAAAAAACCCTTCTACATCAACCCGAACCCCTCCTAAACGGGGGGCCGGGCAACACTGAAAATACAACAAAAACAGTTATAACAAGACACATGCCAACTCCCACCCGCCACCCCCTCCCCCACTGGCAAAACCCCACCCAAACCACCACCACCGAAACCGAAACACCACCCGCCCCTCCTTGGTCCCCCGCGGAACCCCAGCAGAGACCCTCACCCACCCCGCTCACCCCACACTAACCGCCCACCCGACCCCTACAGGGCGCTTCAGTGGAAGGGAAGAGGAGGAGGAAGAGGAGGAGGAGGAGGAGGAGGAGGAGGAGGAGGAGGAAAAATCCCGGGAGGAGAGAAGTGCGGGACAAAAAGAAACAGGCCACGTCCTGGGCCAAGGACCCAGCTCCACAGAGCCCCAAGTCACAAGTCCACGTGGGGCCCGCTCCCGCTCAAGTAATGGGCAGCATGCCGGAGGAAGACTTCCATGGCCAGAGGCGGCGCCACCGCTCGCCGGGCACGTGGCCCCGCTCCGCCGCGCAGATGACGTCCAGGCGGGCCACGACATCTTCCGCCGCCCAGGAGGCCGACCAGTCTGGTGAGACACCACCCCGCTGCCGCTCCCGAGGCGGCTCCCGCCGCCGCTCTGCCTGGAGCACCGCCAGCACCACGTAGTTCAGCAGCCGGACAGTGCTCCAGGGCACGACCCAGAATCGGGCTCCGCTGCCGCCGCCACCGCCGCTACCATCTGCCGGGAGCCCATCCTGCGGCGAGGGGCCGTCCGTGGCAGCGGCCGTCATCTCCAGCGCCGTCCATGACCGTCCGGCCACTCCGGCGCCGCCCTCCTCAGCCGCCGTCCCAGACCCACGCTGTGGCTGCGCCGTCCGTGGCCTGCGCTGGCGCCCACACGTCCGGGATGCTGCAACGGCCCATTCGGCAAAAGGGCGGGCTCTACGGAGGGCGCGCCTGCCTCCTCCGTAAATGCGTTCCCGAGCAGCAGCCTCTGCCTGCCGCCGGCGCCGCTCTCCGGCCGCCGCCTCCTCCACCTCCTCCTCGACCCCCCCAACTGGGGACATGAAGCCGGCAGCCCCTCCTCCCGGTGTAGCGCGAAACTCGGGCTTCGACCCTAAAAGAGAAGCAGAAGGGGGATCAGGAACAGAAGGGGCGGGGCCGCCCGCGGCCGGCTGCCGGCACCGCACACACGGGCCACGAAGTGGAGGGTCCAGCGTGGCCGGCTAAACGCCCGACACTACTGCCTCCCAGGGCTGCCTGAGGAGGTCCGGCCAGTCGAGGTACCCCGCCACCGCCGCCCACATGGCACGTGTGACGCAGCACTCCGCCACGAAGTGGGCAACCAAGTCTTCCAGCGCCAATCCGCGCGCTAGGGCATCCCACCGGCACAAGGCGCACGGACACAAGCGTGCCTCACGCATCCGCCAGGGCCGCGCCGCCACCGCCACCTCCCCGGGGACCCGGTGGAAGAAGCGCCACCGGACCTCCCACAGGGAGTAGGCACGCGACAGTCACGGAACGGCTCCAGGCGCGGGTCGGGCCCGCTCTCAGGCATGGCCGCGCCCTCCCCAACCCCCGGACCCACAACGCCTCCGTCCTGGAGGAGCCGCCAGTCTCGCGCCGCCCTCGGCCCCACGACCGCCCGCTCCAGGGCCTCCCCGTACACCTCAGCTCGCATCGTGTGCCGACGCACGCGGGACTCGTCTGCCCTGCCGCCGCCACCGCCATCGCCGCCGGACTCCGCCCGCCTGCCCGCGCCCGCTCGGCTGTCCCTGGACCCCGTGCTAGTTGGGGGAGAGGGGGGCGGCCACGGCACAGGCCGGGCCCAGAACGACTCCCGGAAGTGGGCAGCCGGGATCCCGAAGCGCTGCAGCACCTTGGGCAGGCCTGCGAGAAAACCGGGCAGGCGCCGCCGGGCCGCCGCTGAGAGGCGGAAGGCGAGGTGGCCCTCATCCCACCATTCCCGCCCGGCCCACTCCTCCGAGTGCCAGTGCGCCAGGAACATCTCGGCCCACAATGGACCATCGGAGCACGCCCCGTCAAGAGCAGGGCAGGCGGCGGCGGTAGCGGCCGAGGATGAGGAGCGGCTGGAAGAGGCGGGCCCCGCCCCTGCTGCTCCCCCGTACCTCCCCCTGGATGCCCGCCCCGCGCAATCCGCCACCCCCCGCAGTCCCACTCTACCCCTCACCGCAGCCGCACCCCCACCCAGAACCGCAGACGCCCCCCCCGAAATTCTGGGTGAGGAACACGGACCACAGGGACAGCGACAGCTCGGGAATGGCCAGCCCCCCCTACGCTACAGGCATGTGGGTGACCGCCCGCGACAGCGGGAAGCGCGCCGACCCCCACAGGAAGGGGAAGAGGAGCCCGTCCATAACTCGCTCAAAGGCCCTTGTCGGAGGGAAGACCGCCGCAAGCTGCAGCACCTGGGGCAACAGGTAGGTGCCCACGTACCGGGCTCGGTGGAAAATGCTGAGACGCCCGGCACCGGTGCGCTTCCATCGGGCCACCCGCGCCGCCCAGCACTCTGCCGCCCGGTCCCAGTTCTCGCGCCAGTCATGCGGCCCAAGGCTGAAGCGCACGCCCAGGACAGGCACTGTCGTGGGAGTAGCCACGGTGGCGGCAGCGGCGGCGGCAACCGCCCCCGCTGAGGACAGCCAACCCGCGTCTGGCGCCGGCCCCGCCGCCACCACGTCCCACCATCCCTCCAGCGGCCATCGGTCCAGGCCCCCCCCTGCGCTGGCAGACCCCTGGCGCCGCAGGCAGATGACCCAGCTCTTCCGGGCATTCACCTCGGCGCCGGCGACACGCCCGAAGCGCCGGAACACATCCCAGGCGACGCACGCCTCCTCCGCCGACCCCACCAGTAGGGAGACGTCGTCGGCGTGCACCACGAACTTGACCGGCTCTGTCTGGCGCGCGCCTCCTGGCCAGCGCACCGTGTACGGGAAGCCCGCCAGTTGGATGTTGGCCTCGAGCGCGCGCAGCGCCACATTCAGGTACAACACGTACAGCAGTGGGCTCAACGGACACCCCTGCCGCACTCCGGAGTGCACCGGCAGGGGCCGCCCGCGGCAGCCGTTCACCTGCGGTGTCACTGTAGCCTCCGCGTACAGGAGCCGCACCATCGCCACAAACCCAGGGGGCACCCCGTGCCAGCGATCTCCCGCAGGAGGCAGAGCAAGTCGGGCAGGGCGCGCCCCGGCACCGCACTCGTCTGCGTGCCCACCACCAGCGGCGCCACCGCCCCGGCCAAACGATCAGACAACACACGTGCCAGCACGCGGTAGTCCATGTTTGTCAGGGCGATGGGCCGCCAGCTGGTGGGCAGCGACGGGTCGAGGCCCCCCGGCTTCCCAAAAAACAGGAGGGTGGAGACGTAGAGGGATGGCGGCAAGCGCGCGGCGCCCATGTGGGCCACCGCTTCCGCCATCCCTGCCCCCAAACTGCCCCCGCCCGCGCCCCCCGTCCCCGCTTCAGCACGCGCACATCGAAAGCACTCTTTAAACAGTGCCGCGAGGGGAGCCGCGAGCTGCGGGGCGAACGCCCGGTAGAAAGACCACCCGAGGCTGTCCGGCCTGGGCGCTGAGCGTCGCCTGCCACCGTGGGCGATCGCCGCGCGCACCTCTGCAACGGTGATGGGCGCGTCAAAGGCGCGCAAGGCACGCTCCGCGCCCTCCGCTTCTCGCCACGAGAGCCCGGCGCTGGGGGTCGGCAGGGACGCGAAGTACACATCCAGGTCCACCTCCGCCACATCCCCGCGTCCCGCAAACAGCCGCTCGTAGTAGCGCTCCATGACCCCCAGCATGCCGCGCACGTCCGTGCACAGCCGGGCAGCTACTTCATCACGCAAGGCATCGATGAACATGGGGACGTGGACGAAAGAAACGTCCTCCCAGGCCAGCCGGCTCTCCCCCCCTCGTGCAATGACCTCCCACTCCCGCGGGCCCACCACTCCACCCCGGGTCCGGGCGCAGCGCTCCCACAGGCGCCGCCGGCGCTTCTGTCCATGGAAGCATGCGATCTCCACGCGCACTGCCTCCAGGTCCCCAAGCATCACTGGGCGGCCCTCCCGCACCCGCACATGGCAGGCAACGAAGGTGCGCACCGCTGCTCGGTAGTGGCCGAACTCCGCATCCCGCCGCCTGCGATGCCACGCCAGGCAGAAGTGCCGGACGTTGCCCTTCACGTGCTCCCACCATGCACCTAGACCGCCCGGCCCGCTCTCGTACAAGTCGAGGAGCGTGGCACGGTCCTCCAAGAGGCCGGCCAGCGCTACACTCAGGGCGCCATCCTCGTCCAAGGTCGTTGGGGTGAGCCGCCAGAATGGCCGCTGCACCGCCGCCCACCCCTCGATGCTCATCTCCACCGCGAGGACCCTGTGCACCGACCACGGGGTGAGGAGGACCTCGCAGGAGCGCACCGCCCGCCCCCCCGGCACCCACACCCGGTCCACCCGGCTGGCCGTGCCCGCCAGGTAGCACGTGAGCAGGGGCCGTGGAGGAGGAGGGGCAGGGGCAGGACCCACAGAGGCGCCGGGGAGCCCGCCCGGCCCGGCCGGCCGCAGCCCCCCGCCCCCGCGCCTGCGCCACCATTCCACGCTGCACCGCCGCCATCGCTCCCAACCTGGAGAGCCGCTCTGGAAAGAAACCCAGCTCCCCTGGCACGGCGAGCGCCGCATCCACAAGGCCGCGGTCCCTGCGAATAGCCTCCAGTGCATGCTCCTCCGTCGACAATGGCGCAGAGGGACGCGAGCCAGCAGCGAGGAACCCTGGGCCGCCGTCAGGACAGGGGTGCACGAAACAGATCGGCACCCTGTCCGACATCGCGGCCCTGTTATTAAAGTCCCCCGCCACCAGCACGTCGCTCCACGTGGCGCATGCGCGCCGCAGCCGAACCCACATGGCCACACGCGCAGCCGCCGAGGACGCCGAGGTGTACACTCCCAGCAGGCGAAAATCCTGCCCTCTCCTGGCACCCGGGCCGACCGCCGCCACCCCCTCCGCTCCAACCCCAACATCCACCCCCTGCCCTGCCCCTCTGCCCCGCCCCCCTGCCCCGCCCCCTGCCCCTGCCCTGCGAGCGAAAAGTCCAACTGGACCAGCCGCCCCGGGACCAACTCCAGGAACCGCAGGAGATGGAGGCCCGGACGCGCCCTCGCCAGCACTCCGACCCCCGCCCACGGCTCGTCCCCGTAGCTCCAGAAGGACGGGCCCCCTTGGCAAAGGCGTTGGGCCGCGGCCCTCTGGCGCTCGGAGACAAAGGCCGTCTCCTGGATGACAGCCAGGTCGAACCGCAGGTCCTGCAGCGCGTCCAGAATCTCCTCACGGCGAACTAGCTGCTGGAGGCCCCCCACGTTCCAGGTGCACACTGTCAATGAACGGGAGGGCAAGAAAAAAGGGGCAGAGGAAGAGGAGCAGGAGGGGGCGGCAGGCGATCTGCCCCGCGCCTGAGACCCATCACCTCCCCTCCCACGGGACGCCGCCCACTCACCCCACCCGTCACCCCCGGGCTCTGTCGTCCGCCCCGCGAAAAGGACGACACGAGGACTCACCCGGGAATGCCGCGGGAGGTGCCCTCAGCTGCAGCGACGTCCAACCTCTCTTCCACACTCTCTGGCGAGGACGAAGGGGAGAGGACCAAAGAAAAGGAGCCGGGCGTCGTCCCGTCACTTGAGGCAGAGGAACCACTCCTCCTACGGCTAGACCTTGCGCTCACTGGCGGCGCCACCGCCTCCAATGGGTCCGGGGCGCTCTCCGATCCGACCTCCACTGCCGCCGCACCCATCACTGCCGCCGAGTCGTCCATCAGAGGGGCGAAAGGGTTCGGCGCGATAGGAATCGCCGCTGATGCCGCTGGCCGCGAAGCAAGCCGTTCCATACCCCCAAGACCCGTGGGAACTGTATCTGCCACTGTCAGGACCCGTGGCCGGGCCGACCGTGATCGAGTCAGGAGCCACTCCTCTCGCTGCGGCAACCCTGCATCAAATAGACTGGCGGGCCTGGGGGCACATACCGATCCAGGCCCCAACTCGGGTACCGGGGGGGCAGGAAGGGCCAAAGGCGTCACCTGGGGCGGAACAGGGAATGAACATGGAACCGGGGAAGGGGCCCTACCGGGGGAAGGGTCAGGGAGACGGTCAGGGAGAGGGCTGTGTGCGGGGACAGGGGCCAAGCGAGGAAGAGAGGGCAGGCCAGGGCAAGGGCGGGGAACAGGGGCAGGGCTAGGAACGGGAGAAGGACCAGGAAAAAAGGCAGGGGAAGTGTCATGGGAAAAGGCGGGGGGGGAGGGCGAGGGGAGGAGCGGGAAGTGTTAGGGTTAGGGTTGGGGTTAGGTGAAACACTTCTTTTTTTTTTTGAAATAGGGTCAGGGTCAGGGTCAGGGTCAGGGTCAGGGTTAGGTCAACAGACAATTTTTTTAGGTCAACAGAGAATTTTTTATTTGTAAAAGCCCTCCTACAAATAACCCTGTCTTGCCCCTCAAAACGGGCGGCCGGGCTCAGACAGATACAAACCAAAATACACAGACTTACTAAAACACAAAAAGACTCCGAACCAAAGAAGGGCCAACGCCCTCCCTCCCCCCGAAAAAAGAGTCCGGCCGCCTCGGCCCTCGAGTCCCTTAATGAAGGCTCGTCCCAAGTCCTGGCCCCCACGGGCCGCCCTGAAAGTCATCGCGGCGAAGTCTGAGGGCTAGGAGTCCGCTCCCGCCAGGGCCACAGGCGCCGCCACCGCTCAGCCGCCATGCGCCCCCGCTCCGCCTCGCGGATCCATGCAAGGGGGTTCACGACGCGCTCCGCTTCCTGCTCGGCCCAGTCTGGCGGCAGCGTCCCGCCGCTGCGCTCCAGCTGCTGGTGCCGCGTGTGGAGCAGGCAGAGGATGTGCAGCACGACATAGTTAATCAGATGGCGCGTCGACCAGGGCAACGGGTGCAACCGCCGCCACGCCGCCGGGCCCACCGCCGCCGCCGCCGCCGCCGTCGTGGCCTCCGGTGCCGAACTAGAGTTGGAAGCCTTGCGGGAGTTGATTGATAAGAATCTAAAGAGGGGCTTTATTATACCTACGCATTCTCAATTTGCTGCACCAGTGCTTTTCAGGGAATAGAAGGATGGCTCTTTACGTTTATGCACAGATTATCGGGGCCCAAATGCCATTTCTGCCGACAACCGGTACCCACTGCCCTTAATGAAAGACCTGTTAGCCCATTGATCTAAAGGGAAAATTTTCACGAAGCTGGATTTAAGGGATGCGTACTTCAGGGTGCGAATCCATGAAGGAGATCGATGGAAAACTGCCTTCAACTCCCCCCTGGGGTGCTTCCGTTATGAAATAATGCCGTTTGGATTAAAAGGAGCAGCGGGGGTGTTTATGCAACTCATAAATGAGGTGTTAGAAGAGGATTTATACCAGGGGGTGTTGGTTTATCTGGATGATATCCTGATTTACACTGAAACCATGGAGCAACATGTACAATTAGTCAGGAAGGTACTAAAAAAGCTACTGGAGGTGCAATGGTATGCCAAGCTCCCCAAATGTGAATTTCATAAACAGCAAATTGACTATTTGGGGTATGGAATTTCGCACCAGGGGATTGAAATGGACCCGGTCAAGGTGAGGTGAGAGAACAAGGGGGGCGACCATTAGCTCTCCGTAAGTTTCAAAGTATTAAAGTGGGCTACACTGAGCTCCCTCTAGTGGGGAAAGTAAAATATTGGCTAGTAAATATAGATCATTTGACAGGATGGATAGAAGCCTTCCCATGCGTTAAAGCAAATGCAAACACTACTTGTAAAATTCTTTTAGAAAACATCCTTCCAAGGTATGGAATTGTGGAAAACAGAGAGAGCCATTCCGGGACCCACTTCACTGCTAAGATAGTCCAAAGGCTAATGAAGGCCTTAGAAATTAATTGGGATGACCACGCCCCTTGGCACCCAGCCAGTTTGGGAAAAATAGAATGGGCCAATGCCACAATTAAACAGGTGTTGTCTAAATTAATGTCAGAAACTAAGTTGCCATGGACTAAGAGCCTACCGTTAGCCCTCCTAAGGATTTGGACCAAACCAAGGAAAGACACGGGGGATCTCTCCATGTGAAATGACGTTCGGGCTCCCATATTTGGGAAGAACATCGGGGTTCCCTTCAATTGAAACAAAAGATGTGATGCTGAGGAACTATATACTGGGGCTGTCCTCTTCTTTGTCTCACCTCAGGTCAAAAGGACTATTGGTTCAGACGCCTCCACTCGATTTTGCAGTCCACCGAAAGAAACCTGGTGACTGGGTGCTGATCAAAGGTTGGCGAGACGAAAAGGTTTTTCCTCACCCTCTATCCCGGTGTTTCTCAACCTTGAGCATTTTAAGATGGGTGGAGTTCATGGCTGGCTGGGGAATTCTGGGAGTTGAACTCCACCCATCTTAAAATGCCCAAGGTTGAGAAACCCTGCTCTCTCCAGTCCCCTGAGCTCTTGCTTTTCTCGTCTCATTTCTTACTTTCTCCTTCTCACACAGAGTCTGCTTCACCAAGAAAAAGGGAAGGCAAAGCACCCGTTTGGCACACAGAAGACACCCCGTGACAATCCCGGCATTTTCACGTAGGACTGGAGGGTTTGGGGGCTTATGCAGGCGATGATCACTGATTATGCAGGCAAGGGTCGTTATGCAAACAAGGATATGTTTTTCCAATCCAACCAGAGCTTTGTGAATGGCCACTGCCTATAGATCATGCTAGATAATGATGACTGTCTGCCTGATGATGTTCAGGGAAGGCTCCATGAGTTTAAGGAACCGGACCGTGGGCTATGCAAACATAGGGCATGATTGAAAAGTTAGTCTTTTAAAAGCAAAACTCTGTCCTGTTTATAACAGATGCCTCCCTCTCTGCTCCATGTTAATGCAACTTCCTGCCCGAAGGTTGCTGCCTCGCCATAGCAACCCAGGGGCTCTCTGTCTGTCTGTCCCGGTTGCCATGGTTTCTTCCGTGGCACAATCACACTGAGCCAAGGTGTTGGCAAGAAAAGCTGGGTGGGAGCCAGACCAGGCCTGGAGGTTGGACTGGAGGCATCAAAGCTCTCCAGTTGCCATTTCCTCCCCTCCTTCCTGTCCCTCCATGTGTGGCCTTCCTTGACATCATTCCCCATCCCCATCCTTCCCCAACCCACTCCTTCCCCAACCCACTCCTTCCCCAAACCCATCCTTCCCTAACCCCCCTTCCCCAACCCCCTCTTCCCCAACCCCCTCCTTCCTCCCCCACTTCCCCTCCCCTCCTTTCCTCCCCCTCCTTCCTTCTTTCCTGTCCTTCCTTCCTGTCTGTCCTTCCTTCCGTCCTTCTTTCCTGTCCTTCCTTCCTTTCTGTCCTTCCTTCCTCTCTGTCTTTCCTTCCTCTCTGTCCTTCCTTCCTTCCTTCCTTTCCTCCCTCCTTCCCTCCTTCCTTCAGGTCTCTTCTTCCTTCTTTCTTGTACTTGCTTCCACTCTTCCTCCTCCTCCTCCCTTTCCCTCCTTTCCTTCTTTCCTTCCTTTTTTCTTCCTCCCTCCCTCCTGTCTTTCCTCTCCTTTCCTTTCCTTTCTAACCCTAACCGTGTCCTCTCCTGTCCTTCCTAATCTAACACGAACACGAACACGAACACGAACACGAACACTAACCCTAACATGAACATGGACACCAACACGAACACCAACACGAACACTATAACTAACACAATAACTAACATTAACCCTTTCCTGTTCTGCCCTTTCCTTCCCTTCCCCTCCCCCTCCTCCCCTCCCCCTTCTCCCCTTCCCCTCCTTCCCTTCCCTTCCCTTCCCCTCCCCTCCCCTCCCCTCCCCTCCCCTCCCTGACCCCGATCCCAGCCCTTCCCCCTCCCTCCCTCCTTCCCTCCCTCACTCTCCCAATGCAAGGAGAGCCTCTACGCTCACAGCCTTTGGGAGAAGTTGGGTGCCCCCAAACACCCTGGGGAGCCACCAGCATCCTTGCTGGCCGTCTCCTCCTTTCGTAAGTATGCTTTGGAAATGAAAGGGCGACCCCCCCCAAGAAAATGACCTGGGCAGGGGAAAGAGACAGGGGCGACAGGGAGTCGGCCCTTGAAGGCCGGGCCCGGCCAAAGAAGGGCATCTGGGGACCGGGGTCTAGGAGCCAGTGGCTTATTGCCTTTATTAGAAACCGCTTTGATCTAAAAAAGGAAGAGGGAAAGGGCCAGCGAATGCTGCGTGGAAAGGAACAGAGACCCCAGCTGGGTGGAAAAGGTTTAAAGAGGCTTTCCTCATTCGTTCCTTTGCAGGCTCCACGACTGTTGTTCAGTGCACACTTTCCAAACTGACCGCCAGAGAAAGATGCAGGGTTTGGATGCGAAGGAGATGGACGTGATCCTGGCGGTCATTCATGGAGCCGAAAAGCTGGAGATGACCAAGCAGCATAGAATTGGGTACCGCGACTCCCCTTCCCCCCTGGGATGAACGGTGACTAATGCAAAACCAGACCTAAGTCAGCCTAAAGGTCGTTGCTCTGCTTCCCCAAATAGCTGACCAGAGGTCTCCGGCTGGACGACAAATGGCAGAGCTCGGATAGAAAGAGCTGCTGGGTAGACTGCTCCTGAACGTGGAGGCTCCGTCTTGCTGCTGGTAGCTTTCTTTTGCTCAGGAATAGTGGGTTTGGCCCTTTCCGGGTATGAGCTGGGAGTGTTGAACTGTGGTTTGTTGACTAAGCCATAATGGTCTGGTTTGTGCATAATCTTGAGCCGTTACAGGTGGTTTGGGTCATCATGCCCGAAAGGGAAGAAGCACACTGTTGCTCAACGTAATGGGTGAAGCCAACTATATAATGTAGAAATAGACATAAGTGTAAACATTTCCATGTTTGGTTGTGGTTGACCAAGTTGTCTACTCGGCTCCATTTTGTGCCTAGTAATGGTAGGTCCCTTGGCACACCCCAAAGACCTTTCACGGTGACCTCACAGTGCGAATAATACACATTTGTGTCCTTCCCGCGATGTCACGGCCCACATGAGGTCACTAGTGAGGTGGCTGTATTATTAACATCCCTTAGCCTGTCATTTCCTCCTCCTGCTTTAGTTCTGTTTTTAAAGTTTTTCATGTTTTCAATAATTATTATATCTTGGCTTTAAGTAATGACTGTGCGCCGCCCAGAGTCACTTTTTGTGAGATGGGCGGCCGTAGAAATTTGATTAATAAATACAGAAATGAATCACTCCCCCCCACGCCTTTAGAGCTCATGGAAATCTTCAACAGGAAAGGTTTTCGTTGGCTATCTTGAGTTCCCCCCCTTCAAAAAAAAATAAAACTCTGAGTCCGGGTATTTTTGCCCCAGAAGGCATCCTTCCTGCCTCTACGTTCGGGGTTCTCCTCCATTTTCATGTGCACTGCAAAGCCCCTCTGACTTGAGACCAAGACAGGCGCTTCTCTCCGTAGCTGGCCGAGTCGCTCAACGGCGGCTCGTTGCATAGGCTACCATGGCCGTGTTGACACATTCCTCTAAGCTGCCCATCGACCAGACCCCACATGGTTTAATAGCACGCATGATCCCAAGCCAGATGATCCCCTTCCTGCCGCCTTCTTCTCTATCTTGCTTTTGGAGTGTGTTGCCATTTTTTGTTATTCCAGTGTTCCGGCTGCACCGTTTGCCCTCGGTGAGCCCGAATCAGACCCTCATAAATTAAGATGATCTTAGGATCTGCAGGACAACACTCAAAGCTTTTGCCAATTGTTGATTTCTCTAAACGGAGATGTATTGCATTGGGAATGTGGAATGGTATGTGGGAACGGCCTTGGGAGACGGGAGGAAGAGCCACAGACATGGCGACCGGCACGTAAAACATGCCTCAGCCCGCAGAAGGGTTAGGGTTAGGGCTAGGGCTAGGGCTAGGGCTAGGGCTAGGGCTAGGGCTAGGGCTAGGGCTAGGGCTAGGGCTAGGGCTAGGGCTAGGGTTAGGGTTAGGATAACACAATTTTTTTTTTTAGGATAACACAATTTTTTATTAAAGAAATGAAAACCCTTCTACAATGTCAACCGACCTCCCCTAAAAACCGGGAGGCCGGGCTCATGTGGAAAACAATAAGCAAAAAGAAACTGAAAACTGGACGGAAGTTCCCAAGGTCCACCGCAGTGGGAAAAACAGAGTCCTGCAGCCCAACGAAGAGCAGTCCACGAGCAGCTGGCGGCCTGTCACGTGATCGGCCCGTTGGCCGAGGCTGCCGTCTAGGGCCAAAGGCGGGCCCACCTGCGCCGGGGCCAGCGCGCTTGCTCCACCTCGCAAATAATGTCCCAGCGGGCGAGGACTCCGTCGGCCACGCGGGTTAGGGACCAGCAGCCACACCGTCGACCACGGTGCCGCCCAGAAGGGGGCGCCGCACCCCGCACGCCGCCACCCGCGTCACTGCCGCCGCCGCCGGGCTGCTCCCCAAGGCCCGGGCAGTCTCGCGCCGAGGGGACGAGCCCCTGCGCCGAATGCCCGTGCCGCCGCCGGCCCTCCTGCACTTGGTGCCCCCATCGCTGCTGCTGCTGCTGCCACAGCGGGGCATCCCCGGCTGCCGCCGCCGCCGTCGCCGGGCCCACCGCCGCCACTGCCGCTGCGCTGCGTCGCAGCCTGCGGAAAGAGGGCTCCAGGTCCTCGGGCTCCATGCCCCAGGCGAGCGCGGTCCAGGGAAGGCGCAGCAAGTCCGGCCAACCCAGGCGGTCCACCAGCTCCGCCCAGACGGCCCTTGCCACCGGGCAGTCGCGCATGAAGTGCGCCACGGAGTCCTCGCGCTCCTCGCTGAGAGGCAGCGCCTCATCCCGGCACGCCGCCCACGGGCAGAGCCTTGCCGTGCCTCGCAGCCACGGCGCGCCGGCCGCCACGCCCAGCGGGGCGCCATGGAAATACCGCCAGCGTGTCTCCCAGAGGGCGTAGGGCACACGGCGGTCCTCGAAAGGCTCGATCGGCGAGGCGACGTCCCGCACCCCTGGGCCCCACTGCGCCCGCCACTGCTGCAAGACGGCCCGCTCTAGCGCCTCCTCGTAGAGCTCCCGCCGCACATTTCGTCGCCGCCGGCGCTCCTCCTCGACTGTCGCTCTGCCACCTGCAGGGAGAGAAGGAGGGAGGGGAGAAGGGGCAGCGGGGGGGGAGGAGGGGCCGGGCCGGGGGGCGGGGCAGCAGGGGGGAGAGGAAGAGAGGGGGGAGGAGAGCGATGAGCAGGAGCAGAAGTGTGCCGCCGGGATCCCGTACCGACGCAGCACGTCCGGCAGCGGGGAGAGGAAGTCCGGGAGGCGCTGTCGATCCTCCGCCGACAGGCGGAACGCCAGGCTGCCCCCCCGCCACCAGCACCGGCCCGCCCACTCGGTGGAGGCCCAGTGCGCCGCGAAGAGCACCGCCCACAGCGGGCCAGCAGGGCCGCCGTGTGGCGCAATGGTGACGGGCGCGCAGGGTGCGCCGCCAGCGCTTGCCGCCGTGGCCGCCGCAACCGCCACGCCGACCGCAGCCCACCCCCCCCCAGGCAGGCGGCTGCGCCCCCGAAGTTCTGCTCGAGGAACGCCGCCCAGAGCGAGAGCTGCAGCTCCGGCAGGGCCAGGCCGTCATCCGCAACAGGCCGGTAGGCCACCGCCCGGGCCACCGGGAAGTGCGCCGCGCCCCACACGAAGCGGAAGACCATCGCCGTCGCCTCGCAGACGAAGTCCTCCGGCGGCGGGTAGACGGCGGCCAGCGGGAGCACGCGCGGGAACAGGTACATCTTCACGTACTGCACCCGCTGGAAGAGGCCCAGGTGCCAGCGGTGCCAGCCCACCACGCGCATCCGCCAATTCTCCTCGGCCCGCCACCAGTTCTCGCGGCAAGTGCACGCCCCGAGCCCGAAGCGCACGCTCAGCACGCGCACGGTGCCCGTAGCGGCCGTGGCCACGCCCGCCGGCGCCGGCTCGGCCCGCAGGGCCCCCCACCCCCGTCCCCGCCCCCGTCCCACCAGCCCCCCAGCGGCCAGCTGCACAGCCCGCCGACGCTGCCGCCCGGCGCCTCCACCACCAGGGGCACCACCCGGCTTTTCGCCGCGTTCACCTGTGCCCCCGAGACGGGCTCAAACGCCGCCAGCATGCTGCGCGCCACGCACGCGCCCGCCACCGACGGCACGAGCAGCGACACGTCGTCGGTGTGAGCCACGAACTTGAGCAGCCGCCGCTGGCCATCACCGAAGCAGCCCACTGGACACAGGAAGCCGCCCAGCCGCTCCTCCGCCTCCAGCGCCCGCAGCGCCATGTTCAGCGAGAGGACGTAGAGGAGTGGGCTGAGCGGGCAGCCCTGCCGCACGCCGGAGCGCAGCGGGAGCGCGCGGCCGTGGCAGCCGTTGATCTGCGGCGTCACAGAGGCCGCCCCATAGAGCGCGCGCACCAGGGCCACGAAGGCCGTGGGCACGCCATGCCAGCGCAGCGCCGCCCAGTGGAAGGGGTGGTGTACCCGGTCGAAGGCACGGGACTGGTCCAGCTGGACCAGGAACCCGCGCCACACGCCAGCCCCCACGCAGCAGAAGACCTCCCGCAGCAGGCACAGTGAGTCGGCCAGGCGGCGGCCCGGCACCGCGCTGGTCTGCGTGGCCACCACCAGCGGGCCCACGGCCGCAGACAGGCGGGCGGCCATCGCCCCGGCCAAGACGCGGCAGTCCCCGTTGGTCGGGGCGATGGGCCGCCAGCTCGCCGACAGCGAGCGGTCCAGGCGGCCGGGCTTCCCGAAGAACAGCAGGACGCTGTGGTACAGGGAGTCCGGGAGTACTGTGCCACCCTGCGCGGCACGCGCCGCGCGGAAGCACCACTCGACGAGCGTGGCCAGCGGGCCCGCCAGGAGGTCCCCGAAGGCCCGGTAGAAGGCCCAGGGCAGGCTGTCTGGTCCGGGTGCTGAGCGGCGGCGGCAGCCGCCCCACTGGATGGCCTCCCGCACCTCCGCAACCTGCAGCGGGCAGCGCAGTGCCTCCATGTCGGCGCGGACGGCCACGCACTCCGCCGCGGGGAGGTGGGCGTCCGCCGCCGGCAGGCCCGCGAAGTGCGCGTCCACGGCCGCCGGCAAAATGTCCCGCCGGCCGGCGAAGAGGGCCGCGTAGAAGTGCCCCATCACGCCCAGCATGCCTTCCGCGGAGTTCTCCATCGCACCCTCGGGCAAGTCGCGTAGGCCCTTGAAGAATGCCGGCGCGCCCGGGCATGCGGTGCCGCGGGCGCCCTCAGTGGCGGCGTCTGTGCCAGCGCCCCAGTCCCCCGAGCCGACGGGCCCGCCCGAGGCGTGCGCCTCGCGGTCCCAGAGCCGGCGCCTTCGGAAGCACGCGATCTCGGCGCGCGCCCCCTCCAGCACCCGGCCGTCTACTGGCAGGCCGTCGTGCATGCGCGCATGGCAGCCATGAAGGCGCCCACCGCGGCAGCGTAGCGTCAGAACTCCCGGTCCCGCACCCGCCGGCGCCAGGCCAGGCAGAAGCCGCGCACGTCCCGCTTCACACGATCCCACCACCCCAGCAGCCCTGACGCCCCGTAGACGTCCAGTAGCAACACGCTGTCGTGCAACAGGTGGCGCAGCGCGGCGCAGAAGGCCGCGTCGCCGTCCAGCGCGGCGGGATGGAGCCGCCAGAGCGGCCGCCGCAAGGGAGGAAGGGCGCCCGCCTCGACCGCCACCGAGACCAGGCCGTGCACCGACCACGGCGTGATGGACACCGTGCACGAGCGCACTGGACAGGCCCGCGGCACCCACACGCGGTCCAGGCGGCTCGCCGTGCCGGCGAGGTAGCAGGTGAGCCGCGGCGCCGCTGCCGGTGCCGCCGCCGGGCCCGCGCCCGCCACCGCCACCGCCCCCCCGAGGCCGACGGAGGGAAGAACCGCAGGCCGTTGGGTACCTCCAGAGCCGCGTCCCGCAGGCCCCTCGCCCGGCGAATGGACTCCAGCTCGCGCTCCTCCCACGAGAGTGGGGGAGGCATGGGCGCGTGCGGTGCGGGCGCAGCAGGAGGGCGGGAGGGGCCCCCCGCGGAGCGCGAGGGGACCGGGCCAGAGTAGCACGGCGGGCGGAGAGGAAGGGGAGGGGGGAGGGGGAGGAGGAGCAGGACGTGGCGGCGGCGACAATTGACCGCTGCGCGGCACGGGCACGGGAAGGCCGGGGGGGTGCGACGACAGGATCGGCCGCCGGTCCGACGGGCAGGCCCGGTTGTTGAAGTCGCCGAGCACCAGGACCTCCCACCTGGTGGTGCACAGCGGCCGCAGGCGGGCCCACAAGGCAGCCCGGGCGCAGGCCGACGAGGCCAGAGCGTAGACCCCGAGGAGGCGGAACGCGCAGGACCGCCCCGGGGGACACCGGCCTCCGGCAGAGGCCGCGGACCCCCGCAGGGCGAAGTCCAGCAGGACCAGGCGGCCCGGCTCCACCTCCACCAAGCGGTCGAGACGGAGGCCGGGACACGCCCGGCAGAGCACGCCGACCCCCGCCCGAGACTCCGTGCCGAAACTCCAAAAGGAGGGCCCCTCACGCCACAGGCGCTGCGCCTCTGCCCGCTGCCGCTCGGAGACGAAGCCCGTCTCCTGCAGCACCGCGAGGTCAAACAGCAGAGACCGGAGCGCCTCCAAGACCTCCGCCCACCGGTCCGGCTGCCAGAGGCCACCCACGTTCCACGAGCAGAGGCGGAACCAGGAGCCGGAGAAGCCCGCCATCGCAGTCAGGAGCGAGATTAGCACCAGACGCGTGGTCAGCATGGCTGCCGCGACTCCCTACCCCCGCAGACCCGGGAAGAGGAGCCCCCGGGCCGCGGCATAGGCCGCCGAGGAGGAAGAGCGCCCGCAGGCGCGGGAGAAGGACGGGGAGGGGAGGAAGGGAGAGGGAGCAGAGGAAGAGCAGGGAGGGCGAGAGGCGGGGGAGAAGGGGGGCGGGAGGGAGAGGAGGAGAGGAACGGCCCGAGAGACGGCAGGGCGAAGCCTCCTCCGGCGGGCCCCCCAGCGAGGGACCGTCACTGCTGCTGGGCGAGAGACGGAGACAGAGGTCAAACCCCCGATCCGCCTCAGAGGAGAGGAAGGGAGAGCAGGGGGTCGAGAGGGGGGACGAAGACACGAAGGAGAGGGAGGGCCCCGGAGAGACAGGGAGGATGGGAGAAAGAACGGGGACCGGGACGGGAGCAAGGAGCGAGACTGGTGCGGAAAGAGGAGGCGGGGGAGAGCGAGGGGTAGGGTTAGGGCCTGAAGGAGGGTTAAGGTAAGAGTGGGGAATAGGTCCAGGGGTAGCACCGAGGGGCAGAGGGAGGGCAGGGGCGGGAGCAGGGGCAGGGATGGGGGCAGGGACACGGGCAGGGGCCAGGGCCGGGGCCGGGGCCGGGGCTGGAAGAGGGGCTGCGGAAGAGTCCGGGAGAGGGGCTGGGGAAGGGGCCGGGAGAGGGGCCGGGGAAGGGGCTGGGAGAGGGGCAGGGGCAGGGGCAGGGGCAGGGGAAGGGGCCGGGAGAGGGGCAGGGGCAGGGGCAGGCGCAGGGACCACCCGGGACTGCCCAGAGACAGAGACCGCACCCGTGACCGAACCCCCAGAAGGAGCCGAGGGGAGCCGAGGCGAAACGGGCCCCTCTTCAAGCGAGCCAGCCAGCTCTGGGACACGCTTGTCCCGGAGAAGACCCAGAACGGCAAAACGACTGCTGGAGGCAAACCCGTCGACCAGACCCTGGGCACTCGGGCTCCGGCGCTCGCCCCGGCCCGCACCACCACCTCCTGACTCTCCGACCTGCCGCCTCGCCGACCCCACCTCCACCCACCCAGCCTCCCGCTGAGCCATGGGCCCCGACGGCCGCGGAGAGGCACAGTCCCCCGAAGGGGAAGCGGGCTGCTCCCCCGCCGCGCCACTGACAGGCCCACCCGCTGGCTCCGCGGCCAGAGACCCAACGCGCGTCCCGTCCGCTGCCGCCGATCGACGGGGAGCTGCCGCGTCCCACTCTCGGTGCTCCGCCCGCGCACGGCCCTCCTCCGCCACGCGCTGGGCCCTGTCGAAATGGTCCGCAGAGCGCCGGTTATAATAGGACTGCAGGCACCACGTGTAGGCATGGCCCACCTCCTGGCACAGGTTGCAGCGAATGTCACCGCGGCACGCCGAGGCGATGTGGTCGTGGGCGCCGCACCGGGCACACAGTAGGGTGGTACAGTTGCGGCGCCAGTGCGTGTAGCTGCCGCAGGAAAAGCAGGCCGGCGGCTGCCCGCTGTACTGGGTCACACCCCTGTCCGCCCCCAGGTAAAAATACTTGGGCAGGGGAGGCAAGCCGGCAGGCGCACAGGCAAGGACTGCACGGAACTGGCCCGTCCAGATCCCGACGGGATCCCGCACCTTCTCCAGGCCTTCAAGCAGGGTGCCATAGCGGTGCAACCAGTACGCCACATCCGGCGCGGGAACGACGTGCGAACGGAAGGCCACGGTGACCGCCCGCACGTCCCCCGCGATGACGGAGTAGACCGACAGGTCCTGGAAAAGCTCCGGCTTCTCCAGCGAAAGCTGGCGGCACGCCACCCCGAAAGCCTGAAAGGCCCGGAAGGAGACGAAACACATGTCCACCTCCGGGCAGCCCGGGGCCCGGATCACGGCGGTGAGCAGACCCTTCTCGAAGCGGAGCTCCCGACAGATGAGGGTTAGGGTTAGGGTTAGGGTTAGGGTTAGGGTCAGGGTCAGGGTCAGGGTCAGGGTCAGGGTCAGGGTCAGGGTCAGGGTTAACACGATTTTTTAGGTGAAACACGATTTTTTTATTGAAATATAAAACCATTCTACAGAAATGTGGGGCGCCCAAAGGCCAAACCCCACAAACAAAAATAGAGCACAAACAACATGAAATGCATGAACAAATTAGAAACATGAAAAACAAAAACAAAAAGTGGGGACACCCAAAGGCGAACCCCACAAACAAACTACACAGGTCCGAAAAACATGAAACACATGAACAAAAGTACAAATACAATGCAAAAAAACAAAAGAAAAAGTGGGGTGCCCAAAGGGAAAACCCCACCAACAGATAAACCTCAAACAAATACCAATAAAACCGAAAACTGCAAAAATGAAACTGAAAAACAAAAACACAATCCACCCACCCATGTGATCATCTGCACCCCCCCCATCCCAAAAACACAGGGCAAGGGACACAGACCCCACTCCCGGGCCTCTGTGAACTCCCACAAGGGAGGGAGGAGCTCTGCCAGAGGAGAGATACTCGCTCGATCCCCAAAGCAGACACTCCAGCTCTCCCACCCCGAAACTCAAGACATGACACAAAACAGGACAAACACATCAGCAAATAGAAAGTGAAAAAACAAGAACAAACCAAAACGCACCATCCCAGAGAGTCCGGCACAGGCCCCGGCCGCCTACTCCCCCCCCAAATCCAGTCCGCAGCCACCTGTCCTGGCGGAGAAAGGCGGGCACGAAGCTGTCCAAGAGCGGAGCAGTCTACAAGAACGGGCACGGCACAGGAAGCCAAGTGCGACACCACACGCGCCCCGAAGCTCGTCGCGGGCTCTGGCCCGGTGCGGAAGAGGCCGCTATCCGCAGACCGCCGCCACCTCCTCGACGCACGAGCTCCACCCCGTCGGCACTCCGGGAGTCGGGCACGGAATCGCTGACCGGGCTCCTCCATGGCTCCCACCAGCCGGCCCAGGAGGCCAGCGGAACGCCGGCGAAGCCCTGGCCAGGCACTGCGGGGCGAACAGGAAAGCACCCACGCTCAGGGAAGCCACCGACGTCCTAGGTCTACTCCTGAGCCAACAGAAAGTAGAAGCACTCCTCGGGAGACAGGCAAGGCTTCTGCGCCGGCCCGATCCGGGCATCAAAAGGCAGCAAAGTGGAAACCAGGGCCGGCCAAACTCAACTGGGATGCACCAAAAGGAAACCTGAAAGGCAAAGAAAAAGAAAAAACCCAAAAAAACCCAAAAAAAGAACCCAAAAAGACCAAAAACAGCGCACAAAGACAAAACAAGCTAAAAACAGCTACAAACAAAATGGAGGAGAGGCAAAAACGCCACCCCCCCATCCACAAAAAACCCCTCTACCTCCTCTCCAGAGCGAGGTGGGGGAACGGGTGGGCACCCAAATGATGCCCCACCGCTAGGAGAACACCTCCCATCAAAGTGGGGGCGAACCTCCTGCAGTGAACAGGAAAAAAAACCAAAAACTAATCATGAAGCCTGAGAGCAGCTGCCAAGCATGACTGCTCACTCCCAGGCTCCCTCAGGGTTAGGGTTAGGGTTAGGGTTAGGGTTAGGGTTAGGTTTAGGGGAAACACTTTTTTTTAGGTGAAACACTTTTTTTATTGAAATAAAAAAACCCTTTTACATCAACCCGAACCCCTCCTAAACGGGGGGCCGGGCAACACTGAAAACACAACAAAAACAGGTACAACAAGACACACGCCAACTCCCACCCGCCACCCCCTCCCCCACCGGCAAAATCCCACCGAAACCACCACCACCGAAAATGAAACACCACCCGCACCTCCTTGGTCTCCCGCAGAACCCCAACAGAAACCCTCACCCACCCTGCCCACCCCACACCAACCGCCCACCCAACCCCCACGGGGCGCCCCACCGGAAGGGAAGAGGAGGAGCAAGAGGAGGAGGAGGAGGAGGAGGAGGAGGAGGAGAAAAAAAACCTGGGAGGAGAGAAGTGCGGGACAAAAAGAAACAGGCCGCGTCCTGGGCCAAGGCCCCAGCTCCACAGAGCCCCAAGTCACAAGTCCACGTGGGGCCCGCTCCCGCTCAGGTAATGGGCGGCGTGCCGGAGGAAGACTTCCATGGCCAGAGGCGGTGCCACCGCTCTCCGGGCACGCGGCCCCGCTCCGCCGCGCAGATGACGTCCAGGCGGGCCACGACATCCTCCGCCGCCCGGGAGGCCGACCAGTCCGGCGAGACACCCCCCCGCTGCCGCTCCCGAGGCAGCTCCCGCCGCCGCTCCGCCTGGAGCACCGCCAGCACCACGTAGGTCAGCAGCCGGACGGTGCTCCAGGGCACCACCCAGAATCGGGCTCCGCCGCCGCCGCCGCCACTACCATCTGCCGGGAGCCCATCCTGCGGCGAGGGGCCGGCCTTGGCCACGGCCGTCATCTCCAGCGCCATCCACGACCGTCCGGCCGCTCCGGCGCCGCCTTCCTCAGCCGCCGTCCCGGACCCACGCTGTGGCTGCGCCGGCCGCGGCCTGCGCTGGCGCCCACACGTCCGGGATGCTGCAACGGCCCGTTCGGGAAAGGGGCGGGCCCTATGGAGAGCGTGCCTGCCTCCTCTGGAAACGCGGTCCCGAGCGGCATGCTCTGTGCGCCGCCGGCTCCCCTCTCCGGCCGCCGCCTCCTCCGCCTCCTCCTCGACCCCCCCGACTGGGGACATGAAGCCGGCAGCCCCTTGTGCCAGTGTAGCGCGATCCCCAGGCTTCGACCCTGAAAGAGAAGGAGAAGGGGGAGCAGGAACAGAAGGGGCGGAGGCGCCCGCGGCCGGCTGCTGGCACTGCACGCATGGGCCGCGAAGTGGAGGGTCCAGCACGGCCGGCTGAACGCCCGACACTACTGCCTCCCAGGGCTGCCTGAGGAGGTCCGGCCAGTCAAGGGCCCCCGCCACCGCCGCCCACACGGCACGTGCGACGCAGCACTCCACCGCGAAGTGGGCGACTGAGTCTTCCAGCGCCACTCCGCGTGCTAGGGCATCCCGCCGGCACAAGGCGCGCGGACACAAGCGTGCCTCGCCCATCCGCCAGGGCCGCGCCGCCACCGCCACCTCCCCAGGGACCCGGTGGAAGAAGCGCCACCGGACCTCCCACAGGGAGTAAGGTACGCGACGGTCGCGGAACGGCTCCAGGCGCGGGTCGGGCCCGCTCTCCGGCGTGGCCGCACCCTCCCCAACCCCCGGACCCACAACACCTCTGTCATGGAGGAGCCGCCGGTCTCGCGCCGCCCTCCACGGCCCCACGACCGCCCGCTCCAGGGCCTCCCCGTACACTTCAGCCTGCATCGTGCGCCGACGCACACGGGACTCGTCTGCCCCACCCCCGCCACCGCCGCCAGCGCCGCCGGACTCCGCCCGCCCGCCCGCGCCTGCTCGGCCGTCCCTGGACCCCGTGCTAGGTGGAGGAGAGGGGGGCGGCCGCGGCACAGGCCGGGCCCAGAACGACTCCCGGAAGTGGGCGGCCGGGATCCCGAAGCGCCGCAGCGCCTCGGGCAGGCCTGCGAGAAAACCGGGCAGGCGCCGCCGGGCCGCCGCTGAGAGGCGGAAGGCGAGGTGGCCCTCATCCCACCACTCCCGCCCGGCCCACTCTTCCGAGCGCCAGTGCGCCAGGAACATCTCGGCCCACAAGGGACCATCGGAGCCTGCCCCGACAAGAGCAGGGCAGGCGGCGGCGGTAGCGGCCGCGGACGAGGAGCGACTGGAAGAGGCGGGCCCCGCCCCTGCTGCTCTCCCGCACCTCCCCCTGGATGCCCGCCCCGCACAATCCGCCACCCCCCGCAGTCCCACTCCACCCCTCACCGTGGCCGCACCCCCACCCAGAACCGCGGACGCCCCCCCGAAATTCTGGGTGAGGAACACGGACCACAGGGACAGTGACAGCTCGGGAACGGCCAGCCCCCCCATCGCCACAGGCATGTGGGCGACCGCCCGCGACAGCGGGAAGCGCGCCGACCCCCACAGGAAGGGGAAGAGGAGCCCGGCCATAGCTCTCTCAAAGGCCCTTGTCGGAGGGAAGACCGCCGCAAGCTGCAGCACCTGGGGCAACAGGTAGGTGCCCACGTACCGGGCTCGGTGGAAAATGCTGAGACGCCCGGCACCGGTGCGCTTCCATCGGGCCACCCGCGCCGCCCAGCACTCCGCCGCCCGGTCCCAATTCTCGCGCCAGTCGTGCGGCCCCAGGCCAAAGCGCACGCCCAGGACACGCACTGTCGCGGGAGGAGCTGTGGCGGCGGCAGCGGCGGCGGCAACCGCCCCCGCCGAGGACGGCTGACCCGCGTCTGTCGCCGGCCCCGCCGGCACCGCCTGCCCCGCGTCAGGGTCGGGGTCGGGGTCGGGGTCGGGGTCGGGGTCGGGGTCGGGGTCGGGGTCAGGGTCAGGGTCAGGGTCAGGGTCAGGGTCAGGGTTAGGGTTAGGGTTAGGAAACAGTAAATTTTTTTTTTTAGGAAACAGTAAATTTTTTTATTTATAAAAACCCTGCTACATTGTCCTCCGGCTCGCCCCTAAATACGGGCGGCCGGGCTCATAAAATGACAATAAAACGAAAAAACAACAAACCTAAAAGAAACAAAACCCACTCCAACCGGAGGACACAAACTGAAAACAAAGGCGAAATGGCCGTCTTCCCCCGGCTGCGCCGCGCCCACCAGTCCGGGGCCCAAAATTCACTGCGTCGGCTCCACTCGCTGCACCTATGTGATAGGTGCCGGCGAGGGAGCCCGCTCGCGCCACGGCCAGAGTCGTCGCCAGCGCTCCTCCGGAAGGCGACTGCGCTCCGCCTCCCGGATCCAGGCCACCCTGTCCACAATGGCCTCGGCCTCCCGGTCGGCCCAGTCCAACGGGAGCTCGCCGCCGCCACGCTCCACCCGGAGATGGCGGGTGCGCAGGAGGCACAGGACGTGAAGGACGACGGTGTTGATGAGGCGGCGCGTCGTCCACGGTAGGGCCGGGAGCCCCTGCCGCCTCTGCTGCCGCCGCCGCCCTCTCTCCACCGCCCGCGCCGCCGCTGCCACGCCGCGACCCGCCGCACCCTCCGGAGGGTGTCCGCCGTCCTCCGGCCGAGCCCCAGCGCCGTCCGAGGTGCCGGTGCCACCTCCGTCGCCGCCATCGCCGCCGAACCCTCCGCCTCCGGGCCGATCCGCCGCGCCGTCGCCGTCGCCGTCGCCGTCTCCGAAGCCGCCGCCGCCGCCACCTCTGGCCCCCGCCGCGGGGGACGCACCCGGCTGGTGCCCGCTCCGCCCCGCGGCACCTGTGGGAGGAAGAGAGGGGGGAGGGGCAGCGGGCGGGCAAGGGGAAGGGGAAGGAGGGCCGCCAATGCGCGGCATAGGGGAGGCAGGAGAGGGAGGAGGAGGAGGAGGAGGAGGGGGTGGGGGAGGAAGAAGGACTCGAGCGGGAGGGACAACTCCCGGAGCCGGGCCAAGGGGGGGCGCCACGTGGCCCTCCAGCCCCGAGACCACCGCCAGCCAGTGCTGGCGAGCGAGCTCCGGCCGCCCGAAGCGCCTCGCCACCGCCTCCCAGAGCGCACTCGCCTCTGGGCAGTCGGCGACGAGGTGGCGGACGGTGTCCTCCGGCGGGAGGCCACCGTCGCCTCGTGCCGCCGCCCGCGCACACGCCGCCCGTGGACAGAGGCGCTCCGCGCCCCGCGCCCACGGCTGTGCCACCTGCTCCCTGGGCACCAGGTGGTAGAACCGCCAGCGCGCCTCCCAATACAGGTAGGGCAGCCGGCGGTCCGTAAACGGCTCCAGGGGGCCCGCCGGGCGCGCCAGGTGGGCCGGCAGCTGCCCCTCCGCCACCCGCCGGCGGCACGTCTCCCGCCACTGCCGCAGAACCGCTCGCTCCAGCCCCTCCTCGTACAGCTCCAGGCGCATGGTACGGCGCAGGAGCGCCACCCCTCGGCCCACCTCGCCGGGCTCGCCACCGCCCGCGCCCCCCTCCCAATAGGAGGGGAAGAAGGAGGCGGGGACCGCGTAGCGGCGGAGTACGGCAGGGAGACCGGCCAGGAAGGTGGGCAGGCAGCCGCGGTCCGGGCCGGAGACCCGGAACACGCTGGCGCCACCGCGCCACCAGCGCGTCTCGCCCCAGTCGCTGCCCCACCAGTGCTCCAGGAAGAGCGCCGCCCAGAGTGGCGGCGGTGGCGGCGGCGGCAGCGACTCCGCGGGCGTCCCCGGGGAACCGGCGGGGCTCGCCCCTGGCCCAGAGACCCCTCCCCTCGAGGCTCCGGTGCTGCCGGGCGGCGGCAGCAGCACGGACGCGCCCCCCACGTTCTGCGCGAGGAAGCGCGCCCAGAGCGACAGCTCCAGCGCCGGGAGTCCCAGGCCGCCCTCCCGGACCGGCAGGTGGGCCACCGCCCGCGCCAGCGGGAAGAAGGCCGTGCCCCAGAGGAAGCCGAACCACCCCCGGGCCACTCGCCGCAGGAAAGCCTCCGGCGGCGGGTAGACGGCCGCCAGGAGCGCCGCCTGCGAGAGCAGGTAGGCCCGGAGGTAGATGGCCCGCTGGTACAGGGACAGGCCCCTCCACCGCCAACGCGCCCACCGCGCCTCCCAGCGCGCCGCACACCGGTCCCAGTTGTCCGTCCAGGCATCCGGATGGAGCCTGAAGCGGACGCCTAGGACCCGGACGGTGCGCGGCGGCCGGAGCTCCTCGAGGAGGTCCACTCCTCCCCCCGCTCCGGCACCGCCACCCGACTGGGCACGCGGCGCCGCCTCCCGCTCGCGCTCCCCATCCTGGCCCGCCCACCAGTCCGACACCGGCCAGCGGCAGAGCCCGCCGCCTCCATCGCCGCCCGCCGCCGCCCCGAGCGCCACGACCCAGCTCTTCCGGTCGTTGACCTGGGCGCCTGAGACCGCCTCGAAGGCGCGGAGCGCCGCCCGCGCCCGGCGCGCCTCCCCTCGCGAGCGCACCAGCAGGGAGACGTCGTCCGCGTGCGCCACGAACTTGATGGCGCGGACTGCCGGGCGCGGCCCCCCTCGGCGCAGCGACAGCGGGCAGTCGAAGCCGCGCAGGCCGCCGTCCCGCATAGGAACTACTCCATACTGGAGAAACAAAAAAACGGGGAGCACTCCCCGAGCAAAACAGGCCAAGCGGCTCCTGGATAGGGTTAGGGTTAGGGTTAGGGTTAGGGTTAGGGTTAGGGTTAGGAAACAGTAAATTTAGGAAACAGTAAATTTTTTTATTTATAAAAACCCTGCTACATTGTCCTCCGGCTCGCCCCTAAATACGGGCGGCCGGGCTCATAAAATGACAATAAAACGAATAAACAACAAACCTAAAAGAAACAAAACCCACTCCAACCGGAGGACACAAACTGAAAACAAAGGCGAAATGGCCGTCTTCCCCCGGCTGCGCCGCGCCCACCAGTCCGGGGCCCAAAATTCACTGCGTCGGCTCCACTCGCTGCACCTATGTGATAGGTGCCGGCGAGGGAGCCCGCTCGCGCCACGGCCAGAGTCGTCGCCAGCGCTCCTCCGGAAGGCGACTGCGCTCCGCCTCCCGGATCCAGGCCACCCTGTCCACAATGGCCTCGGCCTCCCGGTCGGCCCAGTCCAACGGGAGCTCGCCGCCGCCACGCTCCACCCGGAGATGGCGGGTGCGCAGGAGGCACAGGACGTGAAGGACGACGGTGTTGATGAGGCGGCGCGTCGTCCACGGTAGGGCCGGGAGCCCCTGCCGCCTCTGCTGCCGCCGCCGCCCTCTCTCCGCCGCCCGCGCCGCCGCTGCCACGCCGCGACCCGCCGCACCCTCCAGAGGGTGTCCGCCGTCCTCCGGCCGAGCCCCAGCGCCGTCCGAGGTGCCGGTGCCACCTCCGTCGCCGCCATCGCCGCCGAACCCTCCGCCTCCGGGCCGATCCACCGCGCCGTCGCCGTCGCCGTCACCGTCTCCGAAGCCGCCGCCGCCGCCACCTCTGGCCCCCGCCGCGGGGAACGCACCCGGCCGGTGCCCGCTCCGCCCCGCGGCACCTGTGGGAGGAAGAGAGGGGGGAGGGGCAGCGGGCGGGCAAGGGGAAGGGGAAGGAGGGCCGCCAATGCGCGGCATAGGGGAGGCAGGAGAGGGAGGAGGAGGAGGAGGAGGAGGGGGTGGAGGAGGGTTAGGGTTAGGGTTAGGGTTAGGGTTAGGGTTAGGGTTAGGGTTAGGGTTAGGGTTAGGGTTAGGGTTAGGGTTAGGGTTAGGGTTAGGGTTAGGGTTAGGGTTAGGGTTAGGGTTAGGGTTAGGGTTAGGGTTAGGGTTAGGGTTAGGAAACAGTAAATTTTTTTTAGGAAACAGTAAATTTTTTATTTATAAAAACCCTTCTACATTGTCCTCCGGCTCGCCCCTAAAAACAGGCGGCCGGGCTCATAAAATGACAATAAAACGAAAAAACAACAAACCTAAAAGAAACAAAACCCACTCCAACCGGAGGACACAAACTGAAAACAAAGGCGAAATGGCCGTCTTCCCCCGGCTGCGCCGCGCCCACCAGTCCGGGGCCCAAAATCCTCTGCGTCGGCTCCACTCGCTGCACCTATGTGATAGGTGCCGGCGAGGGAGCCCTCTCGCGCCACGGCCAGAGCCGTCGCCAACGCTCCTCCGGAAGGCGACTGCGCTCCGCCTCCCGGATCCAGGCCACCCTGTCCACGATGGCCTCGGCCTCCCGGTCGGCCCAGTCCAACGGGAGCTCGCCGCCGCCACGCTCCACCCGGAGATGGCGGGTGCGCAGGAGGCACAGGACGTGAAGGACGACGGTGTTGATGAGGCGGCGCGTCGTCCACGGTACGGCCGGGAGCCCCTGCCGCCTCTGCTGCCGCCGCCGCCCTCTCTCCGCCGCCCGCGCCGCCGTTGCCACACCGCGATCCGCCGCACCCTCCGGAGGGTGTCCGCCGTCCTCCGGCCGAGCCCCAGCGCCGTCCGAGGTGCCGGTGCCACCTCCGTCGCCGCCATCGCCGCCGAACCCTCCGCCTCCGGGCCGATCCGCCGCGCCGTCGCCGTCGCCGTCGCCGTCGCCGTCGCCGTCGCCGTCTCCGATGCCGCCGCCGCCGCCACCTCTGGCCCCCGCCGCGGGGGACGCACCCGGCCGGCGCCCGCTCCGCCCCGCGGCACCTGTGGGAGGAAGAGAGGGGGGAGGGGCAGCGGGCGGGCAAGGGGAAGGGGAAGGAGGGCCGCCAACGCGCGGCAGAGGGGAGGCAGGAGAGGGAGGAGGAGGAGGAGCAGGAGGGGGCGGGGGAGGAAGAAGGACTCGAGCGGGAGGGACAACTCCCGGAGCCGGGCCAAGGGGGGGCACCACGTGGCCCTCCAGCCCCGAGACCACCGCCAGCCAGTGCTGGCGAGCGAGCTCCGGCCGCCCGAAACGCCGCGCCACCGCCTCCCAGAGCGCACTCGCCTCCGGGCAGTCGGCGACGAGGTGGCGGACGGTGTCCTCCGGCGGGGGGCCGCCGTCGCCTCGTGCCGCCGCCCGCGCACACGCCGCCCGCGGACAGGGACCTGAGTCGCTACCAGGCGGCGGTGCGCGACTTCGTGGCGTGCCACGCGCGTGTGCGGGAGGGCGGCGAGGTGGACCCGGCTCGCCTAGACCGGGCGCGCGCGGTTATCGCGCACCACCACGCAGCCCGGCGCCGCGTCCGTTTCGTCCGCCACTACGGGCGTGCGACGGGCGGCCCGGTGGGCGAGGGGGACTGGGAGGACCGGGAGACGGGCAGGGGGGGGACGGCGAGGGCCGCAGCAGAGGGCGAGGACGTCCCCTCGGCGGGCACGACCGCCTTCATAGAGGCGCTCCGGTCCGACCCCGCCTCCGTGCTGCGTGCCGACCTGGCGGGCATGTTGTCCGTCATGGACGGCTTCTACCGGCCGCTCTTCGCCGGAAGGGGGGACATCTCGGAGGAGGCCGTGGAGAGGTATTTCTCCGGGCTGCCCCCGCCGGGGGACGGCGGTGGGGGTTCCGGCGGCGGCGCGGCGGCGGCGGCGGAGTCCGCGGCCCGCCTCGCGGCGCTGGGGGGGCCCATCTCCGCGGCCGAGGTACGGGAGGTGCTGCGCGGTTAGGGTTAGGGTTAGGGTTAGGGTTAGGGTTAGGGTTAGGGTTAGGGTTAGGGTTAGGGTTAGGGTTAGGGTTAGGGTTAGGGTTAGGGTTAGGGTTAGGGTTAGGGTTAGGGTTAGGGTTAGGGTTAGGGTTAGGGT